>JAKSZU010000003.1:61816725-62417725 GCA_026018925.1 Tupaia tana | reverse complement strand
GATCTGTAAACTAGCAATGAGGATATATCTTTCAAAAATTAAAAACCCACAGTTACATTTTATTTTGAGAGAGATTTTTTGCTATACAGGATGTGTGCTTGCCTGCTTGCCAGAGAGACAAAAATCAGTGAGAAGTCATCACCCTCACCCCCCTGGGGGAATGGCCATACTGCAATTCCTTCTCCATTCTCCTCCCAGGATTTGGGGCATGCGTGCACCCTCACCCAGCCTGAGTTTCAAGCTACCAAGTTCAGGACTCAAACCACAGTGGGAGTCCAGTGCCTTAACTACTATGCCACCTGTCGCCACCACCACCACCCCCATAGTTAAGTTTTGACTGAAGAACTCCATTCTTGAACATTTAGCCTATAGAAATGCCTGAGAGTTTTCCAGGAGAAACATAGGTATTGTTGCTTGTTCTTGTTTTCCATGAGTGCCAACAGTGTAAAAGCAGAACAGGGGCCATAACTCAAGCATTCACCTTTGGGACTGGCTAAATAAACCACGATGCTTTCCCGCAATGGAATTCTATGCAGCTGTCTAAAACAAATGAGGCACTTCTTTTACTAGAATTAAGCTCTCTATTTACAGAAAGATGTTCAAAATATATTATTAAGTAAACAAAGGGATATGAAATAGTATATATAGAAAGGTTTCTTTCATGTAGTGTACTGGGCTTTCAGTTTCCTAAAGAAACACTGGAAAGGTTAAAAAGATTCGCACCTGTTAAGAAAATGGAGCCTCTCGGTGGAGTCTCCTTAAGATGGAGGAAGTCTTGCTTCATGGGTCATGCAAGGTGAAGAAGTAGACAACTTGGACAACCTGTGGTCTGGACAGCTTATCAAGTCTCCTGGAACATAGCACTGTGTTCCTGGATAACACAACTAAATGCGTTAGGTCCGGAACATTCCGGCCCTTTAAATGCATTTACAAGGGGGACTGGGATCCTGGCCAGATCCTATCTCCCCATAAGGAATTCTACAGCTGTGCTGCTTTGGCTCCAAACAACACAGAACAGTATAAATGAAAACCCAGACTCATAAGATATGAGCTCGAGTGAATCTTTGCACTGAACTTGGGTTTGCCGGTGATGTTACTCCCGGTGCTGCCGTGGCGAGTCTTTTCAGCGCGCGGCGCAGTTTGTATAAATAAACTTTCTCTTTACTTTCACTTACTCTACTACCTAAAAAGCTGAGGGAATGAGAAATGGAAACAGGAGAAACACTGTCTACCTTTTTATGTCATTTTTATTTTTAATTACATTAATAGTTTAATTGTTCCAATAAATTTATCAATAAAAAAGATAGGCTTACATATCTCTGTTAAGTCTTCTCTCCCTCACTAAACCTCTCCAGCTCATTCAGTCTTTCCTCTTATATAATTTCCTAGTCCGTCTTCTTCAGCTCTCCTCCAAATATTTCAATATTCCTTTTAAAGTGCAGTTCCCTGACACAGGAGCAGAACTTCCAAAGGGGTGTAGCCAGGATAGAGAACAAAATGATCGCTGCTTCCCTGGTCCTGGATCTCGTCCGAGCTTTCACTGGGATTTGTTTTTGTTTAATGCCATTTTGTTTCATGAGGTTTTCATAAGGGTTGTGGTTAATACAGTCTAAGCATTCACTAGGATTTGGTTTTGCTTTATTTTGGTAGTCACATGATATCAGTACCACATCAAATAATATGCCTAAGTTCTTAAAGTATTTTTAGTCCAGTTACTCCACAGTCTGTCCCTCGGCCCCCTTTCATCACCAATACCATCCATCCCAAATGGGTTAGCATTAATATTTTCAAACTTAAGGGCAAGGCAAAAACAAGCTCTCTGTACTGTCATTAAAATAATTCTATAAATTTTAAACTGTTCTAAAATAAAAAGCTTATTAAAAAAAAAAAAAAAAAAAAAAAAAAAAAAAAAAAACACAGGACCCAACAAGGTGGCACGAGTAGTAGGAGTGCTGCCGTGCAAGCCCAGCCCCTCCAGGGGAGAGGATCGTGCTGTGAAGACTGTTGAGGGTGTGTGCTTGTCTCCCTCTCTCTCTTTCTCTTTGTTTTTCTCAGGAAATAAATAAGTAAATCCACCTGAATCTTATGACAGTCTATCTCTTAAGTGCAAGGGAAAAACAAGCTATCTGTACTATCATTAAAATAATTCTATAAATTTTGGTATATGAGCTCAAATGAATCTTTGTACTGAACTTGCGTTTGCCGGTGATGCTACTCCCGGTGCTGCAGTGGTGAATCTGTCCTCCAGCCTAGATGATGGCTTTAAATATTAATTCTATTTTCCAAAGTATGTGCTATCCACACATACTGTAAATATGGCTTCTACATCTTTCAATTTTGATAACAAATATAGAAACATTTTATCCATAACCTCCACCTTCAACTACAAATATTTTATAGCCTGGATGAAGTCTCGTGATTATAGGATCTTATAAACTCATTCCACAGACATGGAAACTGAAGCCCAAGAGGGCGAAGAATTTCTGCAAGGTCACACTGCACCACTGTAACTGCAGAATTAGAGCAGAGCTGACCTCATTTCCAGCCTAGGGGTTTTTCTAGTCCTTTCGGATGCAGGTGATTCAGTGGAAAACATAAACTGGTTGTAGATCCAAAGAGTCAGAAAGACAGATGGATCAGAAACAGCTATATCCAGTTACCAGTTTGGACTTTTCAGTCAATGATGAGAACTCCACCTTTAAAAAATGACAGATAGGACTAATGGAACAACATTAACAAATAGTATGCTTCTATTGCCTGTGATTATTGGAATGCTAAATAAGGCTTAATATTTTATCTTACCTTTCACATTCTCTAAATAAAATATGTAAATTTTTATTAGAAGTTTTAGAAATATAGTAGTTCCTCAATATCTGTGGGGAATTGGATTTAGGACCCTCCTCCAACAGATATTGAAATCTATAAATGGTCCCATCCCTTTTATAAAATGGGAAAGTATTTGCATATAATTTATGTCCATCCTTTAAATCATGTTTACATTACTTATGAAGAGACTTCAAAAAGTTCATGGAAAATGGAATTAATAGTTTATTTTGGTGCAAAAAAATTTGAAATCCACACATAGTTTGTCACAATACACATTTTTCATGAACTTTTTGAAGATCACCTCATATGCTGTCTCGCACAATGCTAAGTAAATGGTCGTTATACTGTATCGTTTAGGGAATAATGATGAGAAAAGTCCATGTATTCAGTACCGACAAAAATCAATTTTCTTGTTTAAATATTTTTAAAGCATGGTTTGTTGAATCCGTGGGTGAAGAACCCATGGATACAGAGGGCCAGGTGTATTCAGCAACAAAAGGTTTCCCATCATTTCAACCCTGTTGGAATTTTTTTCACATATGAAGATTTTGTCAAAAACTGCTTTAATGTAAAAAATGATAATAATGATAAATTAAAAAAAAAAAAGAAAAAAAATTTTGATAAAACTAGCTAGATGTAGCAAGCAGGCATCAGTAGCAATCATGGAAGGTGACCTAAACTGATGGCCCTTCAAGAGAAACTGCTGAAAGGAACAGAAACAATTGACAAGCTCCAGCTGACACACCTTGGAATGCGCCTGTCATTCACATGACGCACAGTCAAAACTGCCTGATGGAGATACTAGAAACAAGCCACCACTGCCTCGTGGGAGCTTCTTCTCACAGGCAACATTTGCTCGAGCATTTCCCACTGGCCCAGACAAGAGTTTTCACAATTACAGTGTGATCTGAATCTCTTCTTGGGCAATGTTCCCCTCACCTTCATCATTTGCAGGTGTAAGGCCTGCGTTTCATTATGAAGGCACCCCTCTTCCTTTATCCTTTAAGACATTTTCTCTAATAATTTCTTTTTAAATTAACCAGTGTGTGTGTGTGTGTGTGTGTGTGTGTGTGTGTGCACTTGCCAAAAAGAGAGAGAGAAGGAGAGAGGGAAAGAGAGAAAGCACCCCCCCATGGGGGATGGTCATGCAGGAATTCTTTCTTTTGCATTTCTCCCTCATTCAGGATTTTGGGCATGCACAACCCCATGCCTGGTGTGTTTCTCAAGCTGCCAAATCCAGGACTCAAACCATGCAGTCCACAATGTGGGATATGGCCATCTTAACCACAGGCTGCCCCCTTCTAATAAGTTTCTTACCCCATCTTGGTGTCTAGTTCTTAGAAGACCAAACGGACAAAGCATCATTCACAGAAAAGTTGCAAAATAAAATTTTATTAATAATGACCATAGCATTGTGCCTTTCACTTGAATACACCCCTAGAGAGTTAAATAATTTCACTATTTATTGTGAAATTATTTATTGTAAAATGTGTTAGGCCTAGGTGTGGTGGTTAAGGGTGCTGGACTCCCATGTGGCCAACTGCAGTTCGAGTCCCAAACCTGGCAGCTTCCTTGTTCACTTTCTTTCTCTCTCTCTCTGTCCCTCTCTGGTCAAATTAAAATAAAGAAATAAAGAAATAAAGTTTAATAAAATAATTTTTAAAAAGATATGTTAGGCATAAATAAATGAAAATGAACATAACAGAGTATGTTAGAAAAGTAAATCTCCATTATCTAGCTGCAAAACCCTACCCATGAACGAGAAGACAATGTGCATTTCTAAAGGTCTAAAGATACAAAATGCCCTTATAAATACAAACAACAACAACAAAAATGTATTTCATTTCAGTGAACATTATACAACTGATAGTCTCAGAGAAGAGCAAAATGTGGTGAGGGGGTGGAAATGGGAAGATGACTGAAAAACAGAAGTTCAAAATGATAGAATCTGAGGTCTAGAATTAAACTATCCATTATTCTGAATCTGAGGCAGACAGAGTAATGAGGGATGTGGGATCAAGTATCTCAGACACTGGAAGATGTCTTACTATGTTTTACTAAGATACAACATTTTTAGTAAAATCTTCAATGTAGTGAAGTGCCCTCAGAAACACCTCTAAGGACACCCAAAAGCCAAGTGCCTAAACTGAGTCAACTGTTAACCACCATATCAGATAGGCAGAGGGGCCAAAATAAAATGTCAACCACTATGGGTACAGGATTAGACCCTTCTCCATCTTCAAGCCCCAAACAATTTCTAGATTCTGCTTCAATAAAAGGGTGAGGAAAAATAATCTACCAAAAGTTGCTTAAATTCAATGTGATACTCTTTGTGGAACGTGGTAGCTCCACCAAGAGTAATTCTGATTTGTTAGTTAATAATTGTAGTGTTCTTTACATCCGGGAATTGTGCAGCAGAAAGAGTAGAAAATAGTGATTGACATATATCAAAAAATAATGGGGAGGGGGAGAGCAAACAATGAGAAATAAGGACTATATTGAAAGAAACACACTAATAGATGCCATATATCCATGGTAAGGAAACTGGAGAATGAATGGGATAAAAGGAAGCCAAGGGACCAGCAGTTGGCATAATGGCTACGTCGCTGGACTCCCATGTAGTTGACCGCAGTTCGAGTCCCAGACTCAGTGGCTTAAACTCATGCCAGGCGCATGTTCATGCATGCCCAAGATGCTGAGAGAAGAATAGAGGAGAAAGGATTGCGGTGTGGCCGTCCCCACTGGGGGAGGTGATTTCTCACATTCTCTCTGTCTCTCTCTGTCTTTCTTGCGAGCATACACACCCTCTAGCAAAAACCTCTCAAAAAAGAAAGGAAACCAAGTTTGTTTTATCAAATCATTTTTTTTTAAGATTCAAAACAAAGTAATAAAAATAGCCAGTTGACAAAAGAGATTCATTTTAAGTATAACTGGAAAACTGCAAGACATCACCTAAGAAATGAAACAAGTGGAGCATTTAAAAATATAATTCAAAAAAGTTTCCTGAATTTGAAATAGACTGCATTGACAAGGAGAAAGGAGACAGATAGTTCAACACCAGGAATATCTTATAAAATTATTGAATTTTAAAGTTAAGGAAAAAATTCTTTGGGCATTCAGGAAAAGCTAAAATTATAGTTGCATCAGTTTTCTAAATAGCAACATTTTATGGTAGAAAACCCTGGAGAAACACTTTAAAGGTACTCAATGAAGAAAAAAAATAAAAACAAGCTAAGGATTTTATATCTAGCCAAATTGCTCTTAAAATATAAAGGCCAAAAAAAAAAAATATATATATATATATATATATAAAGGCCACAGACAAACAGAGAGAGCATACCAGAGCCGAGGAAATGTCCCTCCAAGTCCTTCCTGAAAAAGGTGCTAGAGAATAATTCAGCGCAAGAGGATTGAAGGGGTTCCAGGATGAGGTTGAAGGATGAGCACAGAATACAGTCAGTTACAGAATAAGCACTAAAATATAGGAATAAGGGTGACAAAACAGTGTGTAAGTTTCAAATGTCCTGACAATATGTAAATACCACAAATAACAACAATGGGAACAGAGAGAAAAGAATCCATGGACAGTAGAATAGATATTGGGCGTTAATTTCTCAGCTACCTCTCTTAAGATGCCTGAAGAAAGAAAACGTAAGCTGGGATGCTCGTAAACCAAATCATAATAGTTAAGTATACTTAAAAGTACAAAGATTAAAATTAGGGCAAACTACTCATAAAGTTGAGTGGTAGGGAAGAGAACAAAAAACAGTAACTACCAATTTTAAGTGTTGATTCTCAGAAAGTCAATACACAGTATCTAAAAAAACAAAGGATTTAAGGATATTATTAGTACAAAAATAACAATTAGACCACAAGTGAGGAATATTTCTAATTATCACAGATAATAAGACATATTTTAAACCACTATAATTAAAAATAGTGTGGTATAGCTAGACAAATTAAATATAATAGAGAATGTATAAACAAATTCAAGCATGTATGGAAATATATTATTTGATAAAGATGGCATCTCAAATTACTAAGGGAAAAGATATACTATAATAAATTAGGACAAAGACATTCATTTGGGAAAAAAAATTAGAAACAGGTCAGTACTTCACACCAGGATAAATTCCAAGTAAATTAATTTTTTTTCCTCATGGGGTGCATGCACTCACCAGAGAGAGACAGAGAGAGAGAAAGTAAGAAATCACCCTCTAGGGAGGATGGTCATGCCGCAATCCCTTCTCCTCCAGTCTCCTCTCGGTACTTTGGACATGCATGTCCATGTGCCCAGTGTGATCTTCAAGCCATTGGGTTTGGGACTCCAACTGTGGTCAGCCATGTGGGAGTCCAACACCCCAACCACTACACCATCTGCTGGCCCCACAAGAAAATTAAATTTTAAATATAAAATTAAAAACATACTAGAAGAAAACATGGTGGTGGGACCAGCAGTTGGCATAATGGCTATGTTGCTGGACTCTCGTGTAGTCGACCATGGTTCAAGTCCAGTACCCGGTAGCTTAACCTCATACCAGGTGCGTGTGCATGCATGCCAAGATCCTGACCGTTACCCAGGTAAAGCTTACTCATTTGAATTTCCCTAGTCCTTAAATCAAAGAGAAATTTTGCTGTATCATTTTACATTTCACAATTACAGAAAAATCACTCTTCTAAGCATTTTTTAAATTTTTTTTAATCTTATTTATCTTTTTTTTTTTTTTTTTTAATTTGCTACCAGGCAGGTATGCTCACCAGAAAGGACAGAGATGGGAAGGGGAGGGGGGAAGCGAGAAAGCAAGGGTCCAGGACTCAAACCATGGTCAGTCATATGGGAGTCCAGCACCTTAATCACATCACCTGCTGGCCCCAGCATCTTTATTTCTTAAAAGTAACTAGAGTTAAAAATATCATGTCTCAGGACCAGCAGTTAGCATAATGGCTATGTCGCTGGACTCCCACGTAGTCAACTGCAGTTTGCGTCCCAGATCCGGTGGCTTAAAACTCACGCCGGGTACGTGTGCGTGCGTGCCCAAGATCCCGAGAGGAGAATGGAGGAGAAAGGGATTGCGGCGTGGCCACCCCCCCCCCCAGGGGGTGATTTCTCGCTGTCTCTCTGTCTCTGTCTGGCGAGCGTACGCACCCTATCGCAAAAACCTCTCAAAAAAAAAAAAAAAAGTAATTTGTAAAAAGCAGAAATTTATTTCTTACCATTTTTGAGCCTGGGAAGTCCAAGATCAAGGTTTCTAGCTCGGTACCTGGGGAAGGCCAGCTTTCTCTGCTTCCAGGACGGTACTTGAACACAGCATTCTCACAAAGCAGAGGAGCAGAACAGGAACCTACTTCCTCAAATCCTTTTATAATCTGAAGGCACTAATCCCAGAGCCCTGTGACTTAATCACCTCTTAAAGGCCCCACATCTTAACATCAGATTGGCCGTTAAATTCCAACATAGGGCTTCTGAGGTGCACGTTTATACCATAGCAACCTTATAACCTGGGCTGAGGAAAGCCTTACTAATAATAATTCAAAATCTAGAAGCTATGGGATAAAATCACTAAATCCAGTTATGTAAATTCTTAAAATACTGTGTCACAAAAATATCTTATGTTAAGCAAAAGACAAATGATAAACCGAAAAAGATATTTGTGTTTAAATGGCCAAATTACATATCAATATTTCTTGCAAATTGAGAAAAAAAAACATACTGATAGTAAAGTGCTAAAATATATGAGCAAATATCTTATAGAAGTGTAAACAGCACCTAAATGTATAAAAAAGATGCACAAACTCACTCTTACTAAGGGAAATGCAAATAAAAATTACAAGCTACAATTTCTCATCTATCAGACCGGCAAACATCCAAAAGTCTGATGACATACTCCATTGGCAAGGTTATAGGAAACAGCTGAAGAAAATACAAAATGGTACCACCTCCAGGCAAAGGAATTAGATATGGTCTGGAATGAAAAACGTGCTAGCTGTCTCTCTAGCAGTCTCACTTCTGGGAATCCACCCCTAAGATGTAAAATTATTTCTATGAAATATATTTTTCCAATGGTAAGATATACAACAGGATACATAGTATGATAACATTGGAATAAGAGATTATTTATACACGAACTTGTTATATTTGCAAAAAGAAAAATAAATAAGAAATGAACGACTAGATCAACAATTCTCAAACTTTAGTGTACATAAAAATCTTCAGTTTCTGATTCTCAAAATTTCTGATTTAGAAGGTATGACACAGGGCCTGAGAATTTGTATTTCTAGCAAGTTCTCAGGTGATACTATAGCAGCTGTTTTGGAGATCATACTTTGCTACCAAACTGAAAACAAATGGAAACAATTGAGCCGATCAATATATCACATTAATGGCTTTCTTACAGAAAGGACAGGTTTTCTTCAAATAACTTTGGCGTATTTTGAGTATACATCCTAAGTAGAATGGGTTCTAATTATAAACAGAACTTCAAATAAATATTAAGCTTAATTCGGTAATCATTAGTAATTTTAGTAATATTAATTTAAAACTAGTTTGTACACATACTTTACACATGAAGACTAATCAAACAAGAAATGGTGCTAATGCTGTTAAGAATAGTGAGAAATGTATTCAGGTTGGAAAGTTCATTTTACCAACTAAGTGATGTATGTGATTGGCTATACACAAGAAATTAAAATAAAATAATACATACATTTTTTTAAAGAACCAAAATGATTAGCACAAGAGAAAACAGCTTAAAGGTTAAAATTTAACTGAAAATTCTGTCAAAATTGAATTGGAGATACCAGTGTTATTTGATGATTTTCGTTTCTCTTTCTAAAATCATATTTCTTAGCTCTGTAACTGGAAATACGTGGAGTGATCACCCCAAAACAAAACTGTCTCTAGTACCCACATGTTGGTCTCTAAGTGGCATTTCTTACCAAAGGGAGCCAGAGTTCTACGGCAGAATGCTGATTCCAGATTTGGAGAAGAAACTACATAAAATAGGTTTGTGACAAGTTGTTGCACCAGAAAGCACAGAGGTAATAAAGATCATGGAAAATGTCAGAGGACATAGGAACAAATATGAGGGAAGACTCTCATTGGCTAAATACGAAAATAATGAAAGGAATAGTGACTGCAATTCATTTATTAGAATCCATGGGTTCACTCCATCACCAAACACACACACACACACACACACACACACACACACAGATCTAGTTGTCACCATTATATCTATTCAGAACATTTTCTTTGTTTGAAAATGGAGAGTAGAGGACCTAGCAGATGGTGGTGTGGTTACATTACTGAACTCCTACTTGGCTGACTGAAGTTCGATCCTGGACCTGGCAGGAGCAGAAAGGATTGTAGCCACACCCCTCTCTCTCTTTCTCTTTCTTTCTTTCTTTTTTGTTTTCCTTGGAGAGGTTTTTGCTATAGGGTGCAGCACGTGCACTCGCCAGACAGACAGAGACAGAGAGACAGAAAGTGAGAAATCACCCCCCGGGGGGATGGCTACACCGCAATCCCTTCTCCTCCATTCTCCTCTCAGGAACTTGGGCACACACGCACAGGCGCCTGGCGTGAGTTTAAGCCACCGGGTCCGGGACTCAAACCGCAGTCGACTACGTGGGAATCCAGCGGCAAAGCCATTACACTAACTGCTGGTCCCCATCTTTCTCTTGCTTTCACTCTCGCTCTCACTCTCGCTCTCTCTCCAGCAAGTGCACATGCTCTGTGGCAAAAAACCTTCAAAAAAAAATATTAAGCATTTATCCTGTTTTTTCTCTACTACAAAGTAACTAAATTCTAAATAACTAATTGACAATGAAAAGTTCTCTATAGAAAAATTCCAGTCATGGGACCAACAGATGGTATAATGGTTATGTCGCTGGACTCCCACGTAGTTGACCATGGTTTGAGTCCTGGGCCAGGCATCTTAAACTCATGCCGGGCGCATGTGCATGCGTGCCCAAAATCCCAAGAGGAGGATCGAAGAGAAGGGATTACAACATGGCCATCCCCCTTAACGGGGTGATTTCTCACTTCCAGTCTCTCTGTCTCCCTCTGTCTCCCTGGCAAGCACATGAGCCCTATAGCAAAAATCTCTCTCAAAAGAAAATAAAAAAGAAAGAAATATTCCAGTCAATAAAAATGAAAAGAAAGATAAAATTAGAAAATTGTTACTTTGTATTTCTTAATGGAATTATTTAGGCAGATTTCATTGGTAGGTAAAATTATTAGATAAAATTTGATATGGGATTATATAAGGGAACTTCAACGAGTTCATGGAATAAGAGTTTATTTGGTGCAAAAATATTTTGAAATCATGCCTGGTTTTTCTCATAATCTATGAAAAAAATATTTGGAGAGGTTTTTGCTATAGGGTGCATGCACTCACCAGAAAGACAGAGAAAGACAGAGAGATAGAAAGTGAGAAATCACCCCCCCAGGGGGGATGGCCATGCTGCAATCCCTTCTCCTCCATTCTCCTTTCGGGATCTTGGGCACGCACACCCACGGGCCCAGCATGAGTTTAAGCCACCGAGTCCAGCACTCGAACTGCGGTTAACTACACGGAAATCCAGCGACATAGCCATTTCGCCAACTGCTGGTCCCAATCCATGAATTTTATTTTTTTTAAGTTTTTTTTTTTGTTTTTTTTGTTTTTTTTTGTTTTTGCTATAGGGCGCGTGCACTCGCCAAACAGAGACAAAGAGACAGAAACCGAGAAATCACCCCCAAGGGGGCTGGCCATGCCACAATCCCTTCTCCTCCGTTCTCCTCTCAGGATCTTGGGCACGCACGCACACACACCCGGCGTGAGTTTTCAGCCACCAGGTCCGGGACATGAACCGCGGTCGACTACGTGGGAGTCCAGTGACATAGCCATTATGCTAACTGCTGGTCCCCCAATCCATGAAATTTTAAAGACACCTCATATAACATCGACATTACAATAGCAAGATGATTAGTCACTAGCTTGATGTACTTTCTTTTTTTTGTTTGTTTTTTTGGTTTTTTTGATTTTTTGTTTTTGTTTTTGTTTTTTTGGGAGAGGTTTTTGCTATAGGGCGCGTGCGCTCGCCAGACAGACAGAGAGAGACATAGAGACAGAAAGCGAGAAATCACCCCTCAGGGGGGATGGTCACGCCGCAATCCCTTCTCCTCCATTCTCCTCTCGGGATCTTGGGCACATACGCACACGCGCCTGGCCTTGAGTTTTAAGCCACCGGGTTCAGGATGCGAACCACGGTCAACTACGTGGGAGTCCAGCGACATAGCCATTACGCTAACTGCTGTTTCCCAACTAGCTTGATGTACTTTCTGTGAAGTAGGCAATGCCACAAATGTTTCTCAATTGAATTTAGCTTGAATCTCAATAAATTTTGAGTGCTAGCTTCTCCAATTAACAGGAAATGCAAGGGACAGAGTAATAATTAAATGTCACCAACAAGAACCATATAGACAAATCTAGAGTGTGGGACATTTTACAGGATAAGTAACCACATTTTTTTGATAAGTCAACAACACTGGATATGGAACTGCTCTGTGAGTTCCTTATTGAACAAGCCCAAAGTAAAAAGTTATTTTGACACACTCAGGGAATAATTCATTGCATTCTCCTTTCTAATTTTACATACATTTCAAATTTTAAAACATACTTTAGAAGGTAGAAGTGGAGCCCAGCCTCTGTGTTACAGCCAGTAGAGTACCAGACTGTTGAGTTGTAAGACACACATCAACTGAAGTTCAAGTCCCTGACCTGAATGGCCTGAAAACACTTGTGTGTGTGTGTGTGTGTGTGTGTGTGTGTGTCCAGGACTGGAGAAAAGGGATCACAACACAACAGAGCCCTCTGAAGGGTGCTTCTCTCTCTCTTTCTCACTCGCTTTTTCTCATATACATGCACTCTATCACAAATGAATAGATTAAAAATGTTTTTTTTCTTTTCTAAGTAGAACTGAGCTCGCAGTATTTTTAAGTACTTTCTTTTTTTTCTTTTTTTCTTTTTTTTTTTTTTTTTTGAGAGGTTTTCACTATAGGGCGCATGCGCTCACCAGACAGAGACATAGAGACAGAAAGCGAGAAATCACCCCCCAGGGGGGATGGTCAAGCTGCAATCCCTTCTCCTCCACTCTCCTCTCAGGATCTTGGGCACGCACGCACATGCACCCGGCGTGAGTTTTAAGCCACCGGGTCCGGGACGCAAACCGCAGTCGACTACGTGGGAGTCCAGCGACTTAGCCATTACACTAACTGCTGGTTCCCAGCACTTTCTTTTACCCTTGAAGAAATACATCAGAAAGATCTAGATTATCAGTAATCACTATTTTTTTAATCATTTATGAAATTCAATATACAACTCAGTATCATAAAAAGTATGCTAGTATCGGGACCAGCAGTTAGCGTAATGGCTATGTCGCTGGACTCCCACGTAGTTGACCGCGGTTCGAGTCCCGGATCCGGCGGCTTAAACTCACGCTGGGCGCGTGTGCGTGCGTGCCCAAGATCCCGAGAGGAGAATGGAGGAGAAGGGATTGCGGCGTGGCCATCCCCCCTGGGGGGTGATTTCCTGCTTTCTATCTCTCTGTCTCTCTCTGTCTGTCTGGCGAGCACACGCGCCCTATAGCAAAAACCTCTCCAAAAAAAGAAAAAAAAAAAAAAAAAAAGTATGCTAGTATACAAATCCAAGAGTAAACCTGGGGTCAGGCCTTGATGCTGATCCTTTGAATTTGGACAAGTCATTTCATCTTTTCTGATTTTGTTATCTATTAAGTTAGGGAATCAGACCAGATGACTTTGTCTTATCTTCATTTGTAATCAACAGAAAGTAACCTAAATAGAGTTTGGGGGAAGAAAGGGCACACAGTGGGTAACCAAAAAAGAGCTTGAAAGAGCACCTTAACCAGAATATCCCCCTTGAGTTCCTTTACAGGAAATTAGTGGATTCCATTAGATTGTCTCTAAAATGTCTGCTAGCTGCAAACCTCTATGAAATGTAATAGCTGTAGCCATGGTCCAGACAAATTACTGAGTGTTTTATATCAAATTCTAGTGACTGATGTCAGCTCTCAGTTTTAGCATGGCTGTCATTTCTGTGCTCTAGATAGACAACATACTTATTAATCAAGAGGATAGAGAAACATATCCAAGTTATTTTCCAACTTTCTTGTCCTTGGATAGTAATCCATGGCCTCTACTTTAGAAAATAAATGAAAGAATGAATCTAATAATGATGGACAGTGAGCAAGCTAAGTTTTTTGTGATATATTATGGTCTATCAAGAGACATCTAGCGCTGTATCCCCAGATGAGTGTCCTTTCATTCAGGCTCTTAGAAGGAAAAAGTTTATGATTAAGACAGAAATGGATACTGAACTGCAGAATAGAGTGTCAGCATTTTAAAGGGAAAATAGAATTCAAAGCCATCTTGGTAAATGATAGCTATCTTAAGATATTACATGTGTTAATTGTCATATGTAGGGAGTGAAGGAAAGCTGTTGACTGTAACTGAGATCAAAAGGTGAAAATTATCCCATTTTGACCCTTTTTCACTAAACCCTGAATCTTTATGAAGCATCCTTTATAAGGGCTACTGCTGTCTGAAGCTAGGATGGATTATCTGAAGAGAGAATGAACTCACTACAAAGGAGGTTGTTTCCCTAGAGGTGAGTATAAAGAGATTTTAAGCATCAGACATAGCATAATTCATAAAATTTGTACATCACAGGCTCAATCATGGTGAAACAGACTATAGGGTGCTGCTATGTAATACCACAGCCACATGGGAGGTCCGGGTTTGGATCCCAGGTCTACCTGCTCACATCAGGTGCGGCACACACCTGTGATCCTGATTGGCTAGGAGGACCATGGCATGGCAAGACTGTCAGGGGTCACTCTCTCTCTCTCTTTCAAAAATAAAAATAAACTTTTTAAAATTTATAAATTATCAATTAACACAGGTGAGACTCAATAAGATATTTTTTAAATGTAAGTTATAATACTGTCAGATAAGTACAATGAAGGGTTCTATATTACTAGTAATTACTATTTTCTATTTATCTGAGAAAGTTTCAGTTCTAAATTAAATGGGATTGATCATTAGAAATTTAAATTAGGTTATTCCAAATATGAAATAAGGTAAATATTACAAATGTTTGTTAAATGAATGAGGACTTAAGAACTCACAATGTGAAATTTAGGAAGGCAAATCCAATGTATTCATTCATCAAATGCATTTCAAAAGCCAGTTCTGCGCTAGATATTGGTCAAGTCTGCACTCATGGAGCTTTGATTCTAGCTGGAAATGATAGATAATAAATAATAAATAAATACAAGACCATAAGTGCTCTGGAGTAAATGGTAAAGCAGATTAAGTGAGCGAAGTAGGGAAAATGCTAGTGTAGATAGAGTTTCCAGGAAAACATCTCACATTCACTTACAACTCACTCACTGATTGGCCCAGAACAACTTTCATCATTCACCTATCTGGGGGCACCACTTTTTAACTTTTGTGTTATATTTTATTTTGTTTTCTTTTGTTTGTGCTCGAGAGCATGTGCACTTGCCAGAGACACAGCGACAAAGAGAAAGGAAGAGGAGAAATCACTCTATAGGAAATGGTCATACCACAATTCCTTCTCCTTCATCTAGTAATCACTTCAATTATATTGCCATGAGCATGAGGAAATGAATGGGAAAGATATACATGTTAACAGAAAACAAAGCCTGGCTGTGTCTTGTCCAGCACAGTATACCCTCCCTGTACCACAAGACTATTTCACATATTCCACATTTAATAAATATTTGTTGGAGACCAGCAGTTGGCATAATGGCTATGTCGCTGGACTCCTATGTCGTCAACTGTGGTTCAAGTCCCAGACCCATTGGCTTAAATTCACACCAGGCGTATATACATATGTCCCCAAGATCCCGAGAGGAGAATGGAGGAGAGGGGACTGTGGCGTGGCCATCCCCCTGGAGGGTGGAGGCTGATTTCTCCCTTTCTGTCTCTCTGTCTTTCTGGCGAGTGTACACACCCTATAGCAAAAATCTCTCCAAAAAAAATGAAATAAATATTTGTTGAATGAATGGATAAAGGTAGATATAGTAGGTCATTAGGAAAGTCATGACATATTTTTCTGTTTTTCTATGCAAAAGTGTGTCACGACTTTCCTGACGACCCAATACATACTATAATTCCCTAAGTCTCTATAAGATTCAGTATTTGAGCTACTTAAAACAACATGATAAAATTAGTTATTTCTCTGATCTAGAAAGAAAAAGGTACAAAGGAAATAAAATCTACACTAATAGTTTGACCATACGTAGGTGAAAGTCTTCATCTATCTATGATTAAAAACACTTTCTGATGCTGTTTTAAATAACAAGGTTTATTTCATCAAGTAATTTTTTCCATTAAAAAATAAAAGTAATGCTCACGGCTTACCTGTAGGAGAACAGTAGTAAATATGACTAACATAAAGGCATTTCAGTTCTGAAAGATAGCTACAGAAAAATGTTGCTGCCTCCCGGCATCTAACCAACCAGAGATCTCAGGATAGACTTTCCAAATGCCTACTTAGAAACTGACTGCTCCTTCAGATCTGTTCCTGTGGTTTTAATTAAGCTAAAGATCATATCGATGTTTGTACTTGACATAAGCTCCTGCATCTCTAACTGCTCTCTGGATTTCTAAATAGCGTGTGCACCAAGGGTAGGAGACACTAGAAACTGCGACTTCATGGCACTTCATCCAGTGAGGAAGTTTAACACCAGACACGAGAGATGTAGGGACATGGGAGAAGTGGAAGAATAAATGCAAAATATAAATCTGAAAACCTGTATTGAATTTTCTAAAATATCTCCACCCTTTACTCAATATATTAAATACCTTGAAAGTAGAAATTTTTATTTAGGCAGTATCAATTAATTAAGAAGTATTTGACAACATACTACAAGGGATACAAAGAAATACAAGAAATGATCAACCTGTAATCACTGGATTTATGACTACCAAGTCGTTCACCTTGTGTTAGTGTAAATAACTTGAATTTAATATTCTGGGTGTCATATATAGACCAGAAATAGAAACAGAAATATGTAAGACCTTCCATCTTCATGAGCTTTATAAACTAGTGATTGTTTTCTCTTACTCCAGGGTTGAAATTGCTGACTGAGGTGAAGGGAAGTTAACTATTATGTAGCAAGTCAATTTGAGCGCTCAGGAAAGGCCCTTCATGATATCCGTGGGGAAAGTGAGAGCATCGTAAGGCTCTGTGGTCCAGAGAGTGAAGAAAATGAAGGGAAATATAGTGTGAGATATAACTGGAATAAATCAAAAAAGGACTGGATATTAAAATTATTCATAATTATTAGAAAATTAATGCTAATTTTATTATATATGATAATATGGTGGTATGGTGGTTATATAAGAAATGTTCGTATTGTTTAGAGATGTATAATGTGGCAGAATACCAAACTACTGTTATTTATTTAAATCATTTCAGGGAAAATAACTAAAGTAAAAGGGTATCAGATACTAGTGCCTTTGTTAAATGTTTATCTCTTATGGAACTTTGATCCATAAAATTAGAGGAGTTTTTATCTCTGTCTCCCCGTGGTATGTACACCTATCTTCTGAAAACTGCAGTGGCAGGTTCGAATTATAGTTCTAAGAATTAAATATGTTCTTAGGCTCTTATCTGTAATGAACAGGAAGTGTCATATTATCAAATTTTTATAATGAAAGATACTCTATTTCACATACATATATACATATGATGTATATAGATGTACTTCATACATACTATGATATACTTCATACTATATATTATATTTCATCATAATATATGTATGAATATATAATATATAATACATATAATATATACATATTACATATACATGTAATATATGATATCTATATATCATATGTTTTAATCTATATAACTCATACTGTGATCCTCCCGCCCCAACCTCCCAATTAGTCAAGATTATAGGCACGTATAACCAACCCCAGTGTGTGTGTTCAGGTTGCCCAGAAACTGAACAGGAGCCACCCTGTGTTCTATTTTCCTAAGTGGTGGCACTATCTGCATGCCTTTACATCCGGACCTCTAGTCTAGCTATTGTAACTGGAGAATGTAG
Organism: Tupaia tana; assembly: GCA_026018925.1. NCBI lineage: Eukaryota > Metazoa > Chordata > Mammalia > Scandentia > Tupaiidae > Tupaia > Tupaia tana. The sequence continues at coordinate 62,399,752 of JAKSZU010000003.1, read as the reverse complement.
TCTATCTAAGTTGACTGTGATAACTGATACATTTGGATTTGATGCAAAGATCTTTCTGTTTGTGTTGCTTTGTAATAATCATTTTAACCCTTTTCTACCTTCTCTTGGATTGATACAATAATCCTTCCTATATTTTCCTTTTCCTGCTTTGAAAGTTACAGTTTGTGTCCTTGTAGGAGATATTCTAGAAACTATAATGTGTATATTTAACTTTAAAAATGCATGAAGACCCCCCTGAAGGGTGGTTTCTCCCTTTCTGTCTCTCTGTCTCTCTTTCTGGCGAGCCCTCGCGCCATATAGCAAAAACCTCTCAAAAAAAAAAAAAGAAAAAAATGTTTAAAGATACCCAGTGTCTTTACTCCTGAATGATACAAGGACTCCAATTACCATCCCCTTTTACTGCTGCAGAGTGACTACTCCTTATCCAAAATGCTTAGGCCCAGAAGTGTTTCGTATTTCAGAATGTTTTGGATTTTAGAATATTTGAATCTACGTAGTTATACAGATATCTTAGGGATGTGTCCCAAGTCTAAACACAAAATTAGGTCATCAGGAAAGTCATGATGCATTTTTCTGGTTTTCTATGCAAAAATGTGTCATGACTTTCTCGATGACCCAATATTTGCGTTTCATATGTACCTATACAAAAAGCCTCAAGGTAATTTTATACAATATTTTTGTATTGCAGAGTTGTAACTGCAATTTGTCACATCAGGTCAGGTGTGGCGTTTTCTACTTGTGATAATCATGTTGGCATTCAATAAGTTTAGGGTTTGGGTCATTTTGATGGAAACTTTCAGGTTAGGGATGTTCAGTCTACAAAGCATTGCTGCTTGACTTGTTCATTCCGCTTTCTTAGTTACTAAGTCTCAACTCCACGCTCAGTGTTTTCTCTTCTGCTCCGTCCTGGGACTCACAGTCCACTTCCCAGACTCTCCAGCCTGCTGACTTCCTATTGTGTTGTTACTAGGGGCACAGAAGGGAGGTGCGGGTATGAGGAGAAGAGAAAAGGTTTATTTACAATTTTCTAGCTCTGGTCAGCATTGTCCACAAGCAGCTGCTCTAGTGCAGACCTGAGTTTTCTTCAGAACTCCCAACACCTTGGCAAGCTCTCTCAGAGCAACTAGCAAGCAGCCTCCAAAGGCACCCATTTTAAGAAGGCCAAATTACAACTTATTGCAAATGTAAACATTCTTGAGCAAAGATACAAGGCTGGCTCTAAACTAAATATGATGTTACAGTGACACCTGGTGGACATTAACAGTATCACACTGACCCAAGCTTCAGTAAAACCTAACAGATACAGGAACATCAAAGATGCTAAGTATTTTGGAAGTTAAAGAAAAAGGTTAGTTCAACTACAAAAATGAATATATAACATAAGCACTTGAAAGTACAAATAGCTGGAATCTTTCTTGTATTTCTGTGTGCTACAGCACTATATTACTTCTTAAAAAGTTAAGAAGTTGTTTTCTCCAATTCAATTTATAGCCATTTCAAATTTACCAGCTTCAAAGAATTCAATGTTTTTTCATCTAGACCAATAATTCTCATCCTTTTCTCAACACTGATGTTATTTCCTATTTATGTATATTTTTTTCTAGTTGTGTTTCATAGATTTTTACTTTCTTACATTAAAAAATTTCATTTGGGCCCAATACTGGTGGGACAGACACACAGTGCATGCCACTTCTTGGAGGCTGGAGATCAGTTTCAGGCCACCCTGAACACATGGCTGCAAATGCTTGTAATCCTAACTAATTAGGAGGCTGGTGCAGCAGGATCATGACACAGAAAGACCCTGTTTAAAAAATAATAATAATAATTATCTCTTTTCTTTTCCCTCTCTCACTAAAAGAAAAATATTAAATTTCTCAAAGAGAAAAACAACTTTTAGAAACTATCTTAGTAAATTAACTCTGCTTTGTGTGACATAATGAAATTAGCCCTGATATAATCATAGTACAACTGTGAAATTTTCTAATTTTTAAAAATGTTCCTACTTTCAATAATCGCACTTTTTTTAGAGTTGTTTTGTTTTTTTGCCATAGGGTGTGTGTGCTCGTCAGAGAGAGAGAGAGCGAGTTAGAGACAGTGAGAGGGAAAGTGAGAAATCACCCCGCCAAGGGGATGGCCACGTCACAATCTCTTCTATTCTACTCCTGGGATCTCGGACATGCATGCACATATGCCCAGTGTGATTTTCTTTTTCTTTCTCTTTTTTTTTTTTTTTTTTTTTTTTTTTTTTGAGAACGATTTTTGCTACAGGGTATGTGCACTTGCCAGAGACACAGAGAGAGACAGAAAGCAAGACATCACCCCCCAAGAGAAATAGCCACACCACAATCCTTTCTCCTCCATTCTCCTCTCGAGATCTTGGGCATGCACACAACACGAGCCAGCGTGAGGTTTATGCCACCAGGTCTAGGACTTGAACTGCGGTAGACTACGTGTGAGTCCAATGACGTAACCGCTATGCCATCTCCTGACCCTAATAATTCTACTTTTTAATAACCTTCTGTAACTATCTATGATTTTGTGTTGGTTATCACTTTAACAATACAATTACTTTTATGCTTCATAATTAAATTAACATGAGAAGAAATTTAGTAGACAATATATTCAATACCACATTAAAAAACAAGAGACTTATTTTACAAAGTCTTAAATTCAAGTCTAGCCTTGTTATTAATTAGTGACACCAGGGGCAAGTTACTTCAATCTAATTAGTCTTGGCATAATTATCTGTAAAATGAAAATTACAAGCACAACTCACAAATTTAAAAGTATTCAATAGTGAACGCATATGAAACATATATTGTAAAGCACTATACAAATCCAACTAATCAAATAACATGCATATATTATCTTCAGTGTTTTTTTAAATAATTATTTTCTTTAACTTTAATTAATTAATTAATTATTTTAATTTGACCAGAGAGGGACAGAGAGAGAGAGAGAAACAGAGAGAGAGAGCGAGAAAGGAAGTCGCCAAATCTGGGACTCGAACTGCGGTCAGCCATGGGGAGTCCAGCACCCTTAACCACCATACCACCTACTACTGGTCCCTATCTTCAGTGTTTTTATTTGCAAATGTCTACTTACAGTATCTTAGAATTATATTTGGAAGAAATTTAAAGTAGCACATTCCATGTATTTGGTGAATTACTAAGAAACTATTTTTGTTTAAGTTTGTTCATTTATTTTCTTCCATGTGAAAGAGAGAGAGAGACAGGAAGAGACAGACAGACAGACAGACAGAGAAGGACCCCAGCATAATCCTCATGCTGCAATTCACTTCCAGCCTCAGCTAGCCCCCAGCATTCTCAGGGAAGTTCTGGGACACAACCCCAGGACATTTCCCATGTAAGTCCAGTTGGGTTGCCACTGTGCCACCTCCTGGCCCCCAAGGATCTAATTTTTGCAAGATATTATGAGAAATATAGAGCAAATATTCCCAGTGATCACCTTTAAAGTTTTATCATTTTTTTTGAAAGATTCAGGTACAGTTGATAAATTAAGATATAAATGGGGATTTAACTAATCAAGATAAGAGATATGGTCTTGAGTACCATTGTAAAAGATGTGTTCAACTGGATTTCCAACTGAAATGGATGAGGAAGGACATTTATTAATGGAAACAATGTCAACAAAAGAATACTTTGATATTCCCTGTCACTGCTCTAATATTTACTGTTAATAGAATTCATTGTGTATGCTAACTAGAATTTGTGTTGATAGTATTATATGTATACTATACATGCAGATTATCTCTCTATCTAGATTATATATTTACAAAACATAGAGATATATAATATAAACCATGAATCATAACATGGGATTAACCGTGTATTTGGGTGATTAATTACAACTATATTTAAAAATCTGTACCAGAGTATGTACACGATGCTTCAGGATCCCAGGAGAGAGGTGATTAATTGCAAGTTTCAGAAAAGTACTAACCAGTTCTTGCATTGTGTTCACCTCAGCCCAGAGTGGCTAGCTATGTACTACATTTATCATTAGATTCAATACATAAATGAGCAGATCAAAGAAAGCAAAAAAAAAAAAAAAAATGCAGACAAGAACAGCCTGACAGTCTATGGGAATTACTCATACTAGTTAGAAGGACAAAGTGGGAAAGTAAATTGATGACCAATTTTTGGAGCCATAAGACACTAGATAAAAAAAAGATTGAACTTGAGGTTCCTTAAAGTCTACTGTAAGCACAACTCACTTTTTTCATGTATATTTTTAATTTTTTAAATTTGTAATTATTTTACTTCTGAATTGTGATTCCTGGTTTACAAATAAGCATTGTGTATCTTTGTGGAGTGTAGTATTATTTTTCAAAACAATTTTTGACAGAAAAATTGTATATATTTGTCCCGACCCTCAGGACAGTCGAACAGGTTTCCTGAGGGAAGGAGTGAGAGACAGGACGAGTAGTGCAGAGACGACGCAGTGTTACAACACCGAGACAACACAGTGTTACAAATCTTTAGGGTCCTCCGTTTATTGTGGGCCAGGGATCGTGGTTATATACATGTTGGTGGATGGTGATTGGTTTAATGAAGGATTGTAAAAGGTGGGTTATGATCGGTTGCTTTTGTGGACCAATCATGAGGTGCCGGATATGCAAATATGAGGGATTCTAAGCTCACCAATTGGTGAGTACCATGGGAAGTGGCCAATCAGAGTATGGTTTTAAAGGTAAAGTTTTAAAGGGGAGCCAATCATGGCCTTTGTCATTGTGTAATTGTTTGCTCTCTGAGAAACCGAAACCTAAGGGCTTCCTAAGATGGCAATAGTAAGAGACTCATAAAAATGGCCTCGGCAGACTCACTGGTGCGCAGCCTCCCACATATATTTAAGGTATGTAATGATATTTTTACATACATTGTGAAATAATCAACATGGTCCAGCTAATTTATTTATCTATTATCTCTGCATAGCATAGTCATCCTTTTTGCGCCCTTTGACCAACTTCACTTTATTCCCTACTTTCCCTAGTTCTTAGCAACCACCATCCTAACTCTGTGCTTTTATAAGTTGGACTATTTTAATGACACATTCGAGTGAAAGCAGGTACTATTTCTCTTTCTGTGTCTTGCTTATTTTGCTTAGCATAATGTCCTCCAGCTCCCTCCATATTGTTGCAAATGGTAGGTTTTCTTTGTGTTTTATTTGTTTAAGACCAAATAATATTCTATTGAATATACAAAGGGACTTGAAAAAGCTCATTTATTTTTGGTACAATTTTTTTCAAACAATGCACTTAAACTTTTTCCATCAACCACATTTATCCATCAAAAGACACTTAGGTTGATTTCATATATTGGCTATTATGAATAGTGCTGCAGTAAATGAAAAATGCACAATCTTTGTGATTCTGTTTTCAAGTCCTTCAGATATATACCCAGAAGTGGAGTTGCTGAATCATATGGTAATTCTATTTCAAATTTTTTGAGGAACCTCCACACAGTTTTCTATAATGTCTGTGCTAATTTGCATTCCTAACACTGTTCAAGGGTTTCCTTTTCTCTACATCCTTTCTAACACTCTTGTCTTTTGTCCTTCTAATAAGAGTCATCCTGACAGGTATGAAGTGATATATCATTGTGGTTTTAATTTGCATTTCCCTAATGATTAGAGGTGTTGAACATATAAATGTCTTCTTTTGAGAAGTGCCCACTTAAGCGTATTGTTTATTTTTAAATAATGGTATTTGTTTTTTTGGTATTGAGTTATATGAGCTATTTATATACTTTAGATATTAACCCTTATCAGATGCATGTTTTGCAAATATTTTTCCATTCCATAGGTTGCTTTTTCATTTTGATGGTTTATAGCACTTTATAGTTTGATGTAGTCTTGTTTGTATCCTACCCTTTTGTTTTTACTTATTTAATAATTTCTTATGATGCTGCTTAAGTTTCATAATTATATATGTTGGTTGCCACCTAGTATTCCACTAAATAAAATACATTTATAACTTATTTTCTAACCTTTCTGATTATTTTCAATTTAGACATTAGAATAAGATATGATACCATCACTGTCTTGTGTATTATTTTTCTACAGTGTTGAATTGCTGGGTTATGGATGTGAAAAAATGTATAACTCATGCTCTATAGTTTTAAATTCACATTTCATGAACAATGAACATGAGAAACAGCATTGCCACCCTCTTGACATCTTTTGAAATTAAAATTTAAATATTTGTATACTATTCTATAATAGGTTAAAAACTTTCCAGTCCTTTAAATTTCCTCTTATTGATTTGTTAGAAAATATTTTCCCTAATGGAATGCTGATGCAGACTAGATACTGAGTCTTTCAGTAATTAAAAGTGAGGAGTCTGAAGTTAGGTTCTGAAGTGTGACTCTGAGAGCAGACTCCATACATTGAGTTCTCCTCCCCACTCCTTCTTCACCCTGTCTTCCTGAGACCCAGCTGCTGGCCTGGTTGGGCCTCCTGAGCATCTTATGACCATTACCCTCACCTCATGGAATTAGTCTACAGCTGGAGCCATTCCAGACGTATACACACCCCTCCCACATTAACATCAATAGATTACAGGCACTAAACCCTGAATATACTCTGCTGATTCTGTTCATTAATAAGTTAAATTTTACTGTAACTTTCAAGCAATGTATATACAAAGCAGACGCCATCTTAATGACAGGGAGTCTACATAGATCTTTAATTGCTTTATGAGTGCTTTGTTCTTATCGTATAAAATTGACTCTGTGCTTGTGGCTGCATAGACTATTTTCTCCCTGGCTCTCAGAGGAACTTTATTTTCCCCAATGTAAGTAAGCTCATTTCCTCTCCTGCTGGACCTCTGGGTGTGTTCTTTGGAAATGGTAAACATCATGGGCAAGCCCGTGCAGATTTGGGGCTCTCCCTCAACAGACTCCCTGCTCCGCCATGTCCTGGTGATGTGGTCTTGAACTTGGATATAATGCTTTGCAGGGTAGGCAGACTAATGGACCAGCTACCTCCTCATATCAACATCCTAATCCCAAAAACTTGTGAATATGTTAGGCCACATTGCAAAATATAGGTCACAGGTAGAATGAAGGCTATTAATCAGTTGGCCTTAAAATGGGGAGCCAATCCTGGATAATCTAGCTGGGGCCTAATGTAATCACAAGGACCCTTAAAGGAAGAAGCAGGAAGAAGGAGTCAATGTCAGAATGATACTGTACAAAAAAGATTCCATGACTATTGACAGCTTTGTAAACAGAAGCGAGCCCCAAACTAAGGAATATGGACAGCTTCCAGAAGTTAGAAAAGGAAAGGAAATAGATTCTCCCTGGAGCTTACAGAAGAAATGCAATTCTGTCAATAACTTGATTTTAGCTTAATGAAACCTATGTCACTTTCTGATCAATGGAACTGTAAGGTAATCAATTTCTATTGATTCAAGTCCCTGAGTTTACAGTAATTTGTTATATCAGTGATAAGAAACTAGTACATTCTAAGAGTCAGTTTCCCCATTTGCAAAATAAGGAAACAATTTTACCCACCTTGTAGAGTTGTGGTGAGTTTTAAAAAGATGAATCATACAGTGCCTCCATACAATATCAAGCACAGAAAGAGTACATTAAGTCTTAGCTATTTCATGGGAAATGGCAGGCAGAGTGATTAAGAGCATGGGTAAAGAATAGAAAAACCCTGACTCAGTTAGATTAAGTAATAAGGAACTTCAGTTCTCAGAAGTAATTGCGACTTTGGTGCAGTAAGTCTGTGGTTTGGTTTCTTTCCTATTGCGTGTTTATCCTGAGACAGGTATGGAAACTGATGTAGCAGTTCCAGACAACAATTTCTAAAATAACTTTCTTAATAACAAGCAAAGATATCCTAGATGCTCCCCAGTTGACTTTTTTCCTAATCTAACTGGTCAGAATTGGGTCACAGGATCATTCTCTTTTTTTAAAAAAAAATGGTTAAAAATATATATAATATAAATTTACTCTTCAACAATAGTTCAGTGTAAAGTTCAGTAGTGTGCACTGTATGTTCATTGTTGTACAACAGATTTCTAGAACTTTCCCATCTTCCATGACAGACATTCAATATCTTTGGAAAAACTCCAAAATTTTTCCTTCTCCCCAGTCTTTGATAGCCACCATTCTACTTTATGTTCCTATGAATTTTGTTATTTTAGATACCTCACATAAGTGGAATTATGCAGTCCTTGTCATTTTGTAATTGGCTCTGACGATGGAAAACAAGATTTATGAGACATTTAAATTAATCAGGTTTGGGGAGGAATGCAGACCTAAGATTTCAGTCATGCATGCTGACCCTTAGGGAGTTAAAAGAGTTGCATCCTAGCCCAGCAGGTGGTATGGACATTAAGGCACTGGATCCCACATGGCCAACTGTACAGTTTTGATCCTAGACCTGGTGACTTAAAAAACATGCAGGGTATGTGCATGCACCCAAAATCCTGAAAGAAAAGTGAAGCAGGAGTTGCAGCATGGTCATACTCCCTGGGGATTGATTTCTCCCTCTCTCTCTCTCTCTCTCTCTCTCTCTCTGTGTGTGTGTGTGTGTGTGTGTGTGTGTGTGTGTGTGTGTCTGGTGAGCATATGTACCCTAGAGGAAAAAAAAAAACCTTAAAACAAAACAGAAGAGCTGCTTTCAGTATTCTGGGCTATGACACAAAAGATTGTACTCATAGGAACTCAACTGAAAGCAATGCACAGGTAGAACTTTAGGCTGAAATTGTTAACTAATGTGAATCACTGTTCCGGTTTAGACAATGGTTTATTCACCAAAGGTTCATGTATTGGGACTAAGTTGTACTGAAAGGTATTAATTGAAAATTCAATCCCTTCATGGTGTCCCAGGGTGGCACTTCTGGGGTGTGATAAAGTCATGAGCAGTCCCCATGATTCACTTCAGGTGTATTTATAAGAAGAGGAAATGCAGCAGGCAGGGGTCACTTGGATACATCCCAGAACAAGGAGAAAATTATAAACAGCTATTCATCTCAAGATCCTGCCCTCTACCGTGTTGCATTCTCAATGTGGAAGTTGACCCCTGGACTTGGGATCTCCAAACCATGAGCTGAATAAACATCTATTTCTTTATAAATCACCCAGTCTCGGATGTTTCTGTTTGCAACACAATAGAAGACTAAACCAATCACGTAGATTGTTGACAAACAATTTTGTGGCTTCTCTTTTGTAACTTTTCTCTTTTCTTTGTCTTCCCTTTATTCCCTTTCTCTGTGAAAGAAAACCCCAAACTCTCATTTTGAAATATTGGTTACAGTTTTCTGAGGCCTTTGCTTCTGGCTACATCCACAAGCTTTGACGTAAACAAGCCTTTTCTGCTTGCTAGACAAGCTTGGTCAGACCTCTTTATTTCAGACTGATGCACACTTCACCTAGAATAGGTCCTTAAGACTCATCTATGTTACAATACATGACAGGAATTCCTTCCTTTCTAAGGCTGAATGAGATTCCACCATATGTATGTACCAGATTTTCTCTCTCTAGTCATCCATTGATGGGCATTTGGGTCACTTCTACATCCTGACTATTGTAAATAACGCTGCAATGAACAAGGGAATGCTAATATTGCTTTGAAGATTTTGTATAATGATATAATCACCTAGTGGGGATTGCCGAGTCATATGTTAATTTTTTTTCAAGTTTTTTATTTTTTTGAGGAAATTCCACACAGTTTTACATAGTGGCTGTACCATTTTACAATCCTATCAATAGTGTGCAAGGATTTTCTTCATGTCCTGATCAATACTTGATATGTTCTGGTTTTTGTTTTGGATAACAGCCATCTTTTTTTTTTTTTTTTTGAAGGTTTTTGTCATAGGGCACATGTGCTTGCCAGAGAGAGTGAGAAGGAAAGTGAGAAATCACCCCCCCCCCCCCCCCATGAGGTGGCCATGCCACAATCTGTTCTCCTCCATTCTCCTCCTGGGATTTTGGGCCGGCATGCACATGTGCCCAGCATGCTTTTCAAGCTGCCGGGTCTGGGACTTGAACCTTAGCTGGCTATGTGGCAGTCCAGCACCTTAACCTCTATGCCACCTTCTGGCCCCAATAATAACCATCTTAACAGCCTATTGGGTTTGAGGTGATACATCATTGTGGTTTTAATTTGCATTTCCCTTAATGATTAGTGAGGGTGAGCCATTTGTACATCTTCTTTGAATCATAACTATTTGAGTCCTATGCCCATCTTTTAATTGGCTTACTTATTTTTTGGTTTTTGAGTTATAGGAGTTCTTTATATATTCTGGATTTTAACTCCTTGATCTGGTGTATGGTTTGTAAATATTTTCTCCTATGTAGTGTAGATTATCTTTTCACTTTATTGATTGTTTTGCTCATTCTTAAACCAGTCACTAGCAAGGGAGATAGGATTATTCATTTTAAAAAACAATCATTATCTGGGTGGACTGGGTATTGGAGAATCTATCACTTTTGCAACAACAGAACCTTTATATTTCACTTTAATTTTATATTGACAGAAGAACTTATTGAAGACATTATTGAAGGTTTATTCAAAAAGAGGTATATGGACAGCTGTGGTATGCATGAGAGGACATTGGACAGAGCCTCTGGTGACCTGGGTTCTTTTTTAGGACTTAAAAAATGTTAGCAGTGTGACCCTGTTCAATCACTTCAACTTTTACAACTTTATCTGTAAAACCAAAGGTGGCTTAATAATTGTAAACTAAGTCCTTATTGTATTTTCAAGGAGGGTTTGTAAACCATTCCAATGTGGCAGCAAAATCCCGGGCATGTCATTGTGGTCAGCAGTGAATGTATGTAGACGCAGGTTTGTAGGTAAGGGTGGGTATATATGGGAAAGAGTGTGTATGTCTGTGTCTATGTGTGTATATGCAGGATTATACATAAGGGTAGGTGGGTGGGAGAGAGGTGTGTGTGTGTGTGTGTGTGTGTGTGTGTGTGTGTTGGGATTAGGACCCACTTTCTGGTTTTTTGATGCTATCATCTAGCTGTGTCCTCACATGGTGGAGAAGATGAGGCCACTCTCTATGGCCTTTTTTTAAGGGCATTAATCACATCTGTGAGAGCTCCACCCTCGTGACCTAATTACCTCCTAGTGGCCCAGCTCCTAATTAGGGGCTAAGATTTCAACATATGAATTTTGGGGAGACAGAAACATTCAGTCCATAACAGATGTGTACCACATAATTTACGAATAATAATTTTAAAAGATACAGTATTGGGACTAGCAATTGGCGTAATGGCTATGTTGCTGGACTCTCATGTAGTCAACCATGGTTCAAGTCCCGGACCCAGTGGCTTAAACTCACACTGGTTGTGTGTGCGTGCGTGCCCAAGATCCCAAGAGGAGAATGGAGGAGAAGGAATTGTGGCGTGGCTACCCCTCCCCCGGGGGGGGTGATCTCTCACTTTCTGTCTCTCTGTCTCTCTCTGTCTTTCTGGCAAGCGCACATGCCCTATAGCAAAAACCTTTCAAAAAAAAAGAAAAGAAAGAAAGATACATACGGAATTTTTCATAACTAGTTATAGTAAAACTTGTTCTTCAAAATCCCAAGCAGATGGTTCTAACAAATCTAATTTAAAATGCTGGAAAAACAGTCCCTAAACTGTCTGTGTAATACATAATGTAATACCTACTGATACAACACACTTTTGACTTTAATTTGTAATTATTAACTTGTTTTCCAGCATGAAAATTCCAAGTCCAGAGTAGACAACCAAAACTGTAATAAACCAATCTTTTGTTCGTAGTGGAAACTGTTTTCTGTGCTGTAAATGTTCCTACCACAACGAGTTCAAGTTACTCACGTAACTTGAGCCCAAAGTTGGGTACTGATGGCCAACAGCACACTGCCTCATAGTATCAGTATAGAGAAATCATAAAAAAGGGATACATTTGGGGTATTTATTACCTCTGTTTTAATAGTAACAGTATTTAACAACAAGCTGAAAAATTCCTGAAAAGTGACTCTCAGCAGCCACTGTATGCCAGCTCCTACACACCACTGGTGCAACATACAACTCTCTTAAGTCTTCAGAAGACTCTGGCAGGAAACAATTCCAAAGGAATGGCAAATATTAACCTGTGAGTGTGTTTACTACTGTTCCTGTTGGCCCCTGGTTGCCCTAGCTAAGGTCATTCTCTGTAACATTGGAACAGTACATTTCATAGAAGACCTCGCTGCCACCTTTGGGAAATTTGCCTATACCTGTCATATATGTCTATTGCTAGTTACTGACTGCCACAGATCAAGAAGACAATGTGATTCCTCTACTATTACAGCTTATACTTCTTGATTCTTCTGTTTGGTCTCCCTATTAGGACACATTTCTCTAAGAATCACTAGTTTCTACCTATAAGACTTCACCTCAAGATGCAGGCAAGTAACACATACATGTAATGCTAGACGGTTCCATACAACTCAAATGTTCTAACCTACTATTCGGAAAGAAGAAAGCTTTATCCATCTACTCTTACTGACCCATTGTTTTTCTGACTGAAGATATTTATAAAGTTTCTTTTTATAAAATATTACCTGAATGTTTCCTGGGAAAGGCATACCTAAAATTTAAGAGTAAAATCTAAAAATTAATAAATGATATCAGAAATTATTTTGAAGTGGAGAAATATGTCTTTAACCTTGAATTCTTTCCTTCTTTCCTTCCTTCCCTCCTTCCTTCCTTCCTTCCTTCCTTCCTTCCTTCCTTCCTTCCTTCCTTCCTTCCTTTTCTGTTTCTTGTGGTGCCAGATGGTGGCAAAGCAGTTGGGCCAGCAGATGGCACAGCAGTTATGTCACTGGACTCCCACATGGCCAACTGTGGTTCAAGTCCTGGACCTGTCGGCTTGAAAATCATGCCAGGCACATTTGTGTGTATGCTCAAGATCCTGGGAGGATAATGGAGGAGAAGGGATTGTGGTGTGGCCATCCCATCTAGGGGAATGGGAGGTGATTTCTCACTTTCTCTCTCACTGTGTCTGTCTGTCTCTCTCTCTCTCTCCCCGATGAGTACATGTGTCCTAAGGCTAAAACCTTTTTTTAAAAAAGCATAGGTTGATTTTCCCATTGAGACTATTAACACAGGCTAACAGAATATAAAGCTATATAAGAAGCTTCAATGTTCTGGAGATTCAGTTCTCACAAGTTTTTCTCACCAAGAGAAGTCTTTGTTTTTCTGGTCCTATTTTGTTCTGAGAACATCAAGCTCTAAAGTTATCTTCCCACCTGATAAAATAGAAACAATTTAAGTTGTTCATAGAACAGTAATTGCCACAAATTTAATGAAGTATGTAATCCAGTTAAAGAAAAAATGCCTACAGTTCTTCATAATATGTTTTATACTGAGATAGATTGATTCTCCCATGTAAAGTCTTGGATACCTTACAAGGTATCAAAGTAGTTTATTTGAGCATAGTGTTAAAATACAGCATAACTGAGTCTTTGTTCTCTAAAACAGTAAAGTCACAATTTGTAGTTTTCAAACAAAACACAGAAAGGAAATCAACTAACTCAATTTCCTTTTTCAGCTTTACCATTGACTTCTTTTTTTTTTTTTTTGGAGAGGTTTTTGCTATAGGGCGCGTGCGCTCGCCAGACAGACAGAGAGAGACAGAGAGACAGAAAGCGAGAAATCACCCACCAGGGGAGATGGCCACGCCGCAATCCCTTCTCCTCCATTCTCCTCTCGGGATCTTGGGCACGCACGCACACGCGCCCGGCGTGAGTTTAAGCCGCCAGGTCCGGGACTCGAACTGTGGTCGACTACGTGGGAATCCAGCGACATAGCCATTACGCTAACTGCTGGTCCCTACCATTGACTTCTTTTTATCCTAAAACATGCGAGAAACTTCCTGTACAGAAGTTATATAAAGTAAGAGGTGTCCTACTCTTAATGAAGAAACTCCCAGTTGGCATTATGTATAAGTTTATGTATAAACTTCAAACCATTTTGGTTTTCTGGAAATATCTACTCCACCTGAATATCGAGGTATCAAATCATTCTTCTTTCCCCAGAGCTATAATTTGGATTTTTTTTCCCCTTTTGTTTTTCCTCTTTTCCCAAGCCACCCTCCCCCATGCTAATGAACAGATGGAGATTGTATCCCTCCTATTCCCCTCTCCCCAGCAGTAAAGCTTCTCACCTCACCTCTCGTTCTAGGTGTATTTTGTGAAGTCAGGACTGGTGGATAAAGGGACTGAGATGTGGCGAGCTTGAGCAGAAAATAAGCCCTAAGTGAGTCCTCCTTACCTTGGCTCTCTCTACTCTGGCTCAAGGATAGAGTCTCTTCAGAAGAACACAAGGCTTTAAATAAGCTTGAAGGATTTGCCTGGAAACTAGTTATGAAGTGACTTTTATGGGAGAATATATTCCAAGCTGCAAACAACCAGCTTCTAGAGCACAACCTCTTTAAGAGTTGAGGATGCCCTATAATGTACTCGTCCAATCTAAGGAACATTTATCCTCAGTGACTCTGTGGTGGAACATGGGTGATTTTCTACCTGGGAATAGAGCTCAAGAATTCAACATTTTCTTCTCTACCTGATCCAAAACATGGTGATGGTAACAAGTAGAATTATAGAGACTTGAAATTTAGACGGGATTTTCAGATGGGACTGATTATAGCCAGTTCTTGCATTGTTTCTTGAACACCTTTTAATCATACATATTAATACTGTGTTGGTCAAAAAAGTAATTATCTACCTTAACATTAACTCTTATCATTGATAGTAATAGAACTACACAGGTGATCATTATTTAAGGTAATTGCTTTACATTTAATATTCTCATTTCTGAAACCTATGCTCTTTGTAACTACTATTTTTTAAGCTTTTTTTAGTAAGAACTTTTATTTGAGTACCTTGCTCACTGCTAGGATTGATTCATCCAAGATTTATTTTTTTAATTCCTCCCAAATTCTTGACCCAATAGAACTGCAGAATCATGGAAGGACACATCCTGAGAAAACTGTGTGAGGCTGAGAAAAAACATGGAGCCCCAAGATGAGCATTTAATACTGGGGTTGCTGCCATTAGTGTGGTAACCTAGAGCAAGCCATAGTGCCTCAGTTTCTTTATCTTATAAAGTGGGAATGATCTAAGTGATGTGGCTGGGGAAGGTTAAGAGAAGACAATTAGAAAATACTTTGTAGGGATCAGCAGTTAGCGTAATGGCTATGTCGCTGGACTCCCATGTAGTGGACCGTGGTTCGTGTCCTGGACCCGGTGGCTTAAAACTCACACCTGGCGCGTGTGTGTGTGTGCCCAAGATCCCAAGAGGAAAACAGAGGAGAAGGGATTGCGGCGTGGCCATCCCCCCTGGGGGGTGATTTCTCGCTTTCTGTCTTCTCTCTGTCTCTCTCTGTCTGGCAAGCGCACGCGCCCCATAGCAAAAACCTCTCAAAAAAAAAAGGGAAAAAAAAAAAAAAAGAAAATACTTTGTAGTCAGTTGAGCATTATGTCATTCAACCCCTACCCAACAAACAAACCTACTCTTTAGCATCACTGACAGCCTCTGTTTGATCACCTCCCGTGATGGGGAGGTCATCTCTGGATGGCCATTTTCACAGTACTAGTAGTTAGAATACCAAAGCACCAATGATGGAAGCTCTACTATCCCTTGAAAATAATTACATAATTCACTAATTAATTGAACTCTTATTCTGAACAGTAAGAAGGAAAAAGTTACCTTTTATTCCTAAGTTAAGATCCTAGCTAGCCTTTATACTCTTTTCCGACAATCTTAAGAAATGGTGATAGCATTTATTGATTATCTCTGCTGTCATCACATGCTCATTTTCACTGCTATTTGGAGATCTGAGTTTCTCTCTAAGTCTTTAAATCACAAGGTACCACACTCGGATTAGAACTAACAGAAAGTTGATACCTCAGTCTGGCAGATATTACTGCCCATTTCTTCCTGATATGGTAGCCGTGTGGTTAATTCAAGAGAAGGAAATGGTGAAATGACTGGCAGCAAAATGGTAGCAGTTAAGTAGCTACACTATTTCGGGACCAGCAGTTAGCATAATGGCTATGTCATTGGACTCCCATGTAGTCGACTGCAGTTGGCGTCAGGGACCCAGTGGCTTAAAACTCACGCTGGGAGCATGTGCATACATGCCCAAGATCCTGAGAGGAGAACATAGGAGAAGGGATTGCGGCATGACCATCCCCCCTGGGGGGGGTGATTTCTCACTTTCTGTCTCTCTCTCTATCTCTCTGTCTGGTGAGCGTACATGCCCTATAGCAAAAACCTCTCCAAAAAAAAAAAAAAAAAAAAAAAAAGAAAGAAAAAAAAGAAAAAGAAAAAGGAAGAAAGAAAACGTAAAAATAAAAAAAGTAGCTACACTATTTCTTTCACCACTTATCTGAGTGAGGACGTTCTGCCTGGATACTACTCATGATGCATTATACTAACTTTTCTCCAGGAACAAAAGAGAGTACACACCACGTTTTGTCTTAAAAACATGAATAAAGATGGATTAGGAAGGACATACCACCAAAGAGCAGGATACTCTCTGAGAGGCATATTCAGGTAAAATCTAGCCCTTCCCAGCCTTGGGTTATTCGGCTCTAAAACAGCATGATTGTAGTAGAAGATCACAAAGGTTTCTGTGATTCCAATGACTTCCCCAAATCACTGTGAACATCAAATAACCTTCCTCCTAACCCTTGTTGCTGCTATTATCTTCCGTCATTGAGGCACGGCTGCATAACTCCCACAGGTTTCTTCTAGGACTCAGTTCATTGTTTGGAGAGGATGTTAAATCCATAAGCTTTATCCTTTTTCATTCATGGTAGAGTAAGTGCCCATGCACATGAGTGTGTGTGTGTATGCGTGTGAAAGAGAGGGAGAAAGAGAGAGAAAGGAGCACCCGCCACCAGGCCTGGTCATGTGTGAGTGTTCTTGTCCATCCTCCAATCTGCTGGGTCTTGTGTACTCGTGCAAGTGGGTGGCATGTTTCAAGCGGACTCAGCTGGAGATTCTACCTGCTATTGCTATAATTGAATATGACTTCTCCTGAGCAGTATATTCCACTGTATCCACAGGCTCTTTTTTTTTTTTTTTTTAAGAGATTTTTGCCTTAGGGTATGTGTGCTCACCAGAGAGACAGAGACAACTGTGAGAGGGGATGTGAGAAATCACCCCAGGGGGTGGGGGGGATGGCCATGCTGCAACCCTTTCTCCTCCAGTCCCTTCCTGGGATCTTGGGCACACATACATACACACACACATGCCTGGCCTGAGTCCCAAGCCACTAGGTCTGGGACTTGAATTATGATAGGCCATGTGGGAGTCCAATGACACAACCACTACACCATCTGCTAGCCCTCCCACCCCCATAGGCTCTATTTTAAAGCCAGCAAATCATCTGCTAAGTGCTGTATTTCCAGAGTCATAAGCCAGCATTCCGGAGGTGTTTCCAACAGTGGCTGGCCAACCCAAGAGCCATATCTGATTCACCTCTTTTGTGCACCTGAGAGCTAAGGATGGTATCAGCATTTTTAAATGGTCAGCAAAGCAAAAAGAAGACTATTCCATGACATATGAAAATTATATGAAATTCAAATTTCAGTGTCTATAAATAAAGTGGTATTGGAACACAGCCACACCTGTTCCTTTATGTATAGTACCAGCTATGGATACTTGTGTGCTGCAGCAGCAGAGCTGAGGAGTTGCTACAGAGACTTGTGTAGCTCATAAATCCTGAAATATTTACTATATGGCCTTGTACAAGGTGAGCTGTCCCCCGGTGTAAAGCACAGAGGTCAGAGGACAGGGACAAAGCAGGAGCCAGACATCCTGGCCATATGGTCCAGGTCTCTTTCCGTCCAGGTGAGTACTCTGGGCAACTCTGTTCTTCAATTATATGATGAAGATATGAAGATTGAGCAAATACATAAAATACCTAAAAGAGGAGCTGGCATACATTAAGTACTACATATGTGTTGTTATTATCAATTGCTACAACTTTTCTTCATAAACTAGAGCAGCGGCAGTTTACTAATATACTCATAACCACTGTAATAATTTCCTTTGTAACACTCCATTAAGACTCAATTATTTAGTGCGGGGCATTGAGAAGGTGTCTAAAGACAACTGAAATGACAATCGGCATAGCTGCTTATCCACAAAGTTAATTCTGCATTACTGACAAATATTTTGTTCCATACTTCTTCCAACCTTGAGTCCTGAAAGAGCTTTCACTCCACTTTGAGTTCAGCCGTGACTTTTTATTCCTTAGAGTTGGTTACTTCTTTCTGGGGGGAGGGGGTGGGGGGGGGGGGAAGAGGCTTCAAAATAGAGGCCAAGGGACTCATATGTCGACAGAAATAACCAACTTTGTCAAAATTAATAATTGATTTGGTTTGTCCTCACATACTATGTCGAATTTACCTTGATGATTGTTATGGTGTTTGAAAACGGTAACCTCCTTCCTGAGTCAAACCAAGAAGCACCAGCGTATGTTTATTTGCTATGAGATAATAAGGACTATTAGAATTTTTCTCAGGATTCAGAATTTTCATTTCTGGAGTTAGGGTATCCAAAAAGAGGACTTGAGAGGAGAGTCACAGGTAAGAGGGAAACGATGGACCTCAATGAAAGCACAGCCCAGGAGCTAGGTCACCGTGGAACCAGCACAATGCTTCTCTGCAGGTGCTCCCGTGTTTGTTAAATGTCCACTTTCAAGTGTCTGTGTGATCTCCACACAAATATTGTGAATGTTGCTTATTAATGCATTTCTTGAAATGTTAAAATTTAGAAAATTATTGTCTGGTTCTTAACAGCCCAGGGCAATCAACAATTTTTTTGTGTGATTGCAACAACACAAAACAAAAACAAACAAATATCTTACACCCGCATAACTGCAGACTGTTCAGCTGGGTGAGGAAGAGACTCTTGTAAAGGACATTTTCTGAATAACTTAAGTAAGATTCTGATCTCTCTCCCACTTTCCTGAATATTTACTGTAACAGCACACTCTCCGTTCGCTCTAAAAATTTTTATTTGTAAAACTTCGCTGAATAATTTTGAGAACGGGATTGTTTTGCCTGACTCATTCCAATAATTCAAACAATGCGTTTTCCAAGAACAATAAGGGTGAGGCTGCCCTACTCAGTAAATGCTCTCTGCCCTCCCCTGCCCTCATCTGACCAACGCCCAGCTTATCCAGGCCGTGAACTGTCCCCATGAATTGGCAAGGGAACACGCCGTTGTCGTTCAATGAAATGTGCACCTGCAAGCCAAACGTCCCCTTGTACACAGTTCTGAAGTTTATTCCTGCTTTCCTAGGGCACTTCGCTCTTTTGATTCTGCCATCTAAGAGCTGCCCTAATGCGGTCAGCCCCTTCCCCACAATCCTGCACTCTGTATACATCGGGTCCACCCTGTCCAATGAAGTTGTTTAAAATAATATGCCACAAAATAGCCATCCAGGAAGGGAAAAAAAATAATAATTCCGGGTGTTGTATCGGTGTTGGAATGTGCCATTCGTTTCGAAGGGAGGAAAGTCCCTGGGGTGAAGTGCATTGACGGTCATAGATCATCGCTGGATCTGCCACTTAAGCACTGCCTTGGTACAGAAAACGCAAAGATACTGAAGCGCGCGGGAGGAGAGCTGAGGCCCCGGGAGCTGAACCTCGAGAGCCAGGAAGCTGCAAGGCGCGTCCCCCGCCCGCCGGCTTGGTGCGCTCGGGGGTGGCCTCTGCGCCGCAAGGCTAGGCGGGGCCGGGTGTCCCAGCGCACAGGGCGGCGGCGGCTGTGCAGTCTGCAGCATGTCGTACCCGGGACACCCAGGAGCGGGTGGCGGGTACTACCCAGGCGGGGTAAGTGCTGCTGCGCGGGCACACAGCCCGGCAAGACCTTTGGGCCCAGCAGGCGCCGACAGGCTGCCCGGACACTCAGCGGCGTCACCCTGGCGCCTTCGGCCCGGCTTTCCTCGCACTCGGAGCCTCACCCCAGGCCCTTACAGCTCGCCCTTTTGCTGCTGCCCCGGTCCTGCTCCTCCCGGTGGCCCGCGGGACTGAGGCGCGGGTGGATTGGGACGCCAGAAGCCCGCCCTGTGGCTCAGATGTGGCGCGAACTTGTGCCCATTGGGTGTTGGCTTCCTCTTCCTCCCTCTCGGTTTCCCGCAAGACAGCAACAGCCATTTTAATCTGGAATGACCCCGCGATTTACCTTCCTCTCTTTAAAACTAAGTAAGACGGGAATAAAAACTAAAAGCGAAAAGCGGCCAGAGTACAGTCCCTGAGGAGGCGCGCCTGCCGGGCGTCCCGGACGGTGGGAACGGTGCGGGACACCAGGCCCTGCGGAGGCGCCTTCCTCCTCCTAGGCTGCACCTCCCTCGGCTTTCGCCAGCTCCGGCCTTACGTGCCACGGAACACGCTGTCCGCTCCCGTGAAAGCTGTCAGGACAGAAGGAAACAGCCCCTGCCCCGTGGCTGCTTGCGTGGGTCGCACTCCCCTCCGTACCCTGCAGGCTAACGAGGGTTTTTTAAGTTGCTTCACATGCGCGGATAGCACTTTCCTGACGACTCGTTTTGGTCCAGGTGGCCAGTTTTTAAATTCATATGGGGTGAAAAAAGGAAGAAAGGGGTGCGGTGGGTGCAGAGTGTGCGGGTGGTGGGGTGAGCTGCGGGAGGGCCGGCGGTCATTGCGGACTTGGGAGAGCAGAAAGCGGGCGGCGGAGTGATGCGTGTGTTTGCCGTCCACAGTACGGAGGGGCTCCCGGAGGGCCGGCGTTTCCAGGACAAACCCAGGACCCGCTGTATGGTTACTTCGCCGCCGTAGCTGGACAGGTTAGCTTTCCTTTTTTTATTAAGGAATATTTGTATTTTGCATTTGTGTTAGCTTCCCATATAGCGACACGGAAAAAAGAACTTTCCATCAGAAAGGAACCTGTTTGCTTTTAAGAATGTGCTTTTATTTCTTATTTTAGCTTTTTAATTTTGAAGATACGGAACAAATTCGGACAGCTATGCCAGGGCAAGGCTATGTATAGTAAATAGTAGTTATGCTGTAATTTTTATTTATTTTTTGAATTCAAATATTTTCAGTCCAAGGTGGCTTGAATCTGTGGATTTGAGACCTGCAGGGATGAAAAACTGTATCATGTGCGAAATTTCTTTTAATAAAAAGGCAGTGTCTTTTTACTTGTATTTATGTTAGTTGATTTTAAAACTATATCGGTGATTGAATTAGAGTGAGGTTGAACAAAATAGAAGTTCTAAACATACTTATTGACTAGAAGATCCCTAAGATAGAAAGATATCTTTAGGACTATGAATTCTCAGTCCAGGGAAGTTTTGAGAGAAGAAATTCAAAATCTGGTGAACATAAACCGCTCTCGATGAACGTAAACCTAAAGAAATGTATTACTAATTATGCAGCCAGGTTCTAACCAACACTTTTCAGGTTGAATTTGACCCTTAATTACTCACCCCTTTAGGAAGTAGGTGTGTCTGGTAAGAACTCCCCAGCTTTTTATAAGGAAGTTACTACAGTACAGTACTCTGCTTAGTGGGGAAGTCGTCTTGTGTACAGTTTAGTTTCTCTTTGATGCAGATGCAGTTACTTGGCCAGCTCTTCCATACCCTTATTAGATGTTGTGACCTGTTGACCCAGAGAAAGAATTAAGCTCAGAGTCCTCAGACTTTTCACTTCTCTACATTCCTAGCTGAATGACAGATGCAGGCTTCCCTTCCCTAGCCCGTGAGGTCATCTTATGGAGTAAAGAAGTTGTTGGCTAACCCAGCTATGTCCAGAGGGGAGGTTTGTTCTTAGGAATTCACCTTAGCCTTATTTCGATTCTAGCTAGAGATGGTCAATTTTCCGTGTGAAAAAACTTGAGGGTAGTATGGGTTAAAAACTGAAGACCACCTTGTAAAAGTAGCATCTTAGACATAACAGCTTGAGAAGTTGAATGGAAAATTGAGTCTAAAACTAGAAGACCATCCCTTGAAGTATCTGCTTAATCTGTTAATGATCTGTATCTTTGAAACCACAAGACGCGGCCAGCCTCAAGACTAGCATTCTTAGATGGCCGGTACCTCTAGCGTGTAAGTGACCCCACCTGCTTAGCTTTCAGCAGGCCTGACCTTCCGCGTATTTGTCATAATTCACATCATTGAGATACTCCTCATGTGTGTCTTACCATACCCATCGCCTTGAGGATTTAAGTATTTTTTCTTAATATATGTAAAAATAACACAGATCTGGTTCTGACCTACTTCAGCCAGTGAGTAGACTCTGGAAAACTATCTTCCAGATCCAATTGTGCTCTGAAGAAACAGTTCACTAACTCAACAGAAAAGGTGACCGAGGCCTCTTTCAGTTTGAACCAAGCCTTTTATTTACTGAGGTCTACTGTGTACTCTGCTCTCTCCACCCTTAACCCCCACCCCACAAAAATAGAGAAGAATATGAATTCCATAAATTTATTAAAGTGCTTACTCTGGTGATTTCCTAGGTCAGACTAAGAGAAGAATAGTTGCCAAGGTGGACTTTTTTTTCTTTTTTCATTAAATTATTTTTGGAAGTAGGATGAGGGAAAAATTCCCACTTTTTGGAAGGCATTCCTTTTTTAAAAAGACTTACACATGATGGTACAGTCTTCTCTACCTGGAGGTTCCACATCCAGAGATTGAACCCACCTTAGATTAAAAATACTTGAATAAAAAAAATCAGTAATACTACAGTGGATAAAAAGAAGGTAGAAAATATAGGATAACAACTATTTGCATGGCATTTACATCCTGTTGGGAATTATATGTAATAGAGATGATTTAAAGTATCAAGGAGGATATGTGTAGGTTATAAGCAAACACTCCATTTTATATAAGGGATTTGAGCATCCTCGGATTTTGGAATTCAAGGTGGGGCAGGATGGGAAGGGTGCCTGGAACCCAAACCCCATGGATACCGAGGCTGACTGTACTCCTTTTGTTGTTATTATTGCTGCCTTGAACACTGATGGTAAACAAGGAACTCGAAAGTACAAATCACAACCATGGTGATTTCTCTTTTTATTTGTATTAACAGGATGGGCAAATCGATGCCGATGAATTGCAGCGATGTCTGACCCAGTCGGGCATTGCCGGAGGGTACAAACGTGAGTCTGCAGTCCCAAAGTTTCTCTAAAAGTCCTCTTTGTTTCATATTTTAGCTGTTACTTGTGATTATAGCCTTGAAGGGAAGGCTTTTCTGATCCAGCGAAGTTTCAAATTTCTAAAGTGAAGTTACGTGATTATTTCAAAATGCTAATCGAAAACCGTTTGTAATAAATCATTTCACTCTCCCTGCCAGTTCACTGGATTTCTTGGATTTAGTAGTTCCGTGTATCTGGAACCTCAGACCATTGAGGTACTTTATGTGCCGTGTGGCCTCCTTCGTGGAGGACAAGGTAAGGTGCTGAAATAAGATCTGCCAGGTCAGGTATCATTGATGATAGAAGCCAACATTTACTGCTGGCTGTTTGCCAGGAGCTTACTCTGTTTTAGACCTGATGGCACTCAGGCATTGAGTGGCCAGTCCTGCACCCCTGGTCCTTGCGTGGCTGGTCTCCGAGCCCTGGGCCTGCTGCTGACAGCATGAATTCCAGGATACCCCCGAGTCTTCCCCCTTTCTATCTCAGAGACTGCTCAGATTAAGGAGGAAGTGCTCTTCCTTTTCCTGAACTCCTCAGGCTAGTTCCCCTCTTCCTGAGCTCCTCAGGGATTGGACTGACCTATAACTCATCACCTATCCCACCTTCCTGCTTTTTGAGCTGTGCACATGCTGCAGTTAGGAAAATACTACAAGGTTGCCGCATTTTGATGGGGGAGGCGGGGGGCTTTTTATCCCCCCACACACCGCACACTTTGTGTTCAAGTCCAATCTCAACCGGAACACATTTCCTGGGTAGAGAGTAGTGTCAGTAGTCACGCAGGTATGTTACCTGTCAGCTTCTTTGCCAGTTGGTAACTGAGACAGAACATTACAAAGAAGCTCCTGTTTTATGATAAGCTGTGAGTTCAGTTCTGAAGCTCGAACTCACACCTGAGGACTCCTCAGGCACCCTGTGACTCTTCGTCGTGGCATATTTATGACGCGTCTCTCTTTGAACTTTTGTGTTTCGATTTTTACCATCCTTTGTTTTATGTGACTTCAGTATCCTATTACTATTTCCTACTTGGGGGAATTAATGTAAAAGAGAAACCTTTCAAATTTCTGTCATTTAATCTGTTCCTAAACAAAAGAGGCACTTTCTAGATCAGAGGATTTTTTTATTGCTGTAGACAAAACATTTAAATTGTTCATTCTTAACCTCAGGCAGTGGAGCTGGTGGACAAGAACGGTCTAATAGCAGGGTTTGCCAAGATGAGCTGATGTCACAACATAGGCTATTACTCTACACCCTTTTAGTGGAGGATGTGTAGCAGGTCTTGAAATCTGACTAATAAAAGTGGGTTGCATATCCTTAGAGAGCAAGCCTTTTAAAATTTTCCTTTGAGAAAGGCACATCTAGCGATGGCTTTAGATCGGTGTATTATAGGGAAGACATTTTCTGAGTCCTCAGGGACCTGAGCTGGAACTGAGCTGCTTTCTGTCTGTCCTCTGATGGTGTAATGAGCCACAAAACCATCTTGCTTATGAGGTGGCAGAGTTTTGTAATACAGAAATTATACAGCCACTGGGCTTTTAAATGAGTGTTTGTGTGTGTGTGTTTCATGATAGAGAGGCATATAGAGACAGGAATCCCTCCCAGGGTCTTCGTGCTGTGATCTACCCCTGGTTTCACGGGCCTGGCTCACCGACACACATGCATACTCACTGAGCTGAGGGAAGTCCCAGGATGGAAACCCAGGCCCTTCCTCATGTGGCTCAGTTGTGTTACCACTGTGCCCCCACCTGACCCTCAACCATCGGTCTTTAAAACCCAACTTCCAAACAAAAAAAAAAAAAAAACAGGTCCAAAGTGGGTGAGCAGGTGATACACTCCCCATACCCACAGGCCCTTCTTAAATAGTTTAAAGGAAAGTAATCATCCCTAGAGGTGGAGTTTATGGAGGAAATCACTTTATAGTGTCTTGAGATAACAATTTAGTTTCTCTTTTTTCTTTGAAAAGGTTCTTCCTGTGTGACCAGCAGTTGGCGTAATGGTTATGTCGCTGGACTCCCATGTAGTTGACCGTGGTTCAAGGCCCAGACCCAGTAGCTTAAACTCATGCAGGGCACGTGTGTGCCCAAGATCCCGAGAGGAGAATGGAGAAGGGATTGTGTTGTGGCCATCCCCCTGGGGGGTGATTTCTCGTTTTCTGTCTCTCTGTCTCTGTCTTTCTGGCGAGCGCACGCACCCTATTGCAAAAACCTCACCACAAAAGAAAAAAAGGAAAAAAGAAAAAGTTCTTCCTGTGTGGTAAGGTTGAGAGAAACAACTAGAGGTAGGGCTTTCTAGCTAGGTTCATTATATTATATGTTTTTCTACCAGAACAGAAGAGATTTGAGGCATTCTAGGAGAATGAATAGAAGAGAGGGCAAACAACAAAGGTAAATTATAGCACAGATTCTTCTGAAATTATTTAAAATAGAAGTAGTGGGCCAACTCCGTGGTACAGTGCTTAAGGAATAGGTATTCTATGTGGCTGACTGTGGTTTGAGTCGCAGCTCCAGAGGCTTGAAGAACATGTTGGGCACATGCAACTGTGTGCCCCAAATCCCGACAGGATGGAGAAATGGCAGAGAAGGGATTACACTTTGACCATGTCTTGTTGCAGAAGTGCTTTCTCCCTCTCTCCCTGCCTCGCGCTGGCAAGTGTGTATACCCTGTGGCAATTAAGATAATATATAATTAACATTAATAAAAGGTATTTCTGAGGGAAAAGCACAATTAACAAAATTGAGCAGAAGTTTATCCCAGCCAACCTTACATCAGCATTCTAATTCATCAACACTGTCTGTGTTGGTACATCTGGTTTGTTCTCTTCTGTTCATTGCCTAGTCCATTCCCTCCCTTTGAAATCCTGCTTACAAAAGATGGCTAGGTTTCTGGGACCACCAGTTAGTGTAATGGCTATGTCACTAGACTCCCATGTAGTCGACTGCGGTTCGAGTCCTGGACCCGGTGGCTTAAACTCACGCCAAGCGCATGTGCGTGCGTACCCAAGATCCCGAGAGGAGAATGGAGGAGAAGGGATTGTGGCGTGGCCATCCCCCCTGGGGGATGATTTCTCACTTTCTGTCTCTCTGTCTCTCTGTCTTTCTGGTGAGTGCATGGGCCCTATAGCAAAATCCTCTCCAAAAATAATAATAATAATAATAATAATAATAATAATAAGATGGCTAGGTTTCTGAACTTACTGACACACAGCTTTAACTGGCACTATCCTCGAAAAATCTATGATAGTCCTTGGTGCCCATAAAACAAAGCTAAACAACTCCAAGATTCTCTGTCACTCTGCCTCATCTAACCAGCCCCACTTCCATCCACTCCCTGGATGCTTTCTTGTAAGTCTGATTAACCTAATCGCATACTGTTCGCCTGCCCTGGACCTTTCTGTTTCACTACCTCCAAATGTCCTCCCTGTTGTTCATGGCTTGGGTTAAATGCTCCCCATTCTATGAAATCTTTCCTGATTCTCTTACTAGGAAGGAAACCCTCTCAATATCTGCTCATACTTTTGGGTGCTTCTGTTAAAACTCTACCTTAGTTAGCGTTGTGTGTGCAATACAGCTTATCTTCCTTAGACTGTTAGCTGGGGCAGACTGATTTCCTGTCAGTATCTCCCAAGTTCCTGGTACCCCAAGTCCTGTACATAGGGAATACATTAATGAGTGGCTGCTGAGTATGGGAAATTTTCTAAAATGGAAAAAACCTTAGCTT
The DNA here is from genome assembly GCA_026018925.1 of Tupaia tana. NCBI lineage: Eukaryota > Metazoa > Chordata > Mammalia > Scandentia > Tupaiidae > Tupaia > Tupaia tana. The sequence continues at coordinate 62,372,876 of JAKSZU010000003.1, read as the reverse complement.
TATCACTTACTGATATTTTAAGATTCTACATTACTTTTAAGTATCACTCAAGATAGGAAAATTTTATTCAAAAAACACATTCCTCCTTAGACTGTCTGAAGAAGGGCTTACAAAGTCATGGGATATTCAGCTTCCTGCATAGGGATGAGAATTCGGTCTCATCTATACATGCATTTGTCCAACCAACACATTATTGATAGATGCCTGCCCCATGCTAGGTGCTGGGTGTGCTCACAAACAGTGCCTGCAGGACGATGTGAAAAGCACTGGGATGAGGAAGCACAGAGGCTGTGTGATCCTATAGGGGCGAGCACTTTACCTGGATTGGAGCCAGGAAGGTTTTCTTTGCAGAATTGATACATAAACTGAAGAACATAAGTAAAAGTTGAACAGAAATGAGACTGACCCAGAAATGAGTGGGATGGGGGAGTTGTGTTCCAGGCAGACAGAGTAGCATTTGCAGAAGACCCAGAGAAAGCATAGTTGAGTCAGGGAACTGGGAAATGCCCATGAAGATCGCTGATGGAGTTGGGTGAAGAGTAAGAAACCAGCTGAGCTGAAGATGACCTTCACTTGGTGACTGCGTTTAGACTTCACCTGAGAGCAGCATAACTAACACCTCTGCTGGGTTTTGTTTAGGAGAACACATACAACTAACCCTGGCAGAAGGGTTAAGACCACACCAAGGGACATGGGAGTAAAACGAGTCAGAGATACCTATTAGGTGACTGTTGGAGTCACACAGGAGAGAGAAGCACCAGACCAGGGATGTTACAGTGAGGCTGGTTTCTAAAGCTGTTTAGAAGGTGACTGGTTATTGTGGGAGAGGGAATTAGGGACGCTGTTTCTGGCGTGGTTGACAGCTGAGTGGTTGTTGGTGCCTTTCATAAAACTGGGAGATAGAATCTATCTGCCTCATGGCCCCTTGAAACCTTGATGTAAGACAAACAGTTGGCTCCATTCTGTGGTTATCAAGCTGTCTGGAGCAGTCTTTATTTTTTTTTAAGAATTTTTTATTTAATTTTATTTATTATTACTATTATTTCCTTATAAATTTTGCTAAAGGACACATTTGCTCATGAGAGAGCCAGAAAGAGACAGAGAGAAAAAGAGAGAGGAAGTAAGCTGCCAGGCCAAGGACTCAAACTGTGGTCGGCCTCAACCCCTACACCACCTGCCAGCCGCAGAGAGCAGTCTTTCTTAAACATCAGCAGCATCAGCATCACCTATAAAGCTTGTAGAAACTAGATTACTAGGCCTCTCCCTAGAGTTTCTCATTCAGGAGGTCTGGAATGAGACCAGAGAATGGCATCTTAACAAGTTTCCATGTAATGCTGTCCAGGTTGAACCAGCTGCTTTAATGTGAATTTCATCACTTGGGGATCTTGTTAAAATTCAGATTCTGATGCTATTGACGTCCATTAGGGATTGAGATTCAGCTATTCTACCAGGCTTTCAGGGGATACTAGTATGGCTGACCTAAGAGTCACGCTTTGAGTGGCATGATGCACCCAACTTGGCTGGTCACTGGAATCATCCGAGGAGCTTTTAAAAGTATGATGCTGGGGATCTCCCCTCAGAGATTCTGATTTAATTGATCCAAGTGCAGCCCAATTATCAGGATCTCTTAAAGCTTCTGGATGATTCTGATAAGCACCCAGGTTGAGAATCCCTGGTCTACCCCCACACAACTTAAATGGCAGAATGGAGAATCAGCCAGATCTCTCCCCAAAGTGTAGAAAAGCTTTGCCTGTTCCTCTCACCTCAGAGAATTACATTCCTGTGTCAAATGGAGATCGATGGACTGAAATAGAAATAGTCCAAAGTCTTATTTCCACTAAAGAAATTACCAAACACAGGAATCTGTTAAAGGAGGAAAACCTATAGTTTGTGCTGTTTGGGGACATTACATACATAATAAGAGATCACTCGTATTTTAACTTAAATTTGGTTAGAGAAAAATGAAGCCATAAATAGCTCTGAAACAATGTTAGTGCAGTATTTCCTCAGTCATTGATTCCTATTAATGCAATGTAAGGTTCAAGGGGCTCTTGATTTAAGTGCCTGAGGGCGCATGCACTTTTCAGAGAGACAGGAGAGAGAGGGAGAAAGCACTTCCCCCCACGCCCCACAATTCCTTTTCCATTTCTCTGTCCTGTTTGGGTTTTGAGACTGCACACAACATGTGCCTGGCATGTTTTTTAAGCTGTCAGGGCCAGGATTTAAACCATATTTGGCCATGTAGGACTACCAGTTACCTTAACCACCAGGTGATGAGGCCAGCCCAAGGAGCTCTTTATTTTTCATTTCCTAAAGTTAAATCCATGTAAGTCTCCTGCTTAGCTAGATTACCAGTAGGCCACATCCACGGGAGGTCTCCTGGTTTGGTTCCATAAGTGAGGTACTATCAGGCATATTTATCTGATGTGCTCTTGTTAGCATACAATGTTATCAAGCAGATTTATCTGATTTATGTACATTTATTGTATATGAAGGATCCTAGACTATTGAAGATAGGTGGTTATCTCTCAGTGCCTGACATTAAAGGGAAAAGACAGAAAAACAAATGATTGGATACAAAATGAACAAAATCAACCATTTACAGTCATTTATGAGCAGAAGCAAAGCAAACCTACCCTCCTGTCCACCATAATGGATATAATGCATCATGGTTCATGTTTGTGAATTGAACTCATTATATTAAGTTATAAAGGCAAGAAAGTATTAACTACTATGCTATAATTTTTTGAAGGTTTCTATTAAAATTCATAAAATTAAATTTGGATTCTAGGCATCCTCTTTTATCTGGAAAAAAATCTACTTCAAAGTTCCGTGTAATTTAGTCTCACATAAATTGAGTAGCATATAAAAACAGAACTGTAAAATAATCACATTCCTAATTAATTTGAATGTGTCTGGTATAACGTGAACTTTTGAAAATATATTAACATGGATATGCTTTTTTTCACAGCTTTTAACCTGGAGACTTGTCGGCTTATGGTTTCAATGCTGGATGTATCCTTTACCTTGGTTGTTATCTAGAATAATCTTTCTTGACAAGAACTGTCTTTCCTGAAGGAATTCATCTCAGAATTAGTACCCAGGAAACAGAAAAATGACAAATCACCACTAAAAACGCTCTCTGAAATAATTACCTTTTATAATATAATCTTGCAAGAAAAAGGCAAATGTAACAGGTAGACTATGTTATTTAAGAATTTATGGAAGCAGTGATGGCTTGGTGTTTAAGGAGGCTGGATCCCACATAGCCAACATCACAGTTCAAGTCCTGGACCAGCTGGCTTGAAAACTACTGGGCATATGTGCATGCCAAAAATCCAGAGAGGAGAAGGGATTGCAGTGTGGCCATCCTTCCTGGGTGGGGGCGGGGGGGGGGGGGGTAGTGATTTCTCACCTTCTCTCTCCGTCTCTCTCTCTATGTGTCTCTCTCTCTGGAAAAAATTTTAAAAAGAATCTAAGGAAGCATCAAAGTAGAACACATGTAGAAACCAGGGTGTCAGGAAAGTTTTTTTGGTTTTGTTTTGTTTTGTTTTTTTTTATCCTTTAACATTTATTATGCTGCATGATTCACATCAGACCTTCCAGTGATAGGATTGTTCACATCCCAGTTGTTGGACTCCCTCTAGCTAGTGCTGACTCTGCAGTATCTTCCATCCCACCTCATTGTCCAAAAGTGAGATCCAGAGCCTGCGAGGGCTTGCCAGTGAATGGTAGAGCCAACGATGACCCTAGGACAGAAGGGCAAACAGCGTAGCTTGCAGCCCCCACACCAGTGCCAGTAGGAAGACTGCTGCGTACATGTGGCTCACGGTGGCAATGTCGGACCCATATGTTATCTTTTTCCCACTGTGAAGCTAGGTATTGTACTATCAGAGCTTTTCCTTTATAGGCTCTTTTTATTATACATTTTTGTTAATCCTTTTTTGTGTTATAGTAAGAATATACATCACATATTTAACTATTTTAGCAAAAAAAAAAAATTAAAATCCTCTTATCCTTGATCTTCCATTTAATCATTAGAAAATACTGTCAAATACAGAAATGCTGACCCTTAATTACACTTCAGAGAGATATGTCTGGCACTATGGGATTCAATGAATTTAAAGAACTCTGGGCTGTACTGAATGGCTGGAGACAACACTTCATCAGTTTTGACAGTGACCGGAGTGGAACTGTGGATCCTCAAGAGTTGCAGAAGGCCCTGACAACAATGGGTGGGTATGGCTAACGTAAGAACTCTCCATTAAATGGTAGAAGTAAAGTTTTGTTTTTGGTGTGTGTGTGTGTGTGTGTGTGTGTGTGTGTGTATTTCTGAAAAATAAGGTACTTTCTGTTTTCTTAAACTATGTTTGTTCATTAATTAAAGTGAGTTCACAGATAGTCTTAAAAAGTTGTGCTTGTTATTTTTTAATGGTCTTTTTGGAATCCTGTTACTTGTTTTGCTAGATAATTTTTCTCCCTTTCAGGATTTAGGTTGAGTCCCCAAGCTGTGAATTCAATTGCAAAACGATACAGCACCAATGGGAAGATCACCTTCGATGACTACATCGCCTGCTGTGTCAAACTGAGGGCTCTCACAGGTGCGTTCTTCCAGGTCATATCACCACTGTAAGCCAAGGAGAAACTTTTGTTTTTTAGTTTTTGCTATATGGTGCATGCGCTCTCCAGAAAGAGACAGAGACAGAAAAGTAAAGTGAAAAATCACTTTGCAGAGAGGGATGGCCATGCTGCAGTCCCTCCTTCTCCAGTCTCAAGGAGATACAGTTTTTATAATTAAGTTCTCAGTCCTTCTGTACTTTTAGTCTACCTATTCAATTGCTTTAGTAGATTATTTTGGTTTTTGAGAAGTTTTTGCTATAGGGCGTGTGCGCTTACCAGAAAGACAGAGACGGAAAGCGAGAAATTCCCCCTCTAGGGGGATGGCCACACCCCAGTCCCTTCTCCTCTCGGGATCTTAGGCATATATACACATGCCCCAGCATGAGTTTAAGCCACCAGGTCCAGGAATCCAACTGTGGTCAACTACATGGGAGTCCAGTGACATAGCCATTATGCTAACTCCTGGTCCTGCTTTAGTAGATTTTTTTAACACTGTTTATAAGCGTATCTAACAAACTAATTTTGTTTAATAATCCTAATGAAATTTTACTAAAATGTTTCAAAACATAACCAGCTAATTTGTATATTTTTATCAGATTATGATCACATGGTTTCTCCCCAGAATGTAAAATACTTGAAATTATTAAAGTTAAAAATCCTTTTGAATAGAGCAGAGCTGAAATGGTGAGATACTTGGTCACAGCCCATTTGTCATATAAAGGGCTCCATCCTTCTATTTCCTAATTAAGCAATATCTATGTTATTAAGAAGTTTAAAATCTGTGCATTCAAAACAGTTAAGTAATGGCCTCTGAGGTTGCACAGTTTTTACTGACTTTGAAACAAGGTATTTCCTTCCATCTGTACATTGAAAAAAAAAATCTTCTGCCTATTATATTGGGTTGTCAGGAAAGTCATGATGAATTTTTCTGTTTTTTCTATGCAAAAATGCTTCATGACTTTTCTGACAACCCAATACTACGTTTAATACTCACTTGGCTTTTTTGCTTTGGTCTTTTGTTTATGTTGACTAGTTGCACAATTTAAATGTTATTGCAGTTTGAACCCAATGCCAACATAATTAATTATTAGGGCCAGCAGGTGGCATGGTGGTTAAGGTGCTGGAATTCCCGCACGGCAGACTAGGGTTCGAGTTCCGGACCTGGCAGCTTGCTTTCTTACTCTCCCTCTCTCTCTGCCTTTCTCTGGTAAACTCATGTGAAAATAACAAGTAAGTAAATAAATACACAACATAATTCTTAAAAAAAAATTAATTATTGTGGTTTTAGAAAAGCCCTTAAGGCCGACCTGTGACATATTGGTTAAGACAGCTGGAACTCACTTCGTTGAGTAAGTGGTTCAAGTCCTGGATCTAATGTCTTGAAAAAGACACCAGACACGTGCGTTTAGACTCAAAAACTCAAGAAGGAGAGATGGAAAAGAAAGGACTGCAGTGTGACCACCCCTCATGGAGGGTGCTGTCTCGCTCACACTCTCTCTTTCTCTCTGTGGCAAGTGCATGTGCCTTCCAGCAAACTTTAAATAAAAAAAAAAGCCCTTTAAAAAAATCTTAAATTTTACTGTGTTGTTTTACAGATAGCTTTCGAAGACGGGATACTGCTCAGCAAGGTGTTGTGAATTTCCCATATGACGATGTAAGTCCTAGTATGTTAAGAGCTAAGTAGAAGGGTAAGATATACACCAAATGGGTATTCCTTTTGAAGTTAATTGTTAAGAACATCTTAAAGATCCTGGAGAAACCAGGGGTTAAACAATCAAAAGGAGTTACTAACCAAAATGTATTAATATCATTTATCTAGTCTTTTCTGTAGTTAGACTACTGTTCAATAGGCATTAAAAGGCCTTGGTTCAGGACCCAGCATGGTAAATGTATTAGCCAGTCCACTTAAGCAGTTGTCTTCATTGCTCTGAGACTATTTGAATAAAGAAGGTATAGTAATACTACATTCCTTGTTGGACTATTATAAGATTTCAATCAAAAATATCCTTGAAAAAACACCATGCAGAACCAAATCATCCCAGTCTTTAAGAAGTAGCTTTAACAGCTCAAAGCAGTATTCTGCACACTTACGTTCTTCATTGGGAGCATAAGGTACTAAATTACAAACTATAATTTAATACAAGTTGTTCACTAAACAGCCACACTAAATGGGTAGGATAAGGCCACTTAATCAGCGTGAACATAACCAGGTGCCATCAGTGATGGCAACAATATTTCTCCAGTTTTTGTTTGGCCGTTAGTTTTAAAAAATCACTTTTAGAGTTGAAATCACTGTAATCACAGTATTCTAAAATGTTTCTCCATTACCAAGTACACAGAAGTACATATTTTCAGTTTAGCAGCTGCCGCCGTAAGTACACCTATAAAGGCTCAGGGTGTATTCACACGTGCTTATTTCTTCTACTTTAAGGTGAGCTGTCTTTAGTGTGCATTATTAACCTCTGAACTGACAGTCCTGACACTGTTTCCAAAGATCAAGAGGCAGCCTGGGGAATGGAAAGAGCTTGGGCTTTAGCCAAACAGGACCAGTTAAGAGATTCTTAAATATCCTGATCCTTGGATTTCTTTTCTCTCAAAGACCGTTAATCAGCTTTGACTTCAAGCCTTACTAGTGTTGAGAGAGTAAAACAAAAACAAAAAAATTTTTTTTAAGAGCAAAGTCTGTCACTGTGTGTTTACTGAGGAAGTCAGTATTTTACAGCAAACACTGATGCTTCTAAACTCAGGTTTCTGAAATGCCCGAGAAGGGTCAGCTTTTTGTTTCTGTGCATCCATATGTTCACATGCTAGAGTTTCCTTTAATAAGGCAGATATTGGGAATAAATGCTTAAAAGTGCTCCCTTAGAGCAGTGGGGGTAATTCTGTGCCGTTTGGACGTCCCCTCATGATACAACAGCATAAATTCCAGTTCTTTGGGTAAATACCTTTGACCATGACTATTTAAGTCTTAGATATTACTCGGAATTTAAACAATTCTTTATCCATTGTAGTGATACCTGCTTTCTGTTAGAAGTTTTTATGTGAGAAGCCCACTAGATCTCAGACTGCTTCCCCGAAAAAAAAAATGAGTCTTTCCATCCATCGTTTACTCCTATATTAGAAGGTTGTAGTTTTTTTAAACTCACAATTCAAGTTAGGAAACCAAAATGTAAGCTTCCTAAAGGTAGGCTATGGTGTCCTAAGCATTTGAGGCCTGTAGTGTAAGACTGACTTTTCTCTCTTTCAGTTCATTCAGTGTGTCATGAGCGTTTAAATCAAGAGGAAACTGTGTGAACATAACCGACATTCCAGCTGGAGTTCTCTTTTGCCGTTACTCTTTGCCTTCAGTCATGTGTGTAAACATACATCACGACTTTCCCTTAACAGCTGTTGTTAAGGTTTATTATTTTATGTATAACTGAAGTTTGTTGCTGGTTTTGATAATAAATCCTTTGGACCTTTATAATATAAAGGATCAAGTCTATTGCACTGTTTGTAACTTCCTCGAGCATTGATCAGCCATGCCTTATTTTCTTGCTAAGCCTCTTTTATATAAATTTTAATATACAAAATATTTAAGGGACATTATGAGATATTGAAAGTTGTGGCTACTAAAACTTTGTGAAATACTTAACATTGTCCAAGATACTAAAAACTTTTTATCCTGCTTATCGCTATTCATCTTCCTTCTCTTAGAGAGACTTTAATATAGTGAACATTGTGTGTGTGGAGAATTAAGTAAATGATTTAAACCCACATGGATACCAAAAACTATGTCAGAGTTCACCTTGATAGAAATGTAGTAGGAGTTTCAAGACTTTAATAGACATTTTGAAGGCTTTGTGTATAAACAAGGAACATGAGTGGTGGTTTTCTGTTACTTTAAAATCTATTGAATAAGTAGAGTGGCAAATACGATCTGTCACCAACTCCTTCTTTGTCATCATGCATTTAAACCTGTGGTAATTGTATTTAAAATTTTTGTACTTTATAAGTTTAACAATGTAAAAAGAAAACTGATAGGAAAATGCCAAGGGACTATATGAAAATATTAACTATGGTTATTTTTGGCTAATGAGTTTCCAGGTGACTTTAATTTCCTCATATATCTCATTGTTTTCCAAATTTTCGATAATGTGTATGCCTTCCTTTTAAAGTTCCTTTTTAGAATACTGATACATCCATTTTTGATGTGCTTTACGTTCGTGCTTTACAAAATATGCACGAGCAGAAGAACTGGGAAGACTAAACCAAAATGTCGAGCTGGCTGCCAGTGGGAGTCGGGATTGTGAGTTCATTTTCTCCCTGTCCTCGGCTTCCCCAGATACTCCTTAATAAGCAGGTATTACACTGATAATGGAAGAACTCATTTTAAGACCTGTTTCCTAACCATGGGCTTTCAAGTAAGATCTGGATACTAGTGCTGACTGTGCCTCTTACTCTGTGTTTGGGCATTTTAGACAACCTGCAGTCTGTTTTTCCATCTTTGAAAAGGAATGATAATAATTCTTGGGGTGGTTCTGTATATAAGAAAAAGTGTGCTGGTATAAAAAGCCTCAGAAATATTTCTGTTTCTTCAATGTAAAACTGGCTTTTGTTTTTTATATTTTGAGATTTTCTTGCAAGAGAGCATGATACAAAATGAAATTAGTCTATTACTTGCCAGCAGAGTAATCTGCCTTATTTTAGGGCACAATGTGAGAATTAACACTGTAGTCAACAGTTGTCAACCAGCGAAAATAACAAAAAATTTTCTAAGCACCTTTAGCCTTGTTTCACTGATATAATTACCTTTTCAAATACTGTTTTTATACATACACACACACACACACACACACACATATATATACATATATTCATTAATAAATACTGAATCCTGACTTATAACTGTGTATTTATGTCAGGTAATTGTGTTCAAATTACATGTCAGAATGTGAAGTGGCTTGCTGTAGTTACAGGCTAGGTTTCATCCCAGATATGTTGTATGTGAGGCCACAAACCTTTGTTGGCACATGAGCTGTCCAGAGAAGGACCAAAGGGAGCTCAGAGGACCAGGAGGCAGAGGGCCCACTGTAGTTTGGTTTAAACTCACCAAGATCCTCTGAGGAAATCACACTTAGTGTTCAGGGAATGAATATTTCCTGGGTGAGTATGTGCAGTAAGAAAGAAGGCCTTGCTGAACCATCCTAGCTTTGACAAGTCCCAAGGTGTGCTGCTGCACATCTATCAGGGTTTTGAATTTCTTTGGGTAAGGGCTAAAGTATCTCAAAATAATGTCTCTGGTGGCATTGAGTTAATTCCATTTTAATTGTTGACACTTTGAAACAAGTCGTATCTTCTCCACTTCTGTTTTTACCATTTTTTCCCAAAAGCATAGAGCTTAACCTTCAGCATGTGCCTGCAGTTAGAAAGTTTCCTTCCCCTTGACAAATTTGATGTATCTGTCCCCTTTCTTTGATTACAACAAAGTCTTCATTACAGGTGAATCTCGTGTTGCCTTATTTCTATTTTATGTTGGGTTCTGTGTTTCATTCATCGTACACCTCCGGTGTAGCGTCACCCACTTCTTTAAACAGCTTCTCAGTCTATTTTTTATCTCAAAGCATCCAGTTCGAACATGGTAAAGCCATGAACCCAAACTTGAATCTTCAGTTCCTTAATTCATGCCAGTTTGTGATTTAATCAATCTTATTGTGGAGTTGTGTGGTCTAGTCTGTACGTCAAGATCTATAAAGTATTTCCATACTGCATGCACTTCCATAGGAATGTTGCCAGGAACCTGGTGCTTCCTGGTCCACTTGGTTTGCATCACAGCAGTCACATTAAATTGAAACTTTCTTGTTGAGCCAAATTAGAGTTTAGACCCCTTTGGCATGATGTTTCAGGTGGTACCATCGGTCTGCAGTGGCATGCAAGCTAAAACTTCTGGTATCTCTGAATTATACTGCATTAGCTCCTATGAGTATGTTATTGTTTCAGTGTTCTTCTAAATGAATTATTATATGCCTAGAATATTTTGAACACAAAAAACTGGAGCTGTCTGTAAATCACAGATTTTTAGAAATCATAATAAATATATAAACTCTGTGTCAATGACTTCCTTCTGTTTTTCTCACATTGAAATAGTACTTTGGGGCCAGCAGTGGCATCATGGTTAAGGCGCTGGACTCCTATTTGGTCAGCCACAGTTCAAGTTCAGGACCCAGTGGCTTGAAACTCATGCTGGGCGTGTCTGTGTGCATGCCCAAAATCCAGAGATGATAATGGAGAAGGGACTGTGGTGTAGCCATCCTCCTGCCCCTTAGGGGATGATTTCTCACTTTCTATCTCTGTCTCTCTGATGAGCACACATGCCCTATTGCAAAAATCTGTAAAAATATAAAGAAACAGTACCTTGATTTTTCTCCTCTGCAGACTGTGAGCTGAAAGAAAGAAAATGCTGAATGCCAGAAAAAAAGGACTGGTGGGGAATATGGCTGCTTGGAAGAGGATGAAAAAGTCAGGGTGGAACAGCTTTAGACAATGAACTTATGATTATAAATAACCCATCCAAGGCTCAGTGCTGTAGAATCCAGCACAGACAAGCTTAAGATCATTACATAAGCACCACTGCCTGGGCTACAGGACAGGATATAAGAAACTGGTTCTCCTCGGGGGAGAGAAAGTATGAGGCACGGCTACGTGGGTTAGTAGAGGAAACTTCTGGCACCCAGATGAGGAAGCTGTCTTGACAAATTGGGCACTTGGGCTTCAGTATTTCTCATCATATTCATAGCCTCTTGTAGGACAGTGTGTAAAAGAACTGTCAGAAAGTCCCTCGCAGAACTCCTGAAAGAGAAACTGGCTGGGAAGGGGTAAAAAAAAGAATGAAAGGCATTGTTCATCAAAATAACAGAAATCTTTTATTGAAAGTCACTTTATTGATGTTACAATGAGAGTAACATAGAAAACCATGGTATCTTGGAATCTTATTAGTTTCAGACGTGAATACTAATAAAATTGTGCCAGAAATTTGAACCTCAAGTTACAGTGACCTTTAAAAACAGCAAGATTTTGTTTACCTACAATGTGAGAACAGTTTTATAACTTGAACAGCCAGAAAACAAGTCACACTTGCTCAGGAAAGCAGTCGCCATATGCATTTCAGTTGGTGTTTGCCAAAACCCAGCAATTTTTGAAATAGCTTAAGAACCTGAAGTGCAGAGTAGCAGAGAGAATGTTAAAATGATACGAATCTAAGTATATACACAATTACTTGGTTACCAAAAGTGACACCATGCTACTAGTAACACTTCCCCACAGGGTGGCTTCACCATCTGCAGATGGACATCACCCCTTGAAGATGACTGATGTGGAATACACTAGTGCGGACCTACATTGGCTAATACAGAGATGGCTGTGTTTGGGTAACACCTAGTTTCTGAAGGAAGTTGGTTTTTTTAGATGCTAGTTTGGAGGGGCAAGTCTTACATAAAGTTAAAAAAAGGAGTACATGCTTAGTTATTCTGAATAAACCTTTTAAACACTTTTACATTTAGTGTAGTAAAAAAAAAAGTTTTCCTTACAAAACAAAGGTGGTGGGTCATTTTTACCCATTAAAAAAACTGGTTATAGAATCACAGTTTGATTTGTGCTGGATTAGAAAAGCAAAGTGGGGTTTCTAATCAGGCAGTGATACACACGTATAATTTAGCAGGAACTCTCACATTATTTCTTGGTGTATTAATTCATATCAGCACTTTCTGTATTGTGTTATCTGGAATAACTTAGCACCGCTATATTTAAAGATTTGGGGCTATTTGCATTATTTTAGAGCTTAACATGAAAACACAAATCAGAGCCAAAAACTTCATAAAATAGGCGGTTAAGCCCTAAGGTGAATGCAGATTAGTATTACATATTTTTTAAGCAAGAGAAGAAAATACCCCTTTATAAATTATGAAATTTTATTGATAATTTTGTATGCATATTAACAAGATTGCTTGGTCACATTGTATGCCTTTTTCTAAAACAAAATAGGGAAAAAACCCACATATTTTGCCTGGTTTTGATTTCATGGATACTTAGGAACATAAAAGGATGATGGCCCTGCCCCAAACCCTGCAGTCTTGAAGTACCTCCCAGTGTGATGCAGGTTCTATGAACAATGCAACAGCAATGCACACCAGGAGGGAAGGATGGCCTTGTCATGTACTGGACCAAGAGTTTTCAGAGCTGACACTCAGTAAAACTACAAAGCACACAAGTCTGTCTTAGGCAACCAGTACCTCTCTCTCTCCCACAGTCCCAGAGGCCATCTTGTGCTCTTCTGCACACTTTGCTTTGGGGATTTTCATATGAAGTCCTGCTGCTGCTCCTATGCCAGGACCAATCTTCACAACCTCCCAAAGCTTGCTACTGCTTCTCGCCTCCCCATCCTGAAACTCACACCCTTGGGACCCAATTCTCAGTGACTTCCAAAGTTGCATTATCTGTGCCAATGGAGAAGACTAGAGATTTTCCCCCTGGTACTCTGCAGTCCTACCGTTCTCCCTGGTGTCAGTTTAGCCAAGAAAGGATTGCCTTCCATGTGAATGAAAGTCCCTACTCAGGAAGAAAGGGTTACATAGTAACTGAAAGGGAAGCTACTTTAGAAGTAGGAAGGTTTTGAAAACATCCCTCAAGTCCCTGAGTGAGGCTGCTTACTGCTTATCAGGCTCTGGAGAGAAGGGACAAAAATACTAACTAGGCAGGTTTTTGTTTCTAAATGATTGTTTTGGTTTTTTGCTCACAAAGTGAACCAGAATATGCTCCATTTGGGGTACTCTGACAAGGCAATGAATAAAATGTGAAAAGAAATACTATCATCCTTTTTCTAAACGCTTGCATCTTTGCACCTGCAGTTGTAGTTGAAAAGCTCCTCTTAGAACTGAAAGCACCAGGCCCCACAGAGCATGCGTTGAGCCAAGAGCATGAGCCTAGCCTTCCCAGCAGGTGAGCTTTAGCATGGCTGCTCACACAGGAGGGAGGGATGGGCTGCTGCCTTCCTGTAAACGGGAAGTTGTTTATGAGAATCCTCATTCTATGCTGGAAGAAAAGTCGCAGCATCCAAAATCAGAGAAGTCTTACCTATTCAGAAATATCTCAGAGGAAGGAAAAGAGTTTGAACCCAAGTTAAGCCCTATTCCACAGAAAAATTTGTTGCTTAAGCTAGGAAAGTGAGAATGAGAAATTCATCTTGACACCACATATAGAAGAGGGAAAAAGTATTTAGGTGGCAATTTGGAGCAAATATTAAAAGGAAAAGGAAAAAGAGAATTAGGAACATAAAAAGTAGACATGCTGCCAATGGGAGTCAGAGCCTTTAGTGGAAAATGCATGCTGACTTGCCAGCTGGTAGGATGTTTGCAATATGCTGCCGGGATGGGGCATGCAGCAGCAGCCACCTGCGATGTCCCATGTCCTTGGCAGGCTGGGCAGGCCGCTGCCATGCCTCTGCATTTCTGTTAGTTCTGAACTTCGTTCTCCCCTTCCCATAGACTCTGCAAGCTACTCAGTAGCCTTCTGGGAAATTATTTTCTTTAGGTAAAATAAAGCAATATAGTCTTTAATTTATTATCATGTAGGATAACAAAATTTCAAAACGCTATAGAGAGTATATACACTAAGAGACTTCAAAAAGCTTGTGGAAAATGATATTAAAGTACAAGTTTATTTTGGTGCAAAAAATTGTTTTAAACCCATGCAGACTTCTTTTGTACTATGCATTCTCCATGAACTTTATGAAGACCTGTGTGTGTGTGTGTGTGTATGTGTGTATGTGTGCATGTACATACACACATATATATTTATTTAAGGTTAAAACGGAACCACATGATGACAGGACATGAACGGATGAAATGAATAAATTAACGAACTTGACTGAACCATGGAAGAAGTGACTACAGTATTTCCTGTGACCCAAAGATAACTGTAAAAACTAAGGAATAAAATGTGAAAGAAAAGGTAACAAAGTAGTAACAAGAGACCTGAGACTATGACAGGATTAAGTAATGCAGATTCACAAGAGAATCAACAGAAAAGAACGGGAGATATAAGCCTGTTTGGAATTTAAACATACAAAGTCCTCTGGAAGTGCACAGAATATCAAATTTTACCTTTTCTGCTATTTCTTTTAGAAACCCTATCAATCTTACATTTAGATATTTTATACTGGACTGATCTTACCCACAAACACCATTTTAAAAGCCTTTTTAAAGCAAGGGGGGGGGGAAGAAAAATCAAAGCCTCACTTAGTAAAGCACCAATATCCAACTGAAAAGTAAGTTTAGCTTTTAACCCCACATTTGCTTTATTAGTCAACATTTTTTTAAGGAACAATTCAAAGGCTAGGTTATTTCTAATTGATGTGCTGGATTTCTTTAAAAGTACAGCAACTGCAGCAAATTGAAAGCTCTCATTATGCTGCGCTGTTTGAGAATATTGATTTATTGCTTTCCACGGACTGCATGTGACCTGGGGATCATTTTCTAGCTTGTAGACTACAGAGGAAGAGGTCATGTTTATCTAAAGAAAGAATAGCTAGTTCAGTCAATTAATTCCCTGTTATCCCACCTCTCCTCTGTTGATACTCAGTGGACAAACATGCTGTTTTAAAACAGGATTTACTGCACTGTAATGATGACAGATAAGCAGAACATCTCAGGCACAGGTTGCCAATCCAAAGTCTCATCTGTGCACAAAACTTTAGAAAGGGAAAAAAGGCATACAATGGAACATACAGGTCAAATAACTGCTCTCCTCTGCTTAGTAATGATCCTACAGTGGATTGGCAATATAAATACTGACGCATGATACAAACTGCTATATGGCTTCAAAGTTTCTCTCTAAAATGGATATTTAAAAAGAAACAATGCTGTGCTTGTATTCAGTGCCATGGGCTCATTCTATCTACCTCAGCAGGTGAAAAGTCATAAATATTTGGCTATAATGCCTCTCCTAAACCATGAGTACACATATAGATACTTCTTGAAACTATTTATTTAGAGAATAAATTTGTCAAAGAATTCCATAAATGGCTCTAAGAATGTTTAAACATGAGAGAGTAGATAACCAGAATAGAACATTTATACTATTAGAGTTCTAAAATAATCATTCTTGTAAATAAAACAAAAACACTTTTCATTCAATTCCATATGAAGGTCATTACTAAAGAGGATGATTACAACTAGACCAACTGTCTCCCAAAAGGCACATGATAATGATTTTCATTTGAAATAATAGTTTCACATGAAAATAATTGAGAAGATAAGGAAAGATAAATGATGGAGATCTATTGACCACTCTATCAGCCATTTGTGCATTCTTTTGACTTAGGGCTTGTGGAACTTTAACTAGGAAGCATATTTACATGAGGCATCTTACATTCAAATCTATAAACTCTTTTATAGGAAAATAAACCTTATAGCATTTGCCTTTTATACACTCAATACCAGAAAACATTCAGTGCACATTAAAGTGATCTTGGTCAAAACCACTTTGTTTGCTACATCCTTCAATCTGTCTGCCCTTCCATCTTTGACTTGAGCTATGTGGCAATGTTACCCGACATTCACCCAAACTTCGATCTGATGGATTGTCTTGTTGCAGTATCAACAATCACATCCCTTCCTGTCAGGAAAAATGCTGTTTTTACACTGTATAATTTTGGATGATGAAATCGTTTTTCCAACATTTTTAGACTTTCAGAAGAGAGGTCCATTACAGAAGACACACACACAGAGTATGAAACACTGCCTCCAAACGTGGCCCTTTAGTTTGGGCATCTAAGGTGATTATGAAGATGACATGGATTTTGTCCATGGATGCTGCTGGGAGAGATAAAATATAGAGGCTGCTTGTATAAAATCTCATCTGAAGACTTTGATCCTCTCAAGCAAAAGCAGAGAAGAGAAGGAAATCAGAAGTACAAGTCACAGCAGAACATGTAATTGATTCCATCGATTTCTGACCTCCCTAAGGTAATTTTCTTTTGGAATCCACTCAGCTGCACTCCAACAGCTATCAAAATTTGGTTTTAAAGTAGGGACTTTTAATGTAGAATTCTCATTTTTCTATGAATTAAAAAATACAGAGGTCAAGACATCATATTATTTTCCTTGTCCATTATTTGTGTGACTTCACAGCTGCTGAATGTTTGTGGCTATAGATGTCACTAGACCCTTTATGACTTCTTGAGGCTTTCCCACCTTGTCCACCATCTTGCCTCAAAGTCAGTGCAGAATGACCTGTTGGGACTCACATTCCAAAGTTGATAAGTATCCTTAATAAACAGTGTAAAAGCTGTATTTGTTAAAAACAAGTCATTCATTTCACAGATAAGGGTGGCTAAAAAGTTTTGTCAAGGAACAAACACTTCAGGCCACAAAGGGGTACAGTATTGACAAGTTGGAAGCTACCAATTCACCAGCAGCCTGTGGTGTCATGCGTCTTTGGTGCACTTGCTCAGTCTCAGCAGGAGACGCTGCTGAGGGCTCACCAGGCTCCAGGGTGAGACTAGCAGATGCGCTCTGGTACTGAAAGATAACAGCTGCTGAAACAGGCACTGAATGCCCCAGAAGAAAAGCAGACAGCTGGAAGATTCCCAGGGGCGGCCAGTCAGCAGCCAGTGTCTCAAGGCAGCACTGCAGCTGCACTACTGAACTGCTTCTGCAAGCTGTGGAGGCCAGAAGTTTGGCTGGGCATTTGTTCTCTTCCTCAATCACTCCATAAAACTGCCTCCAGACCGTGCACAGTTTAAAGGGATATCACATGTTTTGAACAAATATTAATTGTAGAAAGACACATTTACAGCATTGACCACTATATTTACAACATCATCTGCTTAAAATCTTTGAAGACCATTAGAGGGATGACAATATGATTGTGACTGACTGTGTTTAGGCATTTGGCAAAATACACTTGTGTGTATAAGCTGCTTTTTTTAAATTTTAAAAATGTTTACATGTATGTACAATTGTCCTTGTATGCTGATATAAATATGAAAAGTTAAAAAAAAACAAAAATAAAAATACATGTTTAAAGTTAGCATATGGGATATCGGCCTCTCAAAGCTTTAAAGTCCTGCAGAAAAGTCCTATATGCCTTAGCCCTGCATGCTAGTTTCTATTATGGGATGTTGTTTCCTTAAATATGAAAAACAATAAACAGAAGCTTCATTTCATGCATATAGCATTGCTGTTAACAATGAGGATGTGTTCAGAACGTAAATTCTGAATCCACTGTTGTCCTTTAGGAAACTTGCTACATTTGAGTCATGTGAATTAATTTTATTGGTATTTCTACATATATCTGTCATGCGGATATCCATTAACATACCAATACCTTTACTGTTCCATGTTACAGTGTAACATTTCAGCAGTTCTTTTCTTGGTTCAGTTAAATCCTAAGCCAGTGATGAAAAGAAAATGGTATTGAGATGTGAGACAGCTTCCTCTCCTCTGTGGCATCTCAGAGGGTCTTCAAATTGTCTGAAGAGCAGATAGATTTGCAGTGATTCCATGAGGCTGGGTTTCTATAAAAGTTGAAGTAAACAGTTTCGATGTGTCACATGTAAACAGTTGATCTTAAATGGAAGTCTCCCATAGCTGCACAAGAAAAAAGCAAAATTGTACATCGTGAAGGCAGTTTGGCAATTCCATTCATATACATGTAATCATGGATGCGTGCTCTTGCAAAGTCTAATAAATGGATAAAATAAACACACCAATGTTCAGCTCTCTTTCCTCTAAAAGGTCTCAATATTTTTAACTGCTACCTTTTGCTACAAAAAAAACTTCACATCCTCATGTAATTTTACTTGAAATATTGAATAAAGTATATATTACATCTCAAATAAAATAAGTTTAAAAAATTTTTGAGAGATTTTTACTATAGGACATGTGCACTTACTGGAAAGACAGAAACAGAAAGTGAGAAATCACTCCCCAGGGGGATGGCCACACCACAATCCCTTCTCCTCTATTCTCCTCTCAAGATTTTAGGCACCCACATACACATACCCAACTTGAGTTTCAAGCCGTTGGGCCTGGGACTTGAACTGTGGTCAACCATGTGGAAGTCCAGGCCCTTAACCACTATATCACCTGCTAGCCCAATTTAAATATTCTGAAGCTACACATAGCGTTCTTGTCCCCATGATTCTGACACAGTCAACTAGGGCAGTGATTCTCAACCCCAGCTGCACATCACAGTGATCTGAGAAGGTTTTTGTTTTTGGAGAGGTTTTTGGAGAGGTTTGTCTATAGGGCGCATGCACTCGCCAAAAAGACAAAGAGAGACAGAGAGACAGAAAGCAATAAATCAGCCCCCAGGGAGGATGGCCACACCGCAATCCCTTCTCCTCCATTCTCCTCTTGGGATCTTGGGCAGACACTCATACACACCCGGCGTGAGTTTAAGCCACCGGGTCCAAGACTTGAACTGCGGTCAACTACATGGGAGTCCAGTGACACAGCCATTACGCCATCTGCTGGTCCCAATTTGAGGAGGTTTTAAAATTCCCACTGCTCAGGCAACATTAGACTAACTAAATAAAAAATCTCTCCGAGCAGGACTAAGGCATTAGAATATTTTTAAAAGCTCTTCAGATGATTCCTTTGTGAAACCAAAGCAAAGAACCACTAATCTACTAACACCACCAACTTAAAAAATCACTGTCTCCAATTCTATCACCACTTCCTAGAAAACCATTCTCTCTTCAAATTCCATTTTTACAGGACATTTGGGGAATGTTCTTGTATACATAATGAGTTGGGGGGGGGAGAAAAAGGAGAAAAAGTCAAGTGATTAAATATTGGGTTGTTGGAAATGTCATGACACATTATTGCATAGAAAAAAAAGACACCATTACTTTTCTGACAGCCCAATAAATGTTTCTGTATAGGTTCCCTTAATACATTCTCTCATTTCTTCATTAAATCTTGTTCTGAGTGCCTGTGCTGGCTCACCCTTACAGGATTGTGCTAAAGCTACCTGTGCTAGCTACCTGAAATCTGCTTTATATATCCTTTTCATTACAAACACACCCATGGGGGCTAGCAGATGGCACAGTGGTTAAGGCGCTGGACTCTCATGTGACTGACCGTGGTCTGAATCTTGGACAAGGAGGTTTGAAAATCAAACCAGGCATGTGTATGTGCATGCCCAAAATCTAGGAGGAGAATGGAGGAAAAGGGATTGCAGTATGGCCATCCTCCCGGGGGATAATTTCTCACTTTCTCTCTTATTGTCTCTCTCTTTCCAGTGAGTGCACATGCTCTATGGCAAAAAAATCTAAAAAACAAAAACAAACAAACAAAAATACACAGCCATGTCCTTGTCCTCTGGAAACCAAAGGAACCTCTCAACTACGAGGATCTTTGTAAGTAGATGACATCTGTTGGTAGGTTTAAGGCCAATTAAATCTGAATGCATGCTCAGGTGATGGTCTCCAGTGGTAAAGAATTTAGACTCTGGCCTCAGAGAGTTGAAGTTTCCTCACATCTGGTTATGAAAATTAAGCAATGAATGACATCTTTTAGAAAGAAGAGAGGAATAAATGAATGACACTGGAAAAACCTGAAAGTCATGTTTATTCCAGTGGGAAAAAAGAGAAGGAGCAAAGGATTTCCACTATCAACAATGGGCATGACTTGGCCCATGCCTGTATGACTAACAGAAAGGCTGCTAGTAGGAAGATAAATAGAAACCAGGACATACTCAAGCTCTCATCATGTGACTTCCTGCACTACTTCAGGAATCCGCAGTCCTCATCAGCAAGAAGACCTTCACCAGATACAGACCTTGACCTTGGACTTCCGCAAACCATGAGCTAAATAAACCTGTACCGTTCATAAATAACCCAGTGTGGTACTCAATTGTTAGCAACAGAAAAGTGGACTAAAATAAACACAAATTGCTTTTAAAACCTTTTTGACTGTAGTGATTTCTAATCAGCTTTTAATTTGTGTTTTGGCTTACTGACTCTGGGTTGACTCAAATAAAATTTGCATGTTCCCATGTTTATCATGAACTCAAATTAATTTAGGGTCGGGATCAAAGAGGCAACTCTGAAACATCTTTCAAAACCAAAAAAATCTAGAAAGCTACAACCTACCAGCAAATAAATCTGCCAGGGCTTTTAAAGCTTTATATTTTCATGACACCATTTCTGAGAAGATTAACATTAATAATATAATGGGTCACAACAGAGCCTGGATATTAATAAAGGTGATTACTCTTTGGTGTTATCTTTGACTATTTAAATACGAGGGATGGTCAGGGTCTACCTCTTCAAACTCCATTATATCTCAAATTTCACATCATGGACATGTTTTAGAAATGTTGTGAGACAGAGTGGTATCATGATTAGAGTACAAAAAGGGACTTAATATTTAAGTGAAACTCTGGTGAATCACATTTTTACAAAAATAATCAACAACTCTATTACTTGTTTTTAAATTTTTCATATATAAAAGGTTGTTAAACTTTGCAATAATCTTTGTCACATTCTTTTAACATTACAGATGTTTTCAAATCTCCTTTCCTTGTATCCAAATTTCACACCTCTCTCCAAAACACTAATCTGATTTTCTGTCGCAGGTTTGCTCCTATTCCTAAAATCTCATAAGATATTATTAGGCAATAAAAGGACGCTTTTCTTTCCCCCACAGGGCACATGCTCTCACTATAGAGAGAAAGAGAGAGGGAAAATGAGAAATCATTTCCCGGGGGGTGGGGGGATGGCCATGCTACAATCCCTTCTCCTCCGTTCTCCTGTTAGGATTTTGGGCACGCATGCACACGTGCCTGATGAGATTTTTAAGCTGCCAGGTTCAGGACTCAAACTGTGGTCAGCAATGTGCAAGTTCAGTGTCTTAACCACCATGTCACCTACTGGAACTGAAAGGTCTCTTTTTAAAACATGAACTCATAGATAAATGATAACTGAGTATGTAAGCATACAGAAGAAACTCCCACATACCCTGGCGCTTTGTCGGTTCACTTTTTTCTCCTCATCTGGAAGTGGAGGCATTGGGTAAGGGTATTTTCTGCTGGAGGCAATAGACCCAGTTGATGAAGAAGGAGACTTGGCAGGAGATAAAGTCCTGAGACGTTGAGAACATATAAAATGAATATCATGTGATTGTCTAATATCTTTTTCGAATATCTGACTTCTATTTTCATAAGCTATAATTGTAAAGGTTCAACTACTGGGAAGATTCTATGTCATCCCCAAGATTGGAATGTTGGGGTTTGTATCTTCCTAGTTTCAAGACTGCAATGGATTGTTTAAATGTTAGTACATAGAATCATACTTTTCATCTAGAAAGTCAATAACAAAGTTTTATCTTAGATAAACTAAAGATAAGGATAAAATGGAGAAGGGATAAAATTATTCTAAGAGCTCATAATGGTACACTAGGTATATAACATAACATTGTCTTATTTTTACTATTTAATATAAAATTTTTAAGTACAATACTTCCAATTATATCTTAATATCTTTAAAATACATTACAAATTATATATTTATTAGCTGCTAAGTCACACACCAGTTTATACAAACTCATGCATCAGAGGCCAGTGTGTTAGTTGTGAAGGAACAAAGGCAAATACAGGGTTTTAATAATAAATTAGTAAACATGCAAGCAGTAAGGAGTGCAGAGTTTCAGCCAAACAAAGTCTGATGAGAACATACAAAAATGATCTGATTAGTCCCTACAATCAGCATTTCTGGGTAAGCTGTTGGTGCATTAGGTTGTACTTGTTTGAGTTTGCATGTGCAGTGGTAATATTTATGACTAAGCTGGACACACCGGAAAAGCCCCTTCTTGCTGCTAAACTGTCTAAAGTGGAAAAAATAGCAGAGTGGGAAAATGTCCACTCATAAAAAATCAATGGAAAATAGGCTCCAGCCTGATGGCATAGTTAGTAGCAGTACTGGAAGCCACACGGCTAACTAGGAGTTCAGGTTCCGGGGTCAGCTTAAAAACACACCGATGCATGTGCGTATGCCCAAGATCCTAACAAGCTGAAGGGTTGGGGAAAGAAGAAGATGGAATGACAAGATCCAGTGAGGGTGCTTTCCTCACACTCTTGTGCACATGTCTACTCTATCATGAGTAAAATACATAAACTTTTTTTAAAAAAGAAAGGATAATAGATGTGGTAACTGCGGTAGCAATTCGTACTATTCACAAATGTTACCACTACACATCCATGATTCCTTAATTCCTCGTGCGTGGTGGTAATGACCCACATCACGGAACTGGTCATGCTGCCACACCATAGCACAAGTACTTATTTCAGGAGGATGCACTCCACCTGGACTGTGACAGACTCAGCCTCAGAGTGTGGGTGGGGGGGACAACTGGGATAGAACAAGATTTACTGTCAACGCTGCATTCGACAGCATCAAGATGTCTCTATTCTTCTCTGATTTTTGATTCTGGTTCAATCTATATAATATCCTTTGCTCTGGTTCTGCCATAATTTTCAAACTAGATTCCATTTTATAGACACAAAATTCAAACTAAACTTCGAAATTAATTATTCTTACAAACCCTGAGATCCAAGTGAACATTCTTTATTGATTGGAAAAAAATTGAGAGTGGATCAGTTCATTTTCAATCCATAATGCCTAACATTTTTTTCTGTTTGAAAAATGGCCATGACCACTTTGAAGCAAGAACTGCTAGCATATAGTGGTTGTTTGACCTCTCGTGTTAATGCTCTCCATTGCTGAGTGGATCGGTATAATAAAGAATGTAGTAACTTGAAAGTTCTGTTACATATTACTGCAGATTTTTCTATTTCAGAAATCTTTTTTCTAATTTTAGGAAGACATTTGAATTAGACTATGATCTTTAGGAAGCAAATCCAGTATGTGTAAAAAAAGAAAGTAAACTTCAGTGTCTAGATATTTAAATGTATCTTTCAAAAATGAGGGCTATTAACCTAAGCTCAACTTTTTAGCCTAATCATTAATGAGACAATATACAAGTTCAGAAATGCTAGTCTCAGGTGTGCAAAAAAAAAAACCCCTAAATGTTGATTACTTAGGGAATCATGCAAAAAAAGTTCTCTTTTTAATGAGCTTCAGTGTTTGTGTTCATAGTATTAGATCTTGGCTTACAGCTTCACTGACATGCCAATCTTAACATGGTTGTGAGTCTAAATGACCAAGCTTGTATATATGCAAAGCCATTCTAACTAAGGGGTGCTGAAAGTCCAGCCTTCCCATCTAATATCTTTCGATAGGCAAAGCCAATAAAGAATTAAAACAAAAATAATAGGTCTTCTCCAAAACCTCAAAGAAATTGTACTTATACTGCTTTTCACATTAACACACCAGTTGGTTGACACTTGGAAGAGAAGCCAAGCAGGACAGTTTTAGCAGAAGAGGGTCAACAGGCCCGGAGGTAGGGTGACTTATGACAGCATAAAGGTTGACAATGCATGGAGGGAGGACACCAGAGTGGGATTTAGAATAAGAGTAGGGGACAAGGCAGGGGAAACCAGTTTAGGAAAAATAAACTCAAAATTTCTCCAAATGTCTAAGGAAGATATTTCTTCAAAACCACCTCCAGGCTCTTTTGAGGCACTGGCTACTTGCCGGTAGCTCCAACCTGGCTTTTACTTAAAGCCAGGCACATCCAGTTTATTCACTTACAGAGGGCAGTGAATCTTTGGGCACATGTTAACCATTATTGTTATTACGTTTTTAACAACCATAATGACCATAGTGGGTGCCATAGTAGAATTACACAATAAAGGTATGATTGTGTGCATCTTGGGGCCAACTCAGACTTCCTGGGTTCACCCTCTGTAGAAATGCCTGTCAGGCCAATCTCAGTTTTAGCCAGGATAGGCTAAAACCAGGCCAGTCACATAAGAGAGACATAAGTTCACCCCTCATTCACTTGTGTTTACATGTGAATTATATAACAGTCTGATTCCAAAAGGATTTATTGAGAGTCTTAGGATAGGGTTTAAGTAGTCATTCTCCACTCTGCTACTTCTAAGTAATTACAGTGAAATGGAGAGGGAATAGATGTGGGAATGAGCTGCAGCTGGGCTTTATTCTTATTCTGATGCTTACTAGCTGTGCCGCCTTGAGTTACTCTTTCTGTCTCAGTTTCCTCCACTCACAAAAATGGGACTAAGAATGCCTATGCTTCGTGATGTGAGAAATAAAGGTATATAGTAGGCAATCAATACCTGATAGTTACTGTTAGTTTTTTTTTATCAGAGTCACTGCATTTTCCATAAGATCATGGAAGTAGACACCAAAACTACTGATGAAGTAGGTAATCAACTGGATAATATCCAGGAGTAAGAATTTCTTCTATGAGCCTGCAAAGTATTGTCACCTGCAAAGTATTGTCACCAACAGATCTGAACTCAAGACTTGGGTGTGATGAGCTAATACCAACCCTGATCACACTTGCTCCTTCCTGATGGCCTGAACACATGTTGACACCCACTGTCACATTAGAACTGGGTAAGGAGGTACAACTGAGGCACTATGAGGCACTCTGGTCACTCAAAATCTTTAAGCACTCTGCTCTTCGGAGTAACATGAAAACTGTATTTTAAATGCTGGACTATATTTTGGACCAGTTTGTGGCACTCACAAAGTCTCCATTGCATTTTGGAAAGAATGCCATAAACCCAACAACACGTGAGTGAGTAATAAGGTGACCCTTTCCCTCATGGGTGGTTTGGTTAGAAGAAGTAATCCTCAATGACCTGGTGGCCGATGAAGCAGATCTGAGCTGAAGCATAAGGGTTGGCAACACATAAGCTAAGATATAGATGTCCATGTGAGGCCTGGCTTTGATGGAGAGTGGATGGAATTCTCTCTACTGTATTAGAATCATGTGTTTAAAGCTCTGGGTCATCTCAGTTACTCACCACTGCCACAGAAATTCTGTGTCGATTTTCAAATCTTATCAGCATAACTAATCCAAAATGACAGTTGAATTTCAACCAACTACTGACCTTTCTCTAGCCTTGAAATGTAAATATAGATTTTAATATTGAATTCCGAATGTGACTATAGGAACCAACATCTCACATTAAAAGAGGAGATAAAGGAACCCTCTAAAATTGCCCTTGCAGCTTTGCACGTGCAACCGGGGGTGCTAAAGCATTTCCCCATTCAAATTGCGTTTAGTCATGCAGCTTCTGGGCAGACCTGGGTGCTGATTATAAGAAATGTGAACTCTTCTCTGAGAGCTACATAAACTACTCAGCTCACCCAGGGGAGGTGAATCAACTCTTCCGGAGTACCATTTCACAAATTATTGTTGCAGAAATGCTAAGTCCATTTAGGAATAAAAGCTCTATCCCGTATAGGACTAGTCATTCTATTTTGGATCCATGGCTAATACAAATTACAATCTGCCCACAAGCTTCAAGAAAATCAGAGAAATAGGACTGCAGGTGAGCCAAAATTCCAAATAACATTCAAAATCATCTTACCTGTCTTCCTGACGCTGGCCATCTTGGGAGCTACAGGTGAGGGTGGGATGTTTGAATGTGAGTGTATGTGCATGAGGTTCAGTGCGGGAAAGTGTGGGACAAGCAGAGGGTCAGGGCAGGAGGGAAAGATGGGGTATAAAAGCAGGATATATATTTCTGTGAGCAGGCAGGAGTTATGCTTTCCTTGCGGTATATGCAAATGTTATGGATCAAATTAAAACGCAGGTAGGTCTAATCATTTTCTCAAACTATATGTAACTACACTAAATGGTACACTGGAAGAGAAAGTCCACCTTATATGGGTGCTGAGAGTTAAATACACATACATATTTTATTATCTAGTCAGTGCTGACCCAAGTCATGGCAATACACAATGTAAGAGATTACTGTTCAACTGTGTTCAGAGAGGCAGTAATTGAGTCCATGTTTCCTCTTTACATTATCTGTCCACAAAGTAGTATGATATAAAGTGGACATTCACCTCTAGAAAATCACTTCGATACCATGAAGAGTGAAAAAAAATGCCATTAAGAGCTCTTGGAAATTCTGACCTCTGTTACAATGAGTTGCAGCTAAAGAAATAAAATCAACAGTTCCTAAAATGTAGGATAGATTTCTCATTTGTGAGTCAAGAACATGTTTCCTATTTCCTTTCTGTTCTATTTGAGGTGTTAGACACAATGTTTTTCTTCACATAAGAAGTCCTTAGACACTTCATTGAGAGTTTGTAAAACATCCTAAGCACAGCTCTTCCTGGTAGGAAATGGTTACACTGAACGAATAAAACCTAAACTTGTTCCACATGTTCTCATGTGATCAATATTATCTCAATTTTCCAATTAGATCAAATCGTTGCTTCTACTCAAAATAAAATTTCACTACATTTCTTTTAGGCTCTGTTCATATTTTTCCTTGAGTTTTTGTATGCACTATGCACTCTTAGGCACTAAGTAGGGAAAATGTGTTATGAAACTTGCTATTTTTAAGAAATTAAAGTATTCAGGTTAATAATGCTTCTTTATTAGTGGAACGTATGTTTCATGCCCATAGAACACTACATAGCATAAAATGAAGAGAAAGCTACTAAAAAGCTCACGATGGTGACAGGGGCATGCACTAGATGGCAACCCTTTCAAATGGCTTCATTTGAAACATTCATAAAATAATTAGACTTGCTCATGAAGCCAAAAACAGAGATCAAAAGGCAGCAAATAAACCAGGACCCCTTTTCACCTAGAGGAACTTGTATTAGGAGATACAAGCTAGAGAGCCAGTCACACTATGGTATTTGTATGTGCTGGGAGAGTTTGAAAAGAATATAAAATTAATTTATAAAATACCTAAAGTATGGTCCTTCAGTGTTTTTATTCACATCTTCTACCCACTTAGCTACATTATAGTCTCTTTTGAACCATGGGTTTAAATACCTGCAGAAAGCAATGGAAGGAACAAAGAAAGCAGAACAAGATAGAAAATCTGAAAATACACAGCACAAGCTTAGCAAGGATGTCTTCACCCTCCAAATGCAAGTGACTATGGCAAATAAACCAGGATGGATGTTGGGTGATTATGAGGCAGTCTATACAATGACATGAGAATACTCTCAGCTACAACAGGGCTGGAGGCATTCTAGAATGTAGTCAACATTTCTGGGAAAGCCTTTTGCAGTGACTTCCCACAGTGAGAAGCTTCCTTTCAATCACAGTACTGTCAGCGGCATTCACCCACCTCCAAAGTGGCTTTTTCCAGGCCACCTCTCATTTGGCTCCTTGGTTTTCAAATGATAATGGTGCTTTCTGAAAATATTCAGATGGCTGCAATTCCAGTCTGGCATTTTGGGCATATAACATGCCAAGAACAATTAAAAGGACCAACATTTTTATTCCAATATGACAAGAAGACTTTTACAATATGGTCACTGTCTCATTCCCTATCACGCAGGTCCCAAGCTGGAGTCAATAATAAAATGTACCCCAGTAGGCTCTGTAAGGAGCACAAAGGGTCCCCACTCTTTTGATCTTGGAGCACCAATGTACATTAAATATTGTTCAGATAGGCCTTCATTATCTTGGAGCTGTGATGAGTAACTTAAATGCAGCTGCATTGCTCCTTCCTCCTCTTGTTACACTCCAAAGTGTATGTTTCAACCAGGAAACTGCGCTCAGAAACTGACTTCCAAGTCTCTGATGGTTAATTGAGCAAGTGCTAGAGAGTAATGACCTTAGTTAGCATCTCCCCAATGGATCTGGCAAAGTCCCCATCAGAATTACTGTGCAAATGTTTAAAGTAGTAAAACTGGAGGTATAGCTTGTTTTTCCCCAGAGTTTCCTTTCATTTTTTTTTTTTTTTTTTAATCCTGAGAGTCAAGCCAAAACAAATCCCTTTAGACAAATTTAACAGATTGAACAAATTCAGTATTGGGAGAATTTGGAGGTTTTCCTGAATTTATTCATTTAAAAAGTCACTTCTAGATACTATGGACAATAAAGATCAAGCTCTATAAAACTTGTTATTTGGAAACAAACCAGGGGAATTATAAAATGCATTATTTGGTTTTGATTAAAGTTTGCTTCTTTCCCCTGTATTTGTTTTTTGAGGTGTTTGCAAATATATACATTTAAATTGAGGCTACATTTCCACAGTTACATTTAAAATTCAGATTATTTTTTCCACAGTCCTTTCCCTCACATTTAGCCATAACAAAGGTATTCTACAAAGTAATATCATGAAACTCCCTCTTGAAAGAAGAGTTTAGTTGCTTTTTATGAGACCATTTTTGCTAAGAAAATATATCCTGACTCAACAACTCACAATAGTTTTGCCTTTAGCCACAATCATTGCCAACTTGTGCTTTATACAGAGATAACCAATTAATACTTGCATAAAGATTTTCACTGAGACTAACAAAAAGAAAAAAGTCAAAAAGCAAATGCAGCCACAGATGAAGGCTCGTGAATGCTCTGGCCTGGGGAAAACCGTAGAAAAAGCCCATGCAGCTGTAATCAAGTGAAACATAGCCACACAGCAAACCGAGTCACCCACAGGCAGACGGCCACTTCCAGGAGAAGACATTTGTTCCTTTCACTAACAATCTTAGAAACTCGAAGGACTGGTGCAACGGCTGTTCTGTGACAGCTACAACCACATGGCTTGACTTTGCACTTGATGAACCTTTCCTCCATTTCAGGGAGCATTTCAGAAGCCTGCAATCACTTCATCAGAGACCACTGATGAAAACTCTCAGCTGTTCCTTCTGGGAATCTATTTGTGAAAGTGTCTTCACAGTGGGCCTCCTAACATCTCTAGGTTGAAGTGGCTGGAGTGATACGATTTTATCAAATGCAGTAAATCTGTCTATGTGGCTTGACTTGGCTTATAGCGCAACATGCAAAAAAATGCGTCAGACGGGATAGGAGAGCTCTTTGTATTCTCCAGGATGGAAAGGCAGAGGAACATTAGCTGATGCTGACTGGACCAGGAGCACCTCGGAGCAGACATGGGGGCTTGGTCGAAGGTCAAATGACCTCGTTCTCAGCCAAGGAAGGGACTTGGAGGGAGATTAAGTGGCAGCCCAGAATGAAGGGGCAGGTGGAGACTGACCTGTGATCCAGACTCCCTGTCTGGGGGCTGTCAGAGCCCCCTGGGCTTATGCCTTGGGATGGGACTGTCTGGGCGAGGGAGTGCCCAGGCTCAGGTGCTTGGGGCTCCCTCCTGTAAAAACACAATATATAATACAAAGTCTAAGCCAAAAAAAATTTGTTACATCATGTACAACAGTGAGGAAGATGCAAAAGCTCTGAGTGGAAAAACAACACAGTAAACATGGATATTTTATTTTGTTAACTAGCAGAGCATGCATGTGTGGTGCATCCTTTGGGATGATGAGGTACTAAAGGGAAGAGAGGACTTGGAATACCTTTTATTCCATAAATAAATAAATAAATAAAAGAGATATGTTTGTCTGTGGTTGCTCTGTTCTTAAGATCCACACAAATGGTATTATTATATCAGAAGCAAATGGAATTGCATAAATATGGAGAGTATAAAAAATTTGCTCACATAGTTCTTAATATGCTATCTATCAGGAAGTTTCCTAAGAAAATAAACATATATATGTATGTATATAGAGAGCAGCAGTTCCCACACAGGAAGGTACAGATGAGAACAGTGGTTCATTCATTCACAGACTTGGTTCCATTTAATTAATGTAAGTCATGTAACCAAAGTCAGAAAAGTCTGAATAATCTAAGGGAGTCCTTAATACATTACCCTCACTAAGATGATTCTATTATGATGTTTTATTAAATATTATTATTTAATTATCTCACAGGCAAAATTTCAAAGACTATCTGTATAATATCATAATTCTTATGATGTGGGTGGACCTTTTACATAGAATTTTACAAATACGTGATTACTCTAGAAAATATTATGTGAATACTGCTAAACACCAAATGTTCTTTGGGTCCTAAACTCATAGTTTTAACATAGTATTGGATTTTTTGTTTTCACTCAGGAGTTTTCAAAGTCTTGTTATAGAAAATACTGTTAGAACACTAAACAGTACCCAGGAAGTTCTGAAGAACATTTTGCAGTTTTATCTAAACTCCGACAAGCAATTGAAATAAGCTAAGGAGCTCTTACCAGGTGACCTCATGCAAAACAAACCAAAAAACATTCCCAAAAGAGTTTATCACCAATGAGCCTACAGCATTCAAGCGCTTTGGAAATGTGTCAGATAAACTCGAATAGATTAGTTATTTATGATGGAGTTCTAAGATGCCATTCTGGACCATGCAATGGTATCACTTGAAATTGTCTATTGTTCTAAGGCAAAATATCCTCTAGTAAGCTTTGACAAGCCACTTACAAGACAATACCATTCAGGTGGAAGGTCCAAATTTCAGGACAATGTTATTATTCGTGGACTGAAAAAGGCAGGGGTATATGATGGAGAAGCTAATATAAGTTTCTGACAAGCAGTTAACAAACATCTGCTATTCAGACTTTTTAAAGTATTAAGGCATGAAGAAGCAATTGAGATCCTAGGAATACTATCACTACAGTGAGAAATACATGGGATAAAAAAATTAAGCAGGTTAAAAAGGTAGAGGTAATTAAAACCAGGTGACCTCAGCCCAAAAGTTGTATTCCATGAAAGGAGGTAAAGGTTGGAGGAGGCTTTGTTTTGCTTGTCCTTCTTTAAATGGAGAAACAAACCAAAAAAACTGCATGGTATTTACTTCGTTATAAAGGACTTTAAATGTAACTTCGATCCCCACCTTATCCCCCTCCCCCAAAATAAAAAGTGTGGCTATCATCTAAAACAGATAATGCTGCATTTAGTGACAATGATTCCGTTAAAGAGCAAGTTTAGGTAAATGCCCTTTTAAACGTCCTCAGAAGGAAAATTTAAAAGGGAAACTGATTCCATTAGTCTGAGAGAATGCTTAGATAGCAGCCATGAAGACGGCAGGAGCAGTGGTTTCAGAGCAGTATCATGCTCTAGTACAGTGGGGGACTTTTCTCTGATGCTTCCGGGCTGTGTGAGTACTGGGGGAAAAGAGGAAGGGTGACCCTTTGAAATGGCTGGACCCCAGGTGATGAGAAGAAAGGAATGTTATAAAAATTCCCTTCAAACAGAACCAAGACACCACAATGGCAGGTGACTGGAGGAAAAAGCCTGCAGTGAGGGTGAGACCCCCACTGTCAGTGAATATTGACATGGGTACAGTTGCGAAGATGCCTATGTAAAAGAGAAAAGCCATGGTTAATTTTCAAAGGGCAAAAAAGAATTTAAAAAGACAAACCCAAGACCAGAAGCATGGATTACAGTTCTTTAACTATGTCCTTAATTAACCTTTGACATTAGTTAACACAGGACCTTGGAGTGTCTTTTTCCATTAAAGGTTCAGACTTACTCAGTTGAATTAGACCGAGGTCTAAATCTTTTGCCTCTGATTTTCTTTCTGTTGCCTCCCAGGTTACCTGAAAAAGAGTGTATAGCTAGATTTCCATATAAATAAATGATTGTCCTATGTCTGATAGCATGTATTTCTCAAGAGTGTACAATTCACAAGGAGCACCACCCTAAGACATCAGGCTTTGAAGCTCTGTAGGGACTTCTCAATGTATCTGGTACCTGGGTGTTAGCTACCAAATCCCATCATTTTCCATTCAAGAAAAAAGAACTGGACTAAACGGAACTGTGATTCTAAATAGCCTCCTCTTCATCGCAAGAATAATTAAAGAGTTTACATAACAGAACAAGTATTTTCAAGCAGGGACCACACAACACAGAACTTGGATGTGCAGACAGATGGATTCTGAATGGTACCCTGTACCTTGCCAAGAGTTACTTCGAGGTCGCCCATTTTCACAGATGTCTGAAATATGTTTTGTATCTGGAATCCTTTCACTCCAAGAATGAGAAAGCCCATTTGACCTGAAATTGAAAATATTTACATATGGTTCAAAAATATAGTCAAATAAATGTTTTGAAATCAGTTTAAGCGAAACTTCTAAGCATTACTGTGCATTAAATAAAATAAATCAAGAAACAAATAAAAATCATGAATGAAGAGAACATGAAAGTCTTCAATGAAAAAGGCAAAATTACACAACATTCAATTTAAGAAAAGTCAAATACAATGGAACCCCATTACAATAGTCTATATATGGAAAGTATTAAAACACAGTGCATGCCAATTTACACTCCTCAGAACACAGCAACCACATATAGCAAATTCACTATGCATTTCAGTTACATAACCACAGCAGCAGAGTTATAATGGGGTCCCACCATAGATGTTTCTTAATTGTAAAGCAATGATTTCCATTCAAATTTTATGAGAACATGGACTTCCTAGAGACTACATTAAGATGTTCAACTGAACCTAGTTAACCTTGATCAAAGTAATATTTAGGTGTTCTTAAATTATAAAATTTTACGAGAAGTGATATTTTTGTCCAAAAAAGTATAGTACATGTTCGTTAATTTTTCAATAACTGAACTAGATAGGATGTTTACAATGGAAGTGTCTCTCACAAAGCCCATGTACCATTGAGCCCTTTTGCTAATTTGAGTTCTATCATTGTTAAATAAATGATCTATAAGAAACAAAATTTATACACCTACCTTGTACCACATAAGAAAAGAATATTGATAAATAAATACACTTAGAAGTCTAACAATTTGATATAATTTTAACTGCTTAAAAATCATATCCCACTAAGATTTCTCTAAAATCTGCGAATTATTCAAATAAATAGCTCAAGCTCTTTTTTTTCAAGCACTTTAGAAAAATAGCTCTATGCTTAAAAATCTTTTCCATATGTCACTTTGGCAAATTGCTAATAATGTCTATTTTAAGAGGAAACTTGTACTAATAAGTGAAAACAAATAGAATTCAGCATAATTATTATATATTAATTCCCTATCTTGGAACTTTTTCAAAATCATTTGCTACTTACAAAATGATTCATATTTTGTATTAAAGAAGAGCAGAAATTCTGCTGAAGCTACTGATTTCTCCACTTACTTACTATGTTATTTAGAATTTCATATTTTATCAAGAGAAGGTATATAATTAAAAGAATTCAAGTAGATTTCTAGTTTTTTCCTCTTAGCTAACAAGCCCTCAGTAAATTGAAAGATTAAAATTTTTAAAATGTACTTCTCTAGAACTGTACTCCTTGGGCAAAAACTAGTATTTCTACTTGTGCTTTAAGAGATGTCATCTAAGTGAACACTATCCTTCACGCTTAAGAAAGTTCCACATAGGGTTTCCAAATCTCACTTACTCTCCATTCTTCTTCCTTGTTAATGTTTATAAAGACTGAGAGACACCACAGAGTTTTTACAGCTGACTCACTCTGGAACTTGAAGAGATCATGATTCCTCTCAATAAACTAGCAAGTTCCCCTTCACTCTACAAAGTAACTAAAATGTCCTAAGTCACTAGGGGGGCTACCAAGTTTTTTCTTATCCCTTATGACCCTCTCTTGATAACTTAAAAAAAAATTTTCCATAAGAGTATTTTAGCTTCCTTCAGTGCAAACTAGGTCTCATTCCCTAAAATACTCCATCTTTCTCTTCTATCCATTTATTTTGTTAAGCAATTCTAAAGCATGCAGAATTCTGAATGCTATCAAACACCTTTAGTTGCTAAAATATAGAATATAGCAGCAGAGTTTGAGACATAAATAATATATTAATCCCACCTTTACTATGATAACTCAGGCAAATATTAAGCAAACGTAAATTTTTCAACTAAGATGTAAGTTATAAAGTCTAGAAAAAGCCATCCCAGAAAAAAGGCAAAATCATAATATTCAAATATATGATTCACAGAGAAGCAATCTTTGTTTCACAGCAAGCTTAGCTTTGATATATATATATATATACAATAAACTTTAAAATAGTCAATGCAGCACTTATATTACCAATTTATGTTAACAACTGCTTTTATTGAAGCATGACAGTAACCTTTTTCTTTGACTACCAAACATGACATAAAGCTCACCGTGTACAATATGATGAAGTACTTATAAAGTTTCTTAAGTCATATAAGAACAAGACTGAACAACACTACAGTTTCTACATGGATTTAGAGTTGTTAGTTTCATTTAGTTTCAATTTGGTAGCCTGATTCATCTAACAAGTGGTTCTGAGCATATGGCATTTTGAAGTACAGTAATCAAAGAACAAAGGATACTAGTTTTTAACATTCAAGAAAGAAGGAAGAAGTAATCAAACCTGCTGCAAAATAATGAAATGTTCTGACTAATGGAATAATGTGTGATGGAACAGGTAGAAATCTGAAAATGCGACAGAAAAGCAGACCTCTTCTTAGAACTAGATGCTGAGTTTGTGCTGACTCCAGGAGGAATGTCGCTATAAAAAGAGTCGCCATCTCCAGGCTTTTTTACATAATCTCCCTGGGGTAACTGTCTAAGGCATAATAAACATTTCAGAGTCAGAAAACAAGACACACACATGAACACAGACATATACAAATATTATCTCAGGAAAAAGAGAGGTAGGGATAATGATCTACATGAGTCAAATCTGTAACAACACATAAGATTATTAATAAATGTGACACGTTAAAGTCATCCTAACTATAGAGGCCTGGAATGCAATCACTGATGTCTTTATGGTTTGAATAAACAAAGTCTTGCTCTGGGGGAAACATGGAAAGATGAGCTCTTTTATTGTCACTTCAATATACTTGGAGGTGTTAACTGCCGTTGTGTCCCTTTTTAAGAGATCTGACGTTGAAGATGTATTAGGACAGACAGTCCTTACCCATGTGAAGCAGTTTCCTTTTCTCTGTGTAAATAAATCTAAACATTATATAATGCAACCTTGATTTGGTTTTAAAAGAATTGATTGATTTCTAAGCTACTCTGTAATCTAATCCAAATAAATCTGTTTTCAAATTTGGTGTTCAATTTGGAACTTTACTTTTCATTTCACAGAAATAGGAAGAAACTTTTTAAAACTTCAATGTTGGACCACAAAGGTTAATGTTATAACTGTACAGTAGAATATATGAAGGAAGATAATAGGGCAAGAGGAAGAAAGGGTTGAAAAAAGTAACTGAATTTGTGTAGCTACTATAAAAGGATATCTACAGGTAGATGGCAGGAGACCTCAGTTCTCTATCTTCACCGTAACAAGGGTCAGTCTTTTTAGTCTGCACTGTTTTTTTTTTTTTTTTTTTAAAGGGTTTTTGCTACAAGGAGTGTGCACTCGCCCAAAAGACAGACAGACAGAAAGCAAGAAATCATCCCACCCCACCCTCCCCCCCGAGGGGGATGGCCACGCCACAATCCCTTCTCCTCCATTCTCCTCTGGGGATCTCAGGCACACATGCCCAGCGTGAGTTTAAGCCACCGGACACGGGGCTCGAACTGCAGTCAGCTACATGGAAGTCCAGCAAAAATAGCCATTACGCCAACTGCTGGTCCCAGTCTGCACTATTACTGCCCCTACTTACATGATTTTGAATTAATATTAAAACAGATTTTTATCATTTCTAAGAGAACCAGGTAGAAATTTTCAGATAGGAGCACCTCAGTAAACCCTCATCTTAAATGATCAGTAGCTAAACTGATCACTCACCGAAGTGTGGCCCCCAAACAGCCAACTCCATTCAAAACTAGATTCCATTCCATTCGGGACTACTGCTACTGCTGGAGATGTCACAAACCAGTGCTGGGCTGAGAATTTTAACTACACTTAAATAGGTCTCCATCAAAAACACAAATTTGTAAATCACTCTTGTATTAAGAACCTGTTGAAATTTTTAAAGAATATGATAATTTAGATAATTTTTTTCTGGGTTGGGAGTTTGGGTCATTTCTCACCTTTCTAAGAAGGCAGAATCTTAATAGAATGCCTGTTTACATATTTCTCTAGAAGGCCAAATCCTGTAATAGTGGCCATGTGTTGCATATGAAATTTTGTAGTTAATCAATATTAAGTAAATTTGTTTGAACAATCTCAAAAAAAAAAAAAAGCACAAATTTGCTAACTCCTTTTCCTATTTGTTTCTCCTTGGTTACCATGATAATCTTTGTTACTACTGGTGCTAAATTTTATCCCCAAAATGCCACTTTCAGATGTTTGCTTGCTTATATCAATTCCCATATTTTGTAAATGTTTAAAATACGTGATAATTTGTTCTTCTAAATGACTGAGTACCCTCTCTCATATTCTTTCTTCTTTCTTTCTTTTCTTTTCTTTTTTCTTTTTTTTTAAAAAATTTGTTAGAGGGTGCATGTACTCACCGGAGAGAGAGAAAGAAAGTGAGAAAACATCCCCCATGGGAGATGGTCATGCCACAACCCCTTCTCCGTTTTTCCCTTTGGGATTTTGGGCACAGGCACACACATGTGCCCAACATGTTTCTCAAGCTGCCAGGACTGTTGAAACTACATAGTTGGCCACATGGGATCCAGCTGTCTTAGCCACCCAGCCTCTCATAATGGCCCTCTCATTATTTCAATGCTATATATTCGCACATCTCTACAAATGTGAAGATTTCAAATGATATAAAGCATGTATTTTAATTCATGATTTAATCTACTTTTCCCTTGCATTTTATCTAAAGTAGAATTTCTCACTAAATTAGCATGTAAGACTGATTCAACCTATCTATAATTCTTTGACATAGGGTCCTCCAAAAGGAGGACAGATTGTTGCTATAGGGCATATGCATCT
Organism: Tupaia tana; assembly: GCA_026018925.1. NCBI lineage: Eukaryota > Metazoa > Chordata > Mammalia > Scandentia > Tupaiidae > Tupaia > Tupaia tana. Next base: position 62,335,519 of record JAKSZU010000003.1, on the reverse strand, counting down.
GCCAGAGAGACAGAGAAAGACAGAGACTGAAAGCGAGAAATCATCCCCAAAGGGGGGATGGTCACACCCAAATCCCTTCTCCTCCATTCTCCTCTCCTCTCGGGATCCTGGACACGCACGTGCCCGGTGTGAGTTTAAGATACCGCATCCAGGGCTTGAACTGCGGTTAACTACATGGGAGTCTAGTGATGTAACCATTAACATCATCTGCTGGTCCTTGAAAGTCTTTTTAATTCTGTTAAGTGACTCCAGCTCATAATGGCTATCTTTTCTTTTTACCCAGTATATTATAAAACATCAGATTTATAGGAAACATAACATAAGGCCCTATATTTAAAGTGTTAATAATACATGATGAATGATACATTTATGTAAGAGAACTTTGATTTCTGGAATCATATTTTCTGTTTTACTTCATATCAATAAAATATTTCACCAATACTAGAAAGCAATGTTTTCACTAAAATCAGAGTTTGGGATTTTTGCCTTGAAGAGGAAACTTCCCTTTTGTATCATATAAACATTAATAAAGAGATATCATAAAATGTCCCAACAATATTGCATTTAAAATGATAATCTTTATGGTTGACCAATCTTTTTTTGTTGCTATTACTTTTAATGATGATCTTTGTAAGTTGATTTGATGTGCCTCACCAAGTTCAAATGAAATAGAGATATACTATTATATGAGATCACTGAGGTATACACTCGACTTTTCCCATTACTCTAGCCCCCAAATGACCTTCTCTTTACAAGGTTCTGGCATTCAGGCATTTATTCTGGTATTCACCAAGGCCTCCTGCAGCTGAGATTGCAGGGTGTAAATGGGCAAGTCCTCACAACTGGTGGGGTCTGGTCTGATCAGGATTTGTTAACTGAGCATGTTTACATGCCTTCAATGTAACTCCTTTGGAGTACATGGTCATTTTTCCAGTGCACGAACATCCTAAATCCTATATATATATATATCATCAACTGTGGGCTTCTGTCCAAGGTTGGAAGGCAGCTTCAGTTCAATGTACTTCGGGGGCACCAATCCTTTTTATTATCCTGGTATCCATCTTCATTTCAAAGTCCTCAAAATACAGGAACCAATTCTCTACTTTCACCTTAAAATTCCATGGGACTGTTTGTAGCTTTCTTCATATAGGAAATGTCAATGATAGATCTCTTAATAATAATATTTAATGGCCTTCATTCTCTGGAAATTTCTTTTTATAATAGTCATTACATACTATAATAAACCTATTTCTTCTTGTTTTAGTGAAGATAGAGACTATCAGTTCCCTTTGGTCAATAAATAACAGTTGGTCATTTGTTATGAAAGATCATAAATGACCAACTAAACAATCCTTTATATTTTTTAAATTGAACTTCATTTCCTAGTCCTTTATCATATTCATGCTTTCTTCCTAAATTTTGAGTGTTTTTGTTTCATCAGATTTTGGAATCTAAAAGTGATTACAACATAGGGTGGTCTGACCAGTGTTTAAGTTTTATAGTGAGAAAATTATCTCAACTTTCTCATGATATATACAAGTACTTTACACATGTGAATAACTTTTTCATAAACATTACTCATAAGAAAAAACATGATTGCGTAACTAAATTCTTTTTCCTCAAAACTATCTTTTCCTATATTCATTATAGATTGCCTTTTTCTCCCCTATACAACTTGGCATTTCATTTTGTGTTTTGCATTGATGCATACTATTAAATGACATTCTTTTGAAAATATTTCTTACACTCTAAGATAAGGACTAACTCCTATAACTTAATGACTTCTCAGAGGAGCTGATTCATACAACTTTTCATTATTATTTCTTCCCAGGTCCACAATACTCATGCGTATTGACTGTTTGTTATTATTCTACTCAGAAGACAAAGCCAGTTCAACTTATTGTTTGTTTTAATTTTCCAGCAGGTACATGCACTAACCAGAAAGAGAGAGAGAAGGAGAGGGAGAAAGTAAAAAAGCATTCCCCATGGAGGATGGTCATGCCACAATTCCTTCTCCTTCATCTCTTCCTTCTTTCAGGATTTTGGGTATACATGCACATGTGCCCAATGACACTTTGGGTCCAGACTCTAACAGCACTGTTGGCCATGAGGAATCCAGTTGCCTTAACCACAATGCCACCGGTTGGTCCCAGTTTAACATTTAATGTGTTTATAATTATAAATCATGAAGTTGTTGTGTTAGTATTCTAATGAAGGAAGTTTGACTTTCCTAAAAAAAAAAATCCATCAAATTATAATATTCTCCTTAATAACCTTTATGAACACTCAATGAGGAAAATGAAAAAAAAAGAAAAAAAAATCAGACAAGTCTCAATTTTAATGCTGAAGTTGGCGTTCTCCAATGCTTAGTTGGTGTGTATACCATCTTTTCATGGATTTGTTACTTTACTGTTTTAAGAAATTATGTATACTGTTTACCAAGTCGCACTGACAGATTCAAGAATATCACAGAAATAATAACATAATAAACCAACTAGGAAAGATCTAAAAGGTAGGAAATCCACAGGCAGAAAATAAAATGTTAAAACAGGTGAGAAAGAAAGGAAATAGAGCTAGGAAAGGGTGTCTGCTTATGGTAAAACCATAGATCAGAAAGATATGATCATTCTACTTGTCATTAATCATAATGGTGGATGTTCATTTCAGACAGTGGAAGAGAATAAGATTCCAGTGGAACATGGGTGTTTTATACATCTACATTCACTTCATGTTTCTTGTGCTACTGCTATTTGAAACCTGCCTGAAAACTAAAACCTATTTATTCTTGTTCCAAACCATACTGCTGCTAAGTCCTAAAGCAATTATGCTATAATATAAACAATAAAGTCAACTAAAAAAAATGGTGGAGGTTTTCTCTCCTGAAGATTTTAAAGAAAAGTAGAAATAGCCATCCTCTAATTACCTGATATCTAAGGCTTCTCCATAGCTCCTTGATTCTATGTCTCTATCCTTCTCGAGATGACCCTGGCAGACTTAAAGTTACGTTGTGCATATGTGGGAATCTGCCTCCATATGCCACAGAACAGGGCTTCCAGTTCTTATTAAGCAGTTTGTGAACAAAAAGAAAAAAAAAAAGGAGGGGGGTTGCTTCTCATCTTTCTGTCAGACTTACAAGTAAACATATAACACAATTCCTTTAATATACTGAAAACCTTCGGGACACATTATTAGGAGGGAAGATTTCTCAGGTTATCAGATGCATTCACAAAATAACTTGCCTCTTCTCACCAATAGTTTGAAAATTATGCCTAATTTGGCGTTTCTGAGCCATTATAACATTAATAGGAATCTAATAATTGGCTACATGTAATAGGTCTTTCATTTCATGTCACTGACACTTCCACTAGCTCATCTGGAATATATGCACCTCATTCCAGTGGATAAGTGATGCCTTCCTCTTTGAGAACAACCATATCCACCTCCTTCATTTGAATATCAGAGAAATACCAGCCTCAGAGACCAAATACTTATAACTTCCTTTCACCATAATGTTTTACAGATTACAAATAACTTTATTTTAGATTTGAGGAAAGTTTAAGTAACTTCCCAATACCACAAATGGACTGTTGGCTGGTCTTCTCACCATGGAACCTCAAAGGAAGAACTAACTTAAAGGCAATAATGAAAACTTAAGATCTTAATTCTACTTCTTTGCATCCTTTGGAACTGAGCAGATCCTTATTTGAATGCCTGAAGATATTTTTACAAGATTAAATTTTCTTATTACAGATATTGGGCCATTGGCCTTACCACTTTCTCTACAATCATTAACATACATTCTCAAAAAGGAAAATCCTTTAGAAGATATTTATACATTCACAACTTTCTGATCTAAAGCCTATTATTTGTTACTTCTTTTGAGAACTATCACATAAACCTAATATTCATTAGTTACGGATGAGGGGGAAAAAAAAAGTTGTGCTGAAATATATAAATGTCTACTGAAGATGTGGCAACTCTTAAAATACAGACTAGGATCCAAAAGAGTAGCCAGATGGATGACATGATGACTCAATAACACCGAGAGACATGAAATTATATCAGGCACATAACATAAAGGAGATTCTTAGTGTGAAATGTATTTATCAGTATCTATGTATGTAGTGACTTAGAAGAGGAAAATGGTGCACACTTCCATGTTAATATTTTGTATAGTGGAGGTAGTTCCCTTATTCTGAACAGTACCCCTAATAAGAACACTTCTTAAAGCACTATTTCAGCTTTGTTTATGTTACATATTTGAAACATTTCACTTTCCTTTTTAAATACTCAGCAATTTTAAGTTACATTTAGGCCTTAGCTCCTATAGAAATGGAGGTATCAATTTCTTTTATCTTATTACTCAAATCCTATTTCCACTGAAGAAAGCCACCAAACTCAAGATTTCAATATGACTAATCAATTCCTGCCCAACAGAAAGTTTAAGTGGTTCCTGCTATGCTCAAGTGCTTTTGAACACAAGAGTTTAAAACATGTTATGAAGAAATAGAGTTGTTCATAAAATTTAATTAATTTTGTCTCAATTTTACTTTTTCTATTAATGGTAAGGTAGTAAGTCCAGATCTATGTCAATATTTTCCAATATCTATGTGAACAGGCCAGGATTTTCTGTTGGTACTTCCTGGGTGACATGTATTTATAGAGATTTTATAGATAATTATGGCTAAAGACTTATAGGGGTTTAAAATTATAACAGAGAAACAAAACAGTAAGGTTTAAATTTTGATTTGTGAAAAAATGAAAGTTGTGTAAGAAAGTACAAGTCTCCATGGTCTATAGAAGATTGGTTCCAGGACCCTCAGCAGTTACCAAAACCTGAGGATGCTTAAGTCCTTATAGAAAACAATGCAGTACTTGCATATAACAAATACATATCCTCCCGTGTACTTCAAATAATGTCTAGATTACTTACAGATACCTATACAATGTCAAGGCTATGTGAATGGTTGTTACACTGTATTATTTAGGGAATAATGACAAGAAAAATAAGTCTAGACACATTCATCATAAGCCACAGCACATCATCAGCAACAACGGAATGCTCTGGATCCACAGTTGGTTTAATCCACCAATACAAAAACTTGCAGAAGGCAAACTGTTATCAACATGTTTATTACACCTTACTCCTAACTGAACACAGGCATGTAATAGAACAACAGAAAAATCTGAGTAAGGGACCAGGAGAAGGTGCGGAAGTATAGGCACTGGATCCCACATGGCTGACTGCAGTATTTGAGTCCCCCCACTCTGGGGACTGAAAAATACATTCTGCACATGTGTGTGGGTACCCAAAATCCCAAGGGAAGAATGAAAGAGAAAGGATTACAGCATGGCCATTCCCCCCGGGGAGTGATTTCTCACTTTCCTTCTCTCTGTCTCTCTTCAGCAAGCACACACACCCTATAGTAAAAATTAGGGAAATAAAATGCTAAAATGTGAAGTAGGAATATGCCTAAATATCTTCAGTACAGAACTAAATACAGTTGGCCCATATTCATAAGCTCTGCATCTGTAGATTCAACTAATTTCAGATAAAAAATATTAAAAAAAATTGACTGTGTCTGTACTAAAGCATGTACAGGGTTTATTATTATTATTATTATTCCCTAAACAATACAGTACAACAACTATTTACACAGCATTCCTCTTGTATTAAGTAATATAAATACTGTAGAGATGAGTTAAAGAACGCAGGAGGATATGCATGCATTATAGGGAAAATGTACTATGTTGTTTTATATAAGGAACTTGAACATTGGCAGATTTTAGTATCCACTGTTGGTCTTAGAACCAAACCTTGTGGAGTCTTAGGGAAAACTGTATTCTATAATTTGTAAAATCAGATCTGGGTCATCAATATCCAGGCAATATTCTAATTTTTTGTATAAATAGCTAATAGCATTAGTAACTTCCTAAATGTGAAAAACAAAAAATGTACCTCAATATTACATGCTAATTTAGATGTAAGTAAAATAGGCAATGTTTACAGAACAATATAAATGCTATGCATTTTTTATACTGTTGGCTAAATTTTAAAATTATGATGAAGGGTGGCTGACACTTTTTATGGGCATTTTTATTAAAAACAAGTCATGGGACAATCAGAGATTTCAACTATGAATACAAATTTCCTAACTACCTGTGTGATTACCTAAAATATTTTCTTATGCAGAGATAACAGGCTTTATCAAGTGACAGGACATTTTCCTGAGAGCCATATTTTGCCCAAATAAACCTTATCACTCATGCATGGCAACTATTAATATAAGAGAAACACATTTTAAAAATACCCTCATAAAGTATTAGGTAGTAAGAGTATCATAAACTTAAAGAGAAGTCAATAAACTAATATAAACAAATGTGACATCTTAACATAGAGAACATTTGTTTTAGGTGGAAAAAATTAATTTATCTCTCTATGTATATCTTTATTTAAAATAACCAAATAAGAACATCTTCTAATTGCAGTATTATTGGACGAAAGAACCATTCATATTAAGTAATAAAAGATCTATTTAAATTAATACATTTCACAGAACCATTATTAAAAATGTTATTTCAAGATCAAGAAAAATCAAGTTAGTATATGATTATTGTAGCATGAGAACAAAATTGACTTCACTTTATATTGCATGTATGAACCCCAACACTGATAACAGGAGTTAAGCCTTTCAGTGAAATGTTCAGATTATTCTCATCACATACCTCTGTTCTCGATAGTTTCTTTTCATAGACAAGAAGAGAGAGGGAGAAAAAAAACGCTAGAATTAGTTACCTGTGGAATTACATAACTTAATATTAAACATAAAAGATCTAACATTTATTGAAAGGTCTTCAATATAGGATAGCAAAGAGCAGAATTAAAATGGTGAATACACACACACAAATTCCACTTCACCATTACAAAAGATGACACCAAAGATTTGGTGTCAAATAACTATCCATTTTTTTTTTTTTCTTTTTTTGGAGAGGTTTTTGCTATAGGGCGCGTGCGCTCGCCAGACAGACAGAGAGAGACAGAGAGATAGAAAGCAGGAAATCACCCCCCAGGGGGGATGGCCACGCCGCAATCCCTTCTCCTCCATTCTCCTCTCGGGATCTTGGGCACGCACGCACATGCGCCCGGCGTGAGTTTAAGCCGCCGGGTTCGGGACTCGAACCGCGGTCGACTACGTGGGAGTCCAGCGACATAGCCATTACGCTAACTGCTGGTCCCCAAATAACTATCCATTTTCAAAAGCATAAATAAGCCACAACCACTAAAGAGCAACTTTTTCAACATCAGTGATACTGCGCTAAATGTTCAGTAATGTTCTAAAGTCAAAACTTTTTCAAATACAGTTGCTTCAGACATGGATGTTGATTTAAATAATAAAATTAATAAATCAAGTTATTCATAAATTAACTTTATTTTATAGAAATAAAATAATTATTCAGTCCTATTGAAATATAAACCTGGGACCAGCAAATGGAGTAATGTTTACATTGCTGGACTCCCATGTAGTTGACCACGGTACAAGTCCTGGACCTGGTGGCTTAAAACTCACACTGGTGTGTGTGTGTGTGTGTGTGTGTGTGTGTGTGTGTATGCCCAAAATCCTGAGAGGAGAATGGAGGCGAAGGGATTACAGTGTGGCAATCCTTCCCAGGAGGTGATTTCTCACTTTCTGTCTGTCTGTCTGTTTTTCTCTCTCTCTCTCTCTGGTGAGTGAGTGCACATGCCTTATAGCAAAAAGACTCTGAAAATAAGTAAATAAGTAAATAAGTAAATAAATAAAACTTTAATCTATAACCATTCCTAAACATTTAAAATGCAACTTAAGTGCATACACAATGCTTTATTTCATCAGGTATGATAAATAAGAGCGAGTGAATTCACAGCTATTACAAGCCTCCTATTATTACTACTCGCTGAAGCTTCACAGTTAAAACATCTGTCAAAAAAACAAAAAAAGGGACCAGCAGTTAGCGTAATGGCTATGTCGCTGGACTCCCACGTAGTCGACCGCAGTTCGCGTCCCGGACCTGGTGGCTTAAAACTCACGCCGGGCGCGTGTGCGTGCGTGCCCAAGATCCTGAGAGGAGAATGGAGGAGAAGGGATTGCGGCGTGGCCATCCCCCCTGGGGGGTGATTTCTCGCTTTCTGTCTCTCTGTCTCTCTCTGTCTGTCTGGCGAGCGCACGCACCCTATAGCAAAAACCTCTCCAAAAAAAAAAAAAAAAAAAAAAAAATCTGTCCAGTGTTTAGTCTCTGTTTTTATTTGACCATAAGCTAATATAAACTTCTATGAGTTTTTTCAAAGAAACTGATTTTAAATAAAAATCTTTCCCAAGGGTGTGGTAGTACAGTACTGGTGACTTTTCAGAAGAGCTGTTAACTTTCTCTCTCGACATAATTGATTATACTGTGAAGGAATGTTAGAAAGGTCAAAGAACTGTGTAGTGTGGGGTTCTCCCTCTAAAATTAAAGATAATTTGTTCATATAGATTTCATTTGTATCACTTTCATCTGCCAATCTGCTTCATCCACACTACAAATACCGTGTTTAATGATGGGCACATGAGGGTAAATGTGTCAATTTGTCAGTTTTCACTTCAGAAACTATCTGATGGGGAAAAAATAAGCCTGATATCTTTCTGTTCACCATGTATTATTTTTACTTCCTCAATCTTTCTACCTGAGGTGTGTGGTTCCAAATAAGTACTCCTCTGTTCTGATTCCTGCCATTCCCCACCTCCAGGTTCAGAGTTAAACTGGAAAAACTAATGAGAAAATGAATTCTCAAGTTCCAATTCTGTTTTGAAATTTCAAGTAGAACACGTAAATTACCATATTCATAAGTTTAATTCTTCTACTAAAATTTCTACATTCTCATTCCATTTTTAAACAAATTCTGCATAGATTTAGAAACCAAACTTTAATCATTTAGATTCAAATTACTGAATCAAATAAAGAAGATAATGCAGTATGAACAAGATTATTTTTCTCTTAATTAAGCTGCGAAGTATATCTATTCAGTATATAAAAATAATAAATAGTATACAGAAAGAAGCACTTTTAATTCTAATCACTAAAGCAAATACACATGGTAATTTTACAAGTAATAGGAATAGGTGTTCAGGTTTCATATCTTCTGAAAGGTAAGATTTTCTAAGATTGTAAAACTGAAATATCCACTTGTATCTCCAGGTGGTAGAAAATCACACTCTCCAGAGCTAACAATTTTCCTATACTTTTTTTTTTTGGAGAGATTTTTGCTATAGGGCGCATGCGCTCGCCAGACAGACAGAGAGAGACAGTGAGACAGAAAGCGAGAAATCACCCTCCAGGGGAGATGGCCACATCTCAATCCCTTCTCCTCCATTCTCCTCTTGGGATTTCGGGCAGGCACGCTCACGCACCCGGCATGAGTTTAAGCCACCAGGTCCAGGACTTGAACCGCGGCCGACTACATGGGAGTCCAGCGACATAGCCATTACGCTAACTGCTGGTCCCCTTTCCATTTTCACATGACCAGATGAAGCCACTGAGCTACTGAACTACAGCAGTGCTTGTGATGGCAATTACTACATTAGTTCTGCATCAGGGAATTGAGGAAAGAGTGTGACTCCAAAACGGAGCTAATTCATCCGGGTATGAGGAGAGCTCACGTGATAAATACACAGAAAAGCCTTCCTTTCATTTTATAATCCAAATAATCTGCTGAAATAAGACTTCGCAAATATACGTGTGTGATATACTTAATGACCTGCACATCCATGAAACTCACAGATGCTGAACATCTGGAACAAGGCAAGGTACTCCTTTAATTAGGGCAATGATTAACTCTCACGCTGTGCTCTCCTTCACTCTGCCATGCCATGCCGACCGCACTATGCTAGACTGTACTACGCTGCGTGTGCTACCGGTTAGGGTAGTCTTCCACAAACAACCTCTGTTTTTAATGCTCATGGCATACAACATTTATCCTAGCAGTAAACAAACTGTTCTTCCTTTTCTTTCAAAGAAACTTTACAGGGTTTTGAACCCACAAGCAACTGCCATACACACTGTTAAAGGTGTCTCCTTTGAGCCAGCTGGTTTAAGACCATGTCGGGTCACAGCGATAACAATGGCGAACAACTGCTATGGCTGCCAAGCAGGCAGTACAGAGTGACATGCATTTACCCACAGGGCAAAGATGACTCTACGGAAAGGTCTGGGATAATTTTACTACAAGTCTAAAAAATATTCTATAATAATTCCCCAAACATCTAATGACCTAAGTTTGATCCATGAGGAAAAAAAATATGCTATAAGATGGACAAATGCCCAGGATGCCTAGAAAAAGGTGCAAGTCTTCCAAATGGTGAAAAATCTTAGTCCTGTGCACTGGAACTACATCGTAAGACATCAGCAGGGTATGATTTTAAGTTGAAATAGTAAAGAAAACTTAAGGCTCACCTATTTACGTTTTAAGCTATTAACTTAAATTAGTTGCTTGAATACTAAGGAAATTTTCCGCACCACGGGACTAAAGTACTTAAAAAGGAAACTGAACACATTAAATATATAAATAAATCTGAATATTTGAAGGCATTTACTAGCATGATGTTTAAGGGTGTCAAATAGTATTCAAATTTACCCGACTTAAAACTTTAAAAAATTTACATATATTGGGTCTTTGTGAAAGTCATGATGCATTTTTGCATAGAAAAACAGAAAAATACATCATGACTTTCCTGACGACCTAATAGAACCAAAGGAGTTGTAAATGGAACTTTAAAGCTTAAGAAAGAACTGGGCTTTTAAAATTGCAACTTGAATTTTAACAAACTAAACCTTACAACAGTCTTTTTTTTTTTCCCACAGAAACACTCACCTATTTAATAAATAATAGTGTATCTTGTTACTAACACACTAAGCTCTCCAGTGGAAGGTATTGCCTAGATTTGGGGATATGGGTCTAAATCAAGAAAAGGTGTCACTACGGTGAGAAGCAACCCGGCCTTTCCTTAAGGCGCAATTTACACTGATTTAACTTGCTTCAATGAAACACTATTCAGTACTTGTAGAATAAAAGGAAGTTGTTTCAAAATCTAAAAATCAATAAATTATTATTATTTCTAACTATGCCAAGAATAAGCATTAACTGACTATTTCATCAAAGTGGTTAAAAGTATATTTCAATAGTAAAATACTGAGATGTTTCACTTACTTATAACCCCACGCAGTTATTCCTAAAATGAGGGCCAGCACTAAAATGGTGCCGGCAATTATGCCTATTATTATATTGGTGCCAGCAACACCTGAAAGGAAAAAAGAAACAAAGATCAGTGACATAAAATTCCTTCAGGAGGTTTATTTTCCAGATCTGTAATCATCACATTAACCACATTATTTGTTTTTGGAAAGATATATTTCTCAGAGTCAGAAAATGGTGTAGTGTTTAAGGCGCTGGACTCCCACATGGCTGACCACGGTCCTAGACCCAGTGGCTTGAAACTCACATGAGGCATGTGTGCATGCATACCCAAAATCTCAACAGGAAAATGGAAGGAAGGTGACTGTGGCATGGCTATGCCCCCCGGAGGGGTGGGTTTCTCACTTTTTCCTCTATCTTTGTTTCTCCGGTGGCAACCATCCCCACCCAAAAAAAAAGTGCATTTTTCAAGGGAAAGAAAAATGAACCAAATTCAACAATCCACATCAATTGGATTTTTTTATACTTGGGTTTTTGCACAGTCCTATTTTCCATGTATTTTTCTGGAAAATATGATATTTAAATAAGGAAAGAGCAATGACACAAAGAGGAAGGAGAAATACTACCACACTGCTCTAGCACCATTTAGGCATAAACTGCTAGAAAACCCGCATCTCTTTTTTTTTTTTTTTTTTTTTTTTTGGAGAGGTTTTTTTGCTATAGGGCACGTGCTCTCGCCAGACAGACAGAGACAGACAGAGAGACAGAAAGCGAGAAATCACCCCCCAGGGGGGATGGTCACGCTGCAATCCCTTCTCCTCCATTCTCCTCTCGGGATCTTGGGCACGCACGCACACGCGCCCGGCGTGAGTTGTAAGCCACCGGGTCCGAGACGCGAACCGCGGTCGACTACGTGGGAGTCCAGCGACATAGCCATTACACTAACTGCTGGTTCCCAACCCGCATCTCTTTTGACTCCTACATTTTTCTCAGAAATTCTAGAAATGTTATTGATCATATCACTTCACTTTGATTCAAGATTCTTATAATTCTCATGTGTGTGTGTCTCTGTGTGTGTGTGTCTCTGTGTGTGTGTGTGAGAGAGAGAGAGAGAGAGAGAGAGAGAGAGAGAGAGAGAGAAAGAGAGAGAGAGAGGAAGAGAGAAAGACATTTTTGTCTCTCAAAATGAATGTAAGTTCCATAGGGAGAAAACATATTGACAGGTTTCTATGATCAGCACTCAGGTGGTATAGATGGTAAAAGCACTGGGCTCATAGATCCCAGTTTAGCAAATAGCATAGAGGGCTGTGGTATTTTAGATAAGAAAAACCCAAAGGAAAAAATAGTCTGGTGAATTGGAGACTAATGCCAGTACAGCATGAGGGACAGGCAGCATCAGACTGGCAGAGGGACAGGAAAAGCAGAGTCCAGGACAAGGCTGAAGCTCAGGACTCAGTGAAGTACTGTGAAGTCAGCATCCTTCATCAGGCAGGCTGAGACATAACCTTTAAAATGATCGTAACAGTGAGAGTGGTCCAGTCAATCAACGACTTGGTCAATAAGCTCTGGGCCCATGAGCATACAGAGCTGATAGGAGGCCTGGCTCTGAAACCAGCAAAGCACTTTGCTAAAGATGATTTATACCACACGCCTAATTGCAGGGCTTTTATCCAGAGCAGATCAGACCTCTCCTTGTCTGCTCCACTTCTGGGGCATCCTTATAGACATTGAAGGTCAGTAATCACGGGCAACTGCAGAATTCCAATGCCTTGGGACAGAATGGCAGCCTCTCTGTCCAGCGTGCTCAACAGTCACAGCGGAGAGCAGTGCCAGAGCGTCTTCAGACTGGCAGACCTCAACCTGCCCAGGCCCTCTGCAGGATGGGTGGATGCAGCTGCCAGAGAATTCTTGGGTCACTAGGATTTATTTACACCACCATTTATTTACTCCACAACTTAAATCCCTTCCTTTTATTCCAGGAATTTAACTTTAGATTTAGTCTTGATTATTTCTAAGTAACAGTACTTTTAACAAGTTACTTAAATCAATGTACCTAAATATCTTCATTATTGCACAAACTTCTGGAGCAAGTTACATACTACTGTTGGCACGCTAGGGACCCCAACATCTTAATCTCTTGGAACTTTCTTTCATTAACATCATATTAACTAAAATCTTTAACCTGTCTGGGTAATTAGAATAAACATCTTTTTTTCTCATTCTTTGGAGGTGAGTGGACTTTAGGATTTGAGCATTACTTCATGCAAAGAATACTCAAAATGAAATGAAGTATTTATACAGGGACATTTGCTTCCAAGGTATGAGTTCTTTCAACTATTTGCATTTAATTTTTACTTTTCCACTTGGCTACCCTAGCTTTCAAAACTGCACCTGTTGTTTCTTATCTATGTCCCTAAATTTCTTCCACACACCATGGCCAAGGTTACAACTTTTAGTTTAGGCTACAGAAATGAAATTGAATAGCAATGAGATTCTACAGTAAATAATATTAAAATAAAATATTTAAAAATAAATTTTCAGTTATTTTTTTCTTATTCATTCCCAAAATATAAAACATTACCTTTAAATTCAGATAGTTAAGAATTATGACTATTTTCTTCATTTAAAAAAAAAGCTAGGGTTTGTTGATTGCTCCAGAGAAGTACTTAAATCATCTCAGTCTGAAGTTGGATAAGATAAAGCCAAATCAGTAGACTAAGTTATACTAAATTTACATATTATTATAATTTAATGGAAATGATCACTTTCATAAGGTGGACCCCGGCTGAATATTATCAGTCATTATTGTGTGACTATATTTTTGGGTATCATTAAAATAATTCAAATACAAATTTCTGAAGAACCGTTTCCTCTTTCCTTGAGTATAAAGAACACATAATAATACCCAAGGAAGTACCTACCATTGCCAGACAGAGTGATACCAGTCTTTGCATCATCATTGTGAGGGAAGTAAGTGTTGCAGTCTGCACCTATCCAGTGCCTGTTGCACACACATTTCAGCTCATTACTGCAAACCTGAAAAACAAAATCAGGCAATTGGGCTAGAGTAAATATCAACTCTGGTACACGTGCATGAATAATAAACATTAATTTCTAATTTTTATATGCTTAGAATTTCATGATACTAAATAATTACTGGTACTTTCTAATGCTAATTATTTTCTTTTTTTTTTTTTTTTTTTAGGAGAGGTTTTTGCTATAGGGCATGCGTGCTCACCAAAAAGACAAAGAGAGACAGGGAGATGAAAGCAAGAAATCATCCCCCAGGGGGGGTGGCCATGCTGCAATCCCTTCTCCTTCACTCTCCTCTTGGGATATTGGGCACGCACGCACATGCACCCAGTGTGCATTTAAGCCATCGGGTCTGGGACTCGAACCACGGTCGACTACATGGGAGTCCAGTGACATAGCCGACATAGCCATTATATCAACTGCTGGTCCTGCTACTTATTTTCTTATTCTGATACCTTAAAAAAATTTTAAGAGACCAACAGTTAACCTTAAAGAAATAATTAATTTGTAAAGAGGAATTAATCAATGTCTAAAGAAAAAAAGACAGGGAACAGCAGATGGCGTACTGATCACGTTGCTGGCCACAGTTCAAGTCTCAGACTCAGTAGCTTGAAAATCATGCCAGGCCCGTGTGTGTGCATGTCCAAGATCCTAAAAAGAGAATGGAGGAAAAGGACTATTGTGTGGCCATCTCGCCCCTGGGCAGGGGGTGTGGGGGGGTGTGATTTCTCACTTTCCTTTGTCTCTTCCTCTCTTCAGCAAGGGAAAAACCTCTTAAAAAAAAAGAAGAAGAAGAAGAAGAAGAAGAAGAAGAAGGAGAAGGAGAAGGAGAAGGAGAAGGAGAAGGAGAAGGAGAAGGAGAAGGAGAAGGAGAAGGAGAAGAAGAAAACGTAATTAGTGTTTGGCTTTCACTAACTTAACTTTTATGAGAAAAATTTTAAAAACTAAGCAACATAGGAGCCAGTAGGTAGCATGGTGGTTAAGACGCTGGAGTCCCACATAGCAATTGTGGTTCAAGTCCTAGACCCAGTGGCTTGAAACTCACACTGGGCCCATATATGTGCATGCTCAAAATCCCAAGAGGAGAAAGGAGAAAAAGGGATTGAAGTGTGGCCATCCTCCATGGGGGGTGATTTCTCACTTTCCTTCTCTCTATTTCCCCTTGGTGAGCATACACATCCTATGGGAGGAAAAAAAGCACTAAGCAGAATATATCCATCTATCCATTATCTCATACAGCTTTTTTTTCCTTCTAAATAAAGGGTCTTTATGCAAAAATGTTAACTTTTTAGGAAGTGGATCTAAAAAAAGAGAAGTCCAACACAGAAGTGGGAAGCCTAATGTTTTGCAGTGGTCTGAGAAGAACTCTCAACAACCTCTAGCCCTGGCACCTCAACCCAAGTCACAGAGACGGGGCAATTCAGGGTCAAGGGAACTAAGAATTCCCACAAATAAAGCACAGGAAAAAAATTCACAGAAAAGTAACATCAATTTTTTAAAAAACTTACAGGAAAATAATCTCCACTTATCCATCCAGGAAACAGAATCTACACCTACATTTTATAATGCAAAACAACTTTAAAGTTGTCCTGGAGTGGGATATAGGAGAGAGTTAAGTTGGGTTTAAAAATAGTTGTTTCTCCTGAGACGGGTTCTTACCACAGGGTTTCAGTCTTGTCTTACCTAATTTTCCAGAAAATAATGTGTATTCATATCTAAATGTAACTATACTATAGGCCCTACAAGTTAACAAAGATACAGAAAGAAGGTGCTACAAGTGAACAAAGATACAGAAAGAAAACGGTTTAGGATTAAAATCAGAAGGCCTGAACTGAGTCCCCATTTCACTACCAATTTACTAAGGCTCCTTAATCAGATCACATGGCTTCTCCAAGCATCAGTTGTCATAACATACATCAGTACCAGAGATCTATTTTGGAAACAGAGTGTGATACCAGATACATGATCATAATACCTAACATTTATTGAACACTCACTATATACCAAGCATTGTTTTAAAGACTTTACAAGGGACCCACAGGTGGGGTAGCGGTTATATCACTGGACAACTACATGGCTGACCACAGTTTAAGTCCTGGACCCGGTAGCTTGAAAATCATGCCAGGCATGTGCGTGTGCATGCCCAAGATCCCAGAAGGAGAATGGAGAAGGGACTGTGGTGTGGCCATCCCCCCTAGGATCGGGGGTGACTTCTCACTTTCCCTCTTACTGTGTCTGTTTCTCTCTCTCTCCAGCAAGTGGACGTGTCCTAAGGCAAAAACCTTAAAAAAAAAAAAAAAAAAAAAAAGTGGGTGGTTTTACAAGTATTAACTCATTTATTCTTCATAGCAATCTTACAAAGTATGTACTACTATAAGCCCCATATTACAGAAGAAATATAGTCAGAGGGAGGCTAAGTCATTTGCCAGTTACCAAGCTAGTAAGTAGAGCATTTGATTGTAAGACCACACCCTTGGGCCTAAACACAGACCATTTGACTAAGCCACACTTAACTCCGTGATGAACAGTATTATGGTATTTCTTACTTCAATTTTCTTCATATACACAAAGTCAAATTACCATAAGTTGATAGCACAGGCTATCACACTTCCATATTATGTGTTATTTATAAACTATTTGGATCCTATTTGCCATCCGATTTACTTGTGCTTATTACTCTTCTACTAATTCATTAACCAAGTGGTTATTGAACACAACTATATTTGATGTTGTGTTTTCTACTAAAAATTTGAAGACGGAAAAATACGGTGTTCATTAGTGATCATTCATTAATGATCAAAAGATAATTCTATTTTTTTCCCTGCCTACCCAAAAACTATTCCATTCCCTTAACATTCTCTTAATAATTTAGGACCTCTTTATAGCAGTGGAACTATTTATTATATGTCTTCTCTCTTCTTATGGGCCATAAAAATTCCCAACCTTTAGTAAGGAGTAGGAATTAGTGACTTTCCTAACAAAATTCTTGGCATATCTTCTGGGATATACATGAAATAACTAGGACTATCCAAAACATGGATCCTTTACCTCAACTGTATAATATGCCTAGTTCAAGCAGAAAATCTGGAATTAGGGTAAAAATCATAGCACAAAGAATCAAATGTTTTTGTTAGTATAGGAATTTCAGTAATTGAAAATTATAAAACTGTTATCACTATCAGGGGATAACCATGTAACCTATAAACTCATTTATACAGGACCTACATTATCTGAATGAAAGAATGAAATTAAAAGTTTTTAAAAGTTTTTCTAAGGATGTTCTTACTATTCAGGTCTAGGAGACATTTCCCTAATTTACTGTTCTTATTTCTGGGACTTATTCTCAACTGGTACACTGGTGTGGCCACAGCAGTTATGTCCAGTCTATTCTGACTGGCCAGTGCCCAACCACACTCACTGTTAGTTACTGTGGCCACTGCCTTTGCCCTTTGCTTTTAAAAAACCTCTGGGACCAGCAGTTGGCATAATAGTTAAGTCGCTGGACTCCCACATAGTCGACAGCAGTTCGAGTCCTAGATCCTGTGGCTTAAAACTCATGCCAGGCATGTGTGTGCATGTGCCTGCCCATAATCCCAAGAGGGGAATGGAGAAAAATGGATTGTGGCATGGCCATCCCCCCGGGGGGTGTGAATTCTCACTTTCTGTCTCTCTGTCTTTTTCTGTCTCTAGTAAACACATGCACCCTATAGCAAAAATCTCTCTTAAAAAAAAAAAAAAAACAAACTCATTATCGCATTATGGTTCGTTAAAATCTGTCTCCTACTTCATTTGTAGGAAATTGGTGTTATAGTATATGAGACCACATTAACAGAGGAAGGGAAGATGGAATAATTTGGTTGGGAAGATTATCCTTTTCCTTACTCCCAAACTTTCTCAGATTACACAACAGAACTATTTAAATAGCTATGAACAAATTAGTGTTATGTTTCCCATTTGTAAAGAAATAAGCAGTTGAGGGTCATATCTCTTTCTGGGATATGAAAGAAATATTTCCCCATGGTGAGGTACTGAATACTTACTCCATTTCCTGAACAAACAGTGCCTTCTTTACTGCTTAAACAAGTGCTGAAGTTGAAGGAAGCCACAGGAAGACATCTGTGTTCCAAGCACATCATTTGGGGACCACAAGGTGTCCCATCTTCCACATAGCCAAGATCTACATCTTCTTCAAGCTTAACATGCCCACCACTAACATTAATTGGGAGGAAAAAGAAAATGGGATTTCATTAATTCACATTCGTCTTGAGAACATATCAAAAACTAAAAAATGGGTAATTTCACTTTCTCTATTTTCTACTTATTATTTAATAAAAACAAGTAACGTAAGTATGTTCAACCTTTAAATGAGGAAAGCAACAGAATCTTTTGATTTAATAATTTTCAGTGAAATTGATATGGTTTAGGGTTTAAACATAATTATTATAACAAAGCCTGAATTGAAACAGTTTTATCATTTTGCTTTGGCTACCATATACAAGACAGTAGAGCATCATTACTATTTTTGACTTGATAACTAGGTTTGAAGATTTCAAATGTCTTTCAAACAAATGAAAACTGGTTTTGGTTTGCATTTTCAAAAAAAAAAAAAAAAAAACAGCACATATGTACAAATCATACTTAAGAATTAATTGGGAACCAGCAGTTAGCGTAATGGCTATGTCGCTGGACTCCCATGTAGTCGACTGCGGTTCGCGTCCTGGACCCGGTGGCTTAAAACTCACACCGGGCGTGTGTGTGTGCGTACCCAAGATCCCGAGAGGAGAATGGAGGAGAAGGAATTGCGGTGTGACTATCCCCCCTGGGGGGTGATTTCTCGCTTTCAGTCTCTCTGTCTCTATCTGTCTGGCGAGTGCACGCGCCCTATAATGAAAACCTCTCCAAAAAAAAAAAAAAAAAGAATTAACTAAACTATTATAGCTTCATAAGTCAATATAGCAAGCCCACATATTATGTAGAAAATTTACTAAAGGATAAAAATTGAAAATGTATAGCTAAAATCAATGTATTCTTATGGTGCCATATCAAAATATAGTGTAAAAATCCCCATTCTTTCTATCTTTTTATAATAATTATACATGTACATACTTAAGAAACTCGAATAGATAGGTTGGGGTTTAAAAAAAAAAATTTTTTTTTAATTTCCTATAGGGCACATGTGCTGACTGAAGACAGAGACAGAGAGAGAGAGAGAGAGAGAGAGAGAGAGAGAGAGAGAGAAGGAAAGTGAGAAACCACCTCCTCCCCATGAGGGATAGCCATGCCACAATCCCTTCTCCTCCATTCTCCTCTCAGGATTTTGGGCACAAGCATTGTGAGTGTTTTCCAAGACACTGGGTCTGGGATTTGAACTATGCTGTTGGTCATGTGGAATATAGCTACCTTAACTACCACACCACTGGCAGGCCCAATAATTAAAAAAAAAAAAAAAAAAAAACACAACAAAGAAGAGATGAGGCCAGCTAGGTGGCATGGTAGATAAGGTAGTTGTCTCTGACACAGTTGGCTTCATGGTTCAAGTCCCAGAGCCAGCAACTGAAAAACATGGCAGGCATGTGTCCATGATACCCAAAATCTCAAGAAGAGAATGGAGGAATAGGGATTATGGCATGGCCATCCCCCTTGGAGGCGGGGTAGTTATTTCTCACTTTCCTTCTTACGCTCTGTCTCTGTCTCTCTCCAGCAAGAGTACATGTCCCATAACAAAAAAAAAAAAAAAAAAACCAGGGCTGGCCCTATATAACCTAGTGGTTAAGGGAACCAGGTCTCACATGGCTGACTACAGTTCAAATCCTGGTCCTGGTCCTGGTCCCAGTAGCTTACAAAACTTTCTGGTTATGTGTGCATGTATACTCAAAATCTGGTGTGTGCATGTGTACCCAAAATCTAACATGACTATGCCCTGTGTGGGGTACTTTCTTCCTCTGCCTATCTTTTGGGCAATTTCACTCTCTGGTAATTAAAAGAAATCCAATAAAGCAAATCCCTGCCCCACTCCTTCATATGAAAACTCTTCTATTTTTAAGTGATTCTTTTGTTTTTATCTACTTACCTTTAAATAATGAAATTGTATTACTATTTTTTAATTTTAGGTATTTTCAGTTATCTTCCGCCTATAAAATGTGAGAATTTACCTCTTTCCTATCCCTTTCACACCACACACACACACACAACACACACACACACACAAGATTTTTCCCTTTCTCATATCCCCTCAACACAAATTTTGTTAATCAATAACAGGTATGTACATTATTATAACTATGTGAATGTTACTGAGTTGAGTGATACTATCATAATTAAACCTTTTATTTTCCTGTTTGACTTTTTCTCTTCCCTCAGATTAGCAAGTCCCCTATTTGTTCATTATGTCTTTGTCTACCTTTTAAAGAATTTATCCTTTAAACAAGATACACCTGAACATTGGTTCACCTTCCAAAGAAAGAGCTCCTACAGTTCTGGCCAGCTTCTATTTGTTCTGGTTGTTTTTAAGTTTCTGGAATAGAGCTATAAATCCTACACTTGCCTGCACTGTCAGTCTGAGGACTACTCTGTTTCTCTCCCACAGACTATTCTGTTTCCTATATTTCTTGCTTTTCACTTTCTTGATTTACTACTTCATTTTGGTGAAACACAATTTCCAGTAGCTTCCTGAGCAAGGGTATAGGAGTATAAATTTTAGAGAAAGTTGCACATCAAAAAATGTCTTCTCTGTTAAAAACAAACAAACATTTATTCATTTATTTATTGGATGTCAGAAAAGTGATGATGCATTTTTGCATAGAAAACCCTAGAAAAGACACGTCATGACTTTTCCAACAATCCAATATTTATCTGTTTATCTGTTGTGATTTTTGGGCTACCAGGTCCAGGACTTGAACCACAGTCAGCCATGTGGGAGTCCAGTGCCTCAATGAGCACACCACTTGCTGGCCCCAAAATGTCTTTATTTTCTACTCCCACACTTGATTGATAACTTTCCAAGTCATAAAATTCTAGTTTGGAAATAATTTTCCTTATTGTCTTTCAACTCCTACAACTCCTGTTGAGAAGTCCTAAGCCATTCTAATTCCTAAGCTCTTCTTTTATTCTTTCTCTCTGAAAACTTTTGAGATTTTTTTAGATTATTTTCTTGGTCCTAGGGTTCCACACCCTCATAATGATATATTCAGCTATGTCTAATTTCACTCGCCGTACCTGGCACTTGGTGAGCTTGTTAATAAGAAATCAAATCCTTCTGTTCTATACGATATTCAGGTCATTTATTGACGATTTCCTCCCTGCTATTTTCTCTATTCTTTATTATTTGTATTCTTATTTGGTGAGTTGTTCTGTAGCTTCTGGGAAACGATTTCAACTTTCACTTCTGCCATGAAATTTTAGTTTCTGGCAGCATCTTTTCCTTCTCTGATATATATATTTTTTTTCTTTTTAAAGTAGCACCCTGTTTTTTCTTTCATGACAGAAGCCTCTTATTGCTCACAGATATTGATAGGTGGTCTTCTTTTTCCCCCTAGGTATTTGTTTTTGTCTCATTTATTCCTGGCAGGGACTTTCTTCACATGTCTGCTCATCTGTTCACATTTGAACTGGGGGACCAAATAGATGACTAGAAATTCTAGGGCTTTCTGGCAACATAATTAAAGCCACACCACTTCCAGACAACGGTGGTTATCAGTATTGCCTACTGTTCCTTCAGCTTGGAAACCTAGTCTTTTATTCCCTGCAAGATATAAAGCTCAAATTTTTCATGGGAGGATGACAACTTCCAGTTTAGCTAAGTTGGGGAAGTAATCTGTGAATCTAATTGCATCTTTGATCCTCCTGCCTTTCTTTTTTATTTCAGCTCTCCTCCCCAAAGTACTTTTCTTCCTCTTCCAAAAATAGATGATGCTGCCAATTTCTGAGCTTTTTGGAAAGTGACAGTAAATTCTGGACACGGTCTTGGTTTTCTCCATTATCGACTCAGAGGTTGAATTTAGCTTGGTAAGTCATGTGCCACACACTCATTCTCTCTTTTTTTTTGGAGAGGTTTTTGCTATAGGGCGCATGCGCTTGCCAGAAAGACACAGAAAGACAGAGAGAGACAGAAAGTGAGAAATCACCCCCCACGCTGGGAGGTGGCCACGCTGCAATCCCTTCTCCTCCATTCTCCTCTCGGGATCTTGGGTCCGCATGCACATGCATCTGGCGTGAGTATAAGCCACCAGGTCCAGTACTTGAACCATGGTCAACTACATGGGAGTCCAGTGACATAGTCATTATGCTAACTGCTGGTCCCCACACACTGATTCTCTTTGACACGTTCCCAAATATTGTTGCTGTTGTTCTGTCACCCTTTCCATGCCTTCCTGTGGATAGATGAACTTTACAGAAAGATCCCTCTCCTCAGTGTCATTTTAGTAGGGTTTTAGAAGGAAGCAATAGTGCATACATTTAATCCACCGACTACACCCAGAAGTCTCCATTCATTTTCCTTAATGAGAATTAACTGCAAGCTAAACCCTGCAGAATTTTACTAAGCAAATAAACAACACTCTGACAACCATATAATATTCTACACTCAATTAATTCTTATCTTCTTTTATCACTCTCTCCCCCCCCCGGCCCCCCCCCCCCAGGCTTTACTCAATCACCTCTTGGACTAGATCGAATTTTGGCTTATTGACATGACTGTGAACTGAAAACAGAAGTAGTCCTAAGCAGTACTCCTGGGAAGTAAGAGAACCAATGTACTCACAGAGCGGTGAGATGATTACCTGCAGTTCAATGTTCTTCCCTGCTGCATGACTAACGTAGACGTGATCTCACCATCGAGTTCTCCAAGTCGGGGGATGTTACCGATATTAGTACACAACAGGTAACCACAAAGCACATCCCTGTGTTAAAAGAGTAGCAGTTATTTACTTTACTTTTTTCCTCCAAAGATATAACAAATCATGTACAGCTAGAATGATAATCTTATTTCACTTTAACATTTGGTTTTTTTTTTTTTTTTTTTTGGAGAGGTTTTTCACTGTAGGGCACGTGCACTCGCCAGACAGACAGAGAGAGACATAGAGACAGAAAGCAAGAAATCACCCCCCAGGGGGGATGGCCACACCGCAATCCCTTCTCCTCCATTTTCCTCTCGGGATCTTGGGCACTCATGCACATGCGCCTGGCGTGAGTTTTAAGCCACCGGGTCCGGGACGCGAACTGTGGTCGACTACGTGGGAGTCCAGCGACATAGCCATTACACTAACTGCGGGTTCCCACTTTAACATTTGTTTTGCATCACCTAAATCAGTTACTCATCTGTCAAGGATAACATTGGGTCATCAGAAAAGTTGTATCATATTTTTCTATGCAAAAATGCATCATGACTTTTCTGACGACACAATAAAATAAGGCCAAATTAGTGTGCCTCCTGCTTTAAAACATGTCATCTCTTAACTCTTGCTGATTTACCAAAATCCTAATTATTTTCTAGTTTATCTTTTATTATTCATTAGTTGAAGTATTTATTTAAAGGAAATTATCCATCAGGTAGTAGACTTCTACTACATTATAATCTCTTTTCCCATAACACATTACTGATATGCTAAACTTAAAAAAACAGGCATTTGATAAGTAAATGAATGACATTTGGATGAGCATTCTTTTGGAAAGCAGATGTTTCTTTAATCTGCTGCCCCAGAATTTAAAAAGGTATTTTTATATATAGCATATATTTTAGAGTCTCCACCATAAAGTTTCATCATCTTTTCTTCAATATACTTCACTATTTCCCCAACTATCACATATAATTCTAATTTAACTTGTAAATATTATTTATTTATTTACATTCTATCACTATGTATCATTACAGCATACCAAATGACTTTTCTCATCATGAAAATACTGTATATTGGTTCAGTCAAACATATTACCATTCACATTATCATCAACAGATAATTTTCCATTTTTGTGGCCCTTAAATACTTGACTTCTTTCTTTTTCCCCATGACTTTCTCCCTCTCACCCTCCCCCACTTTCCACCCCTCTCCCACACTGTCTCTAGTATCCACAGTTCTAAATATTTTCACTGTCCGAAGATGGCTGACAGCTGAGTGGATCACAGCATCAAGACCCTGTTGGGGGTGTTGTCTCTCCCTTATACAATAAACAGACTGTAAAAATATTTCTACTCTTGGGAACCAGCAGTTAGCGTAATGGCTATGTCGCTGGACTCCCACGTAGTCGACCGCGGTTCATGTCCCGGACCCGGTGGCTTAAAACTCACACCGGGCGCGTGTGCGTGCGTGCCCAAGATCCCAAGAGGAGAATGGAGGAGAAGGGACTGCGGCGTGACCATCCCCCCTGGGGGGTGATTTCTCGCTTTCTGTCTCTATGTCTCTCTCTCTCTGTCTGGCGAGCACACGCGCCCTATAGTGAAAAACCTCTCCAAAAAAAAATAAATAAATATTTCTACTGTTGTTAAATGCTATCACATATTTTTTATGCCTTACACATTTTAATCATTAATAAATGACAAATACATATTTAAATAAATATCTTGTGAAGACTAATTAGTAGATCAGCAAGATTGTATTAGTAGAGCATCCCTAAATATCTAAAATGCTCCAGTACCCAAAACTTTTTCAGTGTCAACATGACTCCAGAAGTGAAAAATTCCACACCTAACCTTATGTGACAGGGTGAAGTCAAAATATTACAGTACAGGGACCAGCAATTAGCGTAATAGCTATGTCGCTGGACTCCCACGTAGTCAACCACGGTTCGTGTCCTGGACCCGGTGGCTTAAAACTCATGCCGGGTGCGTGTGCATGCATGCCCAAGATCCCAAGAGGAGAATGGAGGAGAAGGGATTGCGGCGTGGCCATCCCCCCTGGGAGGTGATTTCTCGCTTTCTGTCTCTCTATCTCTCTCTGTCTGTCTGGTGAGCACACGCACCACCCTATAGCAAAAACTCTTAAAAAAAAATTACAGTACAAAAGTACAGCAAAAAATTATCCTTGGGACATATATATGTTATATATTATATATTACACATTATATATTATATATTATTTATGAAACATAAATGAATTTTCTGTTTAGCTTTGGGTCCCATCCTTAAGATATCTTATGTATATGCAAATATTCCAAAACCTGAAATTCTGGAATTTCAGATCTTAAGATTTCAGATAAGGGACGTTCACTCTGCATATGAACTATCATACTTTACCAGCAGACAACTGAGAAAATTAGGACTTGTATCTATAATCAACATAGGACCAAAAAAACACTGTCAAAAACAAAAATGTGGGACCAACAGATGGCATAATGGCTATGTTGTTGAACTCCCATGTAGTCGACCGTGGTTCGAGTCCCAGAACCGCTGGCTTAAACTCACACTGGGCACGTGTGCGTGTGTGCCCAAGATCTCAAGAGGAAAATGGGGGAGAAGGGATTGCAGTGTGGCCATCCTCCCTAGGGGGTGATTTCTTGCTTTCTGTCTCTCTGTCTCTCTCTGTCTTTCTGGCAAGTGCACACACCCGATAGCAAAAAAACTCTACAAAAAAAAAATTGCTTTCTCAACATAGAGGAAATATTCATTCACAAATTTTTTGAAAGTCATTTATGTGTGTGAATCTTACTAAATAATTGAGAATATGTAACAAAAATTAGACATGATCTTTATCCTCAAGGAAATTATCCTCTAGATAAGAAGATAAATTACATACATAAACAACTATAAAACACAGAACTGGGGTCAAAAGCCATAAGAATAGTACAAAATGCTATTAGAGTTCAGAAAAGAAGAGCAAGGTGATTTATGTCTAGAGTAAATAAATTTATAGAGACATTTTATGCTCTGTTTTTCAAGCTGGGCTATGAACACTCATAAATTTTTGACTGGTGATGGCATGGGTACAAAGGGTGCTTCCCTTTATATGCAGTGGACAGCCCAGACATCATCATGAAAGTAAAACAGTGTTACGTAACTATCAGGAACGGTAAGGGTAGAAAAGAAAAGATAAAGTTAAACAAACGATGAAAAGGGACAGTAACTGTGCATCAGTCTTTTTCCCCATAGAATGGAAGGATTGCCATAAAGACTAGGTGGCATCTCTGGGGTCAGCAGATGTCATAATGGTTATGTTTGCTGAGCTTTTTCATGGCTGACTGCAGTTCGAGTCCCAACCCAGAAGCTTGAAACTCATTCTGGACGCGTGTGCATGCATGCTCAAAATCCCAAGAGGAGAATGAAGGAGAAGGGACTGCAGCATGGCCATCACCCGGCGGGGGGGGGGGGGGGGGGGGGACGATTTCTTGCTTTCTGTCTATCTCTCCAGAAAAAGCATGTGCCCCATAGCAAAAACGACTCTTAAAAAAAAAAAAAAAAAAGATCAGATGGCGTTTCTAACACAAAGTGTGAGCCAGTGCTTAGCACACAGTGTGCACTTGATAAGTGTAGGGAATTATTCTTCCTAGGTTCCTGGGAAAGCCATGATATATTTTTCTATGTTTTTCTTGATGACTTTCCTGTCAACCTAGTACTATTCATTAGTTATGTGGAACCAGTGAAATTTGAGCAAAGAGTTTTAACGGTCAGAGAGAGTCAGAATATAATTGTGATGGTAACATGCTAGAGACTGCCAGCAAAGAAAAATTTATGTGAATTTTATAACTGTTGAAAAGTTCATATAGGTCTCAATTGGGGTAATTTAGGAAGGGACATGAAGAATGAGTTGAAGACAAATGGTAGCGAAGCAGTAGAGAAGAAGGCACGTGACTGGGTGACTGGAGCAATGTGCAGAAGGAAGGCGGAGTCAGAGATCACTCTGAGGCTGTGAAACAGACAGAAGACGAGATTTTGAGACCTTTGGCAAAAACAAGATTTGTTTAGAAAAGTCAGAACCAGTTAGTGCTTCCTAACAGCACTGGGTACATATATTGGTGGCTTTAATGTTTGTTCCTGTTCTTACTGGTAGGCGTCTTCTAGGAGAAATAGTCCTGGGGCAGCTCCAGGTCTGACCTGGCGCTAGAGGCCAGGTTCCATGGCAGGATTTGAGAGCCCTCTGCAGAGGTGATGCTGGAATACTGGGAAGGCGTGAGGTGATAGGCAAGAGCATGCTTCGCGGGATGCAGAGAACAGGAGTGTCCTTGTCATCAAAGTTAGTTTGTAAGTGCCTGAAGGATGCACTCCAGGCTACTTGTCCACCTCACCGTTTGTTGCACTGTATCCACGTGTCTTTGTTTTTCCCACAGTTTCCCTTCTCAGTCCCTTCGATATTCAGCTTCTCATAGCAGTATTTGTCGGATGCTGTCACCTCTGAAGGAGAACAGAAATTTCTATCAGTGAGCGGCTCAAAATGTTTGTAATAAAGAAACACTGCAATTGAAAGACTCTCTCATGATGTGTTATCAGTTCCAGAAACTGTACCCGTGGTTCACAAGAGACATCATAGACATCCGTAACACAGATACATTTCTCATGACTGCTCATTGGAAAGTTTGAAGACAACTATATTTAGATCTTTGATGGATTCAGACTATAGGCTGCAAGAACAACTCTCCACAGGATTTGGCTAATAATTAGGAGAACTACCGAATGATTCCTTGCTTCAATCTTAGTGCCAAATACAATGCCTGAATTTCTCACTCAGAAAATTTCATTAATAAAGACAACTTGATTAAAATATTTATTAACTATAATTAAATAAAAAAAAGCAGTGGTGCAATTTGTACCTTGCTTACTTATTCTTAACTGTTATCAAAAACAGTATTTTTTCTTACTGGGGGTCAGACAGTGGCATAGTAGTAAAACACAAGGCTTTGCAGAAGGTCACCTGTAACTCAAAAAGCCAGCTAGAGTTTAAGATAGGTAGTTGAGGGCTGGTCCTATAGACTGATAATTTAGGGAGCCGGATCCCACATGGCCAACTGCACTTCAAATCCCAGCCCTGATGACTTGATAAACAAGCTGGGCATGTGTACGTGCATGCTCCAAAGCCAACAGGATGAAGAAATGTAGGAGAGGGGATTGCAGTATGACCATGTACCACTGAAGGTTGTTTTCTCCTTCTCTGTCTCTTTGATGAGTGCATGTGCCCTCTGGCAATTAAACACAAAAACAAAACAAAATACAAATAAGTAAGCAAATAAACAAAAAGAAACACAGATAAAGAGAAAAAAGAAACTGAACTAAAAAATCTACAGTTCTGAGATAAGGATGCCTCTCCAGGGTCCACGCCCACTCCACATGGCTATACAGATTTTACTTCAGGGCACTCAGCTGTGGAGAGTGTCAGTGGAGCTAGAATCCAGGTTTGCTATCTTCTCCAAGCTGTGTACCCTGGCATGGGCTTCACCTGCCTGGCAGTAAAGGCACCTTCTGTCTCATCCACAGGCACTGCCAACTAGCCAAGATGTGTGGGGTTGTGTCTTCTCAACAGAGGTACCCAGCTCTAATTTTCAGAAAAGTGCCCCTGCTCAGACCCGCAGTAGCTCTGAGAGTCCCCCAGTGATAAAGTGATCAAAAATATATTTCCTG
This sequence comes from Tupaia tana, assembly GCA_026018925.1. NCBI lineage: Eukaryota > Metazoa > Chordata > Mammalia > Scandentia > Tupaiidae > Tupaia > Tupaia tana. The sequence goes on along the minus strand of JAKSZU010000003.1, from coordinate 62,306,744 downwards.
CTCACAAAATCATACTTTAAAATATGAAGCCACACTATTTACTTACTTTGACCCCAGACGTACTTGCATTGTCTATCCCTGGTTTTACACCTTCCTCCAAAGCAAATTCCCTACAATGGAAAAGCAAATACTCATCACAAACGGAATGTCTGCTTATGTCAGATAACTGAAAAAGGAAATATACTTGGAAAAAAGTAGTAGGATACTATTAAAAAGGCCTTTCAGCTTCAGAATTGATTACAAAACATTTAAATTGATCTTCTTAATTTGATGGACTTCAGCATTTCTTTCAAGCTAGTACACATGAAAAATTTAGGTAACAAGGAAGTGACCTACCTGGGTACCATCACATGAATATCCATCCATTTTATGAATATTAGGGGCACACTAAGAAAAGAAAGCAAATCATGAACCAAATAAATAGAGCAAGATATCAGGCTGAGCTAAATCCTTCACTGTTTACATTAAAAAAAAAAAAAAAAAAAAAAAAAAAAAAAAAAAAAAAAAAAAACCTGTCTGAAAATATGGTTAGGTCCTTGAGCCATCTGAAAATAAAAACAAAGACGATCAAGAGAAACCAAGACAAAATACAATCATTGTGTACTTTCCCATAAAAATATGAACCTACCAGAAACAGAAACAGTTGATTACACAGCAGCAAATAAAAAAGAACTGACTACAGTAGACTCAGCTAAACTTCGTTTAAGAGTATCTTGCTTCCTATAGTCACATATTCCCTCAGAGCAAGAAAGGGAAGGACACAAAACAGATGCAAGGAACACATGCACATCAATAGAGCAGTAACTTTACTTTCTCCTCTTACCATGAAAAGCAACACAGCCCTTACACTTAAAATAATAACTCTCGAGCAGAAGTCTACTTTGAAAATGTTAGAACATGCTTTACAATCCCATCATTTTTCCTGGAAGCAACTGTACAAAGCATTCTTGGGTGATGCAGACAGTAATTTTTAAGTTCAATAGGGCCAGCAGGTGGCATGGTAGTTAAGATGTTGGACTCCCGCGTGGCCAACTGCAATTCACGTTCCAGACATGGAGGCTTGAAAACCATGCTGGGAATGTATATGTGTGTGCCCAAAATCTCAGAATGGAAGAGAATGTGTTGCAGCTTTGGTCATCACTCCTGAGAGGTGATTCCTCACTTTCCCTTTCACTGTCTCTCTCCAGCGAGTGCACATACTCTATGACAAAAACCTTCAAAAGAATATTTTCAAGTTCGTTATATATTTTTCTATCATTATAATAATTACACAACCATTTAAGAAAAGTTAGAAAATGTAAAACATAGGGGAAAAAAAGTCATTCATATTCCTACCACCAAAGACAGCTATATTTTATATTTTGGTAGATTGTATCTCCAACTGTTTCTATTACAATTGGTACTTTAAACACAGGTATGATCAGTTTATAGATATTTTATCTTCAGCTTTTTTCCTTTACTTTTGTCAAATAAACCGCCTCATGTCATGATGAACTATTTTATAGGTTCCATTGTGAATGGCTGTTAAGTCATTGCACCGGGCTAACAATGAACTTCAGCAACCATTTGCGTTACCTCCCATGTAGTTCCAGCTAGTTCAGCATGAGCATCTGTACACATGCATCACTTTTGGACTTGGAATTTTTTTACAATTTTGCTGATTTATAATCACATTCCCCCCATAAAAAAGGTGGTTTTCATACAGTTTCTGTCTAGGAGCTTTTGAAGTAATCATTCATTAAATCACTACTATCACTAAGTATTAGCTTAGAAGATATCACCAACTAGATAGGAGGAAAGGAAAACACTTTTACAAGAAAGATCTTTCATTTCTTAGGATGACTACCTTTAAGCTAAATATTTGTAATGGTCAATGTAGATAAACATGAAAGAATTCCTCTTCCCTGGAGGGAAAAAATATGCAGGCAATGCTTCCTTTCAACAGGTCTGGTAAGAATGAATTTCAGTCCCCCTACAAAAGTTCCAATATTAGCTGATAGAATGCTAACTGTGAGCAATTGCCTAATGCACAAATCTTGCTACTAGCTCTTCAGTCAAATGATCACTGGGCACATAACAGATGCCCATCGTCAGTGAACCAACAGCAGTGAAAGTTTGTCAATGATTGGCCACCACCCATCTATTTACTGATTTCATGCAAAAATAGCACACAGTCTTAGGTTAATTTAACATTAAGACAAAAGTATGTTGAACATCTGCTTGTGCTTCACTTACTAAAATTTAAATGCCTGAAAATTAAAAAGCAGGGCTGGATGGCTTGGTGGTTAAAGCAGCAAATCCCACGTGGCTGACCACGTGGTTTGAACCCCAGGTATGTGTGCATGTGTGCCCAAAGTCCAGAAAGGAGGGAGAAATGGAGAAGGGATTGCAGTGTGACCATGCCCCTTGCAGCATGATCATGCCCCATGGAGGGTGCTTTTTCCTCTCTGTTGGTCTGTCTGTCTGGCAAACACATGCACTCTCTAGCAAAATAATTTTAAATAAATAAAAAGCAAGTGAAAGGTGATAAAGAAAATTTAGGAACATCTTGTCCACTTACATTTTACATGAGGGTCAGTGCACTAAAGATGCCCCCACTTTTTTCCATAGAGTTTAGAGTAATTATTTGCTAGATTACCTGGCTTGAATTTCCTGAGCATGTTTCACGAATATCACAATCATTTACTGCTTCTCGGCACACAGTCCCCATAGGCTGAAACTAAAATGAACACAAATCAATGTGTTAGAGGAAAAAAAAAATCTCTTGGAATATCACCCAAAGAAAGCAAAATGGTACATTCCCATAAGGAGAAGTCAGCCCAGTTCCAACAACTCTTCCTTCCTTCCAAGCTTCTGGATTTACGGTTTACCCTTCATTCTTACTCACACCTTAATATCATATTAGTTTTTTGCTTTATCTGCCAAGAATTTGAAAGTTATATTTTGGTCTGAATCACAAAACTTAAGGCTTTCTGGCAAAGTAGAATCCTCCCCTGCTTTCCTTCCCCCATGTCCCTGTCTCATTTTAATATGGGAAGGTCTTCAAAAAGTTCAAGGAAAATGAAAAATCCTTATTATGAAAAAACTGTGGAGACCAGCAGATGGCGTAATGGTTACGTCACTGGATTCCCATGTAATCAATCATGGTTTGAGTCCTGGATTCAGCGGCTTCAACTCACACTGGGCACATGTGTGCACGAGCCCAAGATCCCGAGAGGAGAATGAAGGAGAAGGGATTGCGGCGTGGTCATCTCCCCTTGGGGATGATTTCTTGCTTTCTGTCTCTCTGTCTTTGTCTTTCTGATGAGTACACGTGCCCTATAGCAAAAATCTCTTAGAAAACAAACAAAAAAAAAACCTCTGCATGATTTCAAAAATTGTTTGCACCAAAATTAATTTGTACCTTAATTCCAATTTTCCATAAACTCTTTGAGGATTGAAATCTTGATTTTTTTTTTTCCTAATGTTTCTACAATTTTATATATAGGGACTTGGTTTTTTCTTTCCTGTTTTTGAGCATCCCAAATAATAGCTCTTGCAAGTGTGGGAGTTATATAAATACATTTTTAACCTCATCGAATTTATGAGTTGCAAGAGCACTCACTATAATGAAACAGAACAGATACATGAAGTTCTTACATGTTCCTTTCTTTCTTCAATCCCTCTCTTCTTTTCCCTCTCCATAATATGAGCATTTTAGGCTGATCCTTTTATTTTCTTGTCTCTGATCAGACAGTCAAAAATACATCCCCACTCTCCCCACTTTTTCTGTGCAAACTTCATTCTCCCTGCTTGAACCCTCCAGGCATCCCAGGTTCCTTTTTTTTTTTTGAGAGGTTTTTGCTATAGGGCGCGTGCGCTCGCCAGACAGACAGAGAGAGACATAGAGACAGAAAGCGAGAAATCACCCCCCAGGGGGGATGGTCACGCCGCAATCCCTTCTCCTCCACTCTCCTCTCGGGATCTTGGGCACGCACGCACACGCGCCCGGCGTGAGTTTAAGCCACCGGGTCCGAGACGCGAACCGCGGTCGACTACGTGGGAGTCCAGCGACATAGCTATTACGCTAACTGCTGGTTCCCCCCAGGTTCCTTCTGAGAACACGCTGCATATGCACAGCCCACTGCCAACCTGAATCAGCACTTTGATAGACAGTTTTAGGAGGTATGAATAAAATTTGTGTTCGTTCATCCATTCATCGTGCATTTACTAAGCACTGAGAATGTACTGTTCTAGCCACTATGGACTCAATGAAGAGCAAAACACAAGGACCCAGCTCACCAGGAACTTGCATTTGAATGAGCCTAAGGGGGTCATAAAAATAAGGAAACAAGCAAGATAACTTAATTTCACATTTTCTTGTTTTCTCATCTTTGGGACTGGGGAAAACCCCAATTTGGAATATCTGAGGCAGAAATATGAGCAGATTTCAGGCAGAATTCAGATGACAGTACAAACACTGAAGAATGTCTAAGAAACTGCCGAAAGAAAGTATATTGAGGGAGGACTTGCTCTAAGTGCAGAAATACAGCAGTAAATTCATCAACCCAAAACCCTGCTCCCCTGGAACTTACATTATAATAGGAAGAGAAAAATAATAAACAAGTAAGCAAGCAATGTTTTACAGCAGCAGCCTGCAAATTATGGCCTGAGGGGCAAAGCTGGCTGTCCTTTTTAAATAAAGTTTTAATGGAACACAGCCATGCTCATTGATTTCTGCATTGTTCATGGCTGCTTTCCAAGGCACAGCTGAGTAACTGCGATAGCAATTTCATGAGCCACAAAACCTAAAGTATTTACCATCTGCTCTTTAGAGAAAAAGTTTACCATTATTATTATAAATATATATGGAGAAATAGAGATATACCAAATTTCTCATCTTGTTCTTCTGTTCCCTCCTACTATTCACTATCCGGCTTTGGCTCTCCTAGGAGTACAGGGTAAGCATGAGAGTGGGTAGGCAGGAGGGTGAGGCAGAGAAAGTGGCAAAAAAGATCTTATTTGACTGGTAACTATAACTTATTTTGTGGGGTATTAGTTAAGCATACCATTTTATTTTGTGTATTTTAACCTTATTATTTAGTATTTGTTCCTTGAAATGATTATATCAAAAGAGCCAAATGCTGTAAATCGAAGGAAAAAAAATGGTGTAATTAAATGCATTATATAGATGAGCCAACTTAAAACATCAAGGATTAAAATAAATGATTCAGGAGCTCTTGTTATGGCAGTTGGGAAAGCTGATAGAATAAACAGTTGTGGTTGCCAAAATGAAAGAATGTCTGTTACACATTTGGTTTAATCTTCCATTTTTAGAGAATACTTCCAGAGATCTCTGCCAGTGCTTTGCTTGTCTTAAAATGCTGCCAGAAGACACAGTGGCAGAGGAGAAACAACAGAAGCTCTGCCAGCAGCTCTGGATGTAACTCACATCTCTTCCTTACTGGTGAGTGAGCCTGTACGATTTACTTAACTTCCTTCAGATTGAAATCACCCAACTGTAAAAATCAGGAGAACATCTAGCCCCAAAGTGTGCCTGTGTGCATTGTCTCCGAAATGGCCTCCACCAGGGGTGATTTTGCCCCCAGGAGGGTATCTGGCAATGCAGGGAGACACTCTGGTTGCCAGAACTGGGAAGGGTCCTGCTAGCCTCTAATGGCAGAATCCAGGGAAGCTGCTAAATACCCTACGATGCACAAAACACCCCCTTACAACAAAGCAGTAGCCAGTTAAAAGGGGCAGGGTCGAGAAACTCAGACATACAATTACTTAAATTAAAAGGGCCTGGGCCCAGTCTCATGGCACAATTAGCAGCAAACTGAACTGCAGTGCTGGAAGCCACATGACCAACTGCAAGTGTAACTCTGTAGGTTACACTGAACACATCTGGGTGCCCAAGATTCTGACAAGCAAGAAAACCAGAGAAAGACCCTGTTGAGAGTGATGTCCATCACTCTCTCATTCTCTCTCTCCATGTATACATGGTTTCTATCAGGTATAACTATGCATACTCAATTTCTGTTATGTATAAAATCAAATACTTTTTTAAAGAAATATTTATTTAATTTCATTTATTATTATTATTATTATTATTATTATTATTATTATTTTAGTTCATCATAGAGAGAGAGAGCAAAAGTGAGAAAGCAAACCACCAGGTCCAGGACTTGAATCACTGTTGGCCATGTGGGAATACAGTGCCTTAACACAACACCACCTGCTGACCCCTCAATACATTTTTTTTTTTTTTTTTTGGAGAGGTTTTTGCTATAGGGCGCGTGCGCTCGCCAGACAGACAGAGAGAGACAGAGAGACAGAAAGCGAGAAATCACCCCCCAGGGGGGATGGTCACGCCACAATCCCTTCTCCTCCATTCTCCTCTCAGGATCTTGGGCACGCACGCACACGCGCCTGGCGTGAGTTTTAAGCCACCGGGTTCGGGACGCGAACTGCGGTCGACTACGTGGGAGTCCAGCAACATAGCCATTACGCTAACTGCTGGTTCCCAATACATTTTTTTAAAAAGTGTTTAGTATGATCTCTGGCACACAGTAGATACTTACTATGATAGTTTCATATCCCACCCTCCTATAACTCATTAGTCCAAAGTTACTCAGTCAGTAAATACTTACTAAGAAAGTGTTAAGTATATTACGCATGCATTCAACAAATACTGAGAACCTATACCAATTACTGTTTAAGTGCCTGGCTCTACTCTATAAAATGTATAGCCTAGAGGAAGGGACAAATATTAAATCTCAGAAATAACATAGACTATTCTACCTGATTTTATATGAGAAGAGAAGAAAAAAAAAGAATTAGGTTTCTTTAGAAAGGTAAGTCCCAAATAACTGTTAGTCTTGATGCAAAGTCTTAAATATTTGGAAATAGGTATGAAGATGCTGTTAGGAGGATGAAAACAGATTAAGTGTGTTGAGATACATTCTAAACTTTCATGCACAATAATACATGTAAGGTGTTATCATGTCTGAAAGTATTCCTTTTGCTCCTCAACAGCTAATCCAAGAGATATACCAAGCTGAGCAATAAGAAAAGAAGGACCTATTGATGCACTTGGCTTTACAAAAAAAAAGTGCCATCACTCAAAGATTAGTAACACCTGATTTCATTTGAAGTGCACAGGCCTCAGGAAAACAATATGTAGAGGATAGCTTTTGACAGGGTTCAGGCTCTAGCTCTCTGATTTACTTGATGTATCACATTGGGCAAACCACTTAACCGCTACAAGCTTCAGTGTTCCCATCCGTTAGAGGAGAACCTCTATAACTACACCTCATAAAATTGTGTGAGAATTCTCTAAAGCGCTAGGTACTTAGTCATCTCATACATGTTATTAATAGATAGTGTCATTATTTGGTTGGAATAAATTTACCTGGCCTGAATAATGGAATCGAATATATCCTATTTCCTGTCAATTTGTCATTCATTAACATTCACATACCTTGCACTTTTTACAGCAAAGACCATCGCTGCACTGAGAGTCTTGAGTCAGGGTACATTTCTTACAACACTCAGCTCCTTCCAGGACACATTCCTGAGAAATACAAACATGTGTAAAACAATCATAAAATGGTGTTATTTTCCTGAAAGTACCAAGATATTTTCTAAAATAAAATGTACAGACTCATAATAATCATTCTTCCAAAAATCCTATGAAACTTCTAGGCATATCACTTGCTCTGTATGTCTCAGTGTGTGAACCTGCAATAACCCAGAATGACCTAAAAAACATCATCAAAACGTCTAGAGACTTACTGCAAAGGTCCCACAGTCACACTCCTCTCCAGTTTCAATAAAGCCATTGCCACACTCAGGAGGATCAAGGAGCTATGGGAAGAAAACCAACGTGTGAGTTAAAATACACAAAAAAGTCAATATCAAAGTTGTTTTGTTTCATTTTGTTTGTAGAGAGATTTTTGCACATGTGCTCACCAGAGAAGCAGAGAGAGAGAGAGAAAGTAAGAAATCACCCCTCAGGGGAGATGGCCACACCACAATCCATTCTCCTCTCCGGACTTTGGGCATGTATACACACAAGCCCAGTGTGAGTTTCAGGCCAAAGGGTCTGAGACTTGAACCGTGGTCAGTCCTGTAGGAGTCCAATGCCTTAACCACTATGCTACTACCTGCCAGCCCCAACATCAAAGATCTTGAGAAAACAAAAATGCCACTCTATCATACCTGCCAGTCATTCCAAAACATATTTTTATTTTCCTAAACTAGACAGCATGACTTTAAAACTAGAAACTTCAAAAGTGTCTATTTCTGTTTCCATTTCATATTTAGGATATGCATATAGCTTTAAATATATAACATAAATATCAAGTTAAGATCAAGTAAATGTCACAAAAATAAAGGATGATCTAGCCATTGACTAAGACTAACTCAAACTGACTCCTGAAATTTCATTTCAAACAAAAAGCAAGGGGTTTAGAGTTATTAACAGAATATCTAGGTGAATATCATGGTTCAACTACTTATTCTGGGCAGATTAGTTAACATCTTAAAAACTTCAATATCTAGAACAGAAGTAATAATATTAGGTCTTCATCTACAATGCAAAATGGTTGTGAGAATCAAGTTTAATCATCTGTGACAATCTATTTATTAGCTATATCTCCTCCTTAAACAGAAAGTTATTTAATAGATAATGAGGAAAGCATCATGAAAAAAAAGCAGTGATCTATTTAATATAAAATATAGTTCTCATTAACATAGCTTTGCAGAGAACAGCAATACAAATTTTCCCTACAGACTGAAGCAATTTTGGGCCTGTGCAAGCATACATTTCAGGCATGCAATATATATATATATATATATATATATATATATATATATATATATGTGTGTGTGTGTGTGTGTGTGTGTGTGTGTGTGTGTGTTCTTTTCAAGTTACTCACCAGAGAGAGACATGGACAGAGGAGAATGCATCCCATAATGGGGCATGGTTATACCACAATACATTTCTCCATCCTGTTGGAATTTGGGACATATCCATGCATAAACCACCATGTTTTTTTTCAAGCTGCTAAGGCTGGAATTTGAACCACAGTTGGTCATGTGAGATCCAGCTTCCCTTAACCAGCAGGCTACAGGGTTGTCCCAGGATGTTATATTTTTGTATTTATTTATTTATTTTGAGAATACTATACACATCATCAACAGGTAATAAACCATTTGTGTCCCACAAATGTCTTACCTCTCTATTTTTTGCTCCCTAATTACCTTCCTAACACTCTTCCCCTCTCCCACTCCCCTTCCACACTGTCTCCTGAGTCCATAACTATTTTCAATGCTTTTATGTCCTCCAGTCTTTCAGTCTCTACCAACGAGTGTGGACAGCTAGTATATGTTAAGTGGAGACTTACACATATAATGTCTTGCTTTCATAGCCTGACTTGCTTAACTCAGCATAAACCTTCCATATTTTTCCACTTTCTATCAAGCCAGGGTCTTGGTTTTTTTATGGCTAAATAATATTCCATGGAGTATATGTGCCACACTTTTTCAATCCATTCTTCTGTTCGTAGACATTGGGTTGGTTCCATGTCTTAGCAATCATTATAATGTTACAATAAACATAGATGTACAAGCACTTTTCTGACTGAGCATTCTCCTGTCCTTTGAGTAGATACCCAGAAGTGGAACTGCTGGATTATATGGTAGCTCTATCTGTAGGTCTTTGAGGAACCCCCATATTGTTCTCCAGTGACTGGACAAATTTACATTCCCACCAATAATGCAGGAGAGTTCCTGTTTCACCACATCTCCACTGGCAAGTACCATATTTTGTTTTATTAATCTTCACCATTCTGACTGGGATTAGATGGTACCTCATTGTGGTTTTGACCTGCATCTCCCTTATGATGAGGGATGTTGAGCATTTCTTCATATGCTTTTTGGCTGTTCATATGTCTTCCTTAAAGAGTTGTTTATTTAGCTCCTTTTCCCATCTTTTAATTGTGCTAATCATTTTTTCCAGGTAAGCCATTTGAATTCCCTGTGTATTCTGTTTTTGTTTTTTTAACTCTCTGTCAATTTAATTATTTTCAGCACAATTTATCTTACTGTGATTGGCAAAATTAGAAAATAATTAATTAATAGTAAATGTGCCAGATACATAATACTTATTTAAGAGTTAATCAAAATTTTCTGGGGCCAGCACGTGGCATGGTGGGTAAGGCAGCTGGATTCCCACATGGCTGACTGTGATTTAAGTACCAGACCCAGTGACTTGAAAGTCACATCATGTGCATGTGTGTGTGTGTGTGCCCAAAATACTAAGAGGGAAACGGAGGAGAAGGGATTGTGACATAGCCATCCCCTTGAGAGGTGATTTCTCACTTTCTCTCTCTGTCTCTCTCCTCTTTGGCAAGAGCATGCACCCTTTGGGAAAAAAAAACCCACCCCCCAAAAAAAGTTAATCAAAGTTTTCACAATATGTGGAAAATGGAGGTATATAAACATCTATTAATATACACACTTTCATAACAAACTAGAGGGAAAAGAAAATAAAAATGTAAAGAAAATATAAACCTTCACTTGATTTCAAACACCCTTTCCTTTCTACAAGAGTCAATTCATCTTTATATTTCATTTTCATTTTCTGTTTCATAAGAAATGGGAAAAAATGGAAACTTAGGCAGATAAAAAAACGTGTCCTCTTATTCTAGATTTAGAATTATCAATTATTTTGGTAAAAAAGACTTGTAATATTTTACATTGGTATTAGCAGTGATTTAGTTCAAATATCCCTTCCAAAGCTTTTGGAAAGTGTTAAAACTGACAATATGCTTTCCAATGGAATATGATACTTTACCTAAATTTCACTGGCATAAACAGAGAATGAAAACAAATTAATGATTACAAAGACAATGCACACATTACCGTGGTGCACAGATGCAGGTCATAGTTCACATAATTTATGGAGACAAAACATTCTTCTTTAACATGTAGTCTTCAAAATGCAGGAAGAAAACCTGCTTTTGAGTTAGTAACAAAAAGATACACTTTAAGGTGTAAAAACCTGTGAGAAAGTTCAAGTACAGAAAGACTTTCTTCTTCTCTGTACTAAGATTTGGCTTTCATATTGAGAAGTACTGTACTTGCAATTTTAATCATCTCACTCTTTCCAAAAGGCAGTTAGTAGATATGCCCCCACTTTCCATCAGAGTTGTGACTGGATGTCCAAAGGGGAAAAAAAAATGCTTCAAGAAAATAAAAAAGAAAGGTAAAATTCAAACATTTTTATAAACTTAGTCTGAGTTATATTTGGCCATATACAAAGAAAATGAAATTTTTTCAGAAAGCAAAACTTCTTATCTCTGCTTTCTATGCCCATCAGAACAACCCAAAATGCCAGATATACAAGCTCACTTTGAAAATGTATAAATCTAGCATGTTTAGAATGTGTACATACAGGTTAAATTTTAAAACTCTACAAGACCCAGCAGCTGTAGAGAGGTGAACAATTAATAAGTCTTGATGACACTTATTACCTTAGATGGTTTGTTGAAAAGGCAAGCACCACCCCCACTATTCAGGAAGTCATGATACTCTTCAATATTACACTGGGTAAACTTTTTAGGAAGGTAATATCTATGAAAGAGAAGAAAATATCTCAGGACTACTTTACTTTCCCTTATTTGCCTACTAAACTTGAATTTAAACATTTTTAAATCATACATCATTCCTAAAAATAAAATAATTTCTACTAATGTACACATTTATATTCAATATGTAAGTTTTAGGGAAAACAGCAGTTAGCGTAATGGCTATGTCACTGGACTCCCACGTAGTCGACCACGGTTCGCGTCCTGGACCCAGTGGCTTAAACCTCACGCCGGGCGCATGTGCGTGCGTGCCCAAGATCCCGAGAGGAGAATGGAGGAGAAGGGATTATGGCATGACCATCCCCCCTGGGGGGTGATTTCTCGCTTTCTGTCTCTATGTCTCTCTCTGTCTGTCTGGCGAGTGCACGCGCCCTATAGCGAAAACCTCTCCAAAAAAAAAAAAAGAAAGAAAAAAAATATGTAAGTTTTATTTAATCAATATTTTTCTACATTCTTCATTTGGTGACTAATAGTGACTGCGGATTGTTTATTACTTGCATGAGTGTTCAAAAGAAACACACACATTCAGTACCTGTGATTTAAATCAAGGAGGATTTTAGAATAATTTATTTTTTTCTATTGCCAAGAGGAGCATGCACAAGCCAGAGAAAGAGATATAAAAATAACTTAAATGTTCAGTAGTAAAGGAGTTCCTTTACTACTGTTCACTATACTGTTACACATATTAGTAAAATAGAGTACCATGTAGTTATTAATAATCATAATGTTAAAGGATAGTTAGACTCAGGAAAATCCTGACTACCCAGTGCTTAGTAAAAAATTTATTATATATCCAGCAGGAACCAAATTTTATAAACAACAACAAAAAAAAAAGAGAGAAAAAATCCAGATAAAAATATAAGTACAATTATGGGGCCAGCAGACAGTGCAGCAGTTACATCGCTGGACACCCACATGGCCGATAGCACTTCAAATTCCAGACTCAGTGGCTTGAAACTCACGCCAGGTGTATGTGCATGAATGCCCAAGATCCCACGAGGGAAATGGAGGAGGAGGGATTGTGGCTGGCCATACCCTCCTTGGGGGGTGATTTCCCACATTCCTTCTCACTGTTTCTGTCTCTCCCCCTCCAGAAAGCGCATGCACCCTAAGGCAAAAACCTCTTGTGTGTGTGTGTGTGTGTGTGTGTGTGTGTGCACTATGGCCTTTTTCCAGTGATAACCACTATATATATATTTTTTTTGTACATATATATATATAAATATATATTTATATTTTTAATATTTTATATATGTGTATATATAAAATATTTTTTCTACCTTTTTTTTTTTTTTTTTTTTTTTTTTTTTTTGGCCATAGGGCATATAAACTTTCTAGAGAGAAACAGAAAGAGACAGTGAGAGGGAAAGTGAGAAATCATCTCCCCAGGGCTGATGGCCACACTGCAATCCTTTCTCTTCCAGTCTCCTCTCGGGATTTGGGGCACACATAACAAACACCTGGTGTAATTTTCAAGCTTCTCCGGATCTGTCACTCAAACCATGGTTAGCCATGTGGAAATCCAGTGCCTTAACCACCATTCCACCTGCTGACCCTCTACATTTTTCAAAAATTACTTACGCTGAACTTTTATAAAATGAGAAAACTCAAGACAACAATTAATAGTTTTGTATACGGTCTCTCCCTCTAGCCTGCAAAAACTGCATCCATTTATTTCTACTTCCTCCTAGCACTGTGGTTAATGCTTCATAAATCCATTAAAGGAATTGATAATGATTATTTACCCTAAACTCATTTTTTAGTGTTTCATGCCAAACTCTCCACATGAAGCTGTCTTCAAATTAAGTTGTCTGAACTACTCTACTTCCTCCAATTCCTCTTCCTGAGACATAAAGTTTATTCTTTATGTGAAGTTTTACATATAGTACTTCCTTTATTTTTCCAATACCTACATCCCAGCCAATGTTGTTGTCAACTTCCCCTCTAATCCATCCACAAATCACTGTCAGAGTTATTAAATTTAAACAGGGCTTTCTGCAAGATCCCTCATCATTCTACTGATCAAAACCTGAGATGGCTCCCTATTGCCAAAGTAAAAATGTCATTTACACTTATGTAGGACCCTTAGAAGTTAAAAGTCTGGTTGGGTGGGACCAGCAGTTAGCATAATGGCTATGTCGCTGGACTCCCATGTAGTCGACTGCGGTTCGAGTCCCGGACCCGGTGGCTTAAACTCACGCCGGGCATGTGTGCGTGCATGCCCAAAATCCCAAGAGGAGAATGGAGGAGAAGGGATTGCGGCGTGGCCATTCCCCCTGGGGGGTGATTTCTCGCTTTCTATCTCTCTGTCTCTCTCTGTCTGTCTGGCGAGCGCACGCGCCCTATAGCAAAAAGCCTCTCCAAAAAAAAGAAAAAAAATAAAAATCTGGTTGGGCTTCCCCCTGTAAGGCACCCTAAAGGTCACAGCCTAGCCTGGGGGTCCTGCCCACTGTACAGCTGGGAGCTCAGTCTGTTCTCCAATTCTTGGCAGGAATAGAAAACTTACTCCCACAAAAGGAAGCTTTTTAAAAATATACAAACAGCTGACATTTGCAGTTTGCTCTAACGTTTATTTTTCCAATCTGACTTCTTATAATTTCCACATACCATTCTGTGTGCTCCTCTGTATGAAGTCTTTTTCCTTTAACATAACATAGCCCTTCAAACACCTGAAGGCAGACATCATGTCTCTCCCCTGCCTCTGCCCCCATACCTTCCGTTTTGCGGGATAAACATTTCTATTGTGTTTAACGTATTCTTTTTCTTATTTTTTAATTTTGCTGTTGGGCATGCTCACTTGTAGAGAGAGATAAACAGAGAGAGCATGAAAGACAAAATGAGAAAGTACACCCAGGGCCATATTCTCTATTCTCCTCTCAGGATTTTGGGCACACATACATACACACCCAGCATGTTTTTCAAGCTGCTGGGTCTGGAACTCAAACTGAGTAGTCAGCCAGTTTGACTGTGGGATCCAGCCACAGGATCCAGTTTGACAGACTGTGGGATAGAGCCCCCTTATCCACCACACCACCAGCTGGCCCAGTGTGTGCTTAAATTTTAATTTTTATACCTTTAAGCAACACTGACAATATTCATTTCAACCATACTTTCCAACATCTGGCAGTACAGCAGAACTTCAGAAGGTAGAAATGGAAGGGGATGTACCCATGAAAACATATATCCATATCGATGCTGTTAGGTGATATTTAGCATAGACCAAATTATAGCATAATATCAGGTAATGTTTCATATAAAGAACACTTTTTTTCTTGCATCTATCTAATATAAAAGTAGTCTCAATGCAAAAGAACTAAACATATCTGAAGATAGCCATTTGATTTTACTGAATTTTATGCCTAGTACAATGTATATTGTTGATAAAAAATTTTAATTGTCAATCAGAATAACCAGATGTATTCGATAGCTTTTTAAAAATAAGAACATCTAGCATGAAATTTAGTAACTGTTGGAAAATTGCAACCACAGAACAGAACTTTTATCATTTCCTCTCATTACTACACAAATTTTAGCCAAAAACTATTTTGAAAAACATTTTAAATACCTGTTTGTACATAAATTTCCTCCATAATTTATTTTCCTTATCATATGTATCCTGAGAATTCAAAATTAAAATGTAATCCATAAATATTAATTAAAAATCAAGTCTGTACAAAGGATTATGGTATGAGATCTTGCTATAGTTTGGATGTCCCTCCAAATTGCATGTGTTGGGACTTGGCTGTTCTGTAAAGGTGTCAAGTGAAAACTTAATCTCTTCATGGTGTCCTAGGGTGGGGCTGTGATATAATTAGGTCATTAGGGAAGAGTCCCAATGACTGAGTTCTGTTAAGTTAATAGGAGGAAAGGAGACCAGAGAGAGAAATACAGACAGCTCTTCTCTAGATTCTACCCTCCACCAAGTTGCAACTTAACCAAAAGTTGGCCCCTGGATCTCCGAACCATGACCTGAAGAAATCACTATTTCTTTCTCTCTCTCTTTCTCTCATTTTTAAAAATGAATTACATATTTTATTTTCCTTCTTTCTTTATTTTTTTTTAATTCTCTTTAGGGCACATGCACTAACCATGTGAAAGAGAGAGAGAAAAAATGAGAAAGCTAGTTGCCAGGTCTGGGACTCAAACCACAGTCAGTCATATGGGAGTTCAGCCCCTTAACCACCACATCACCTGCTGGCCCCAAGACCTTTATTTCTTTATAAATCATCCAGCCTTGGTTATTTCTGTTAGCAATACAACAATGGACTAAAACAGGTCTGAAATATAAATTAGTATAAGATGTAATAATTCAAAAATATACAATTAATTGGTGAGAGAAAGAGTAAGTACATATAGAATTAAATGGTGATGTAAATTTACAACTAATTGGTGAGGAAAAGCATAAGTACATGCGGAATTAAATTGTAATGTAAGGGTTACAATGTGGTTAGATACAGAAAAACAGAAAAAGCCGTGAGATGAAGAGAATATATTAAAGACATAAAAAGAAATTGGAAATTCATGTACAATTATTATAAGCAAATTTATAAGCAGCTGAAAATCTATAAAGGATTATGGTTAGCAAACCAAAACAGCTGAAAACCCATGTATAATTATGGTAGGCAAACTAATCATGGATAATAATTGAAAATGAGATTGCAAATGAGGATAAAGAGAGATTATGAACATCTAAATATTAAGGAAAGAGGTTAGAACCTTATTCTTTACACAGTGGAGACTCACAGATGTTCTGAGCAGGAAAATAACATTTTTATGAACAAAAGTTACATGTTAAAAGCATGGATAAGTCTCCCAAAAATAATGTCAATCCAAAAATACAAGTCACAAAAGAAAGTATGAGGAGTCTTCAAAAAGTTCATTGAAAATGGGTATTATGAAAAACTATGCATGGATTTTAAACATATTTTTATACAAAAATACTTGTACTTTAAGTCTATTTCCATGAACTTTTTGAAATCCCCTCATAAACAGTATACCTATCAATTTATTATGGCAAAGCAATGCTATGCTTTATTCCAAAATACATATGGTAGACCCCTCTTTTTTTTTTTTTTTTTTTTTTGAATGGTTTTTGCTATAGAGCACATGTGCTCGCCAGAAAGACAAAGAGACAGAAAGAGAGAAATCACCCCCCAGGGGGACGGTCATGATGCAATCCCTTTTCCTTCATTCTCCTCTTAGGATTTTGGGCATGCACGCACACGCGCCCTGTGTGAGTTTAAGTCACTGGGTCTGGGACTTGAACCGCGGTCAACTACATGGGCGTTCAGTGACATAGCCATTATGCCAACTGCTGGTCTCGGTAGTCCCCTCTTAACCACCATTTTTGCCTTCCATAGTTTCAGTTAACCTGCGATGAACTGCAGTCAAGAAAATGTGGGTACAGTACAATATGGTATTTTGAATTAAAGAGAGAGGCTGTATTTACATAACTCTTTTATAAAATACTATTATAATTGTTCTATATTATTATTGTCATTAATTTTATTCTGTGTCTAATATATAATTAAACCTTATCATAGATACATATGTAAAAGAAAATAGAATATGTAGTGTTCGGTACTGTCTAGAATCTAAGAATCCACTGGGAATCTTGGAATGTATCCTTCATGGATGACAGGACTACTATACATATATACAGTAAGAGTATAAAGAAGGTCCTGTGAATGATATGAACCAAATTCAAACTGGTGGTTATCTTGGCTGGGAATCGGCTAAGAAAAACACAGGCAGACTTAATCATGTAGGCAGTGTTTTACTTTATTCTTTTTTAAAAGGTTTTTTTTTGCCATAGGGTGTGTGCACTCATCAAAGAGAGACAGAGAGAGGGAAAGTGAGAAATCACTCCCCAGCGAAGATGACCATGCCACAACCCCTTCTCTTCCATTCTCTCCTCCATTCTCCTCTTGGGATTTTGGGCATGCACATACACACACCTGGCATGATTTTCAAGCTGCTGGGTCCAGGACTCAAACCACTGTCAGCCATGTGGGAGTCCAGTGCCTTAACCGCTATGCCACCTGCTCGTCCCAGTGTTTTACTTTTTTAAAGCTGGGTGGTAGATATACAAGTATTCACAGTTTTATAGTTGGCATCTATTTAATGATAAAGTGGAGCTCAGGAGGGAAGAGATAGAGCCTAAAAGTGCCTATTTGGAATCTTACTTAATAACAACAAAACACAGTCAGAGTGTAAAGTAAGGCAGTAACAGGGCCGAGAGGTGGCATAGTGGTTAAAAGCGCTAGACTCCCACATGGCTGACTACTGTTTGAATCCTGGACCTGGAGGTTTGATTTCTTACTTTCCCTCTCTCTCCCTCTTTCTCTATCCCTCTCTGGTCAAATTTAAAATAAATAAACAAAGTTAAATAATTCTTTTTTTTTAAAAAAAGTAAGGCAGTAACAATAAGCTTGGAATAAAAAAATGGTTTATAAAATAAATTTAAAAAGAATAAAAGACAAGAATAGATGTCAGTGTATGAAGGGTAAGACTGTATAAAAATGAGATCCTTTCTTGGAAAAGCAGATTGTAGACTTTTTTCCCTAACATCTTGTTCAGGGATGTTGCATCATAAAGCCATCAGTGATAGCTTGAAATCAGCCCCTGTGGGAGTATTTACACCACAGAAATCTGAGAAAGATACAAATTCAGGCTGTTATCTTGTTTTTGTTTTTGAGAGTCAACTTACAGGCATCTTACTATTTAGAACCTATTTAATTAGATCTGAAGGAGATAAAATGAAAGGGAATTAGCAGGTATGCCATCCAAAACAAAGCTGTTCCTCTTCTCGCCTAGATTCAAGGCTAAAAATGTTTCTGAGGTCTACTAACTTAACTGGCACCAATTGCTTTCATCGGTAAGAGGTTATTTTGTGTATATATATTTTATACACGGGATCATTAAAACTTTTTACTTCTGATTTTCTCATAATGCCTGTAGTGAAGTTCCACGCATTGAGTGTCTTATTTCTTTTTTTTCTTTCTTTTTTTTATTTCATTTTCTTTTATATATTCAATCACATTATTTAGTTTGCAAAGTGAGTATTTCAATATGTGAACATTTCTCCCTAGTCCAGTTGATTAAACTATAAAATATCTTCAACAGATAAGTGTCTTATTTCTAAAAAGACAGGAGCAGAGCAGGGACAGGAAAAGTGGGTTATTTTCAAATAGAAATGGCTTACCCAGTATCTCCCATTATGCATCCAGACCACGTGTCCTCGCATTTACATTCACCTAAAAGAAAATAAATACACGTGCCTTCTTATAAAGTGAACACAGCTACATTAGTTTCTAAAACATTGCACTCTATTCCTAAAATATCTTTTAAAAAGTAACACATGGTTTTGAATTCTCCTTACACTTGAAGTCTTTTATGCAATGTATAAGAGCAAAGATAGACTTTGGCCCTATCAAGATTGTATAATTTTTACTAAAACAACAATCTTCTGATATTTTAACAAATGGCCATATTTTTAAACAACTCACTTAAAATGGCTTAAATAAAAGACCATCAAATACCAATAAAATGAAGAGTTTTATAGCACTACAGAATCCTAGTTTCAAGACCCTTTATTGGAATTATTATAACTTTTTGTCCATTTTAAAAGTATCTGTGCTAAGGCTTCTGGTTAGAAGACAGTATTAGTACAGTGGTTAATCAGAAGGGCTTCAGAATCAGAAATACCTGGACTCAGAATCTGGGTTTGTCATTTAATATATGTATACTCTTGGAGACATTATCCTTCTAATATCCAGTCACTTCATCTGTAAAATGGGGCTAAAAATAGCTATCTTTGGGGGACTACCTTGAGGATTAAATGAAAATTTCAATATAATCATCTGGCAAATAATGGCTACCCTATAAAATGGTAAGTTATTACCATGAATAATCACATTTATAACTAACATAATTAAATAAGATTATAATCAAATTGTTATTCCAAATAAATATTATTTAAATATACATAGTGAAGTAACTTTACTTCCGTGGGAAAAGATATTCTTCATAGATACTCAACTTAGCATGTTTTACTAAGTTGATATCTTATTAAGCCCTCTATCAGGCCTGACCCTGACTCTGACAGGGAAGCTCTACTTCAAGATGTTTTAAATAAATCATAATAAATGAGAATGCCTGAAACTTATATTCCCTAGATTCTCTACTGGACCATTAAAATTTACCAAAATGAGCTCATTTTGCCCCCTTTTTAGGTTAAATTCAGCTATGAATTTATTATCTATGGAGAAATTTTAATCTATTATGTAAATATTTCCTTATGATTACTTTTGAAAACAACATTTTGTGCCCTGGTTGCTTATCCTACACTATCATGCAAATTCTTTTGATCAAGCAATTGAATCAAAGAATCTCATTCTCCAAAATATTTTATAAATAGTCTGCTTTAAATATAACTATACCAGACATGTACTAACACTTACCACTTGCTAACTTTCTTTTATCTGAGATAATACCAATATTATGGGCTAATGACTGGGCCAGCGTAACTGCCATTAGATCAGTTTTCCCAAACTGAAAAACAAACAAAAATGAGGTATATGTAAATGCAAATTGTTTTTAATTTGATAGGACACCAAAAAAGTCACAATATAATTTAAACTACTTTCTAAGGAACTTCTTTAGCAGAGGCTATACACAATACAGCTTCTGCTTTACGTGCATTTGAAAAAAGATGTAAGAAATTCATCTTTGATTAGGTCTTACAAAGAAGACTAGAAGCCAGGGAGTCATCACCTTTTGGGTTCAGAAATTGAAATCCGATTAAGAGTATAAATTTCACCAGTGACAATCTTAAAAAACGTCATACTATATGTGACTAAACTAGTTTTTGTATAACGCAATATGAAAATGAATATGTAAAGATTACTTGGAACCTGTTCATCATATGTGTCCACTTGCACTCCTGCAATTCCCCCCAAATGGCATAGAATGTGGCTTCAGAAAACAAATGGAATGAGTAACAGGAAAAAGTGATGACCTTCAGCCAACAGGAACTTAAGAACTGAGGATATTTGTTTCAATATGTAGCTTCCCAAAGATTCAAGTATTTATCTTTCAGAACACTTTTGTCACATTTAGTGCCTTAGAGGGAAAATGAACTCTTTACAAAGTCTACTCTGTTTCTTTTTTCTCCCAAAGTATGTCAAATCAAGAGAAAAGAAGAAAATATTAAACTGGATTCTTAGGTGGCAGCACAATGTTTCGAAGAATTACTTAATACTCTGGGAAAAAAATCATTCAAAGTGTTAAAATAGGGCCTTCTTTCCCCTTCCTTCCTTCCTCCCTCCCTTTCTTTCTTTCTCTCTCTCTCTCTCTCTCTCTCTCTCTCTCTCTCTCTCTTCTTTCTCTCTCTTTCTTTCTTTCAAGTTTTTGCCACAGGGCATGTACACTCATGGGAGAGAGACAAAGGGGAAGTGAGAATCGCCCTCGAGGGGGGATGGCCACACTGCAATCCCTTCTCCTCTATTCTCCTCCTGGGATTTTGGGCATGCACAAACATGAGCCCAACATGAGTTTGAAGTCACCAGATCTGGGACTCAAACTGTGGTCAGCCATGTGGAGCCCAGTGCCTTAATCACCATGCCACCTGCTGGCCCCGGGCTTTATTCTGAATGAAGGTAAAGGTAAGAATTCTCGCTATATAATCTCTAAATATTTTAACCTGAAAATTATCCTAAGTAGAACATGAAAGAATTATAAACTACTATCTTCCATTATGTCCCTATTCTGTCTTCTGGTTATTCATAGTAACCACATGGACTGTTAATAAAACAATCTGTTATCTGGAATGTGTGGGATACTGAGAAATTCTCTCTTAAATGTTAGGAAAACGTTTCAGCCATCATACCACTTTGTATTGCACAGATGTTCACACCTACTTCATTCACGCCTCCTCCTTTCAGCAACGAGCAAATCCCACCAATATAAGCCGCCCCGCTCCGGCTACTCTCAAATTGACTTCCCCTTTTAGAAAAGGAAACGAAAAATGCTTACTGCTCACAATTCAAATATCATAGCTCATTATTAATTTACCACTTTTATTTTCTCAATATACATAAAATTTCTGTACTATATATTCCTGAGATAAGGGAGGAATGTAAAAATTGCTTACACATAGAACCAGAGAAAAAGCTTTCAGAGTTGATGTTTCCCCATATGCTCAATAAATATCTTAAGGTGAAGTACCTCTATGGAAAAGGACTCACTGATATGATGCACTCTGAGATGGGTACAACATCGTTTCTGTGATACTTCTGCTAAAAACACATACGGAGAATCTCATAACGAGAAAACATCAGACATTCCCAAAATGAGGAGCAGTCTATAAAGTAACTGACCTATACTCTTCAAAGGTATTATGTTCAAAATAGATAAAGACTGAGAAAATCTTTCAGATTAAAGGAGAATGAAGATATGATAACTAAATGCAATGTGACCATGAATTGACTCTTGGTTAGAGAAAAATTAGCTATGAAAGACATTATTGAAACAACTGATGAGACTTGAAAATATACTACAGATCACAAGAAAGCATTGTCAACGTTAAATTTTCTAATTTTAATAATTTACTATATAAAAATGTCTTTATTTTTAGAGAATATATACTGAAGCATTCAGTAGGAAATGCTAAGTAAGAGTCTCCAACGTACTCTCAAAAGGCTCAGGAAAATAAAAATGAATCAAAGATGAATGGATGGATAGATGAATGAATGGAGAGATGGAAAGAAGAAAAAAAGGAGAGAAAGAAAGAAGGAAATCATAAATAAGAAATGTAAATAATTGATGAATCTGGGTAAAAGACATGCAATTTCCTTAAAGTTGTCTTGCAACTTTTCTCTAAATTTGAAATTATATGCAAATAAAAGTTATCTCCCAAACACTTCATTGCTTTCTATTTATAATTTTCATTGTTTCCTATTTATAACTTTCTTCAACAGTTCTGGCTTTAGATGACAGGTTTTTAAAATGCTACTAACTATAATTTGCTATTACATCAAATATGTGTTACCAAAAAAGAAAGAAAAACAACATAAAAGTGAGAAAAAAATTCAAAACAAACTGCAGAAATATAAGCTCTTATCTTAAGACCAAACCAGAGAGAATATTAAAATTCCAAAAACAGCAACTTTAAAGAATATAAATCATCTGTTATTAAGATTACTCTTGAAAAAATATAATTTGTCTGTTATTAAGAATGAATATTTGCAATATGTTTATACAGTAAATGCACTGATTAAATCTTTTGAAAAATTACATGAAAAAGACATTCAACAATGAAACGAGTCAAAAGTAAATCTCTGAGACCTTCATAACAACTTCAAACAATCCATATTTTAAAACTTCTTCCAAATGTATCTGCCATGTCAAATTCTAATTGTATTATGTACTAGAAAGTGTACATCTCTTTCACAATAGAGCATTCAACATGAAACCAAAATATAATAATAAATCATTACAAAAGTTACGTACGAAAAAAGATGAACTGCATCACTTTTCTCTTTGATAAAATCTCTCCTGTATTTCATAAACTCACGTAGGGTGATCAATGGATTTTCAGATATGGCAAACTTGTTGTCAGCCGCCCAGGTTTCCATGGCAACCAATACTATCCTTGTCTTAAGTTGGTCTTTATATATCTAGTATATTAACAAAATGAACATACTAGCTGTACACATGGTAAAGTCAAATAGTTTATGAACAGGACTACAAAGTTCCTTTCACAGAAACTCATTGAGTTTTAGTTAAAGGTAAGAAATGTTACTGTTTTTAAGAGAAAGAATTCTTTCTCTAATTTATATGCAGTCCCCTTGAGTAACAGAGAATTGGACTGTTTACTAAGTAATATTCAAAGAACAGAGCACTTTTTTAGAAACAAAAGATTACATTTTGACAAGACTTGCACCCTATTCAGGCTCCCCTGAGTCCGTTTGCTGGCACCTGGGATAAAGAAGGCATGCATGATTCAGTTCCCCTAGTAAGAAACGTTAACCATGAAGACTCCAAGAAATTAATCTCTAAACAATCCACTGGCTCTAATTAAACTCTGGGGTAAGATACTGGCACTGCCTTGCTGAGGGAAGATGTGGAAAGTAGATACAGAGGGATTATTTAGTTGCATCAGTGGGGACAGCTCCAAGCAAACTTCTGGAAAAGATGTCACCTTATATTGTTCATCATTAGAAATACCTAATGAATAACTTTTCTTTAGCAGCTGTAACTCAACCTTTGTCTCTTACAGTATAAAAAACAGGAAAGAATTTTAGGCAAATTTGAGGGTAACTTTGACTACTTTCTCTCCCTAGCCAGAGATTAAAGGTATTAGAGCCTATGGCAAGGTCACCAGGAGTTCAGAGGACATCTGGAGTAACATGCAACTTAGAGCAGTGAAAATACAGAAACCATACTATCTATCTATTCTACTAGCAATTAGGAGGTAAAGTTCCTCTAGGGCAATAGTGAATCAGGTTGATACTTACTACATCTGCCATGTTCACCACAGATTTCGCATAGGTGTTTGTATGTACGAAGGAAAGCCGGTGTTTTTTAAACTGATAAATAAAAGAAAACAAAAATCATCAGGAAATAATCATCTTAGCAGAGAAAACATGGTGTAATGGAAGAATTCCTAAAGGCCTCTGTAATGTAGAGTCGAGTGTGTCTTTTTTGCTATGTACCCTGAAGAAACACTCTTTAAAACTTGAGACATTGGTTCAGCAAAGGGCACAGAGATTAAGGCACTGGTATGCACATGGCCAGTTTTGCAGTTCAAATCCTGGATCTGCTGCTTGAGAATCATGCCAGGTGTGTGTGAGTTCATGCATGCCCAAAATCCTAAGAGGAAAGTGGAAGAGAAAGAACTACTGCATGGCCATCCCCCTGGGGTGGGGGTGGGGGGGTGATTTCTCACTTTCCCTCTCTGTCTCCCTCTCCCCAGTGAGCACATGTACACATCTACTCCACAGGTTTATTTTTATCAGAATTGTTATCCAACGTGATAAAACACATGGATGTTTTCTATGAACTGTAAGATATATAAATCTAAGTAAGGGTAAAGCCAGAAAAAGTGAAAATAAACACTGCTAAAAGTATAAAAATTTACAAGTTCTATAAGATTTACTCAGTAGAAGAAAATCCTAGGACAAAGGATATAAAAGAGGTGGTTTATAGGCTAAATGTGGATGAAATGTGTCTTTTTTTTGGTCTCAATGGTATTTCAAAAATCAGAAAATATTATGCAAAAGCTGACTTCTGGCTTCACTTAAAATTAGCATACTCACATGGTAAAAACTGGCAGGAACTTAAAGACAGCTGCTCCGTTTGGACACACCATATGCCTTCCTTATTACCACAGGCCTCACCCCTCCCTACTGTCTTATACCAAGTTTACGTCACTTATGTTATCTGTCTACAGCATCCATAGATATCTAAATTTGTGACTATCTAAAATGTTCAAATTACATGCTCTTATGGCTGACCTTTATTTTATAAAAATTCCAGGGTACAATAACATTCCCTGGCTTCGAATAGGTAAAAAGATAAAACTTAGACCTAGCCTGAACAAGAAAGCGGCACTCAATCCTGATTGTATTATTAAGAACAACAATAATTAAGAACAGTTACATTATTTATGCAATAATACATAAATAAATTAAACATTTTCCCTCAAATAAATCCTACAAAGTAAACTAAAATGCACTTGTACTTGAAATTAAGTAAAATTAACATCTACAGAACATTTTTAGTTTAAAACTGGTTGCATGGAACAATTAGCATTCTAACTCATTGGTGTGCTATGAATATAACTATATTGAATGCAATATGCCCAGAAAGTGAATACACACACTATGGGTCAAAAAAATTTTACTAAACAAGAAGGAAATTCTGCCAAGTTCTTAACTTAAGACACTTCACTGATTGACTATGTACCATTTCCATATGGTTTTCTGCATGGCAAGACAGAAAAAGAGAATTGCTTTTCTTTTCTTTTTTTTAGGTTTTTGCCACAGGGCCCATGTGCTCAGCAGAGAGAGAGACAGAGACAGAGAAAGGGAAAGTGAGACATCATTCCCCAGGAGCAGTAGCCACACCATAATTCTTTCTCTTCCATTCTTCTCTCAGGATTTAGGGCACACACGCACATGAGCCTGGCATGATTTTCAAGCCACCGGGTCAAAGTCAGCCATGTGGGATACCAGCACCTTAACCACCACATTATCTGCTGGACCCAAAATTGCTTTTCTTTTATTAGAAAAAAGTTGTACACTGCAAGCTAGTATGTCACATGACTGATGCTTCACTGACTTTTTCAATATAAAGAGGAAACTTCCACTTTTCTTAAACTTGTTATTTTAGTAAGAAGATAGTCAAACATTAGCACCTACTTTAATCAAACAAATTCCAAGATTTAACATCATGAATCACAGAGCTATTTTGAAACTCCATAAATTATTGCTTATTACTTACACCTAAAAGTGTAGCCTACTTTGGGTTGTTGCTGGTTAACAAATGTTTGGTTTATACAAATAGCTTCTCCAGCTTACAATTTGATGGTCTTCTTGTTTCTTCTAAACACATTTGCACCTACTAGTTCTAACCTAGGCATGAACAAGTTAAAGCAAACAAAAGGAAATCCTACCATGAGATGATCATTCACAATCATTAGTTCAATATATTTGGTTTCCTCTTCTACATTACGAGGATGTCGACGAAGCTGCAATGTATAAAGGAAAGAGTACCTAAATAAGCCCTCTAAATTGGGTTGTGAAAAACTGAAATATATGGAAGAAATCATCAAGGCAAAATTTTCTTTTTATTCTTTTAGCATTTTTTAAAATTTTTATCAAATTACTTAGTTTTTGAGTAATTCTTAAATTTACATGGTTCAAACAAATGAAGGAACTGTACGAAGGTATAGGATAATGATCTTCCTTCTACTTCTGCCCCCCATCTACCCAGCTCTTACTCTTTCCCCCACAATGAGTACAACAAATTACTAGTTTCTCCCAAAATATGTATATGTATAAAATTAAATATGAATATATACTTTATTTTGTACTTCCACTTATTTCACTTTCTCCTGCATCAGCCATTTTCATGTAACTGTATGTCCTGGAAACAGTAACACATGAAGAGCATTTTTTCTGCTTTAATTTACGGTCCTGAGAATATCTGAGAGGGTACAGAGAGTGGGTGACTGGCACTTTTTTCCTACATTCTTCAAACTGAGAGTGAAAAATCCCCCTTCCTCTGGTATGGTTCAGGAGATCCCCTAAAATACATAGGGGCTCTATTAGGACAGCTTTGGCAATGCCCAGGTAGTCTTTGCTTTTCAATTATATCCAGACTCTTCTAGAGTTCAACAACAATCTTCACCTTCAAAATAAATGTTATAAAGTCACTAAAGCAACCATTCCCTTTGTTCTCTGAAGTCAGTTTATATCACAATCTTTAACAAGATTTGTAAAATTAACTTTTCCTTATCTCATAGCTCAATATACATTTTTTCAACATTTTTTTTGTTCACTTGCACATGGACCATTTTTGTGATAAAGGTATACAATTGAACCTTCATCAACACGTGTTTTAGTGCTGCGTTTAAAACAAACTAAAATAATATTATCACATGGATTTTTGTCTCTACATTTCTACATTTCAAAAGTTATTTAAAAAAACTAACACCACATTAATAAAAATAATATAATTCAGAGGTTAGAAACCAAAGAGTAATCCTAAACTGCATCTAATGACAAGAGTCTTTTCTTTTATAGTGGGTGTTTTTAGGATGATAGAATCTTTTTTGTTAACTGTGGGAAAGACTTACTAGATAATACTGTAAACTTTCCAACAAGTCCCAACTTTTTCTTAATTCGGAGAGTTGCCATACTGGCCATACAGTTTTACTGCATCTCACCTTCAAGCGTCCACAGCTTTCTCAGAAAGAGAAGTTAAGAGTTTGTCTGCTTAGCAAATGAGCGGATATTGAGATGCTTATGAATAACTTCAAAGCACATGTCAAAAAATACTATCCTATGCCAGCAGGTGACATAGTGCTTAAGGTGTTGGACTCCCACATGGCTGATAGCAGCTTGAATCTTAGACCCAGTGGCTTGAGACCCATGCCAGAGGGGTGTATGTATGTGCCCAAAATGCCAGGAGGAGAATGGAGGAGGAGGGATTGTGGCATGACCATCACCCCTGGGGTGTGACTTCTCACTCTCTCTTTCTCTCTCTCAGGCAAGGGCATATGCCCTATGACAAAAATTTCTCCAAGAAAAAAAAAAAAAAAGAAGAAAAGAAAAGAATATTATCCTGTTTTCTCAGTTTATAAATCATAAAAATAAACGCTTTGAATTAAATTGTAATAGTAATTATTTCTAGGTAACTGGACTCTAAGATAATATATGTCTCTGCAGCTATTCATATTGTGTGTGTGTGTGTGTGTGTGTGTGTGTGTGTATTCACAGCATATGTAAAGCTTATGAGAGTAACTCATGGGAGCTTCTGAGAAGCAGTATATACAGAGCCAACCTTTCTGAAGCCAGACTTCTTCCTAGATCAGAATCCCAGCTCCACTGTTAGGTTATCCTCTGTGACCTTGGGCATGCTTTAAGCCTCTTATGCTTCATTATTTTCATTAGCAAAATGGGGACCCATTTGTTCCATGCGTTCCATGCATTACTGCCATGAGCTTGATAAATGTGAATACACACACATATGCACACATACACACAGAGTATATGAAGAGATACATTATCTTGAAGTCCAATTATTGGGTCACTGGGAAAGTCATGACACATTTCTGCATAGAAAAACAGAAAAATATGTCATGACTTTTTAGATAATCCAATAGATAAAAATAACTATCATCATGATTTCATTTGAAACTATTACTTTCATGATTTACGTATTGAGAAAATAGGGTTTTTTTGGATAGGTCCCTTGGAAAACAACATAATAATGAAATATCCACTATCTGGAATCATTTTTGAGCTTATGAAGTAATATGGCCCTACTTCCACTGCTCCCACAGATCTGTTGCCTTTCCTGTTTGTTTACCACACGCTGACAAATGCCTGAACTATTCCTCACCCTCCCACAGACACTTAATGTAGATTCAAATGATCGGCATTTGCCAACTGCTTTAAAGTATCAAAATATATACCTGTGAACACATACCTGCCGTTTACTCCTTTTTGGTCTTGGCTTTAAAATAAATTTTGGTGGAGTGATATTTACTTGTTGGAATTCTAAAAAGAAATAAAAATGAATTATATCAACTAAGGTCATTTGCCAGATTTCTTTAAGGCAAAGTGGATTTTTGTGTGTGTTTTTTTTTTTGGGGGGGGGGGGGTAGAGGTTTTTGCCTTAGGGCAAGTGAATTCATGGGGTACGTGGAGACAGTAAGGAGGAAAGTGAGAAATCACCCCCACAAGGGGGACAGCCACACCACAATCTCTTCTCCATTCTCCTGGCATCTTGGGCCCGCATGCACACATGCCTGGCATGAGTTTCAAGCCACCAAGTCCAGGACTCAAACCAAGGTCAGCTATGTGGGAGTCCAGTGACATAACCTCTATGCCATCTGCTGACCCCAAGACAAGGCAAAGTTTTACCTGCCCATCCACTAGAGGTTGAATGTCCCCTCCAAATCACATATTGAAATTTAATTGCATTCTAATGGTACATAGAGGTGAAATCTTGAAGTAATGATTACTTAAGGACGTCTGCTCTCACAAATGGGTGAATGCCATTATCCTGGGTGTGGGTTAGGTATTGTGTGAGTTGGCTCCTGATGAATGAAGGGATCAGTCTGGCTCCCTTTCTGTCTCTTGAACTCACTTGCTGGTCTGCTTTCCACCACAGGATGATGCTGTACAAAGGCCCTTCGATGAACAGCAATAAGCATACACTACACATCAACAACCACAAGAAAATATAAAATCGAACCAAAGTGAGATACCACTACTCACTAGAATAGCAAAAATTAAAGAACACACACCAGAAGTTGATGAAGATGTGGAGCAATTAGAACTCCCACATAGTGCTGCTATAAATAAAAAAATGGTATAACCACTTTGGGAAAAAGTTCAGTGATTTGTCATGAAACACTGATTCTCAAAGTGTAATATCTGCATCAACATCATCGGGTCACCTGGGCACTTGTTGGAAAAGCAAATTCTCAAAAAACATTTAAGATGGGCATCAGCAGATGGCATAATAGTTATGTCGCTGGACTCCCACATGGCTGATCATGGTTTGAATCTCAGACCCAGTGGATTCAAACTCATGCTGGGCGTGTGTGTGGGCATGCCCAGAAGCCCAAGAGGAGAATAGAGAAGAAGGAATTGCGTCGTGGCCATCCCCTCTGGGGTAGGGGGGTGATTTCTCGCTTTCTGTCTCTCTGTATCTTTCTCTCTCTGGCGGGCAAACGCAACCTATAGCAAAAATCTCAAAAAGAACAACAACAACTGGGACCAGCAGTTAGCGTAATGGCTATGTCACTGGACTCCCACGTAGTCGACCGCGGTTCACGTCCCGGACCCGGTGGCTTAAAACTCACGCTGGGCGCGTGTACATGCGTGCCCAAGATCCTGAGAGGAGAATGGAGGAGAAGGGATTGCAGCGTGGCCATACCCCTGGGGGTTGATTTCTCACTTTCTATCTCTCTGTCTCTCTCTGTCTGGTGAGCGCAAGCGCCCTATAGCAAAATCCTCTAAAAAAAAAAGAACAACAACAACAAAAAATCCAAGATGCACTGAATTAAAACTGAGCTAAGCCGACATCTGTGATCAGCCCTCCAGGTGATCCTGATGCATGCCAAGGTTGGAGAGCACTGCAACATGTGAAGTCTATACCTACCATATGGCCCGGCAATGTCATTCCTAAGTAATTGCCAAGAGAAATGAAAACAAGTGTCCATAAAAATGACTTGTACAAGAATGTTTATAATTGTTTTATTCATAGCTCCAAACTGGAAACAAATCAAATGTCCATCAACAGATGAGCTTATAAATTATAGTGTATTCATATAATAAAACACACTCAATATTGAAAAGAAGAAACTATTGGTACTCTTGACAACATAACATATGTGACAGCACATGCTAAGTAAGAAAAAGCTGGACCTAATATATGATTCCACTTGTATGAAGTTCTACCACAGGCAAAACTAACCTATGGTGACAAAAAGCAGAAGAGGGATTGCAGAGGTGGTGGGAGACACTGACCAGGCAAAGCACAAAGGAGGTACTGTGGGAGTGAAAGTACTCTATAGCTCAGGGGAGGTCTACAGGTCAAAACTCACCGAGTAATAGACAAGATTTGTGTATTTCACTGCAGATCACTTTTTAAAAATGGAGTGCTAAGGAATACGCAGGAAGCAGGCTATTCCCTAAATATGTTCTGCTTTTTTTTTTTTTTTTTTTTCTTTGTAGGTATAGCAAAGTGAGGAGTTTATTAAAGGAGAGGGAAGGAAAAACAGAACTCCCAGGAAGGGAGAGGTCCCAGAAAATGGGTCATCAAGGAAGTACTGTGGCAAGGGCTGTTATTTGGGTCAGGAAGGGCTTCTTAGAAACAATAGTCCTAAAAGATATGCCAGGTAAAACACAAGGTCCCACAGCCAAACAAGTCTAGAGAATACCTGGCCATATTTCTATCTCTGGAAAATCCGTACCTGAGGGTAAAATCCATACACGGAGCTCTCCTCCCCACTCCCTCTTCGCCCTGTTCCTCTGAGATCCAACTGCTGGCTCAGCTGGATCTTGTGAGCCCCTCATGACCATTCCCTTATCTCATGAAACTGGCCTGTGGCTGGGGTGTTCCAGAGGTATGCTTCACACCTCGCCAACAGTAAACATCACACAACTAGAAACACTAAACCCTAGACACTAACACAGACGTACTCTGCTGATTCTATTAATTAATAAGCTGACCTGGTATTAAAATCCCTAACCAACATATGTCTTTACTTGACTTACACATGCTTTGTTTTTGGTGGATAAAACCTGAGCCTGTATTCACTGATGGAAGGAACCATTTTCCACCCGGCCATCAGTGGAGCTTCCTGAGTAAGTAAACTTGTGTCTTTGCTGGACTTCTGAGTGTGTTCTTTAAAATCAGTCAACATTGAGTCCAGCAGGTGGCATAGTGGTTAAGGCGCTAGACTTCCACATGGTTAAGTGCGGTTCAAGTCCTGGACCTAGCAACTTGAAGCTCATGCCAGGAACATGTGAGTGTATGCCCCAAATCCCAAGAGGAGAATGAAGAAGAAGGGACTGTGCTGTGGTCATCCCCCTGGGGGGTGATTTCTTGCTTTCTCTCTCTCTGTCTCTCTGGTGAATGCATGTGCCCTATAGCAAAAATCTCTCTAAACAACAACAAAATTGGTAAACATCACGGGCAGGCACTCCAGATTTGAGGCCCTCCAAAACATTAACACTTAGCAAGATAAAACAGCTGATAATCCCAAATCAAGTTAAACTTTATTCAACCTAACATAAACAAGCTTACTTTCAAGTTTATTTCACAAAAATTGCAGTTTTGAGATTTGTCTATTGTTTTCTTCCAATACATCATAGTAAATCATAAGTAATCTTGGGAAACAAAAACCAATGGACAATGCTAACTTCTGATGAACACACAAAACTAGGAATGAACTGAGACAAATCTTAGTTTTCAAAGAGCATGTCTAAAAATTATTTTAATAACAGAAAAACTGCCAAGTCACTTCTAAAGTTTCTGCTAAAAAGAAACACTGAACAAAGGTGTTTTTTTTTTAAAGGGTTATAGCACGACTACAATCAAGTCTTTAGTGAAAATATTTATTACTTTAAATATTAATTAATGTTGATTGCTTCCAGTAATACCTACTAAATTATAGTTTTATTCCCAGGCAGCTAGTCATGATTTATTTTCCTCCCATAACAGGGACTGTAAAAGTTTCATAAGGTAAATGAACAAATAGTCTGAAGAGTCTGTTCTAGTAAGAGCATTTTCATGCTCATTTGCAGATTTTTCAAAAAAGTGAATTCTATAAGATAGCATCTTCTAGCTCTCTGAAGGAAAAAGGGAGTATTGCTTTTTAGGGGAACCACAGAAGGCCAGACCATTACAAATTTATTTCAGGGAGGAAGGGACATTAGAAAACACTTATTTTATCATAAAGAGACAATGTAAATTTCTAAGTGATTTTCTATGCAATAATTTAGAATCTGCTCACAGGCTGGCAATTTTTGTGCCTCTAACTCACTCATGGTATCCTAATCCAAAGTCCAGCTTTGTCCCCTACTACCTGGGGACCCTGGGAGAGACAAACTAGCTGAGCCTCATTTCTTCATCTACGAAACGGGAATCACATGGACCTTACAAAGCTATTGCAAAGATGAAATGAGACTAAATATTGGAATGGAGCCCAGCCTTGAAGGCACAGGCAGTGGCATACTTATCTGCCATGTTAGACACCACATGGCTGACACAGGTTTGGTCTTCAGGTTGACCTAACACATGTCATGGGCATGTCCAAGATCTTGACTGGCTGTAGGGCTGGGGGAAGGAGGTCGCAGGTGTAACAAAGCTCTACTGAGGGGCGTCTACCCATTTGTCTGTCTCTCTCTTTCTCTTGTTTTCTCAATCTCTTGCTCTCTCTTATGGGGGAAAAAAAATACTTAAAAAACTTAGAATGGTCAGGAGTCATTAAATAGGGGAGGAAGCCTCTTTCCACATCGGATGTTCAGTGTGGCCTGTCTTCAGAAGGAGAAAACCCATAAGTTAAGCACAGCAAAAAACAAATGCCCCTAAATAATCACTGCTCTACTAATGAGGACAAGTATGAGGGCTTAGCCCTTCCTGTCATGTCAAATCAACGTCTATAGATAAATGAACCTATAAACATACATGAGAAGAACAAAAACTCCTCTTATAAATAGCATGTAGTAAAAAAGAGTAATCTCGAATTATTCTTTTTTTAAAATGCTATGGCAAAAAAAAAGAGAGAGAGAGAGAGAGACATGAGAGAAAAATAACATGTAAGAAAATGATAAAGAGCTTATCTAAATGTTTACAAAACCAGTATTTCAACAGGAGTGACTTTATATATTTCATCCATACAGACCAATTCTTGCTCTAACAGTATTTCTCCTCTAGTATCTCATTTTGTCTTAACATTTTTAGTTTTCCTTCCTTCAAAGCCACATCTTTCCACATTCATTCACTATAAACAGTTTGCATTTAATTCTCTCCTTGATGTGACTGACTTTCCTCAAAAATTGATATGCAGAGTCGTGGGCTAGTGATGTTTCACATACAGATTAGTTCTAAAGCAGTAAATAAATTACTGAAGTTGTCCTTTTAAAAAAAAAAAATGTCACTATATGAATGTCATACCAGATGGAAGATCATCCAAGGGAAATTCAAACAGTCTGGATTTGTAAACAGAATGAAAATGGAAATCCTCCTGAAATGACACAAGCAACAGAGATTAAACATGTACAACCAGTCATCTCTGGCCTCGGGCAATCACAGTGGGAGAGCCTGAGATCCTTAAAAGAATCTTAGCTTGACTATGCACCCTCCTGGGTTTAAAGAGGCCATGAGCCATTGCACAGCCCCTCCCATTCATTCCAGTATTCTTCCAGCACAGAGAAATATCCAATTAGAAGCAAAATGCCTTCGCAGACAAAGAAGCCAAAGCCTGCAGTAATGGAAAATAAATGAATGGGCCTTTCCCCTAAGGGAAAGCAAGACATCTGGGAAAATGGATTAATGTCTTTTAATGACGGGTTTGTTTCAAAGATCCCTGCCCCCTTTTAAGAGCCACATAGCTTTGGTAGGAAAAGGCTGCTGAGCTCACAATCTTCCTGGTATCTGGGAACAGGAAGACAGGTATAGCAGAAGCCCAAAGCAGACCCTGCTTAGTCTAAAACTGGAGTGTCACACAAAGTCCTATTAAAAAGCAAGAGATTAAAAGGTCATGTTTTTCTTCTAAGAAAAATTAATGACTATTAAAATAATTGCATCTGGCTGCAATTACTTTTAAAAAGACAGATTGTCAAAAATACTGTTTTCATGATATTACCTTTAAAAATATAGAAGTATTATACTTTCAAACAAAGAGACAGAACAACAACAGTAGTGGCTACCAAAAAATAATGTATAATTATACATAGTTTCCCAAATAAGAATGTTTACAGGTAACAAAACAATGTACGTCTCTTAAAAATCACTTGCCTCTGAGTGTTTGGCCAATGTATGAAATCGAGAAAAAAAGCATTTATGTGCACAGAGCTAGAACAGAAGTATATTATGTTTCTCTGTATTCTAGGATATTAATTCAATCCTTTTCTAATTTGTGGAAAACAAATGTTTCAACTAGAATGAGGGTGAGAATTAAGAAGACCTAGGTTTCTCTAAATTTCATTGGCATATGGCCTTAAAGGAAATGGGTAATAGAAAAAAATCTGGACTCTAGAAAGAGAAAAGGGTAAATCACTTATTTGTGGATTTGATCTGCTATGAACCAAATTTTTATGTCCCCTCAAAAGTCATTGTTGAAGCTCTAACTGAATGTGTGACAGTATCTGGAGATAAGACTATGAGGAGGTGATAAAGGTTAAATGAGGTGATAAGGGTTGGGCCTTCATTTCCTATGGCTGGTACCCTTATCAGTAGAGGAAAAGAACAATAGAGCGCATTCATTCTGCCATGTGAGGATATAGTCAGAAAGTGGCCATCTACAACCCAAGGAGACAGCCCTCACCAGATATCAACATTGATGATATCTTGATCTAGGATCTCCAGTCTTCAGAACTGTGAGAAAGTAAAGTTCTGTGGTTTAAGCCACCCTACCATAAGCACTTTGCTATAGCAGTCAAGCAAATTAGGGCAAATCATAGCACATTATAGTGGAGACAGAAATGAAGGTTTTAAAAGGGCCAGCAAGTGGCATGGTGGTTAAGGCACTGGACTCCCACATGGCTGACTATGGTTTGAGTCCTGGACCTGGCAACTTGTTTTCTGAATTTCCCTCTATGTCTCTCTCTCTCTGTCTCTCTGGTCAAATTTTAAAATAGTAATTAAAATTAAATAAATAATTCTTTGAAAAAAAGAGAGAGAGAGAGAGAGAGAGAGAAGAAATGAAGGCTTTAGAACACCACAGAGTGAAAGTATTTCTAATATAAAAAAAAGAGATAAAAGAAATTCTTACAAACATGGTTTTCACTTATTCAATATTTAGTTTAAAATACATATATTTACTATCCTAACCTTTAAAAATATAAAATGAAATAAAGTAGAAAGAGAAAGGGGAGAGGAAAAGCTTTCAGTACCAACATTCATATTTGCCAGGACAAACAGAAGGATCACTTACTTGGGCAGTATCATTTTCTTCTGGCTCAATAAGATATGTGTGATTCCCATCATAGAACATCCCACTGCCAAGGACAAGGAGACAATTAGGCATGAGTATCAATTCCCATCTCAGAATAAGATCACTATTAATCAGCAGCAGCTGGAAAGCCAGTCTATTTCCACTGCCCACATCCTAATCCTGTCCATCACCATCAGATTCACCACCTGGTGAGAGAGAAAAGCCCCTCCCTCTGGTTTTCCATAGTAGGGCCCCCTCATCCTGATCCAGCCTCATGGCCAACACTGCCATTCTCTAGGTATTATCCATTACTCCTCTCTATCACACATACTTTTAGTACTTTAATAAGTACTAATAAGCAAAAAGTCAGCTGGCGTGCTTGTGAAAATTAAGGTCTTTCAGAATCCGTCTCACATTATTCCATTGAAACTCAGAAAGCTACATTTTAAACAGATCACAGATGATTCTGAAGTAAGTTGTCAGGGACTATTCTGAAAATGGCTTACCTACCACACATGTGAAAGATGCTCTAGTAATGAGATAACACATTTGAACAACTTGTCATGAGATAAATACTTCATACTCAGTCTTTTCCACAAATCTATGAGAGAGGTATAGTGACTACCTTCAATTTAAGGTAAGAAAACTGAAGCCCAAAGAGATAAAATAACTTGCCCGAATTACACAATCAGTAAGAGCAGAGGCAAGAACAGAGCCCAGGCAGATGGGTTTCTCTGATGTCCCACTTGCAATCTGCTATCAATCTTCAGACATTCATTCATTTATTCAACACATACTTATAAAGTACTTACAGTGCTCCACTCTAGGTGCTGGTGATACAGTAGCAAGCAAAACAAACCAACTGCCTGTCTGTGTGGTGCAAATGTGTTCTAGGAAGGACATTCAAAAAATTAAGGGCAATAAATGATACCAGAAGACTGGGTGTGGGGGACCAGAGAGAGAGCATTGCAGATTTACATCAGGAGGCAGAGCAAGACTTCACAAAGAAGATGGCACTTAAGCAAATACCTGAAAGAAGTGAAGG
Organism: Tupaia tana; assembly: GCA_026018925.1. Lineage (NCBI taxonomy): Eukaryota > Metazoa > Chordata > Mammalia > Scandentia > Tupaiidae > Tupaia > Tupaia tana. The sequence continues at coordinate 62,269,663 of JAKSZU010000003.1, read as the reverse complement.
GATACCCATGAATGTATCTATACAAAGCATATTTCAGATGTAAGCTCAAGGTTAAGAGGATCTTGGCATGTTCAAGGAACAGCAAGAAGGTACCATGGCTGGAATAGAGTACATAATGGGACCAGAGGATACTGGAAGCCATATTAGGCAGTCCTTTCCAAGGGTGTTGGCTTTTATTTTGAAAGAGGAAGAGCCTTCTAAGCAGAAGGAAAATGTAATTAATTTCTCCCAAATTTAAAAATGATCACCCTGGGGCCAGCCAGTGGTGTAGTGGTTAGGGCAGCTGGATCCTACATGGCCGACCATGAGTTCTAGTCTTAGACTTGGTGATCTGAAGGACACACAAGGTACTTGTGTATGCACACCCAAAATCCCAAGAGGGCAATGAAGGAGAAGGGATCGTGGCATGGCCAGTCCCTCTGGGGGATGATTTCTTACTTTCCCTTTCTCTGTCTCTCTCTGCCTCTTTCTAGTGAGTGCATGATAAAACTTAAAAAAAAAAAAAAAAAAAATTGGAGGTGTGTCCTGGTGTGTTCAGGGAAGCCATGCTCTAAACCTACCTCCTAGACTCCCAAAATATTCAGACAAGCAGGGTGGAGGAGAGATTTTGTCACAGAATGACCAGAAACAACCGTAGAAGTACAAGAAACATGAGAAACCAAGAAAATATACATCATGAAAAAGAAACAAATGGAGCTATTAGAGATGAAGGCTGCCCTTCAGGAAATCAAAACATCTCTCAAAAGTATTAAAAGCAGATTAGTCCATGCAGAAAATTGAATCTCGTATGTTGAAGGTAAAACCTCTGATGTAGAAAAAAAAAAACCAAAAAAAAAAACCTGAGAAAATAACCCCCAAAAATGAGAATACTATACGAGAAATACTAGACAGCATTAAGCGCCCAAACATTCAGATAATTGGTATCCCAGGAAGTGAAGAAACTAATAAGAAGAACATTGATAATCTATTCCATGAAATCTTGAAGAAAACTTTCCAAATCTAAAGAGGCATTCAAATATCCAGACCCAAGATATACAAAGGACCCATAATAGAATCAACCCAAGATCTTCTTCAAGGCACATCATAGCCAGACTGGTCAAATCTACAGACAAAGACAAGATACTAAAATTGGCAAGAGAGAAACGTCAGGTTACTTACAAGGTTATCCTATCAGGCTAACCTCAGACCTCTCATCAGAAACAATATGAGCAAGGAAAGAATGGGAAAATATATTTAAAGTGTTAAGTGAAAAACAGTTTCAAACAAGAATACTATACCCAGCAAGATTATCTTTTATATGGAAAGAAAGAATAAAAACATTTTCAGGTAAACTAGACTTGAAAGAATTTGCCAGTAGCAGACCCATTCTTCAAGAAATTCTGAAAGGAGTGCTTGACCAGTGAAACTAAAGATACATACAAAAATAAGAGAACAAAAAGCAACCAAGAAAATGACCAATTTAATGCTAGGAACAAGAAATATCAAGAACAACGTAAAATGTTAACTCCCAGGATTTAAATAGAATGATTGGACCACAGCAACCTGCATATTCAACAGAAGAGAGTTTGAACATAAGACTGAACTGGTGAAATAGAATTTCATGAGTTTTTAGAACTCATGAAAATAGAAAACTCTTATGAGTTCATGAGAATTTACTTTTGAGTAAAACATTACTGATTTTATTTGTATGCTTTGTTTTCCCAATTTAAACAGTTTACTTTCTTTTGAGTTGTTGATAGGTTTAGCATTATGTTAAAATATTTTTTCTTGTTTGTTTCTTTAAATGGAAATATAAACTTTTTTTCCTTCCTGATACTTCCGGAATTGGAAAATATTTGGGAATATTCTTATTTTGTGGGAGAAGGGTTATTTGCATAAATTCAATAATGCTTGTTGCATTGATTCAGAAATCGGAAATACTCATTATTGGACAGGGCTTTGAGTGGAATGTCATATCTGAAGATTAATCAGAAAGCTATGATACTAAGGTGGATCTCAAGTAAGCTAACAGAAACTCTTAGAAACATGGCCTGGTACCATAAATAGTTCTGCCTGGCAGAGAGGATTAGAGAAGATATAAGAAAGAAGCTATAACATAAAATAACCTGGACTTTTCCAGCCCAGCATTGTAATCAGTAGAGATTGCAAAAGACCAACCACACCAGAGGATTATCTTGAGAAAGACTTTCAAATAAGAAAAAGAGACCGATCTTTGCTAGCAGATGGTATATCACAGAATACTTGGTAGGCAGGGCTGAATTGAGAAGGTTTATGTGTGACTAGTGTGCTGGGCATTTGCTTTACAACAATTTAACTAGTTGACATGTAAATATTTTCTCAAAAATATTTAAAACCATACTGTTTCTGTTGAGAGTCACAAACAAAATTACACAAAATTATAAGAAATATTTTGTAATTTTGAAAGTTGTTTATTAACTGTCAAGAACTATGGAGTATGAGTTAAAATTTTTTGATATGTAAAGTAAATGTTTGTGAAAAAAACTAAAAATAAATTAAAAAAAAAATCACCCAGCTTCCATTTTGTAATAATCTTTAGGTCAGCAAAGATAGAAGGAAAGTTACTGCAATGACCCAGCCCCACAGTCTTTAGTATCTACTCTTATCCTCTCTGTTACTCTATCTTCAGATCTTTCTATTTCTGTCACAGAGTACAGACATTTGGTACATATAGAGTAGGAATATACAGAGTGTATCTTTCAAAATCTGGCTCACTTCACTCAATATTAAGTCTTCTATATTCATTCCCTTTGAATCAAATGACAGGGTATCACTGTTTCTTAAGACTCAGTAATATTCCATAGTATATATGTCCACAGCTTTCAATCCAGTCATCAGTTTTTGTACACTTAAGTTGATTCTACATCTTAGCAACAGTGAATAATGCTGTAATAATCATAAATATGCAAGTGTCTTTCAGATTCAGTGTTTTCCTATCCTTCAGGTAAACACCAATGAGTGAGATTACAGAGACATATGTAGCTCTATTTATAGGTTTTTGAGGAGATTCCATATTCTTTTCTTTTCTTTTTTTTTTTTTTTTTTTTTTGAGAGGTTTTTGCTATAGGGCGCGTGCGCTTGCCAGACAGACAGAGAGAGACAGAGAGATTGAAAGCGAGAAATCACCCCCCGGGGGGATGGCCACGCTGCAATCGCTTCTCCTCCATTCTCCTCTTGGGATCTTGGGCACGCACGCACATGCGCCCGGCGTGAGTTTTAAGCCACCGGGTCTGGGACACAAACTGCGGTAGACTACGTGGGAGTCCAGTGACATAGCCATTACGCTAACTGCTGGTCCCCATATTGTTTTCTAAAGAGGTTGTACTAATTTACATTCCCACCAACAGTGTAAGAGGGTTTCCTTTTCATCACAGCCTCTCCAGCACTTGTCATTCTTTAGTTATTTGATCCTAGCCGTTCTAAATGGTGCTAAATGGTATCTCATTATGGCTTTAATTTTTATTTCCCTTATGACAAGAGACATTAAACATTTTCTCATATGCCTTTTGGCAATTCATAAGTCTTCCTTGGAGAGTTGTCCATTCAGTTCATTTGCCCATTTTTAAATTGAATTATTCATTTTGTTTACAGTTGAGCTGCTCGAGTTCTGTATATATTCTGGTTAACAATCTCTTGTCTGAGGAGTAATTTGCAAATATTTTCTCATATTCTGAAGCTTACCTTTTCACTCTAATTGCTGTTTTATTTGCTGTGAAGAAGTTTTAGCTGACGTAATTTCACCTATTTTTTTGGGAGTATTGTTGTGCTTTTGGAGTCTTATTTAAGAAACCTTTGCATATTCCAATGTCAATGGCCAAGCTGTTAAACATGGAATAACGATTGTCTTTCACTGATGCTTTAAGGAAATTAGTTGATTACCTTAAGCTATTATTGAGTCATTGGAAAAGTCATGATGCATTTTTACATAGAAAAACATGTCATGACTTTTCTGTCGATCCAGTATTATAATGGCCTCCAGTTCTGCCTCTATCCAAATTCTTTTATTCCTGCTGTAACACCTTTAACATATCTTCAACCTTTATATACCCTCAGAATGGCTCTTTCACATATGCAGTTTTCCACCACAAGTGCGCTTTCTGAATTTGGAAGTCATTGCATTTGGAATTTAAAGACAAACAGGTGTAGCTTCTAAGATATTACTGATGATATATGTCTATGGAATCAGAGAGGGGAGCCTTTCAAAACCAAAGAGTAAATATGGCATTCTCTCAACTCCTGCTGAGAACTTGTCAGACCTCCAGAAAACCACATAAAGCCATCACCCTTTGCCAAAGTTTACAGCAATGCTGATGAAGTAGCAAGGGGGTTATTGTGTTTAAGTAAAACTGAATGTTATTTACCACTGCATGAAGATAAGGTTCAATGGAAAAAATAGATCATTTTATTGGATTTAAACACCATGTACACTGTGAAAAGAAGGCATATTCTGATACTATCTACACCCAAAAGACTCTGGTTCCTTATTTAACAATATGCCATTATTAATTCCTTAATAATGTAAAAAATTCTTGTGTTTTATTTGCTTTGAGAACTGATACATTTTTATTATAGTTATATAAATTCTAATAAGTACATTGAGTCCATAACATTATATACTGTATTAAGCCTGTACTTAGGACCAAGTCATTACAGACCAACTGAGCTCTAATTTTAAAAGACTGCATCAAGTCTTTTAAGGTGGCATGGTGCTTAAGGGCACTGGACTCCCACATAGCTGACTACAGTTCAAGTCCAGGACCTCGTGGCTTGCTTTCTCATTCTCTCTCTCTCTCTCCCTCTCCTTCTTTGGTCAAATTAAAATAAATAATTAAATAAAATAATTCTTAAAAAAAAATAAAAAAGAAAAGACTGAATCAAGGGGCCAAACAGGTGGCATAGTGGTTAAGGTGTTAGACTGCGACATGGCCAACCACAGTTTGAGTCCTGGACCCAGTGGATTAGAACTCGAACTGGGTATGTGTGCATGAGTGTGTGCTCAGGACCCTAGGATGGAAGTGGAGAAGAAGGGATTGTGACATGGCCATTCCCCTTGGGGGGGGGGGGTTATTTCTCACTTTCTCTCTCTCTGTCTCTGTGTTTCTGGTGAGTGCACATGCCCTATAGCAAAAATTTCTCTCTTAAAAAAAAAAAAAAGGTTGCATCAAAACAAGATTTTGAAAAGAAATATTCATTCTTATAAATTTCCACAAGAGGGCAATAAACTCTCATTTGATACCATTCTTTAAGGTTCCCGTAGTCACAAAATTTTGTCATAACATTAAACATTCTAGTTCCAAAATATTGTCTATTAGTCTTTTGAATTTGAAAAAAGTGCCCTTTAGGTTCTTAATGGGAAAGACATATGAACCTGATTTTTTTCCCCTTTATGTTTTTCAAATGCATTCAGTAAATCAGAAAAATGAAAAAAGTCAATACGTACTTGCTAATTTATAAAGGATGAGTTGTGGATAAAATCATATATCTCATATTTAAATCACTATAAATTAGATGACATACATTACTTAATATTTAGTAATATCACTCTAAAATATGTCAGCAATTTTCGTTCAGAAGGTAAAATCTGGATTGAAAGTATATAGTTAATAAATAAATAGATACAAGAATATATTTATCCAACATGTTCATAAAGCTCTGAGAAAACCCAAGCATAGTTGTACATAATGTTGACAGCATTCTTAAACAAACTGTGGGTTTTCTGGTTTTTTTTTAAATTTAGTTTTATATGAGTTTTTTTCCTTTTCTTTTTTTTTTCTTTTTTTTTTTTTTTTTTAGTTTGCTGTGGGGCACATGTACTTACCAGAGAAGGAGAGAGAGAGAGAAAGAGAGAGAATTCTTTCCGCCAGTGGGATAGCCATGACGCAATCCCTCCTCCTCTATTCTCCTGTAAGGATTTTCGGCACACATGCACACATAGCTGGCATGACTTTCAAGATCCTGGTTGAGGTCTCAAACCACACAGTCCACCATGTAGAATACAGCTGCCTCAACCTCCATGTCACCTGCTGGCCTGATCTTTTTTTTTCTAACTTTCAGACGTGCATGTACTTGCCAGAGAGAGAGGGAGAGAGAAAGCAAGCACACCCCAATGGAGCATGGTCACACCATAACCCCTTCTGCTCCATTTCTCCATACTGTTGGGATTTCAGGCACATGCACACATGCATCCAGCATGTTTATCAATTTGCCAAGGCCAGGATTTGAGCCATGGTAGGTTAAGTGGCTTCTAGCTCCTTTAAATACCAGGTTACAGGGCTAGTTCAAAATGAGAAAGCTTCTAAAGGTAGAAGTAAATTTTACTTAGTTAAAACAACTAAGGCAGAATTCTGAGTTCTACTCCTGATCCAGTCACTTCACAATTTTCTTAAAGTGATTGTCCATCCTCCTTTAAATGACTATAGTAGGATTAGTAGCAAGCTATCAGAGTTGGGTTCTCTGATCTATTACAGACTTTAGAAGGCAGTAATACTTAGCCTCTGAGTCTTCCAATATTGTGTTTTAAAAAACTGGGAAGCAAATCAGAATAAGTGCTGAGCAAGATGCTCACACTGTAACTCTGGATTGAGATTTTAAATGGGAGAGAAGAAGAAGAAGAAAAAAGATAAACCTCATATTTTTTCCATCATTCTTCCTTCCAACATACATTTGCTATCACAACTGTCAACAGGCTCCACTGTACTATCTGTAGCTGACAGCTGGGCTCATCTTGAGATCAGATATAACAATTTTACTTTCATTAAGAACTTAGTTTCCTTTACCTCGCAAGAAAGCCAAGGTCGCCAGATATTAAGCATTTTGTAAAATTCTCTATTTGAAGAGTTTATTTTAAACACATTCATAAATTTATTTACAATAAGTAAAATAATCTTCTAGAACAAAAAAGGTAGAAGTCTTCCATACTCTCAGGCACTATGGCCTCCCTTCTCTGGTTATTTAACTCATCCTAGTACTCTCTCCTTCCTGCCTCTCTAACACCCTCTCAGCACCTGATCACGGGCACCACTAAGGCAGACTAACTAGATATTCTAGCCTTCCTCATTAGAACTTATTTACTTCTATGTTTCTTTAAGATCTGACTCCTCCCTCCCTTGGGTGATTCTACCAAAGCCTGTTGTGGGGCCCATACTATTTTCCTCAGGTGACAACTCTAGTGCCATCAAGTTCCATCTTCTTTTTAGTGCCAACTCTTGGTTTACAGTTTTCCCAGTTTTCTAATTAAAAAACAAACAAATAAAAAACAAAAACAAAAACAAAACAAATATACTGCACCTATCACATTCCATAGCAGGAAGCTGAACTAGATTTGCAATTCCTCCTAGATTATGGGCTCTTGGGGGGTCCCGGTTCAATGGCATTAATATTCCTAGTGCCTGGAACACAGCAGCCACTCAGTAACTGCTTGTTAGATGGAAAAGTCATATCTCTAATTTGGTAACAGAAAGTAAATATTTTGAAGTTTCCCAACAATAATTTAACAAAACTAAATTAAAGTGTCCTCTGCCAAAACTAAATGTGTCCTGTGCCAAAAAAGTAAAACAAACAAGAAGGAACTGAGATGATCTAGTCTAAATAGAATGCTGAGGAATGACACAGTAGCTTTATAAGGAGTTACAAAACAAATAAGAGACAGCCACCTGTGCATCACCATTATCGCCAGGATGGAGGAAGTAGATGTATTCCCATGCTAAACATCAGCAAACATTCTTTGATAGTGAAGATTATGAAAAATAAAGCAAGGCCCTAAGGAAAGATGAACTCCATTCCTCAGAGACCTTTGAGAACAGACAGACCCTCCAATGAGTTTGCAGTGAGTTAGGTGGGATTCTAGCCGAAAAAAAAAATGGCTGAAACACAAGAGCTCTTGAGGTCATTTTCAGCCTCCTGTCTTTGTGCAAGAAGCCAAGAGTTTCTACCCTGAATTTCTTTTTTTAAAAAACTTAACTTTATGGGAACCAGCAGTTAGCGTAATGGCTATGTCGCTGGACTCCCACGTATTCAACCGTGGTTCGCGTCCTGGACCCGGTGGCTTAAAACTCACACCGGGCGCATATGCGTGCGTGCCCAAGATCCCAAGAGGAGAATGGAGGAGAAGGGATTGCGGCATGACCATCCCCTCTTGGGGGTGATTTCTCCCTTTCTGTCTCTATGTCTCTGTCTGTCTGGCGAGCGCACGCGCTCTATAGCAAAAACCTCTCAAAAAAAAAACAAAAAAAAAAAAAAAAAAAAAAAAAAAAAAAAACTTAACTTTATTTATTTATTTTACTTGAATTTGACCAGAAAGAGAGAGAGAAAGAGAAAGTAAGAAAGCAAGCTGCCAGGGCTGGGACTTGAACCACAGTCAGCCATGCAGGAGTCCAGAGCCCTTAACCACCAGGCCACCTGCCAGTCCCTCTACCCTGAATTTTTGTTATTCCAAGGAAATATAAAGACTAACACTGAAGAAGAGTTAGGGTAAAACTGCTAACAACTTGCCCAAGCAACCACGAATAAAACCAGAAAAATTATTTCTTGGGCAGAGAAAGTCAAACTCCACATGGTTGATCACAGTTCAACTCTTGGCCCTGGTGACCTGAGAAATAAACCAGGTGCATGTACATGACCAAAATCCTGACAGGATGGAAAAATGGAGGAGAAAGGACTATGGTGTGACCACACCTGATGGGAGAGGTGCTTTCTCCCCTTCTCCCTCTCTCTGTCTCTCTCTGGTGAGCTCACACACCTACTGGAAACTTTTAAAAAATTACTTCTTGATGTGAAATAGGGATTTATATTACAATGCATTAAAAATAAAGACAAAACCAGCCAGCCCATGGAGTGGTGGTTAAGGTGGCTGGATCTGTCATGGTCAACTCTACAGCTGGAGTCCTAGACCCAGACACTTGAAATACAGGCCAGGCACATGTGTACGCATCCCCAAAACCCATGGGCAGCCTCCTTGGGGAATTCTCTCTCTCTCTCTCTTTCTCTGGTGGATGTACATGCCCTGTAGCAATTTTTTTAAAAGGACAAAAATTTCTGCAATAAGGAACAGTACAAATACGTTTTTGAACACTCACTGAAGTCCATGGCATGTTGACAGTGCAACAAATGAGGCAGGGTTTCCTCGGATATGGCCCTGGTAGTAACAGTGCTCTCCGCCCTGCAAACAGAAATAGAAAACATAAGCTTCTGCTATCACAAGGAGAATCAGACAAATCATTTCATAGGTTACTGCCCCCCGTATGTAAGCCCTTCAGAGTATTTTATCATTCACATTAGCATTATCAAACCATTTCTAACAGAATTATTCATACACACTCCTAGTGAGCTGACTCCAAATCAAAAGGCAAGGAAATAAAAGTTGACTTGACTTTCCTTTTATGTAGACGATGCTAGAGGAACAAAGAAACAGATACTGAAATTATACATGTGGCCTTGCACCCGAATAAGTTTAATCATCTATTTCCCTAGTTGCAAGAGACTCAGCCTTGAGACACAGCAAAGCAATGCTCTTTCACACAGAACTAAGTACAAATGAATATAAATCATTTGAGTATTAAAAAATGCCCTTGTTTTAGTATTCATATCAAAATTGACGGTCTAATAGATAAATTTATACTATTTTTTTCTCAAGGTAAGAATGGCTTTACTGTTAAGCAGTCAATCCTACTTAAAACACTCAGTGTTTGACAAGTGGAGGAGAGACAAGAAAAACATAAAGATATAGCAAAGCTGACGATATCTTCTTCACCACAGTTCTGAGGAAGTGCCTGCCCTGAGATTGCTGCTCCTCATGAGATGATGACACAGGAGGTAGTTACTCTCCGCTTTGGGGAGGAGGTGGAGTACAGGTAAGACAGTACCCTTTGACACCTCCAATTTCCCAGAAGAGTCATTGTGGTTGGATCTGAAGGAAGACAAGATAGAATGGTGCTTCACACCTGGGTCAGTCATAAGTGGAACCTAAAAAGCCATAGAGACTCGGGGGGAATAACCTAGATGGAGACTAGGATGTGGGGCACTAACTTCATGGGAAGAGTTGATGTATCCATTGTCAGAAGTTAACAGCCTGAGCCACTGGCTCCTTCACTTACTGTGTAATCTCAAGGAAGTTATAGAATTTGCCGATGTTGGGACTAGCAGTTAGCGTAATGGCTATGTCGCTGGACTCCCATGTAGTCGACCACGGTTCGAGTCCTGGACCCGGTGGCTTAAACTCACACCAGGCACATGTGCGTGCATGCCCAAGATCCCAAGAGGAGAATGGGGGAGAAGGGATTGCGGTGTGGCCATCCCCCCTGGGGGGGTGATTTCTCGCTTTCTGTCTCTCTGTCTCTCTCTGTCTTTCTGGTGAGTGCATACGCCCCATAGCCAAAAAAAAAAAAAAAAAAAAAAAAAAAGACTTGCCAATGTTCAGATTCCTCATCTGTCAAATGAGGGTAAGTGAGGGTAATTATGTCATAGTGTTGAGCATCAATTGAGCTATTTTGAATAGCAGACTTGGAATAATGCTTGATACTTGGTAAGCACTCAATAAGCATTTGCTATCATAAATACTCTATGTCAATCATTGTTCTATTAAATGTACACACACAATCACATTAAATTCTCACACTGATCCTACAAAGAAATATTGTTATCTATATTCTACATAGGAGGACATAATCTCTGAGAGCTAAGGATATCCACTTGGATAGTTGTTGATTTGGAAAGCAAACTCTGGACAAACACGAAGTCTGTATCTTTTTTACTACACCACATATAAATGACACCTAGAACTTACAGGTCATGGAATGTAACTCTAAGCTCGTCCCTAGACTGATTTACTTTAATTCATTTTCTTAAACATTTCTCTATTATATTGGGGAGAGCTAAGTAGATGATTAAATAACAATAAATAATCTTTCACAATTTTCCGATTTGGAAAAATAGGAGTCAATCCAAAAACAACATATAATCAGAACCTATTTGCCCAAAAGCCTGACACTGCAAATAAAGTGAAGAGCTCAATATGGTTCAATGATTATTGAATGTGTCCATGACACTTCAAGAGAAGTATAAACACCAGGGTAAAAATATCCCCTCAAGTAGTTACTATAATTTAAATTTTTTGGAGAGATTTTTGCTATAGGGCATTATGCACTCACCAGACAAAAAGAGACAGAGAGACAGAAGAGAAGAAATCACTCTCCAAGGGAGATGGTCACACTGCAATCCCTTCTCCAGTCTCCTCTCAGGATTTTGGCTACACACGACATGTGCCTGGCGTGAGTTTTAAGTCACCAGGTCTAGGACTTGAACCACAGTGATTACATGGGAATACAGCGAAGTAACCATTATGCCATCTGCTGATCCCTATCATTCAAATTTTGAGGCTCTCAATGGGTGGTATATGTAATTCTTCTAAATAATAGTGGAAGTTCATTTTTGTGTTATAGTAATTTTCAGAAATTATTGATTATAAATCAATAATTACTTAAACTAAAAAGTAATTAAGGGTTCTTTTTCCCTTTAACATGCTTGGAAATATTTTTTTAGTCCAGGAGAGTCATTTAAATGTTAAAGGGGTTCCTTAGTTTATATCGGGTTGTCAGAAAAGCCATGATGTATTTTTCTGTTTTTCTATGCAAAAATACATCATGACTTTTCCAACAACCAAACATAATTCTATAATTAAAATAAGTAAATAAAATTTAATCAATTTTGAGTTTTAAATAATTATTTTTACCTATTATTTTAAAATAACACACACTTGTGCAAAAATTCTAAGTATTCAGAGCATGCACAACAGTAAAAATTCTCTCTCCAGGGACCAACAGATGGCATAATGGTTACATTGCTGGACTCCTATGTTGTTGACCACAGTTCAAGTCCTGGACCTAGCCACTTAAAACTCATGCTGGGTGTGTCTGCCTGTGTGCCCAAGAACCAAGAGGAGAATGGAGGAAAAGGGAATGCAGTGTGGCCAACTCCCCAGGGGGTTCTCGCTTTCTGTCTCTGTCTCTCCAGCAAGCATATGTGCCCCATAACAAAGGTCTTCTTAAAAAAAAAAAAGCTTTCCTCAAACGAACTGTTCAAGCAGCAGTTATCCTTTTTTTTTTTTTTTAAGAGTACACTTGTTTGTTAAAAAGGAAAAAAAATGTCCATTTTTGTTCTTCATTTGCTTTAAGAAATTTGATCAAGTTGCGAGGAAACGTCTCAGCATGGTTACGTACACCGGCGCAGGTTGTCGGGCAGTGAAGGCAGCAGGGCTGCACGGCTCCCCGCAGATGCTCTGGACCCGGGCCCTGCGAGTCACAGCCACTGCCAGGCAGGCTTGGCCTGTGGCAATGTTCCCAGCGCTCCGTCCTAGGGTGCCCCTTTCTCCTGCCGCACCTGTCCCGTGAGCCCACCAGTCCAGGTAGGAGCTGGCCTCCCTCAGCCGCAGGATGGGTTCCAGGCCACCTGGCCCCGGAAGGCCGGTGCTGAGTGACAACAACAGACAGGCTGGAGCCAGTGTCACTGCTGCCCTGACTTCTTCTGGAAGCTGAAGCTCGTACGTCTGTTCAGTTTTCTTTGTTTTTGAGCAAAGTACTCAGCCCGGGCAGTGCTGGCTCCTGATTCCAGAATGTAGTTTAACCTTGAGCACAATCTCGTTGACGGTAGCAGCGTCAGATTCCAAGTAGAGGTGTTTGTAGTCGTGATTGCTTAGATACGTGAGTTTGAATATTGCGTGACTGCGGCTTTTTTCTTCAGCAAGGTCACAGGCACAGAGCAGGTCAGGATCTATTGAGATGGGTTTCTGCTTAATCCAAAACTTAGTGCTGGCTTTCTGATTTGTAACAGGGTCTATCTCTACTTTGTCTCCAGAGATACCCAACTGCACAGCGGTGGTGAAGCACAGCCGGTGGATCGTGCTGACTTTGAAGGAGCTGTAATGGTGGCTGCTGAGCATATCCTGGACCGTCGCTATGTCAATTTGCGAATCTTCCTCAAAAACCCCGTCTGCCCTTGGGAACCAGCAGTTAGCATAATGGCTATGTCGCTGGACTCCCACGTAGTCGACCGCGGTTCACATCCCGGACCCGGTGGCTTAAAACACGCCGGGCACGTGTGCGTGTGTGCCCAAGATCCCAAGAGGAGAATGGAGGAGAAGGGATTGCGGTGTGACCATCCCCCCGAGGGGTGATTTCTCGCTTTCTGTCTCTATGTCTCTCTCTGTCTGTCTGGCGAGCACACATGCCCTATAGCAAAAACCTCTCCAAAACAAAAAAAAAAAGTCTGCCCTTGAACCTGAAATTTTCTGAGATCCTTTTCTTCGCTTCACTGCCTTTAGCAAGATTTCTTTCATGGTGACCTTTGTGTTGTCCACCTGAATAAGGGAGAATCCGTGAGCAGCATTTATTCGAATAGAGTGACTCTTTGGATGTCAGACCACGAGATGAATCCTTTTCAACCAGGGCCAAAGTACTGAAGCCAAACTTATGAATGGTTTCATTGGAATACGGCGGGGGGGGGCGGGGGGGGGGGGGATCCGTGTCCATCTCCCCATCGCCCTCAGCAATATGGAGGCAGTAGGCACTGATGTTGTCATTGAGCTTCAGCTCCCGTCCTTCACTTGTGTACTGCCAACAGATGAGTCCAATTAGGTCCTGCACCCTGGCGCTGGCCATCGTCACCACGGTCATTGGCAGCAATCTGTCCTGGCTGGAGTACAGTGGGAGGTAGACATCGATCTTCTTGGTTGCTTTTGTACCCACATGACCCTTGCCATCAAATTTGGAATATTCATTAAAGAGGTTATTCAGCTGCAGGGGGCACTGCTCCAGGCGCACAGATAATATTGACTGCTTTCCAGAACTTGGAGGCTTCTCTTTAAGGGATTTTTTTTTTCAAACAGTGACTTTAACTCCTGGGCTGATTGCTTAGAATTTCTTTCTTTCCACTGAATATTTTTGCATTTGATCTGGTTTTATCTCTCTTTTCGGAGTTGTTCTAATTTTTGAGCTGTGTTTGAGCGTCTTCTAATACCAAAGTCCCAATTTGAGGTAATATACATAGCCCTGAGTCTCACCATTGCTTCCCTGAATTTCTGACCCACTGTCTCCGGGCATTGAAGGAGGATGAATCTTCTCTAGGTCAACAGCATGATCAGTGAGAACCATCTCACACATCCCCGTGTCATCACTGGTCACATGGGACTGTCAAATATGAGCTACAATGATAGTTGGATTGTCCAAGAAGGCCATCTTTTCTGTGGGCCAATACTTGGGAACTTTTCTGTTACTATTTTTATGAAATAAACCTTTGACCCTATTTGTCTTTTCTCCTTCTGGAATTCTCATATTGTAAATGTTTGTTCACTTGATAGTATCCCATAAGTCCAGTAGGTTATCTTCATTTTTTGTTGTTTTATTCTTCCTTCATTGGCTAAACTTTAAAATAATTATTTTTCAGGCCTGAGATTATTTCTTCTGCTAAATTTAGTCTACTTTTGATGCTGTTTTATTTCTGTATTTCATTCATTGAATATTTCAGTCCAAGAATTTGTTTTAATAATTTTTACCTCTTTCTTGAATTTCTCATTCTGGTCTCAATTGTTTTTCCTTATTTCATTGAATTATGTATAATTTCCTGTATCTCAGAGAGTTTCTTTAATCCGTTATTTTGAGTTCCTCATTAGGATTTCAAGAATTTCTTTTTCTTTGAAATCTATTACTGGAGAATTATTGTGTTCCTTGGGAGATGTCAAGTTTTTGTGTTTTCTCATGTATTTTGCATCCCTATGTTGATAGCTACACATCTGGTAGGATAATTACCTTTTCTAATTTGGTGGAGCAGCCTTCTTAGTGGAAGATTTTTCCTACAGGATGTATGCTTTAGTTTCAATTAAGTTGAGTGCTTTGGTTTTGAGTGGGTACAGTAGTGTAGTCTCTGTGGGATTTCTTCATCATATTCATTGCCAGTGGTGTCCATGAGTGCCTCAGTGTTCTATATCTCAAGTGTATGTGGTAGGAGTGGTGCAAGTGTGTTGGGGCAGATTTGTTGGGGCTGAGGACCAAGTGGACCACTGGCCATAAGCAGTAGGAGGGGCTGGCAGTGATGGCTGGCAGTCTCTGGGGAACCTGTTAACCCTGCAGTGGAGAGGAGCACTAACCCAGCATAGCAGGGTTAAGAGTTCAGGCCTACAGTTTCTGGGGATGTGGGGGGAGGGCCCTCATTGGGGTTGCAGCCCTATGTATTGTGGCTGCAGCAGAAGCAGAACTTAGAGGGCTCCCACACAGGTGGTAGGAGCCCACGTTTTCAGACTGTAGTATGTGCTAGGCTCAGTACTTGTCATTAGCAGAGGTCTTCAGAACCTGGAGAGCTTCTACAGAGGGGTGGGGCCTGTGTGCTTAAGCTGTGGTGAGCACAGTGCAGGTCAGGCAGGGGCTGTGTAGGGAGAGAGGAGCTGCATCCTCAAGCTACATGAACAAGGCTCAGCGGAGAAGCTCTCATGTTCATCCTGAGGGGTTCCTCAGAGCAGTCCTCTGCTGTGCTAATCTGTCTATGTACCAGAGTGCATAATGCTACCTGAGCTTGTGTGTGGGGTCATAGATGTACAGCTTAGTCTAGGTGCAGTGGCAGACACAATTGCCCTCTAGGTGCAGTGGCAGACACAATTGCCCATATGGGCCTGGTGGATTTTGGTGGATTCTCAGGGATGTGAAGACATGTGGACCATTGATCCTCACAGCAGCTTCTACTCCAGCAGTGGCTCTGTTCCCAAATGACATAGCTCTGCAGCAGCTTGGGTGCTGGGAGATGAGGTTATCCTGGGCAAGATCCTTCCCTTAAGTTATTCAGGCATGTGTATCTCAGGGACTTCCTTCACTGGGTCTAGGGCTATGCAGAGCATTGAGCCTCCAGGCAGCTAGGAGTGCCACTGTTATCCATGGTCATGTCAGGCTACTAGGGACCTCTCACTCAACCTTTTCCAGCAATGGGGAGTTTCTCTTGATTGTAGCCTGCCAGTCCTGGCCAGTCAGATGCTCTGTTTCTCTCTCTCTGATGTTCCTTTCTAGTCTTCACATTTTAGAAAACTTCAGACCTTTTCTTAATGGGTTCCAGTATTCCTCCTTAGATAGTCTACTTAAATTGGATCCATCCAATTGTGGTTTTATCCTTTCATTGTGGAGGAGGAAAGCCATGGGTATTTCTTGCAGTCATCTTCCAAATAAAGTTTTAATGGATATTTAAAGGAACAAATATAATTATATTTCTTGTATGTATATGTTTTAAAATATATAACATTAAAAATGTAAACCTCATTTTATTAAAAATCATGTATTTCAATAAAGACTATTGACTTTAGCAAACATGCTCAAATGTTATCAATTATAAAAGTTCTCCAAATCTTCACATGACTTTTGAGGAAACAGATGTTTTGGATGTAGGTATTATATGTAATAATCTAAAACAGATGTTGTATAATAAGAGAACAGCCAGCACATCCTAATAAAATTGGGCCCTTTATACAGCTGCCAGTCATTGCTTTATTCCTTATTGTCTCTCTGTTCCAAAAATAAATCCATTGTCATTGAAACTTTTTCATACTGTTTGTTACAGTCATAACAGTACAGATGTTTATTTTTTGCTAATTAGTTATAGCTAAAAGAATACCCACCTACATAAAAATGAGCTATATGATATGTCATAGGTCTATTTATTATTTTTTCTTCCCAGTGGCAGGGAGTGTTGCAATTTTTATTCAAAGGAAATCAAAATAATTATTTATTTGCAAAATTCAAAAGCATACCACACTTCTATTAAATAATCAGTAAAATATCAAAAGAACAATAATTTATTGTAACTATGATGAGCTAATAACACAAAGGAAGTTACATAACCTGGGTTATAAAATGATCATAAGGTAATCAGAGAAATTAATCAGAGCATAGAATTAAGGCCATAGTCACGTGCTCTCCATGCAAATCCTCAAAGGAAAAATCTACAATTGTCATCTCCAAGACAGGCTGGGTTACCTCTGTACAAAAGCCGTCTCAGATTTCTTCCTCATAAAATATTTCCCTCCTTTGAATTTTCATAATTAAAGAAAAAAATCTTTCCATCTCTTTCCACCTGCATTCCTATTTCTTTCTTATTTCCCCACAGGACTATAGTCTCCTTTCAAGGATGCACATTTGCCTGATCTATGGTCACATCCCCAGGTGCACAGTTAGAGAGAGAGCCTTCCTGAATCTCAGGTTTCTCTCAGTAAAATGGGAATAATATCTACGCAAGCTGCCTCACTTGTCATGAGATATAAAAGGAACGTATACCACAGACTTCTATATAGATAAGGAGTACAGTCAGGCAGTATTTCCTGAATGGGGGAGGATACGGAGTCCCTTGAGTTCTAATTCTCTGACCTTGTAAAAACTAAGAATCCAAGGCACTGATTTCTCACGCAGATCACTGTATCTGTTGCCCAGAGTTTGATTAAAGGAATGGTTCTCAAGCATGGATACATTTTGGAATAAACTTGGGAGCTTTTAAAATCCCAATCCCTAGGCCATACTCCAGCCCAACCCAACCATAATCTCTGGAAGTGGGGTGCAAGCAACTGTATTTAAAAAAAAAAAAATACTCCAGGGTCCAATAAAAGGTGTGGAAGTTATGGAGACTGGGTCTCACATGGCAAGCTGAGCAGTTTGAGTCCCTGTTTCAGTGGCTCGACGTGCCAGGCACATGTGCATGCATGCCCACAATCCCAAGAGGAGAAGGAATTATGATGTGGCCATTCCCCCTTGGGGGTGATTTTCACTTTTTTTGTCTCTCTCATCATGTCTCACCAGTGAGCACACGAGCCCTATAGCAAACCATCAAAGACTCCGTATGATGCAACACAGCTGTAGTGCCTAAGAACCCCTGCACAAGTGAAATGCTGCTCAATAACTGTGGTTCCCAAAACTGAGTCTCAGAATCACCATACTGGGCTTTGTAAACCAACTGATTCCCAGGCCTTCTTTCAGACCTGTTGGATCAGAATCCCCCAGGAGGCAGGGTGCCCAGGTTTTTATACTTGTAAAAGTTCCCCCAGAGGATTTTTAAAGCTTATTTCTCCTGTGAGTATAAGAGTGGGAAAGAGCAACCCTAACAGGGTCTCCACCCACGATCCACCCCACACTTCAGCCAGACCCTGACCCTGGGCGCAGATGCACCTGACATACTCAGAGGTCTCCAGACTTGAACCGGAAAGCTTCCCTGCGGTATTGCCTCACAGAACATCACACTGTATCACTACACGATGATCTGCTCCCTGCTAGGTGATTCTGATCCTATCTGAAACTGCTGAACCTAAAAATTATTCAACAAACCACTTCTGTGCAGAAGATACCAAAAAGACTGAGACTGTTTAGAGAACGAAAATGTCTTCCATATCCTGCACATTCTGCTTGGTGATTTATGTGATTGTTCATGATGACAGATGAGGTGAATATTATTTCCCCCATTTAAACAATGAGAAAACATACATTGAAAGAGTTCTTTCACACCCAGGTACATGGGCTGCAGAATCAAGGTTCTTTCCACTAGTGGCTCTCAAAGAGTGGTCAGGCACAGCAGCATCCACTTGTTAGAGATGCAAATTCCCAATGTCACCGTAGACTTTCTAGACTTTCAAACCTTGGGAGAGTGGTCCAGCCCTCTGTTTTAGCAGTCCTGCACTCTGAAGTTTGAAAACAACTGCTTCACACTGTACCTGCCTGATTGTGAAGCTTTGGCCTGCATTAAAGGAGTTAGAGTGATCAGGCATCTGTCTTTCTCAGGATGCTGGTCTTCCAGTTTTATAGCCATTAAAGACCATAATGGTTTGGTAACACTTAAAGGAGCTAGGCCAACACAGACACCTCCAGACCAAATCAGCCCTCTGTGGCCCTCATATGCCTGCCTGTTCTGCTCTCTGAGTCACAGTCCTCTTCTCATCCAGGGGCACTGGTTCCAGGAAAACAAGTCTCCTGCCCTGCAGACTCGGCTCTCCAGTCATGTTCTGCCATAAGGAAGATGCTTTTTCACCCTGGTCTAGACAGTTCTCAGCTCTGGGCTCACATTGGTATCACATGGGAACTCAAAAAAATACCAGCTTCATCTCATACCACTTTCAGCAGCATCTCTTGGGAGAGGGCATGTGCTGAGATGGTTCCAACACACCACCATCATTGAGAACCTGTACTCACGTCAATATCCTTTTGAAGGAATAGAAGCTTTTCTCTTGAACTCTACTGCACTCTAGCTTCCTCCCAGGTATGTGCCTGCCCACACTTAAGTTGTGGCTGCATGGCTGGAACCTGTCCTACCAGGCACTTGCCTATCGAATCCATGTTCCTTGCCTGGTCCCAACTTCCTCTTGATTGCATCAACATAAGGAACCTGCCTTCCTCTTACTCTCACTCTTTGTTTCCACAGGAAAGTCTCCTTGGGGCCATCTGTATAAAGGAAATTCCTAGGAAAGTTGAATCTTATGTTGAAGAGGATCCTCAAAACTACCCTAATTAAAACTGGTAATTGGAATTGTACCAAATAAGACTATATTCATAGAAGGGACACAGGTTAACCATTGATCTGTTCAAGTACAGAGCTTAAAGGTATCTGATTCTACTTGCTCTCTAAAGGAAAGAAAGATATAATATCATCTCATGTTACAGTAAATTAAAATCACCCTATCACATTGTGATTTCCAAATTCCAATAATTTATAGATCTATACACTATGTAAAAATCTTTACAATTCTTTCATGCCAAAATGAGAAAAATAAGCACAGCATAATTTCTCATAAAGCTAAATGGATTTAATTTTTAAAACTATCCTTTGTTCAAAGATTACTAATCTATGATTATTAAAAACATAATTTTTAATTTTTAAATGCACTTTTTAATTTGGAATAACTTTACGCTCACAGAAAAGTTTCAAAAACTGTACAGAAGTCCAGTATACCTATCACCCCATTTTTATCATTGTTAAAATCTTATGTTTCTGGGGCCAGCAGATGACATGGTTGTTAAGGCAGTTAAGGTAGCTGTATCCCAAACAGCTAACTGCACAGTTTAAGTCCCAGACTCGGTGCTTGAAAAATGCACCTAGTGGAGCCAGCAGGTGGTGAAGTGGTTATGGCATCAGACTCCCACATGGCCAACCACGGTTCAAGTCCCAGACCTGTAGGTTTGCTTTCTCGCCTTCTCTCTCTGCTTAACTTAAAAATAATAAAAAAAATAATAAAAAAATAAAATTTGAATAATTCTTTTTAAAAAGAATGGAAAAAGTAAAACACACCTGGAACATGTATATGCATGCCCAACATCCTGGAAGGAGGGAAAAATGGAGGAGAACAGATTGCAGCGTGGCCATTCCCCATGGGGGGTGGTGGTGGTGGTATTTTCTCACTTTCCCTCTCTCTCATTCTCATTCTCTCTCTTTCTCTGCCTCTCTCCAGCCAAGTGCCCAAAGTCTTTGGTAAAAATTAAAAAGCAAAATCCTATTGTGGTGAAAGTTTCATAACAAAGGAAAAGAACTTGAAAACCACTGTATATAAAAAAGGTAGGAAGAAGTCAATCTTATTAGACTATGGTGAACATCAGAGAATCTGAGGTACAGGAGCCACAACTTGCTTATGAGCTTATGCATTTCGTTGTTGTTTAAAGCCTACCAAGGACACGGTGAGTTTAAAACCTATTTTTATTGCTGGCAGTAGTTTTTCCTTATACTGGTTTCCCCTGGGTAATGTCAGCTGTGGAAAATGAACTGAAAACTATGATCTGGTGGTTCCCAGGAGTCACAGCTCACAAGTACTGGAGATTATTGTTAAAGCCTTTTGAGATGCAATGTATTTCCAAAAGGTATGGATTTACTCTCTCTCTTCCTGTTAATAGGCTCTCGTACCTCCAGCAAATACTCCAACTGCTTTTACATTAGTTATAATTAAACCAAAATGCCTTCTGTGTTATTTTTCTAAGGCTGCTGTAACAAATTACCAAAAACTGGGTAGCTCAAAACAACAAAAATATATTCTCTCCCATTTCCGGAGGCTAGAAGTCTGAAATCAAGATGTTGGCAGAGCCATGCTCCCTCAAAGAAGCCCTTAGCCTTCTTCCCTTCTTCCTGATGTTTACTGGTCTCCCACAACCCTCAGTGTCTCTTGGTCTGTAGGGGCATCCTTCTAGTCTCCACCTGTCTCTACATGGCACTCTCTCTGTATGTCTGTCTCTGTATCTCTAGTCTAAACTTCCCTCTTACAAGGACAACAGTCACTGGATTAGGGCACTCCCTAATCTAGTATGACCTCATCTTCACTTGGTCACATCTTGAAGGACTATATTTCCAAATAATGTTATGGGTACCAGAGACATGAACTGTAGGGAGAACACTATTCAACCCAGGCTAACTTACCGATGTTTTGTTTTGAGATTTTTTCTATAGGGCTCATGTGCTTGACAGAGAGACAGGGAGAGATGAAGGCAGAGAAAGTGATAAATCACCCCCTCCAAGGGGTGATAACCATGCCACAATCCCTCCTCCTCCATTTTTCTCTCAGGATTTTGGGCATGCATGCACATGCACCCAATGTGAGTTAGAAGTCCTGGGTCCAGGACTCACACCACGTTCAGCCATGTAGGAGTCCAATATTTTAACTACTACACCACCTGTCAACCCCATAGCTGATCTCTTTAATCATGGCTGCATGGGCCCAACTGCAGCAATGTACATTGCTAAGAAGCTATGCTCAGCTGGAGCCTGGAGCACAGGAGGCCTGGGTTCAAGGCTGGACAACCTAAATGCTAGGCTCAGTAGTGTAAACCTGTAGTCCCAGTGACTCAGGGGTCTGAGGGAGGAGGGTAGCAAGCTTGAAGATGGCCTAGACCACACAGAAAGACCCTGTCCAAAGACAAAATCAGGGCCTAGTGGTGTGCAACTACAGTCCCAACAGGTAAGCTGAAACATGAGAATTGTGACTCCATAAAACTCTGTCTTAAAAAAAAAAAAAAAAGTGAATTCTGTCAAAGCTTATTTATTCTTCCACTAAAAGAGAGATGGCACCTCCAATAGGGTCTTGACACCATGATCCACTCTCAGCCTTTAGCGAACACCAAATGATAGGCAAGTGTGCACTCAGGGAGGTCTCTGGACATGAACTGAGAACCTTTTCATGTGGGACTGCACCACAGAGGAGTAGTGTTTTAACACTGTGCCAACATCTGGCCCTATCAAGTGAACTGTTATATTCATAATCCAAGCATTTTACTTCTCAAAAGCTTGGCCCAGTGGTATAAACTATAATTGCCTACCATAGCACCATTCATCTACTAAGGTTAACCTATACCTTAATTACCTATAGTGAGCCATTCTAGTTTTCCATAGCTTCATCATTTAAAAATACACATCATTGGGACCAGCAGTTAGTGTAATGGCTATGTTGCTGGACTCCCACGTAGTCGACCACGGTTCGCGTCCCGGATCGGGTGGCTTAAAACTCATGCCGGGCGCATGTGCATGCGTGCCCAAGATCCCGAGAGGAGAATGGAGGAGAAGGGATTGTGGCGTGGCCATCCCCCCTGGGGGGTGATTTCTCGCTTTCTGTCTCTCTGTCTCTCTCTGTCTGTCTGGCGAGCTCACGTGCCCTATAGCGAAAACCTCTCAAAATAAAACAAAAACAAAAACAAAACAAAACAAAAAATACACATCATTATTTTTACATACACACACATGCACTCACACAAAGGCAAAACTGATCTTCAATTCTTTCATTAAATCAAACAGAGCCTCCCAAATTGCTCTTTTGTTTTTTGGAGAGGTTTTTCACTACAGGGTGTGTCAGAAAAACAGAGAAAGACAGAGAGACAGAAAGTGAGAAATCACTTTCCAGGGGGGATGGCCATGCCACAATCCCTTCTCCTCCATTCTCCTCTCAGGATCTTGGGCACACACGCACACACGCCTGGCGTGAGTTTAAGTCACCGGGTCCGGGACTTGAACCAAGGTTGACTACATGGGAGTCCAGTGACATAGCCATTACACTAACTGCTGGTCCCTCAAATTGCTTATTTTTAAACCAGAGAATAATTAAGAGAAATTATTTCTCAGCTATCAGATAATCATTACACATTCAATAATATAACAGATATCAGACTACTGAAATACTTTAAGTTCCCACAAAATACTCCTTAGCAACAAATTACTGTAATGCACCGCAAGTACTCACTGGATTCTCTGAGATGTAGTTCTACATTGGGAGAATGGAAAATCAGTGTGGACCACATACAGTTACCATGAAGTTTCAACTCATGAAATTATAACTCTCCAGGAAACTACTACATCAGTGCATCTTTTTGAAATAGTAAAATTTAAATGGGTTGTGCTATATGTATTTTTGAAGATAAGGGAGGTATATTACCCCAAATCTTATGCTGCAGCTAATGTTTGATTAACAAGAGGAAATACAATTAACTAGAACATAAGTACATAGAAAAAAATCATGTTTAGCCACCTCTAAAATAAAGAAAAGAGGCTCACATAGTTGAAAACAGTGATCCCCAGACCTAGCAGCTTGAAAATCATGCTGAGTATGCGTGTGTGCACATACCCAACATCCCAGGAGGAGAATGGAGAAGAAGGAATTGGAGCATGGCTGTCCCCCAGTGGGGTGGGGGGAGTGATCTCTCACTTTCCCTCTCACTGTCTCTCTTTGTTGCTCTCCAGAGAGTGAATGTGCCTTATGTCAAAAACCTTAAAGAGAGAGAGAGAGAGAGAGAGAGAGAGAGAGAGAGAGAGAGAAAAGAAAGAAAGAAAGAGAGAAAAGATCTCTTTGTTCTATCTGAATAGGGTATTACTATTCTTTTTTTACTTTTTTTGTAAAGGAAAATGTAACTATATGAGGTTGAAGGTAAGGAAAAAAAAATGTTTTTCCTCTGCTTGTATGATATGTTTGTTCTTTAATTTCACTTCCATTCCACTGTCCTCCCATCCCCTCCATCTTTAGGGAAGGAAGGATAAACCGAGAAAGCTCCTAGCTGTCCTTGGAAGGTTCCCTTGCAGGCTCGCTCTTCCCCTGCCTTACACACTGCACTTGAGAATTTGACACTAGTATTCAGAAGTCATGTTCACTCCTCACAAGGAATTTTCGATTGGCTCTGGGTGTACTGAAATGTGCAAAAGATTAGCTTCCTAAGGAGGAACTTCTCAAACTATGTCCTTCAAGTAAGGCAAATTAGTATTGAAGGTTGCATCTGATAAAAAGTGATGCTAAGCATGAAAAAAATGAAGTGTTCTTTTTTTTCAGCAACTGGTTTCTATGGATCATTTGCCATTTCTGCTATTTTCCTAAAGAAAGTTGCTGAAACAGAGTCCCTTCTGGTTCCATGATTTACAATCAATTTTTTTTTAAATCAAAGTTAACAATTTATTTTCTTTTAAGTGCCAGACTAGCTTCCAGAGAATCAATATCTTATATATCGTACTTACCACAAAAGGATAAAATTTTAAACCAACAATAAAAAATGTTTATAGTCTGGTAATTTAAAAAATGCTAAATATAAAGCTTTTTTAAATTTTTTTTTGGAGAGGTTTTTGCTATAGGGCACATGCACTTGCCAGAAAGACAGAGAGAGAGAGAGAAACAGAAAGAGCAAGAAATCACCCCCCAGGGCGAATGGCCACGCTGTAATCCCTTCTCCTCCATTCTCCTCTCAGGATCTTGGGGATGCATGCACATGTGCACAGAGCGAGTTTAAGCCACCAGGTCCGGGATTTGAACCACAGTCGACTACATTGGAGTCCAGTGACATAGCCATTATGCCAACTGCTGGTTCCTAATATAAAACTGTTTAACAATTTAAAAATGATCCCCAATACCTAAATAAATTTGAGTCACACAAAAGTCACAGTACAAATTGCAGAATATACAATACCTGCACAATGACAAGCCATGTAGCAGAACTAGGATGCTGCTAACACAGTACATAAGAGTAAATTTTACTTTCCTCGATGCTTACAAGAAGAAAGAACAATAATAAGTTAAACATTTAACTCAACGAGAGGAAAAAAACAGAAAACATTTTTTCCAAAGTAGAAGGAAGGAAATTATAAAAGAGCAGAAAATATTGAAAAGTAAATATAAGTAAAGAAATTAAAACTAATTCTTTGGGGGAAAGATTTTTCAGGTTTTGGGAGGATAGGCTCAGCCTCTGAGGTATAGCTGATAGCATACAGAACCATAAGAACTGGAAGCCACTTAGCAACCACAGCTCAAATCCCCAACTCAGTGAGCCTGAAACATGCCAAGCACATGTACCCATGATCCTGGCAAGGTAGAAAGCTGGAAGAAGGGGATCATGGCAAAACCAGGCCCCCAAGAGGGTGCTTGTCTTCTATTTCTACTCTCTTTCTCCCATGCACAACAACAAAAATGTATTTTTAAAGGTTTATTAATTTACTTTTTTCAGAGAGAGACAGGGATGGGAGCAGGAGGACTGCCAATAGAATATTCACACCGCAGTCTCTCCCCTCCCAGGCATTAGCAGCCAGGATCACAGGCACATGTGTGCACCAGGTGTGCACACGGAGGTCCCAGAATGCAAACCTGGAACCTCCCAAGTGGTTTCAGTATCATAGAGCAGGACTGAAAAAAATGTACTTAAAAACATTCTAACAAGATTGGGGCTGGCAGGTGGCGTGGTGGTCAAGGGCGTTGGACTCCACATGACTGACCATGGTTCAAGTCCCGGACCCGGCAGCTTGCTTTCTCACTTTCCCTCCTCCCACCCCTGTTCTCTCCCTCTTGCTCTCTCGCTCTTTCCCTCGCTCTGTCTCTCTCTGGTAAAATTAAAATAAATACATAAAGTTAAATAAAATAATTCTTAAAAGAAATTCTAACAAGAATGGCCTAATGAAAGAGTAAAAGCATGAATAAAGCAAAATACAAATGAAATAGAAGACATGCTGATACTGAATGAGTAAACATTAAAAGTCATAAAAAGATTTGAAGCAAATAAAACAAAGCACTAACATATGTGGAATCCACACATGGATTTCTACTGTATATAATTTTTGATATGTTTAAAACATTTCAAAATTATAAAAATTCTTATCACAGGTCAGGTGCTGGTATTTTATAACTTGAAATTTAAAATTGACTTAGAAGTGGCTCTAAAATATCTTAGAAAGGAGATGTATATGCATGTGATTCTCTGCACAGTGGAATAATTTAGCAACAGGAAAGTAGGTAAAAGGCTCGCTCTCTGGTTCTTATTTTTCCTGCTTATAGTCACTGCTTATTTTTATAGTGGGATTAGTGCTTTTCCATACTTTCCAAGTTGGACTTTCCCTTACACATTGACACATTGTTGGATCAACAGGAAAACCAACTGATTTCCTAACAATACAGTCACTTTTCTTTTTTTTTTTTAAGAGGTTTTTGCTATAGGACGCATACGCTCGCCATAAAGACAGTGAGACAGAAAGCAAAAAACCACCCCCCTGGGGGGATGGCCATGTTGCAATTCTCCTCTTCTCCTTGGTATCTTACGCATGCACGCACACACGCCCAGCATGAGTTTAAACCACTGGGTCTGGGACTCGAGCTGTGGTCTTCTACATGGGAGTCCAGCGACATAGCCATTATACAAATTGTTGGTCCCATGAATTCACTTCTTTTTTCTTTCTTTTGTTTTTTGGAGACATTTTGCTATAGGGCGTGTGCACTCACTCGAAAGACAGAGAGACAGAAAGCGAGAAATCACCCCCAGAGGGGATGGCCACACCACAATCCCTTCTCCTCCATTCTCCTCTCAGGATCTTGAGCACTTATGCACATGCTCCCAGCGTGAGTTTAAGCCGCCTGGTCCAGGACTCAAACCACAGTCAACTACTTGGGAGTCCAGGGACGTAACCAATACACCATCTGCTGGTCCCATTTTTTTCATATTTTTTTAAGAAAGATATTTGCTATAGGACACATGCACTCACCAGAAAATTAGAAAGCCAGAAATCACACACCCCCACACAGGGTGATGGCCACGCAACAATCCCTTTCTCCTCTTGCGATCTTGGGCAGGCATGCACATGCACCCCATGTGAGTTTTAAGTCACTAGGTCAAGGACTTGAACCGTGGTCGACTACAGAGTCCAGAGACATAATCATTACGTCACCTGCTGGTCCCTATTTTTTCATTTGAAAGTTATTTCCTTCTAGGTACACATGTTGTACTAAAAGCTGAGTATACAATCTAAGCTTCCATGGGAATTTCTCTTTGAGTAGTTTATGGAATTTATAATCTATGAGCAAAAGAGATGGTCTTATTATGAAGTAGAAAGTGGAGCCATCGTGTAGCCTGGTGATTAAGGTGGCTGGATCCCACATGGCCAACTCATGATTTGAGTCCCAGACCTGGTAACTTGGAAAGCACACTGGGTGCATGTGTGTGTGTGCCCAAAATCCTGAAAGAAAGGAGAGATGAAGGAGAAGAGACTGTGGACTGTGGTATGACCATACTCCTTGGGGGGTGCTTTCTTACTTTTCCTCTTTCTCTGTCTCTCTGGCAAGTGCTCACACCTTCTAGAAAATTAAGGGAAGGAGGAAGAGGAGAATAAAAAGAGTGAAGAAGTACTATTGGTGATCCTCTATGCTACTCAAAAAAAATTTTTTTTAATTTTTATTTTATCAGAAAGGTAGCAGGACCTCAAGAAGATAGCACTTACCCTGTCTAAAAATCTAGTTACTATATGGAATACCTATTGACTCCATGCAGAATTACCAAACCAACTATTCTTCCCTCCAGGTAATTATACAAATACATTTCCAGATATTTTAAAATAGAGAAGATAAAACAAAGGGAGAAAGTAACCTATGTGTGAAGTCCGAAGTCATTATTAGTTTTATTTCCTTCAGGTTGTATCTGGTATCTTTGAGTGGAGGGTCTGGCCAAGTATTGTACTTCTTTTATTTCTCCTCCTCTATGCCACTTGCTCCATCTCTTATTCTATCTACCACTTTCCGGTTTCTTTCTAGTTCTTCTCATGCATGAAGACCTTGCATCATGGCTTCTAGGCCATCACACATGTTAATCCTTAATCTTTCAAACTTATACTTAATATGATTTCTAAGGAAAATCTTCCCTGACCAACCAGAGTAGGCCAGATCTCCCATCAAATACTCTAAAGGCAATATGTACTTCTCTATTCTGCGCTTAGAATTTCTGTAATTTACAAAGACTTCTTGGTAGCTATTTACATTATGCCTGTCACTCCTGAAGGACAAGTTTATGAGTACAAGAACTGTATCAAATATCATTCATAGCTATATCCACATTCCTGGCCCAGGGCAAGCATTCGACTCCTATCTATTGAATGAATGAGGACTGGGAACACAAGTAGGATATCTGAGAATTTGGGCTTTTAAAATATTCTGCTATATGGGACCAGCAGGTGGCTTAGTAGTTCAGGTATTGGACTTCTACATGGCCAACCATGGTTTGAGTCCTGGACCTGATGGCCTGAAACTCAAACCACGCATATGTGCATGCACACCCAAAATCCTGAAAGGAGGACGTGGGAGAAGAGATTGCAGCATGGCCATCCCTCCTGGGGGTGATTTCTCACTTTCTCTCTCTGTGTCTTTATCTCTCTTGTGAGTACACGCACTCTATAGTAAAAAAGTAAGTAAATAAATAAACAACTCTCTTTTAAAAAAATGCCAAGACCAGCAGATGATATAGTGATTCCATTACTGGACTCCCACATGGCCGACCACGGTCAAGTCCTAGATCTGGTAGCTTGAAACTCAAGCTAGTTGCCTGTGTGCACATGCCCAAGATTCCAGGAGGAACATGGAGGAAAAGAAATTATGGCATGCCAATCCCTCTGGGGGGTGATTTCTAAACTTCTCTCTCTCTCACTGTCTCTGTCTCTCTCTCCCCTGCAAGCACATACATACTAAGGCAAAAGCCTGTATAAAAAAAAAAAAATTCTGAGACCAGCAAATGGTGTAATGGTTATGTCTCTGGACTCCCATGTGGTCGACCACAGTTCAAGATCTGAACCAGTGACTTAAAATTCACATCAGGTATATGTGCATGCATGCCCAAAATTCAGAGAGGAGAATGGAGGAGAAGGGACTGCAGTATGGCCATCCCCCTGGGGGATGATTTCACGCTTTCTGCCTCTCTCTGTCTCTCCGGAGAGCACACATGCCCTATAGCAAGAGAAATGCTGCCAGAAATTCCTAACATTAGCTTTCCAGCCACTTCAACTCCACATGCCTGAGTTTGTAGGAATTTCCTATGAAGATAATCAAGTTATTATAGTGGCCAATTATTTGCTGGAACATAAATATTTTTTATTAAATAATAAGAAAAGTACTCTAGTTTCGGATAACACTGAAGGAATAATTAGTAATTGTGTATTTGTATGTGTGCACGCACACTTCAAATCAGTTAAGACTTGTCAAAAAAATTTTCTATAATTTCCTGTCCCCACCGTAATTACTCTAATAGTTCTCTCTGATTTCAAAACACTTTACAACAGTAGATTTAGACAAGACATTACATAATAAGGTTAGTTCTATAATTAGAATTTGAAGAGATATTCTATTATGAAACTGTTCATTGGTTTCAAACAGAAATATCATTAGTGCTACTTTAATTTTTTTTCTGATTTATGACAGAATATATCTTTTAAGTTTATAAATAACATTTTGAATTTTAACAGATGAAATAATCCTTCAGATACTTAATTGGAAAACAAGAAGGAAAATAAAGAGGACTTTCCACACAAATAGATTACAGACAGAGCTTAGGAACAGAACTCATGCTGACAGCAGCTGTCGCTTTTCATTTTCCTGACTCTCAGCACTAAGATACCTGCCCTGTGTAACCGGGTAAAGGGCCAATACATATTCTTAACAACGCCATTAAGGCAGCTGATGCATTATGCATGGTGATGGACCTAGAACAACCTTGCTTAAGTCCCCAAGGAAAGAAAAAGTTACTTAATCCCCAAAGAACTTTTCCTCACAATGCAAAGAGAATTAAATCATTAAATCAGAAACCTTTCTGAGACCACGATGATTACAAGATGGCAGAAGAACATATGTCTGCATAAGCCTACGAGGGGAAAAATGCACACACCTTCAAGCACATCAAGACGCTAAGTATTAGGTCATCGTGAAAGTCATGATGTCTCTTTCTGTTTTTCTGTGCAAAAAATGTTCCATGATTTTCTCAATGACCCAACAGATGCCTGTAGTAAATAAAATATTGAGAGATATACCTGGAATAATTAATGTTCATGTGAGGACAAACATTGTATCAGTTTATTATTAGATTGATGTAGCTCTTTTACTCTCTTCCTGTGTATGGAATATGTTCATGCGTGTGTGCACGCGCACATGTGCATGTGTTTTGGAAAGGGGCAGGCAAGGAGAGGGGGAGGATGGGTATTTTGAAGCACATTGGCAAGCGTACAGCCAAATACAATCTAGCCTTTTGCCAGGACAATGATATATTTCAGCTTAATTACTCTTGTCCATAAAATTCACATGTCCTCCAGATGCAGAACAAATGTACTCACAGGCATGAGATAGGCATAAGAGCTGAGCCATGTGTTTGCCATGTGCAAGACAGCAACATATTTCAAATGGTAATAGTTTATAAGCCACAGAGCTCCCCAGTACCGAATAATACACAATCCAACTTCTGTAGAGAACAAAGGAGGACTAAAAATAGACCCCAGAAGAAAATGGCTGATAAAAACAAGTTGTCCTTAGAAGACATCTGGTCTTCTTTAGAATTTATATTGGAATCATTGAGAGTTACCTGAACCAAACAATGACATCTTCAACGTGTGGCTTACAAAACAACTGCTAAAGGAGATATAATTGCAAATAGTAAATTGGAAGAGTGGTATAGTTAAAATATTTTTATTCTGATTCTTCTGCAATTAAGATTATTAGTTTCCACAGAGAGGGTAGACAATACTGAATAATACAGTAGCACAAATTCTGGTGCCTGGCTGCCTGGCTTCCAATTCTTTCATTAATTCTCCAGTAGTTAAGAAAGCAAAACGAGTTTGGGTTTGTAAAAAAGAAGTTAACCCTGAGAAGCGACTGGCATTAAACCACAGGCACCAATTATCTGCCCCTAAGATTAGAGTTATGGAGACTGAGTTAACAGAGAAAAAATGAAAGCATAAGCTTTCTGCAGGATAGGATCATATGGTAATTACCATCAATAAAACTAGTACATTAAGACTCATAAATTAACCATCAAAATTATGTTTTTTTTCCAGTTTTACATTTTGTTTAAGATTTTAAATACCTCTGTTGAGAACATTATGGATCTTGAACTAGGAACAGAGAAAAGTAATGAGCCTGCCTTCTGACAAAATCCACTATTTAAATTTTTTTTTGTTTTTTGTTTGTTTGAGAGAGAGCGTTTTGCTATAAGGTGCACAGGTCTACGGAGACACAGGAAGATATAGAGAGACAGAAAGCAAGAAATCACCCCCCAGGGGGCATGGCCATGCTGCAATTCCGTTTCCTCCGTTCTCCTCTTGGGATTTTGGGCACACACATC
The DNA here is from genome assembly GCA_026018925.1 of Tupaia tana. NCBI lineage: Eukaryota > Metazoa > Chordata > Mammalia > Scandentia > Tupaiidae > Tupaia > Tupaia tana. Next base: position 62,238,071 of record JAKSZU010000003.1, on the reverse strand, counting down.
TCGTGAATTGGGGCACACATGCACATGCGTCCAGCGTGACTTTCAAGCTGCTAGGTCTGGTACTCAAACAGTGATCAACCATGTGGGAGTCCAGCACCTTAAACACTATGCCACCTCCGGGCCCTGAAAGCATTTTTAAATGGGCAGCAGCTCAAACCTGCAGTACACCAGGGACAAGATTTCCTTTGCTATCCCTATTTACAATTGCAAGTCATCTCTAACTGAATCTCATCACCATCTCTGAAATTCAATTTAGTAATTTCTTATTAAATTGCCATAGATTAATATTACTTTATATTCATTTAGTATAAAGTCTAGATCTTGGTCTTCTAGGATCCTTATAAACCTACGTTTTAAAAAAAATCATTTTACGTCAGTAGTTAGAAGTGAATAAAGTCATTTAAACGCACAGTTTAGGGGGCCAGATGGTGGTGCAGGAGTAGCACAATGCTCTGCAAGGGTTGACACACATGCAAGGGTTCCAGGTTCACTTTCAGAGAACTCCCTGAACACACAGTGTGTATGCAGGCCCACGGTCCAGACCAGCAGGAGCTGGGGGAAGCAGGGATCTGGCGGGGAGGACGCTGTTAGAGTGCCTTTTGTCCCTCTCTCTCTCTCGCTCATGGAAGAAATAAAAAAAATAAGATTTTAAAAATATATATAGGATGTAAAGCTTGTCTAGCTGTAGCTAATAACTAAATATTCATGTACTAAGCAACATATGAAGGGCCAACAGATGGTGTGGAGGTTACAACATTGGATCCCACGTGGCTGACTAAGCAGTTCAAGTCCCAGACCCAACAGCTTGAAAATCATGCTGAGTAAGCGTGTGTGAGCCCAAAAGCCCAAGAAACAGAATGAAGAAGGGATTGCAGTATGGCCATGCCCCTGAAGGAGTGATTTTTTTCATTCTCTCTCTCTCTCTCTCTCTCTCTCTCTCTCTCTCTCTCGCAAGCACACACACCTTATGCAAAAAAAAAAAAAAAAAAAGAACATATATTTAGTATATTTTTTAAAAATCATTCTAGTTTTGCTGGTGGACATTAAATCATGGCTAAGCTGTTTCAGAGAAATGGTCTTGAGAAGCAATACTTCCAAAGTCACGTATGCATTTGTGGTTAACTTGGTTTCAATTACTGTAAAGAGAAACCATGCCCATAGTTATGCCACTGGTTCTCCAAGAGTTCAGGTTCAGTGATGAAAGTACATAACCTAAATCTCCCACAATGTATGAAATGTGGCATGAAAAGTGTAATTTAAAAAATGTAAATACAGATATCTAATACCTAGGGAGCCGCATCTGTCAAACATCCCTCATTGTTTTATTTTAATAAGTTCCACGTTCTATTACTCTTTTAAAGAATCTGTGTTCCCTAGTGAACAAAATGGAGACAAAAACTAAGATGGGATCCCAGAGGGTGGCACAGGAGTAAAATACGATACTCTGCAAGGTAGATCCCCATGTAAAGGTTAATGGTTTGTATCAAAGTATGGGCTGGCAGGAGTTAGGGTTAGGTCATGGCATATGATTACTGATGGGGATGCCGTGTGTATGTGTGTGTGTGTGTGTGTGTGTCTTTTATAAAATAAATAAACTCTACAGTTTATAGTATATAAATTATATCTTACTACAGCTGTTTAAAAAAAAAAAAAAAAAAAAAAAAAAACCTAGTTACTATGGCAGCTGGAGACCCTCCAAGAAATAACAGAGGGTCTTCGATTGTCAATTGCCCATCAGCTGGTTTTAAAATGTACATCACTGGGTTTTTTACTTGTATAGAAGCCTCCTGGTCTCAACAGAGCCAAGGAAAATGTCTAAAACTTGGCTTTGAAATTTGGAGATAAAATTAGATGCTTAAGTGACAACTTCTATAAATAGATCCATTAAAAAAAAAAAAAAATCCTTCTAAAACCATCTTCCTAGCCATGTGACTTAATTGCTCTCTAGGTGACTAAGTTTTATCCAAAAGCCTTATCCAAAAGTTTCTGTAAAAGCTACAGTGGTGAGAATTCAAGACAGAAAGCATGTTTCTCAAATATATGAGAAAGTTGTAAATAAAAAAGGCACCTTGGAAAAGAAATGCTGTTGCTGAGTTACTCTACTAAAAGAAAAAAAAAAAAAAAAAAAGAAATGAGATAAAAAGAAAAAACTTCAGTATAGATTACTTGGCAACAGTGGCTACTGCTAACATTTCATCTTGAAGATAGGCTCCGAAACAAAAAGCCTGAAAAAAAGCCACTTGATAAAAAAAGCATGTCTCTACCTGGGAAGATTCATTAGCAATGCAGTGGGAGCCTCAGCTCTGTGCACACAGCGTGCCTGCACACCAAGGCCTGGGTTTCTTTTTCTCATAATCACGTACTCTTGCTTCCAGAGAAAGAACCAAGACTGAATGGCAATACAGGTTTGAGAATCAATAAGGAAACTTGATACCCAAGGTAAGCAAAAGCAGATTAACCCTTGTGTTCATCTTTGCCATTGTAATAAATATATACATATGAGACACTTTGACAGCTTACTAGCTATTTTTGTACTCCCTGTGCCCAGAAAAGAAAAAAAGTCAAGTATTTCTGTATTCTTCAATTACATGCAATGAAATTTGAGAGATATCTGTGTTTTATAAAAGGATACATTAAAAAAGGTCTTATCATTTAAAATAAAGAATCCAGTCACTGAAGTATAACCTACATCTTAAAGTAAGTTTGATCAAAAATGACAAACTGAGACATTTTTTACATAAGAAAAGAGTCAACAAGACGATGTAGCACCATAAAATTACTTGTGAGTTTTTTTAATAAGTAAAACTGCTTAAAAGAAATCTTACTGGGTCAGCAGGTGGCATGTTGGCTAAGGTGCCATCTCAATGTTTCGAGTCCTGGATCCAACAACTTAAAAAACACACTGGGCAAGTGTACACGCATGCCCAAAATTCCAAGAGGAAAAAGGAGAAGCGATTGCAGTGTGGCCATACCCCATACCCTCAGGGAGTAATTTCTCACTCTCTCTCCCTCTGTTTCTCTCTGGCAAGCACACACACCCTATGGGGAAAATATAGACAAACAAAAGATATCTTTAAAAACAGTTTCTTTTTTATATACATTTAGTCACTGCATCATCAAGAATTATCTTTTAATTTTATTTATTATTATTGTTTTAATTTGTATAAGACATGTGAGCACACAAGAGAAAGACAGAGAGGGAAAGTGAGAAAGCAAGTCACCAGGTCCAGGACTTGAACTATGGTTTGCCATGTAGGAGTCCAATGCCCCAACCACCACACCACCAGCTGGCCCCTAGAGAAGCAGTTATTTCTTTACCTAGTGGAGAAATCTAGGAAAGGAGACATGAGAAATCTTGAATATAACTCAAGTTCACAAACAGTTTTCAATAGATACTTTTCAGGTTCACAGGAGCTACAAATGCAAAGGTATCCAGAGGTGGATCTCTTGTCTTGATAGTTAGTTACCTTATTTAAAATTTCCTGAGCCAGGAGATGAAGTAGTGGTTAAGGATCCAGACTCCCAAATGGCTAGCTACAGTTTGAGTCCTGGACCCACTGGCTTGAAAAACCATGCCAGGCTGTGTGCATGTGTGCCCAAAGTCCCAAGAGAATGGAGGAAATGGATTACTACATGGCCATCCACCTAGGGGGGTAATTTCTCACTTTTCCTCTCACCATCTCTCTCTGGCAAATGCATGCGCCCTATGGCCAAAACTGTAAAGAAAAAAAAAAGAAAGAAAGAAAGAAAGAAAGAAAGAAAGAAAGAAAGAAAGAAAGAAAGAAAGAAAGAAAGAAAGAAAGAAAGAAAGAAAATAAAATTTCCCAAGTGATTTTTTATAGCTGTCCTCGACCATTTTTCCCCTGTCCTGACACATTCATTATAGAAAACAAAAAAGATTAAGACAGGATAAAAAAAAAGGGGGGGGGGGGGGAGTAACTTTTTTTATGAACCAAGAAATGAGCTGGAAATCTGACTTTGAAAAGTGAGTGCAAAGGGAATACGAAGACTCTGCTAGTAGCATCAGCTGAAGATGGTATTGTGCTAAGTTGGAAATCTTCCATAGAGCTCTGACCCCAGGGAGGGAAGAGGGATGTGAACAGTGAGAGAAAAACTGTTCTGCAGGAAAACTCAGGCTTTCTCCTTACTTCTAAATCAACTTCCTTGTTACTCTGTTTCCAGAAATGAGAGCGGCCATTTAAGTTTGCCTAAAAATATCTTTTTAAATGTAAATCTAACTACCAACCCATCAGATAAAAGCTTCCCTTGATTCACAATAACCTCTCCCACCATTAAGTAGACACTTTTTCTTCAGACACTTGTTCCCCCATACACAACATTCTCTCCAATCTTTTACCTGTTCCCAGATTTCTGCCTTGACCCATACTCCTTTGCTTTCTTATCCATCTGTTTACTGCCACCACAAACACAAAAAAGACTCTGAAACAATGATTCTCAAGTGCACTCAATCAAATGATGGATAGAAACCAGTTAATGACCAGTCAAAAGTCAATACACAATGAACGATGGGTGTCTCTGTACACACCCATTCTTAAGGATCAGGACCCTAATCCAAAGGCAAGTCGGGAATGCTCATATATAATCATTTAGAAATAATTTGAGCTAACAAAACACTCGGTGGCCATTACTTTTAATATTAACTCATTACTTTTAATATTAACTTGAGACAAAATAATTTAACAACAACAAATGTTAGTTATAGCTATTATTACTATGACTATTATAATACTGATTAAGGTACATACAACTGGAAATTAAAAAAAAAAATACTACCAGAATTAGTGATATTGCTACTGTTCATAATCTTTTTTTGGTGATATAATAAATTGTATAATAAACAGACATTCTACAAAGATGTCTATTTTCACTTTATAGACCCAGGAAATATGCTCCATCTATACATATTCTACAACTAATAAATGACTTATCCATCCTCTCCTAGTGTGCTAAAACTTGTACTACAGTTATTTTCCTATGATGTTCATGCAAAGAAAAATAAAACAGATCTTGGACTGAAGTGTTCTAGGATTTCTGACCAAGGCAACTAACAGTACAAAATAACTACTCAAATACATAATTAAATTTGAGAGAAAAACCTAAAGGGTTTAAGTAGAGCACCATTTTAGTTTAAGGAGTAAGGATTGTAAAGGAGTAATTGTGAGGTACCTCCAAAGTAAATTTTATATATATATATATATATATATATATATATATATATATATATATACACACACACACACACACACACACACACATACATATCTATCTATCTATATACACACACATATATATTTATAATTATAATTATATATAATATATATTTATAATTATATATAATTTATACACACACACACATATATACACATAGTAAGTATAAATAAAACACATTTCAATTTATATGGTTATCCTTTTTATATAATATAGAATATATAGTAATAATATAGTTTGGGAGTCAGTTCTGGAAGTAAATAATCTAGATTCAAATTCTGGCTCAACTTCTCCTTATTGTGCTACTTTCAAGAAGTTATGTAACTTCTCTGTGCCTTGGTTTTCTGTAATGTAGGATAAAAGTTCTATTTATAACTGCAGGTTGTTTTGAGGATTAAATATACATAAATTCATATTCCTATCATATCATGCAATAAATGTTACTAACATTATTAATTAACATTAGCAATAAATGTTAGTTATAGCTATTATTAGCATTATAATATTGATTAAGGTATATATAACTGGAAAATTTAATTAATCAGAATATCAGCAGCTTTTCATTTCAAAACAAAACTTACTTAGCTAATTATAATACAGGAAACTGCCATGGTTTAGATTTTCTTGCCACTATGAACCAGTTCTAGTTTCCCTTGTCTTACAAATCCAGAATCATAGTTCTGCACAATCAAAATTTAAAAATTGCATTCCCAAGCTATTCTGACTAATTGAAGATTTATACATCAAACACAAAATTTCTGCCTAAACAAAGGAAGAAATAAAGAATTTAATTTTTAAAGTCATTGAAAATAAATATAAGGAAAAGATAAGATAGTAAACTATGTTTTACTAAAGAAGCAGAAAATATCTTTTTTTTTTTTTTCTGTATAAAGACTTTATCTTTGTAACCCTTGAGCCAGTTAGGGAAATAATTGGCTACTGACTTTGGACTGATGAGAGGAATTCAGCACTTTCAATGTGGTTCCTGGAAAAAACCCAGAGGAGTTCTGAGTAAGATTTTTTTTTTTAATGGACTGGAAACAAATAGAGGTGATGAGTGAGACCAAAGTGGTTTCCTTGAAGGGAGAAACTGAACGTCCTCTGTCCCTAAGTAAGATGAAGTTTGCCTTGACAGGCTTGGGGATTAGGAAGCAAAGAAAACGCAATTCTCAGATTGGAAAATCAGCAAAGATTGTGCAGTCAAGTCAATGATTTGTGTGTTACACATACCAGGGAGCCCTGCGATCCGACAGGGAAGTACGCTTTGCTGATTAAGTACGAGTTTCCTGAAAAGGGATATTACTACAGAGACAGCAGATAGCTGTTCGCTTGATCCCCTCTCCATGCTCATATTTGCATTTCATCATTCCAGACAGGCATAGATGGAAACAGTTATAGGGAACTGCCTATTTTTTTTCTTTAATTTAGCAAAGGAATTAGAGATGCTCTACATTCAGAAAAACATTATCAGATGAAATAGAGATGTGAAAGCAAACAGGGATGAGAATAAAAGGAGCTAAAAAGATTCCTAGTCCAGGTTATTTTTTTTCCCAAAATAGAAGCAAAATGACCCCCCCCACCCACCCATTTCTTCTATGCTGTATCTCAAGGAATCCAGGTAACCTTTCAGCAGGAAAGCAGTGATATAAATCAATAAACTACTTAATTTGTCTTAGGACTGGCCCAACTTTTTGGAGAAACTGGCACAATGATTACAACTAGATAAATTATAAAAAAAAAAAAAAAAAAACAGATTTTGTTTTGAGCCTTTATAAGTTAGAAATGTATATATAGAAATATATTTGCCAGCAAAATGTCCTTATATTTGAGATTTGTTTTGAAATATTCCACACTGCAAAAGGAAAGAAAGAAAGAAAGAAAGAAAGAAAGAAAGAAAGAAAGAAAGAAAGAAAGAAAGAAAGAGGAAAGAGAAAGAAAATATTGTCGAAATGTTGAACTGTTGATACTGGATGATGAATATGAGGGAGTTCATTATAGTATCATGTGACTTTTTTTTTTCTTGAGAGGTTTTTGCTATAGGGCACATGCGCTCGCCAGAAAGACAGAGAGAGACAGAGAGACAGAAAGCGAGAAATCACCCCCTAGGGGGGATGGCCACACCACAATCTCTTCTCCTCCACTCTCTTCTCGGGATCTTGGGCACACACGCACACACGCCCAGTGTGAGTTTAAGCCACCGGGTCCGGGACTCAAGCCGCAGTAGACCACATGGGAGTTCAGCGACATAGCCATTACACTAACTGCTGGTCCCTCATATGACTTTTATATATGTTTAAAATTTTCTTATTGTAATTAATATAAACATATTAGTAGCCCCAATTCTCAGAAAGTTATTTCAATTGGACAATGTAATTTATTTTGGTTACTGAAACAGAGTTTAATTTAAATAAAGAATTTTATCATAGGAATATACACAAAATGAAAGACAATGAACATGGGTTTTATAGGAAAATAACTTATCAAATATTTATAACACAATCCAGAGTTTACTAAAAATCAAGCAAGATACAATATCATATATAAATACAGTACTGGGACCAGCAGTTAGCGTAATGGCTATGTCGCTGGACTCCCACGTAGTCGACCGCGGTTCGCATCTCGGACCCGGTGGCTTACAACTCACGCCGGGCACGTGTGCATGCGTGCCCAAGATCCCGAGAGGAGAATGGAGGAGAAGGGATTGCGGCGTGACCATCCCCCCTGGGGGGTGATTTCCTGCTTTCTATCTCTGTCTCTCTCTGTCTGTCTGGCGAGCGCACGCGCCCTATAGCAAAAACCTCTGCAAAAAAAGAAAGATAAATAAATAAATAAATAAATACATTACTAAGGTAAATGTATTTCATATATATAAATACATATATACACATACATACACACACACACACACACACAATATGTACTTAAGACAAACTTGGTGATGAGTGTAAGGATGATTTTTCCTTTTTTTGCTATACATTCCTCTGCTTATAAGTTTCATAAACTGAGTGTGTGAGTTTGCATAAACGTGTAATCAAAAAATGAAAACAGGTCCAGCTTGTGGAGTGGTGGTTAAGGTGGCTGGATCCCACAAGGCCAACCATGTAGCTCGAATCCCAGACTGGCAACTTGAAAAACACACCAGGTAGGTGTGCAAGTATGCCCAAAATCCCAAGGAGAGGAAGAAATTTAGGAGAAGGATTGTGACATTCCCTGTGGCAGGGGGGAGGGGGGGATGCTTTCTCTCTTTCTCTCTCTCTGTCCCTCTAGTAAGCACATGTGCCTGCTAGCAAAATTTAAAAATTGAACAAATGGCATTATAATTCAGATAAGGTGGAATAGATATTCTAAACACTGGTGAAGAAAATAACACATAGGCTGACTACAACTTAGTTATTAAAGGAGCCAGATTTCACATGGCTGACCATGATTTGAATTCTGGCCCTAGCAGCTTAAGACACACCAGTAGATGGTGTCCATTGCTGGACTCCCACATGGTTGACCACGGTTCGAGTCCCGGACCCAGTGGCTTGAAACTCATGCCAGGCACATGTACATGCCTGTCCAAAAAAATCCTTGATATTTTCCTGTAGACCTAACACTTTTACCAGGGAAGTCTTTCACAACTGAATGCAAAACCACACACCTAACCTGGATCAAGATTTCACCTCTTAGTTCTTAGTGCTAACCTTAAATCTCAAAAAGTGTTTTCTATGACATAATCTAAAAAAGAATACTGACACCTGTGCCAATTTTATAAAACATAAGTCCAACAATTCCTATTGTACAATAAAAATTCTTTTTTGTAGTAACTAAAAGGTTTTTTTTTCACAAGTAGGTAATAAATTTTCTTAAAACTTTACAAAATATAGAAAAACCTTAGAATTACACATTAGAAGTAATCCTGAAAACTAAAATCATGATCAGTAGTAATTAAAGAATCTCAAAAACTTTCCTCCAAAAAGAAAAAAATGTCACTTACTTTAACTTCCACTGTCTTGCCTCCATGTTCAATATGTCTCTCCACGTATTCAGAAGACAGCAAATCACTGCAACAACAAAAATAATGACTTCATTTCTTAAATCATGAAAATGTAAAACATTTGAAAATCAGAGTCAAGTTTATACGTATCTGCTTTAAAAAGAGTCTTTAACCCAGATTTTAAAATAAAAATCAATATTTTATACCTCTCTCTTATGCTCTCTCTCTCTCTCTCTCTCACACACACACACAGCCCAGTATCCCTAAAAGGATATGAGACTAAGCTATCACCTCTCACCCCATTACTTAGCAGACCTGATTCTGCCGGTCCAGCCAGCAGTTTTAGATACCATAAGCACCCTCTTATTTTCAAGACATCTTATTCTTAAGTTTTTACCAAATAGTTTCAACTGGTTACCACATATTACTATTTATTTATACGTTACCTGTATTTTTTTTATGCCATAGGGCATATGTACTTGCTAGAAAGAGAAAGAGAGAGGGAAAGAGAGATATCACCCCTCAGGGGGATGGCCATGCCAAAGTCCCTTCTCCTCCACTCTCCTCTTGTGATTTTGGGCGTAAACATACACACACACACACACACACACACACAAACACACACACACACACACACAAAAACTCCTGGTATGATTTTCAAGCCCCTGGGATCTAGGACTGAAAATGTGGTTGACCCAATCCTGTGCCTTCATCACTACACTGCCTGCTGAACTTCACATAATATTTTTTCTGGGGACCAGCAGTTGGTGTAATGGCTATGTCGCTGGACTCCCATGTAGTCGGCAGCGGTTCGAGTCCCGGACCCTGTGGCTTAAATTCATGCTGAGCGCGTGTGCATGTGTGCCCAAGATCCCAAGAGGAGAGCGGAGGAGAAGGGATTGCGGCATAGCCATCCCCCCCGGGGGGTGATTTCTCGCTTTCTGTCTCTCTGTCTCTCGCTGTCTTTCTGGTGAGTGCATGCACCCTATAGCAAAAAACTCTCAAAAAAATTTTTTTAAGTTTATAAAACCTTAAATATGCTTCTCTTTAATGGTATATATGTGAAAAAATTCCCTTTAAATAGAGGTGTCTCAAAACATAGCTTCCATAAAAATCTTTAATTTTTAAAATCACTATCTTTTTTTAAAGGCTTTTGCCAAAGTGCGTGTGCACTTGCCAGAGATAGGTAAACAGAGACAGAGGGAAAGTGAGAAATCACCCCCCAATGGGGATGGCCACACCACAGTATCTTCTCCTCCAATCTCTTCTCAGGATTTTGGCCACACATGTACACACATGCTCATGTTTTTCAAGCCACTGGGACTCTAACTGCAGTCAGCTATGTGGGAGTCCCATGTCTTTTTAAAATTAATTAATTAATTAATTAATTTACTTCAATTTGACCAGAGAGGGACAGAGTGAAAGAGAAAGAGAGAGAGAAAATGAAAAAGCAAGCTGTGAGGTCCCGGACTTGAACCACGGTCAGCCGTGTGGGAGTCTAGTGCCCCAACTACCACGCCACCTGCCAGCCCCCAAGGAGTCCAGTGTCTTAACCACTACTCTACCTGGTGGCCCCTGAAAAAAATCTTTTTAAAAGTGCTCTGAAGGTCACCAACGTTGCCCCAATTATTAAAAATACGTATACTCTGAGCACATACATCCATCATCAGTTGCCTATAACATAAGTAAGATGATCAAACAAGCATTACATTAATGCAGGCACCATGATCCCGTAGCATCTTAGGTGTACAGTATTCATCTTTTCAAGTATCTTTTGCCCTAATTACGTTCTGAACTAATAAATTCAGGGGGAAAAAATGAGCTGATAAAAGCAAGAGAAGTAAAAAGTCAAAAATAAGCAGACACTGGAGAGAGACTGAGTTGTACCAGTGGCAAATACCAGAGCAGAAGCTCTGAATCTCCACTGCTCAAGTCCCAGGATCCAGAACAGCGTGTCCCTGATGCCGGATACCTCTGGAAGCTTCTATTCATCACAGTCACCTGTGTAAATCCCCATTATCAGAGCCAGTGTGAGTGAAATCAAAATCGCCTACATAAAACACTCCTTAAAGGAACAGTAGTTATAGTAGTAATACTAGAAATAATAATAACAATTTTTTAAAAATCAACTTTTAAGTCTTTCAGGTTTTCCAATTTCAAGGGAACATTTCCCTTTGAATTATAAAATCTAAGCATAAGAAAGTATGAGTCACTGCAGGAATGTAATTACAGCAAAGAAAAGCCCTCTGCTCCCGAATTATGCAGCTATTTCAATCAAGCCATTATGTCTGCAAGTATTGCTGGAAAGGACTCCATGTAATTTAAATCAAAACAGCCCATGCAATTTCGTTTTGTTTGGTTGCAGTACTGTGAAAGTCTGCTAAGTATTATTATTTTAATTACTGGGGTGAAAAACCTTTTATTTAAAATGTCACTTTTTCCTCTACTGAACCAAAAAATCCTTACTACCACCAAGTATGAACCTCAGAAAAAAATTTTGAAGCTTCCTGTGGAGATAATCAAAACTGCCTTAGGTTCTTTTTCTCAGCTTGTCATTGTTTATCATTACATAGGTAAGTACTTTAATCATGTTAAGTGTAGGAAAATGAAGGGCCTCCATAACAGAAAGGACATTTTATTTTACTGTAAATGAATCAAGCATCAATAGAACTATTACCATGCTAACAGCCTACTTAATATTAATGTGTGGGTGGTCAGAAGGTGGTGTAGTGGTAAAACATGATGCTGTGCAAAGCTGACTCAGATGGGAAAAGGTTCCAGGTTCACTTCTGGAAAACTCTCTGAACATGCCAGGCACATGTGTGCCAATGATCAGGGTTGGGTGAGGCTGAGGGAGACTGCTGCATCAGGACCCCATCGGGGTCTCGGTCGCTCTGTCTCACTTATAGAAAAAATAAGTAAACCTTTTGAAAAAATGCATAGGGGCCAGCAGATGACATGGTGGTTAAGGTGCTTGATCCCACATGGCCTACCGTAGTTCTAGTCCCTGACTTGGTGACTTGAAAATCACACCAGGCATATGTGTGTGTGCCCAAAATCCCAGAGGAAAATGGAGGTAAAAGGACTGTGGCATGCCCATACCCACTAGGGGGTGATTTCTTGTTTTCTCTCTCTGTCACTCTCCTGTGAGCACACACACCTTATGAAAAAAAACTAAAAAAATTAAAATTAAAATATATAAAATATCAATTCTTTGATTAAAAATTCTGATGTTTGAATGTTTCTTTGTGAATTTTTAAAGATTAAAAATAATTGTCAATCAAATTTAAAACCCACATGTTTTCTAAAGGGAGTATAGTTTTAAAAAAAATTGAAATGTATATATTTTCCTGTGCAGGCCACAGTAAGCCTGGAATAAGCAAAACAAATGAAATGTAAACATTTTCAGCCACAATAATGATTATCTTTTGTCTAGGGGGCAACTGTCATAAACCAGAGGCAGCTGGTATAGTACAAAGGTTTGGGAACTAAAAAAAAAAAATACAAGGGGATTTCAAAAAGTTCATAAAAAATGGAATTAAATTGCAGGTTTATTTTAGTGCCAAAAAAGTAAATCCACGCATAGATTTTAATAATATACATAAGATTTCCTCTTATTTTGATTTTTCCATCAAAAATAAGCACTGCCATTTACTATCAGTGTGACCTTGGTCGAGTTATTTAACTTTATGAACATAATTTGCCCATATCTAAAATGAAGATAATAAAAATTGCACCACAAAGTTGGTATGGTATTAAACCAGAACATAGGTGAAATGCTTCCCAAATCCTGGTTTCAGTCATCCCATTCTCTATTCCCCATTTCCTATCTACTCATCTTCCTCTAGAACTGTCACTTTAAGTCTTGAGGTCCTTTAAACCTTTGGCCCTACCTACAACCACTTCACTGACATTCACCACCATCTTGTCCACTTAACCTTGTTTATATTCCATGACCCAAACAGGATAATCACCCCCTTACATGTGCTCTATGCTTCCTTATACCCTCTCTTTACATTGCATTCACTTGGTGGACCTCAACTATGGCAAAACTTCTAATTAATCAAAATCTGACTCCAAGAAACAAATATCCGGTCACAGGTTAAATTTAGAGCACATTATTAACCTAAAAGAAAGGGTAAGACATAGTAAAGCAAAAGCTTATCTGAGCCAAGGATTCAACAGCCACTGCATAACACAGATTCTGATTGCCCAGAAATGTGCACAGAGAAATGGTGCCAAGAAGACTCATTTATATAGCAAAAACAAGGGCAAGAAGAAGGAAGGTTACAAGTTGTTTGTCAAGAATTCACTTTGGTCCATTTAAAATAGTACAGGTAAACTGACGTGGTATGTTATTTTTTATATCATGAACTAGACAAACACTTCACTTAAGAAGGGAGGGATTATATCATAACTATTCCAGTTCAATCTGTTTACTATAAACTAAAACATGATTTGGGGGCAATAACTCTGATGGGTGTGGGGAGCATAATTTAGAACTCAATGCTTATGCCTCTCCTCGGATAATGGGACCTCACATCCCAGACTGGCCTGAACTACTTTTCTTTCTTTTTTTTTTTAAGAGAGATTTTTGCTATAGGGCACATGTGCTCACTGAAGAGACAGAGAGACAGAAAGAGAGAAATCACCATTCAGTGGGATGATCACACTACAATTCTTTCTCCTGCATTCTCCTCTTGGGATTTTGGGCTTGCACGCACAAGTGCCTGGTGTGAGTTTTAAGTTGCTTGGTCCAGGACTTGAACTGGAGTCAGCTATGCAGGAGTCTAGCAATGTAGCCATTACGCCATCTGCTGGTCCTCTACTTTTCTTTATAAACAGTTAACAACTGATCTATCAATACAACACCACCCATAAGCACACAATTGTGTTCCTATAAAACCCTCTCCAAATTTATCTCTTCTCAAATCTCCAAAGTTGCCCCGATCGTTACTTCCTATTGATGACCTCAACCTGTATTTGCTGGGAAAAAAATGAAATAGAGGAAGACGCTCTCATCTTTACTGTCAAACAATATCCCTATTTTAAACCTGTCTCTACACTAGGATGTCAGACAGCCATCTCAAATTCTACATGTCTAACTCTCCCAACTAAACCCCAACATCCAATTCAACATTAAAAATGTATCCCGGGGGACCAGCAGATAGCACAGTAGTTATGTCACTGGACTCCCACATGGCAGACTGTGGTTCGAGTCCTAGACCTGGTGGTTTCAAAATCACACTGGGCACAAGTGCGTGTGTGTCCAAGATTCCAGAGGAGAGTGGAGAAGAAGGGACTGTGGCATGGCCATCCACCCTGGGGTGATTTCACTTTCCCTTTCATTGTTTCTGTCTCTGTCTCTCTCTCTGGCAATAGCATGAACTCTAAAGGAAGAACCTCTAAAAAAAAAAGTATCTTGGGTCAGCACATGAATGTGGTGGCTAAAGTGACTGGATCCCACATAACCAACTGTGGTTCAAGCCTAGAACCTGGTGGTTTAAGCAGCACAATGGGTGCGTGTGCAGGCATGCCAAGAATTCCAAAAGGAGAAACGGAGGAAAAGGGATTGTGATATGGCCATCCTCCATAGGGGGGTGGTCTCTCACTTTCCCTCCCTCTCTCTCTCTCCAACAAGTACACATGTCCTTTGGCAAATTAGAAAAAGAAAAAATTCATCCTAGTAGGCCAGCCCCATGACCTGGTGGTCAAGGGAGCTGGAGCCCACATGACCAACCACATGGTTTAAATCTCAGTCCCAGTGGCTGGAAAAATATGCTGGGCATGTGCATATATACATGTGCCCCAAATCCCAACTGATGGAGAGATGGAGAAGGGAGTGAGTTGGGACCACACTTCATTGGGGGATGTTTTCTCTCTGTCTCTGTCTCTGTCTCTGTCTCTCTCTCTCTCTCTGGTGAGTATTTGTGTCTTTTGGCAAAATAAAATTTAAAAATATACCCTATTAATAACTTCACAGTGGGGAAAACTGGAGAATATCACCATAACCAAGTAATCACAGTTAATATCAATAATGAAATAAATGAATATCACATGATTCTGAAGAGACACTGTAAGATACATCACTTACTAAAGTGTATTCACTCTAAAAATGCATAAGAAAGAAATGAACAAATGACAAAGAAATCTGAAAATAATAGATTTTCAAAGAGATGTCCTCAGAACAAAGATATAATCCAAGATGCTGCCAATAAAATGTTGACTTCAAGGTCAAGATCAAATCAAGACTATGGTGTTTTAAGATCCTTTTTTAAGACTTGAGAAAGACTTAGGTTGACTAGACCATATCATCTACATAATAGAGTTTCTAAGATTCCTATGGGCTTGTCTCCTCAGCTAGACAAAAGTGTTTCTAAGACTTTGATCAACAGACATTATTACCCAAACAAAAAAGCTATTAGGAATCTAAATCACATTGTCTACAGGACCTTAAGTCACAGTTCAAGTAAAGAGGAGGCTATCTCAAAAAGATTTGTAGATCTGGTTTGGTTGAATGTGGTAAATCCCAATGACATTCACATGAAAGGCACCTAATTTTTTAAGAGTATTACATTACTGGAATCACCAGAGCTTGAACCAAAAAAGACAAAGTCAGTGCAAGCTTTTTATAGTGAGGAAGCAGACCTACTTAGCTTAAAGTATGGATCATTTCTTAGAAAAAAGAAATGATAACTCAGAGGTAGAGTCAAGTATCACAGAGAACCATTCACAGAAAGCAGAACAGAGCCTTAATCAATATACATTCCCTTTTCCAGAGCAGGGGAACTGGTGACATACCTGGCTCAATATCAGAATTGCAGAGGGTCAGTGACTGCTAGGCAGCTCCTATTCCATTTTTGAACAGAAGAGTCTATTTACTGCTGTCACCCTGTACTTCTCTCTCTGAAATCAGACATACTACTGTTGTACCACAAGGCCCTCCTTCCCTCTTTCCTCTCTTTAGTGTGTGTGAAATCTATCTTTGTTAGTTTAAGGATCTATACTTCAGTTAACTCACCTAACAAACCTTATAGATCTGATTCACATGATAAAAACCTAAACCTTAAGCCTGATACTATAATGGAATCAAGATCTTTCAGGGATCTTTAGAATCTAATGCACAATGCACATATAAAAATTGTAAATAATTTGGGGCCGGCAGGTGGCGTGGTGGTTAAGGGCGCTGGACTCCCACATGGCTCACTACGGTTCGAGTCTGGGGCCTGGCAGCTTGTTTCCTTCCTCTCTCTCTCTCTCTCTCTCTCTCTCTCCCCTCTCTCCCTCTCTCTCTCTCTCTCTCTCTCTCTCTCTCTCTCTCTCTCTCTCTCTCTCCTTCTATGGTCAAATGAAAATAAAGTTAAATAATTCTTAAAAAAAAGAAAAAAAAATTGTAAATAATTTATGGGCAAGGGATGGACTGTGGAAAATTTTAAATGGCTATAAATTCTTTGTCATTCCTTTCATTAGTAAGTATAGACCATTTCTTCAACCCTTGACTCTGAGTTGGTACTGTGACAAATGTAATGAGATAGAGGAGATGCTGCATAACATCTGAAATCTGCAGCTTTCCTTTTCATGCATATGGAACTCTTACTCATGGAATTCAGCAGCCATGCTGCCAGAAAGCTCAAGCAACTATATAAAAAAATTCAAGTGTAAAAGGAACAAGGCCCTAGCTGACAGCCTTATTTGAATTTTCAACCATGGATATTTGTCTAAAATCCAGACACAAAAAATGTGCTCTTATGTCCTATGAAAATAAGCATATTCTCTGAAGAGTCTGTCATTCTCTATAGTTTCTTTAATAATTTATTATCTTAGTAATAATATTTAAGCAGACACCATTATTTTCTTTTAACTATAAATAACTGTTAAGCCAAAAGAGTAGTACAGGCACTTCTCTCTCTTCCCATATATATTTTTTTAATAATTATTGATTTAATTTTATTCATTCATTTATTTTAATTTGACCAGAGAGAGACAGAGAGAGAGAGAGAGAGAGAGAGAGGGAGGAAGTGAGAAAGCAAGCCACCAGGTTCGGGACTTGAACCATGGTCGGCCACATGGGAGTGTCCAGCGCCTTAACCACCACGCCACCTGCTGGTCCCTTTTTTTCCCATATGTTTATCAATGTAAAACAAAATAAAACTATGACTGGCAGTTTTCCCATTTTATTTTAGAATTATTTATTTTATTTTACTTATCATCATCATTATTATTATTATTTAATTTGCTATAGGGCATGTGCACTCACCAGAGAGAGAGAGAGATAGAGAGATAGAGAGAGAGAGGGGGAAAATGAGAAAGCAAGCCCCAGGTCTAAAACTCAAAATGCATCAGCATGTGGAAATCTAGCACCTTAACTACCACACCACCTGCCAGCACCCAGATTTCCTATTTTAAAACAAAGTTTTAGAGTTTAATATTATTGAAAAATAATATAACCTGCTTCTCTTATTAGACCCACAATACCTCCTAGTTTTCTTAAGTATCTGATGTCTCTATTTCTAGAATCTTTCCCAAGTTCTACTTCATGCTGAAATTAGAAGTTAGCTTTATCCACTCTGGTTTTTTTTAAAGAATTATTTATTTAATTTTATTTATTATCATTATTCTTAACTTTGACCAGAGAGACACACAGAGAGGAAAAGCAAGCCACCAGGTCCGGGACTCAAACAGTGGTCAGCCATGTGGGAGTCCAGTGCCTTAACCACCATGCCACCTGACAGCCCCATGCTTTATCCACTTTATCCATTTTTGTTATATTTTCTAAAGTTTTAATGCTGTCTCTCATCTGCTTTGTTCTTGTGAGTTTATTAGACTCTCAGTGTCATTACAATGGAGCAAATACACAATGGAGCAAGAGTTGAATCTGTCATTCCTAACCAGAAATATGTAGGTCATTTAAAAATGCTTATTTTCTACACTTCATCTTTACCAAAAGGCTGAGAAACAATAAATGTTTATTTTTCTATAATGAGCATATAAGTTTTATAATGGAAAATCATTAAGTTAAAACTGAGCAAGGGAAACCTGGGTAATATGGATACAAAATAGGCACCAAAGTCTAGAAAATTACATTTCACCATTTGTCTCAGGACTCTGGCAACAAATCCTTAAAAGAAGACCATTCTGTTCTCTCGCATTTCAAGCTATTCCATCAGCTGTCATATCCTTATCTATCTTTCAATTCCAAAAGCAATTTTCAGCTAATATCAGCCAATTTACAATTACCTTTGATGTGCAAGTAGTAATCACAAGTCAAACAATATTATCTCCGTTCCACTAAAATGACTTTGTTTCTTCACAATACCAAAATATTACAATAAAGGTGATTTAAAAAAAAAAAAAAAAAGAACGAAACAATCAGCTGAGTGTTTCCACTCTGAAAATAGTCACCTTGAGATCCTCTCTTTGTTTATGCCAGTGATACTGCAATGGCTCAAAACTCTGCTTAATTTTCTCTTCTGGGGTTTCTTTCTGAGATAATTTATTTAATATATAAGAAAACAAGTCTCATTGTTTTCTAACCATATTTTGTGAATAACAAGATAATTAGTCAGGCTAATTACCTATACTAGCGAAAATAATGAGTCTTCCAAAACTCAGATATACACTATTGATGTTATCCCACCATTAAAGGTTTAAAAAGGTGCTTTATCTCTCCAAAACATTTAACAGCAGCAGGAATGATAGAGCATTATTGTAATAAATGTAAATGCCCACCTAGAGTGACAAGTTTAAAGGGACCAAGCACTTGGCTGTACAAATTTTTTTTTTTTTTTTGAGAGGTTTTTGCTACAGGGCATGTGCGCTCGCCAGAAAGACAGAGAGAGACAGAAAGCGAGAAAGCACCCCCCCGGGGGGGGGGGGGGGGGAGGCCACGCCGCAATCCCTTCTCCTCCATTCTCCTCTTGGGATCTTGGGCACGCATGCACCCGCGCCCGGCGTGAGTTTACGCCACCGGGTCCAGGACTCGAACCGCGGTTGACTACGTGGAAGTCCAGCGACATAGCCATTACGCTAACTGCTGGTCCCTTGGCTGTACAAATTTTGAAAAGCTCATTAAAAATTCTTATCACCTCATAATTACTCCTAAAATTGGCTTAAATAAGCAATCGATGGGATGAAAACTAATTAGAGTCTTGATATCGTGACCTTCTCTGAGGTAGTTTCCATATTCTAGAACTAACAATCAAATCTAAACATACAAGTTAAATTTGCTTTGCTCTCCTATTCTCTTAGATTTTACAAAATTACCTCTAGGAAATATTTCAGGAGTAGATTTTCTTATGGAAAATTACTGAACGTTTGCATTGGGAAATATGCAAGAGAAGATAAGAAGAAAAAGGAAAAAGTGTCATATATATCAGTTGTGAAAGGCTTAACTCCAGACACAAAGAATTGATTATCTAAGGCATTCATAGGTGGCATCTCTCATCACAATCATCTGATGAACCATTGTATTCCTCTCAATCTAAATTCAGCCACCATGACAACAAAAGGAAAAACAGTATTTTCATTTCTACTTTTCAGCCATAAATTTCAAATTATATTTTTATAAAATAGAAATTAATGCATAATAGGAGGCTTCATGTTCAGCCACTGGGGAATACACAGAGATCCTGAAACAAAATGATCTCTTTACAAACACCCAACTGAAAAGGACACGAGATCTACCTACCTACCTGGTATATCTCCCCCTGTGGCATCCCCCAGTTTTTGCTCTAATTTTAGATTTCAGTATCAAATGAACTTAGGGGGAATATTTTAATAAAAATTAAACACTGCCCTTGACTATTAAGTAAGAAGGATGGAAAAAAAAGAACCTATTAATTTTCTATGAAGGTGTACCAAGAAGTATAAAACTACAGGAGTTAACAGAGAGTCCATAAATTTTTTTTAAATGCAGTGATATGAAATAAAATTAAAGTGTGAACTATGGATTGCACAAGAGTAAAGGAATACTTCTCAAAATACTCAATAATCATCTGGGGTTTTCCTTATGTGAAAATTTCTGGGTTATGAGAAATGTTTTCAGGGCTGTAAAAGTCTTGAAAGATGACTGGCCATCCAAAATAGCAAGTAAAACATTTGTCATATTACGAAGCTGGACGCTAAGAAAACTGGGTTATCACACTTTAAGGAAAGATAACCAAAGATGTAGAGACTAATACAAAATAAAAAATACAAAAGTATGTTTAATAAAAAGAGCACAGGGCTGGCCCCATAGTTCAGTGAATAAGGGAAGCAATCCCACATGGCCTACTGCAGTTCAAAATCCTAGCCCCAGCAGCTTGAAAAACATGCCAGGCATGTATGTATGCATGTGCCCTCCCCCAAATCCTGACAGTATGGATAAATGAAAGAAAGAGGATTGTGGTGTGACCACATCCTACTGAGGGGTATTTTTCTCTCTCTATCTCTGAAGAGCACATGTGCCCTCTGGCTATTAAAAAGAAGAAGAGCACATAACTAAACATGGGAAGTGTTAAGAAAGATGTGTCAAGGAGCCTCACTTCCCCCTAAGACTTGCCTTCGTATAGAGAAATCAGCACCAACTTAACTTTCCCAGATTTTTACTCTCCTTAACAAGAACTTAAGTGAGCTGGTTAGGAGTGACAATGCCACATTTCTGAACTGAATACAATTAATCTTTAAAAAGTTTTTAAACACTGAAGACTTTCTCTTCTTTTCTTCTTCACCCTTGGCCAATGTGACTACAGAGATGGTAAGTAACTGAGTCTTCTCTACAAACCCAGATCATTCCAAACACCAAAATCCGGACTGTGCAGAAGTAAATGGGGCAGGGAGCACTAATAGAATCATTTGGCCCTATTTCTACGTCAAGATAGTTATTAACAGTCTTAGCAGTAAAAATAGTGATTCTTTGCTTTCCATCTTCCTCACTCTCAGGGTTTCCAAATTTGGGTATGTTCTGGGATCAAGGTCCTGCGATCCATCTTTGGTATTTGTTATGTTTGAAGACATAACAGCTTATTCCATTATAAAAATGCTACTGTGGTACTGAGTATTGATTTAATCATAAGCAAGTTAAAAACTACTGACTTTAATTTTTTTTCTTAAAGAAATAAAAAGCAATTTCTACGGTTTGTACCCCCCCACCCCCAATTAATGTACTGAGATTTGGTTGTGAAAGCATTAAGAGGAAACAATGTACTAAGAGGAGACTTAATACTGCCATAGTAGAAAGGGGAGGCCATTGGAGTGACTAAGTGATTAGTGTGGAACCCCTATGACTGGCTCCCAGTGGGGTTATAAGGAGAGGAAATGAGACACAGAGATACATATGGAAGGCCAATCACATAGCCAGAGGATCCCCATCACACACAGCCCCTAGGCCATGGACCTCCAAACTGTGAGCTGAATAGATTTCTGGGTTTGGGGCTTTTATTTTTGTTTTTGTTTTTTGTTTTTTTGGGGGGGTTTTGTTTTGTTTTGTTTTGTTTTGTTTTTGAGAGGTTTTTGCTATAGGGCGCTTGTGCTAGCCAGAAAGACAGAGAAAGACAGAGAGACAAAAATTGAGAAATCACCCTCCAGGGGGATGGTCACGCCACAATCCCTTCTCCTCTCAGGATCTTCTGCACACACACACGCACCCAGTGTGAGTTTAAGCCACTGGGTCTGGGACTCAAACTGCGGTCAACTACATGGGCGTCCAGCGACACAGCCATTAAACCCACTGCTGGTCCCATAAATCCCTGTTTTCTTAAATTATCCAGACTCACGTATTTTCTGTTATTAGCAAAAGAATGGTCTAATTTTGAATTTAGAGCATTGAAATTAAAACCCATTTTTATTTAAAAAATGAAACTGCTAGATTATGTAATCACTAAGGCCCTGTTCAGTTTTAAAATGCTGACATGAATTCATGATAACTCATCCAAAAACACTTTTACTGAGCATCTACTATTAATACATATTGGCTTAGGAAAGGTGTTTGGATGAAGAGATGAAGATGGCATAGTCCCTGCCCTAGAGATCAATTGAGAAGAAGTACAAGCAAAGGACCAATGAAGACAGTTCAGGGTGAGGAACACAATAATGGAAGTGTGCTGAAGAAGTCTATTGTGCGTGAGAGGAACCTCACACACACAAGGAAAAGGGCACTTAGTTGGA
Source organism: Tupaia tana (assembly GCA_026018925.1). Lineage (NCBI taxonomy): Eukaryota > Metazoa > Chordata > Mammalia > Scandentia > Tupaiidae > Tupaia > Tupaia tana. The sequence goes on along the minus strand of JAKSZU010000003.1, from coordinate 62,215,720 downwards.
CCTGGAAAGATATAATGGGAGGGGCAAGAATTGTGATTATGGTGCAAAAATGTCTCTCAGAGGAATGGTAGTGTTGAGAAAGACCAGAAAAAGGAAAGGGGCTGTAGTGCTGTGGTGGGACAAAGTGCCAAGCAAAGAGTTTCAGATATTCTTTCTCTCTCTCTCTCCCTCTCTCTCTCTCTCTTTTTTTTTTTAAGAGAGAGATTTTTGCTATAGGGTGTGTGCACTCACCACAGAGACAGAGAAACAGAAAGTGAAAAATCACTGTCCAAGGGGGATGGCCATGCTGCAATCCCCTCTCATCCATTCTCCTTTTGGGATTCTGGGCATGCATGCACATGTGCCCAGCATGAGTTTCAAGCCACCAGATCTGAGACTTGAACTGCAGCCGACCATATGAGAGTCCAGCAACATAACCATTATGCCATCTGCTGGTCCTGAACTTTCAAATATTTTAAGAACATGCAAAATGAGAGAAGCATGAGAGAAAATGACCAGTTGATCCTCCAAGGAAACCAAGAACAGCTAGAGCAAAGTTACATATAATCAATATATAGTGACAAAATAGGCACTATCGTGTTCCTGGTCAGTATGTAAGTTGTGTATTCATTTTGATCCAGCAATTTCATTTCTAGAATTTATTCTACATATACAATCTCCGAGTTCAAAACAATGTATTGACATGATTTATCAGAGCACTTTTGTAATCATAAAACACTGGAAACCACCTAAATGACCTTCGACAAAGGACTATCTAGAGCATTATTATTAATCCATCAAACTATGTGGCTCTTAAAAAGAATGAGGCACCTCTATATGTAGTAACATGGAAATATCTCTAATACACATTCCTAAGTGAGGAAAGAAAAGTCAGAAAGATGTATTTAATATGCTAACATCTGTGCTGAAAACATACACTCATGTGTGTATTCGTATATACGCACATAGGTTACCTCATGAAAATACACAATAATAGATACTGCTGAAAGGGAACTGGGTGCCCAGAGGACAGGAATGTAAAAGAACATCTACATTCTATACCTGTGTCTATATTATCTTTTCTAAAAATAAATACATTTTAATTCATAAAATAAATTTAACACTAAAGTACAAAATTTAAAGTCCAAGTATAATTTTTTAATGGAAAAAATATTTTACATAAATGATGGCAGCTGAGGAGATGTTGAGGAAAGAGAGTGTTTAGTGAAAAAGACCTGAAAGAGCAACCCAAGGGAAGACCAAAAGAGTTTAAGGCAAGCAGGACAGTTGAGGGGAGAAGGAAATGGAAAGTTTCTTTTTCCTCAGCTAGCCACAAGGAAAACAAATGTCATCTAGGTGTGTACAAGAGAAGAGAAAAACAAGGAAACTACCACAGAGGGACTCAACCTATTTGAAGAAACATGCAAAAGTCATCACAGGGGGCTGAATGGAGATGTGGCTATGCCAGGCTTACCCACAGCAAGGCCCTGGTTTTATGTCCAGAGTCATGTGCCTGAGTTCGCTGGCACATCTGGCAACCTGAGGCTGGCTGAGACTAGGGTAGGTGGTAGCATCAAGACCCTGTTGGGGTTCCCATGGAAATAAAATAAATAAATAAATTGCAGGACTATCATCAGCTGGCATATTATGCAACCATTAGAAATGATCATTAGGGCCTCTTTCTCAATTTTACAAGATGGCACATGAAAAAGCAGAGAAGCTAGATACTAAGATGAAACCTGAGGCCAAGATGTGATGTTAGTAGCAAGGCTAAAAAAAAACCCAAGAAGGAGAAGTCTTATTAAAACTAAAACCTGGCCCTTACCCGAGAAATTGGCAGATACTCCTAATCTGCCATGTATTCCAAGAGGGCCATGCACAAGATGAAATAACACTAAATCCAGGATTGAAAAGAAAAAGGAGAAGGTTCTTGCCACTGCCACAAAACTAGTTGGTGGGGACAAGAATGATGGTATCCGGGTGGTTAAACCTCTCATTATGCTAGGTATTGTCCTACTAAAGATGTGCCTTGAAAGCCGTTGAGCTATGGCCAAACACCCTTCAGTCGGCATGTGAGAAAGCTGTGAGCTGGCATCACTCCCAGGACCATTCTGATCATCCTCACTGGATACCACAGGGGCAAGAAAGTGGTTTTCCTTAAGCAGCTGACCAGTGGCTTGCTACATGTAACTGCGCCTCTGGTCTTTAATCAAGTTCCACTGCAGAGAACACACCAGAAATCTGTCATTGCCACCTCCCCCAAAAATGATATTATCAAAATAAAAATCCCAAAATACATCATGGATGCTTACTTCAAGAAAAAGAAGCTGCAGAAGCCCAAACACCAGGTGAGATCTTTGACACAGAGAAGGAGAAATAAGAGATTACAGAGCAGCCCAAGTTGATTAGAAAGCTGTGGACTCACAGATTTTACTTGCAAATCCTGATAGGATGAAAAATGTAGTAAGAGGACTGTGGCATGGTCACACTCCATTGAGCGAGTACTCTCTCACACACGTACTTCCTCTATCTCTATATCTCTGGCAAATGCATGCATCCCCCGGCAATAAAAAGAAAAATGATGAGTATGTGAGTGATAGAATTGTTAATTAGCTTGGTTTAATCATCTCACAGTGTACACATGTATCAAAACATCATTATGGTTGTACACATCAAATATACAACTTTCAATTTCTATTTTTAAATTATATCTTAATAAAGTTGGTGGATGGAAGACAGCAACAAAAAGCTAACTGCAGAGAAGATTCATGATAAAAATGTCTCAGTTACATGGCTTAGAATGAATGCCTCCAATTCAGGGTAGAAAATTCCACATAGTTATTCATCTGTGTATCATTATGAGAACATCAAAGAAAGCACAGAACATGGTAATTCATGATCACTCTAAAGAAGCCATCGTTGTCGTAATCACAGGTGATATGCAAATGCAGTATCTATAATCCAACAGAGAAGACAACTTCAAAGTTAATTTTAAATCACTTTTTTCAAGTGCCTGAATTACCAACGGCTTAACTATGAATAAGACTGCAGTGTAATATGATAGTTGTAAAGGCCAATAGTATTACAACAATTTTGAAAACCATTAAAAATACTTAATTTTAATAAACGGCATATTGTTTAGCTTCTCCCTTTTAATTTCAAAAAGAAATTCTCTTTGGAATTAATGTAAGCCATACTGTAACGATGAGAACAGTAATTTGATTTATATAATGCACATACATAAAAATAGATGAAAAGAAGTATCTTTGATGCTAAGGATGGAAATTATTTTCCCTAGGAGCCCTTGTACTTTTAAATGGCATGCATACTGATGAAAAGCTCTCTGCAATTCCACCCACATATGGTCTTGTGTGGATGTGCCTGGATATATCTGAAATAATGTAAATGTTCTTCTTAAGTATTTTGTATACCCTTTTATTCATCCTTATCATGGACAGAAAAGGAATGTACATGTCTAAATATACATTCTTCTATAACATGAATAGTATAGACCCTACCATGAAGAATAGAACATTCTTTATCCATGTATATAAATATGCGCCAATGTACACATTTTAAAAATAATGAACTGAACTATTTATTACTTGTCCAACAGTTACTTCCCTGGAACCCATGTTTCAGACAAGAAATGGCAAAATTACTTAATACTGCAGCATTGAAATGCAGCTAGCATCAAACGTTCATAAACAGAAACAACAGGTAAGCTACTTGAAAAGTGACCATTGCCCAGGAAAGTTTACCTGATCCACCTTCTTTTCTTAATTGCTAAAGGGCAAATTCACTCCCCAGAGATTGTGAGAAAGAGATAAAGCATCCCCCCCACGGAGTGCAGTCCCACTGCAATCCTTTTTCCTCCACTTCTCTTCCATTTCTCCATCCCATCAAGACTTGAGCACACCAACATGCATGTGGCATGTTTTTGAAGCAGCAGAGACCAGGATCCAAACCAAAGATGGACCATGTGGGGACCAGATCCCCTAACCACTGTGCTATGAACTGGCCCATCATCCAACTTCTTTTCACCAGATGCAACACATTTTTCCTTCATTGTGGTATATTCCTCTCCTTAGGTTATGAGTATACTCAAAATTTGATCTGCTACACCAAGGAAACAGAAAGAGATATTGAAAAAGAGACAAGATAACTAGGACACTTGGGACTGGTTTAGCACATTTTAGTCACACTCAAGAACAGACATTATCTTCTGGATTCATACCCATCATTGGACTCCCGTAAGTGAAGGAGAGATGTCAGCTTAATCAAAACAAGTTCAATAAAGACTTGTATTGGAGGATGAATACAATTATTGACTGAGTCATGAAATATCTTTTTTTCCCCCTAAGAAAGATGCCAAGTCAACTGAGAAAAACAAGGACTGAATGTGTCTGCAGGTGGAGGTAAGGATATTAATCTCCAATCTCATTTTAAACTCCTTCAAATCAATTACAAAGCTAAGGGTGGGAACCAGCAGTTAGTGTAATGGCTATGTCGCTGGACTCCCACGTAGTCGACCGCGGTTCGCGTCCCGGACCTGGTGGCTTAAAACTCACGCCAGGCGCGTGTGCGTGCGTGCCCAAGATCCCGAGAGGAGAATGGAGGAGAAGGGATTGAGGCGTGACCATCCCCCCAGGGGGTGATTTCTTGCTTTCTGTCTCTATGTCTCTCTCTGTCTGGCGAGCGCACGCGCCCTATAGTGAAAAAAAACCTCTCCAAAAAAAAAAAAAAGCTAAGGGCCTACAACACAATAATCTTTGAAAACATATAAAAGACTGTTCTACATCATGGTCTTGATAGTGATATGCAACTCCAAATTAAACAAACTAAACATTTGAGTCTTCAAGTATCAGTCTTTAATTTCATATTAGCTAAATACTAGACCAATATAACTCTCCAATTGGAAAATAAAACCAAAAACCAAACCAAAGTTTACTTTTCTTCCTTTCCTTTCTTACGAGATTCTCTAATACACTATATATAGATATATATTATATATATATCTATATGTAGATATATAGATATATAGATAATGTAAATTTTAAATCCCCTCCTCAGTAAAACAGAAAGAAAATGGAATATCTCTCTTTCTTACAGGCTACTAAATAAATAGCCAAAAATTGGCAAAAAGTTCTGACATATGCAAAAATCGATGGCAAATAGTGGGAAAGCATCCCTGCACTTAGTGAGAAACTTTCTGATTAGATTAGGCAATGGTTTAGACAGTGGAGCAAAGAATATAAAGTGGATATGACTCAAAATCTCTATCAGTGATTTTAGCCACACAAGCAGAAAATAATTAACAACAAATCTCCATATTTACATAGAAACAGATGCTATTTATAAATGCATTTTCAGAAACTAGAGCAGAAACACTACATTCTTCTTTATTTAAGTAAGAAATCTACATTTTTATTTCTTTTCTTAGCATATTTGTTCCCAAGAAAATAACATTTCAAAATCTGGTTTGGCTCACACACAAAAGCAACCTAGAATAAGAGGAATGAGCCTTCTCCAAAGGTCAGAGAATGAAATAGGATGAAGACCTAGTTCAATTATTTACCAGAACCAATTATCCTTATCTGGGAAGGTACATGAAGAATTATTTTCCATTACACCTTACCTGAGTTAGGGGGGAAAAAAAAGAAAAAAAAAAAAAAAACATGTAAAGTTGTCCAGGATTTTATAACAAAGAATAAGGACAAAGAGTATTGGCCTGTATCTCAATAAAATATACCTATTTCCAAAGTTAACTTCAACTTTCACATTCAAACACAATTGTGTAGTAAGAAATGTTTTTTGAGAAGCATGAAAGATCCCTTTAAGATACAATTAGTGCATACATCCAGATGACTGAATATTAAAACATTTTGGTGTGGCCCTCCCTGCTGGGGGAGATAACATCTCTGTCTCTCTTCAACTTTCTCTAGCAAGCACACACATCTTACAACAAAAAAAATCTTTAAAAAAACTTCGTAGGTATGTTTTTTTTAAATATATATAGTATGTTTTAAAAAATACATATATTGGAGCTCTAGGCAGCTCCTTTCAGGGACTAGGACCACTAAAGATTTTTCTGCCCAGACATCACCCCCTTGACTCCAAAATCTAGTAGGGTCAGGGTAATGCTCGATTCCCATGGAATCTGCTGCAAAAAGGGAGAAAAACAGAACTGCAGAGAGATTGCAGAACACCTCCTCCTGTACGCCTCTGAACGCTCTGACTTAACTCCAAAAATTAGGGAAAAATGTATAATCCATCAGATGACCAGAAACCACTGCAGAGACACAAGAAATATGAGAAGCCAAGAAAATATCTCTCTCCTAAGGGAAAAGAATAACTCTTCATCCTCCAAAGACCATACAATGGAACTTGTGGAAACGTCAGATAAAGAATTTAGAATATTCATAGTGACAAAGCTAACAAAGATGCAAGAACACAGAGACAATAAACTCCAGAAAATGCAGGACAAAAGAGACGAGTTCCAGGTGAGGAAGTTCTTGCATGATCTAAAAGAGGAAATACACACTATAAAAAATAATCAAATGGAATTGTTAGAGATGAAGTCCATAATACAGGAAATCAAAATCTCCCTTGAGAGTATTAAAAGCAGATTAGACCATGCAGAAAACCAAATTTCAGATGTGGAAGACAGAACCTCTGACCTAGAAAAATTTACCAAAAAGAATGAGAAAATAACCCCCCAAAATGAGAATGATATACGAGTAATACTAGATACCATTAAACACCCAAATATCCGGATCATAGGCATCCCAGAAGGTGAAGAAATTAATAAAGGCATTGATAATCTACTCCATGAAATCCTGAAAGAAACTTTCTAAACCTAGAGAGGCATTCAAATTTCCAAACCCAAGAAATACAAAGGACTCCACATAGAATCAACCCAAGAAGATCTTCTCCAATGTACATCATAGCCAGACTGGTCAAATCTACAGACAAAGACAAGATACTAAAATTGGCAAGAGAGAAACATCAAGTTACTTTCAAAAGATATCTCATCAGGCTAACATCAGACTTCTCATCAGAAACACTGCAAGCAAGGAGAGAATGAAAAAATATATTCAAAGTGTTAAGTGAAAAGCAATTTCAACCAAGAATACTAGACCTGGCAAGGTTATCCTTCATATGGGAAGAAAAGACAAAATCATTCTCAGATAATCAAAACCTGAAAATATTTACCAATACCAGATCAGCTCTCCAAGCAGTTCTGAAAGGACGGCTATGCCGGGAAAACTAAAGTCAGAAACAAAGAAATAAGGGTACAAAAAGCAAAAGAGAACGGCCAACTTAATGGTAGGGACAACTCAGGAAAGATCAATAATAACCTTGAATGTTAACTATCAGAATTTAAACAGAAAGGCCGGACCATAATAACACTGTAAATTCAAAAGAACAAAGATTAATTACATGAGACTGAACTGGTGAAACAGAATTTTATGACTTTTGACTAAAATATTACTGATTTTCTACTGTGCTTTGTTTACCAGATTTAAGGATTATTGTCTTCTCTTGAACTGTTGATAGGTTCATCTACCTACTATTTGAACTGAATCCTAACCTTTTTTCCTGGCTTTAAGTCTTAAGCAAACTTCTCTTTTTTATTTTGATCTATTAAAACTAAAACTGTTTTTCTTGAAATTAAAAAATGCATTATAAAAATACCTATTTAATGACTGCAGTAAGCTATACAGCCCCAGCTAGGTGCTAATTTATAGTATGTTCATTTTAATCACTGAGGCTTATGCCTAAAATCAAACATGTGTTCATAGATATGTATATATCAGCTGCACTTGCTATTGAAAGTATTTAGATTAATCAAGATCTGTGCATGAGTAAAATGTGGTTCAGGGGGAGGCATGGAAAGCAACTGTAGACACCAGAGACAGCTTGAGAGGAGGATGGAAAATGGCAGAGTGTGAAAAGCACAGAATCAAGGGATGGGGGGAGAAGAAGCAAAAACTATAAGAAACAAGAAATGGAGGGGCCAGTAGGTGGCGTGGTGGTTAAGGGTGCTGGACTCCCATATGGCCAACCACAGTTCAAGTCTCAGAACTTGCTTTCTCACTTTCCCTTTCTCTCTCTCTCTCTCTCTCTCTCTCTCTCTCTCTCTCTCTCTCCCCCCTCCCTCCCTCCCTCCCTCCCTGGTCAAATTAAAAAATAAGTAAATAAATAAATAAAGTTAAATAAAATAATTCTTAGGAGAAAAAGAAACAAGAAGTGGAAAATTATTTGTTGACAATAACACGTATGGTAATATCCTTAACTGAGCCAATATACAGTATATTCTGGATGGGAAATCTCATATTATATACTATAATGATGTACAGTGAATAAACACAAATAAATTTTAAAAATATATTAATTAATTAATTAAATATATGTTTATACAAAAAAGTCTCCAGCATCCTCAAACCTTTGGTATGTTACATTTCTGATTTTCCTCAGATATTTTTGTTAGTAACAATGTGAATAACTATTTAAATAAAAATATGCAATGTGTCTGCACTGTATGGCAGAAACGGAAAGAGTGGAAGGTATAAAGGCATAGAGAGCAACTATGGATACTAGAGACCGTGTGGGAGGAGGGTGGGAACTGAAGGAGGGTGAGAGGGAGAGAATCAAGGGAAAAGAGAAAGAAGCAAAACATTTAAGGGTCACAAAAATGGAAAATAACCTATTGATGATAACATGTAAGGTAATATCTGACAGAACCAATATACAGCATATTCACAATGGGTAAACTCATTTGGTACACTGTAATGACACACAGTGTTGGAATGTAAAATAAATTTTAAAAAGTAAAATTAAAATAAAGTAAAAGATACATATGTTATTATGGATATATAATTAGTATAATTTTCATAAACAAGTGCACTAATGTAAAATCTTAAACTGGTACTCTATTGGTACTACCCATGTGATTGTAACTATTTTAGTGTCATCACTTAAATAAAAAAGATGGCATTCATTTACCATCTCACTTCACCTGTCCTATGGTAAGCAGAATTCTAACGTGGCTCCCAAGATTCTCACCCCACAGTGTGTATGCCCTACCTAATTCCTCCCCCCAGGGAATTTAAGGAGATATCATTCTCATGATTATGCTACATTATCTGAGAGGAGGAGGAATTCTGCAGATGTAATTAAGTTTCCTCATCAGCTGACTTTGAGTTCATGAAAGAGCAATACCCTAGAGAGAGACTAACTTGATCAGGTGAGCCCTTCATCAGGTCAGAAGCAGCAACAGCAGGAGCAGCTTTTAAAATACCTATGGAAGGTTGGGGGTGGAACCAGCATTTGATGTAATGACTACATTGCTGGACTCCCACGTGGTAGACCATGGTTGAAGTCCCAGACCAGGTGACTTAAATCACACCAGGTGAGTGTGTGTGCGTGCCCAAGATCCCGAATGGAGAATGGAAGAGAAGCGATTGTGGCATAGCCAGCCCCCAGGGAGTGGTTTCTTGCTTTCTGTCTCTCTGGCGAGTGCATGTGCCCTATAGCAAAAATTTCTCTTAAAGAACAACAACGATAAAAAACTATGGAAGGAGCCATGGGGCAAGACTTGAGGGTGACCTTTTAGGAATGAGAGAGGTCACCCAGACAACAGCTAGAAAGAAAACAGGAGCCTTAGCCATACAGCCACAAAGAATGCTGAAAGAGTCTGGAAGAGAACCCTGAACCTCAGACGCCAATTGTCTCCCAGTCAATGCCTTCATTCCACCCTAAATAGAGGACGCAGCTAAATCTGAAAACCAACTCTCGACCCACAGAAACTATGTGATAATAAAGCTGTGCTGTTTTAAGCAACTAAGTTTGTGGTAGTTCATTACACAGTAATAGAAAACTAACACAAACCAAATTCTAACATTCTCTTGCCACATCATCTACAACAGATATTTAATAAGCTGAGATGACTAGAAAAGTAGCAGAACCACTCAGACATATATAAAACTCTGAAAAGGACCTGTACAGGAGAAAAGCAGGGTTTAACGATGGGCACGTTAATCTTGAAGTGCAACTGAAAGCCTGGTCCACTGAGAAGTATGCAGTAGGAACTGAAGTCGTGGAGAGAACATTCATGAAAGAGGTCAGAGTTAGGAAGTAACTACAGAAGTGGGGCTGAACTACAAAGGTGAGTCAGACAGAAAAGGACAATGACTCAGGCTTGGACATGCCCATTTTAGAGAAGGAAGAAATGCTATAAAAGAAACAGGAAAAAAAGGAAGACCAAATTAACGTTAAGAGTTTTGAGGGTGAGAGAATCAACCTTGTAAGTACTTACAGAGAAGTAAAAAAAAAAAAAAAAAGAAAAAGTCATTAAATTTGACGACTTGTGTGTTCCTAGTAACATGGGTTAGAGCAGACACAGTAGGATAACACTGGCAAAAACAAGATAGTAAGCAGCAAAAAGTGTTCATCTTCCCCCCTCTTTTTAGATAGGTAATACATACCTGATACTACTTGAGGTGACCTTCTAAAACATACACGCGCAAAGATTAAAATCATTTCAGCCATCATTCTGTTTCTTAAATCATTGACTACTGCAATATCTAGAAAAATGTCAAGGGGCAGCAGGTGGTGTGATGGATAAAGGTGTTTAACACATACCACAGTTCAAGTCCTGGACCTGGTGGCTTGCTTTCTCACTTTCCTCTCTTTCTCACTGTCTCTGTCTGGTCAAATTTTAAAAATAATAATAACAAATGGAATTAAACAAATAATTCATTTAAAAGAGAGATTTAGAAAAATGTCAAAACAAAATCAAGAAATTACTGGCTTTCTCATTTAAAATTCCTTCTCAAGACCAGCCCATAGCCTGATGGTTACAAGAGCTGAATTCCACATAGCTGATTTCTTAATTTGAGTTCTGAACCCAGCAGCTTGAGAACTACACTAGGGGCGTGTGTGTGTTACTCAAACCCTGAAAGGAAGGAGAGGCAGAGGAGAAGGGATTGCGGTGTGATCATTCCACATGGAGAGTTCTTTCTCATAATATCTCTTTCCCCCTCTGTCTCTCCCCATGAGTGCAAACACACTCTTGCAAATTAAATAAAGAGAAAATTCCTTCTCAGGGAGAACTTGATTATTGCCACCACACTTTGCAGATTCATTGTTTTGGAAATATCTGAGCTCCCTAGTTGGAGTAAGAAACGTATACAGGGCCAGACAATGTCACAACAGTGAAACATGATGTTCTGTAAGGCAATCTCACATGGGATGGTTCTTGGTTCATGTCCAGAGGCCTCTCTGAGTTTGTCTGCTACACACTTGCCCATGATCCAGGGCCAGCTATAGACTGAGGGCTAGGGGTGGAGTGCAGTGTCAAGACCCTATTAGGGGTGATGTCTCTCTCTCTCTCAATCTTTTTCTTCCTTGATTAAAAAAGAAAGAAACCTAAAAAAAAAAAAAAGAAAGAAAAAAAGGACCATAGCCATATACAGGGGATGCACTGCTTGAGAAAGGCCAGATCCTACATGGTGACCATGGTTCAAATCCCTGATCTAGTCAACCTGAAACACCCTAGGCATATACACAAGTGACTATTCTCTGACAGGCTAGAAGGCTAGAGGAAGAGGATCTCATCATGACCTGACCTTATAGAGGGTTCCTCTCTTTCTCTCTCCCCCTCACTTTCTCGTATATGCACTTATTCTATCATAATAAAGAAAAAATATTGTTTTACAGAAATGTATGGGTGCAATTTCTGTTTATGTCACTTTTTGTAAAAATAATTATTTTATTTTATTTATTCATTCATTTATTTTTTAATTTGACCAGAGAGAGACAGGCGTTGAGAGTGAGAGAGAGAGGAAGTGAGAAAGCAGCCACCAGATTCAGGACTCAAACCCTGGTCGGCCATGTGGGAGTGTCCAGCGCCTTAACCACCACGCCACCTGCTGGTCCCATGTTTATGTCACTTTTTAAAAGCTTGCCTGCAGTTTACATGGCAATGAACATGTCTGACAACCATAAACAAACATATTCTAAAATTTACACTGTATGCTTTTTTTTTTTTTTTGGAGAGGTTTTTGCTATAGGGTGTGTGCACTTGCCAGAAAGACAGAGAGAGACAGAGAGACAGAAAGGGAGAAATCACCCCCCCACACACCACCACCAGGGGCGGTTGGCTACGCCACAATCCCTTTTCCTCCATTCTCCTCTTGGGATCTTGGGCATGCATGCACACGCACCCGGCATGAGTTTAAGCCATGAGGTCCGGGACTCGAACTTCGGTCAGCTACATAGGAGTCCAGCGACATAGCCCATTGTGCCAACTGCTGGTCCCCAACTGTATGCTTTTTAAAAAGTTTGACAGTAGGGCTAGCAAGTGGTGTAGTGGTTAAGGTGCCAAAGTCATGGTGCCAAAAATTTTGAGGGGAGAATGGAAGAGAAGGGATTGCACCACGGCCATCTTTTCGGATGATTTCTCACTTTCCCTCTTTCTGTCTCTTTTACTCTTCTCTCTCTCCTTGGTGAGCACACACGCCCTGTAGTGAAAACTCATTTTAAAAAATTAACAGAATAAACTAATATTTTCAGTTTTTATCCTAAGTCAAAATGAGTCAATTGTTCACAGGACTTGTCTCTTCATAGTCTATATTTTTAACCATATAATGGATGGAATATACTTCTCTCAAAAAGGCATGGAAAATGTAATAATCATATTTGTTGGGAACTGAAGGACACAAAAACACAGATGTTATATGATTTCTCAAGACTTACTATCAAGTGGCTTACAACTCCTGAACATTTCCCCACAAGCTGAGATATGTAACAATGTTCATGGAGTGGAAAAAACTGCTTAAAAGGTGTAAGTTCAGAATCAACTCACTGGACCAACACTATAGTCTACTGTTAAGAAAGGCAGATCCCACATGACCAACCATGCAACTTGAATCCTGGCCCCAGTAGGCTGAAAAATCTGCCAGGCACATACGCATGCATGCGCAAAATTCCAACAGGATGTTGAAATGGAGAAGGGACTGCAGTATGACCACATTCCATTGGGGGCTGCTTTCTCTCTCTCCCTCTCTCTCTGACAAGGCACATGCCCACTAGCAAAATTTTAAAAATGAAACAAAACAGACCCATTATCTTTGATCTTACAACCTGTCCAAAAGGTATTTAAGGCTTCTCTGGTTATTGGCACAAGATTTTTCACTGAAAGTTTTAGAGACTGGTATACGTAATTATTGGGTAGTTGGGAAAATCATGGCACATTTTTGCATAGAGAAACCTAAAAAAAAAAAGTGTCATGACTTTCCTGATGAGCTAACATATTATTAGAGCAAAGTAAAAAGATTTAGTTTCATGAAAAAAATCTCAGGAGAGAGAATGCGTCTGTGTGTGTATGTGTATACACACACAGTGGAGGTCAGGGTAATCATTTGAAAGATTCTTATAAAGAGAAAGATGGTGAGAAATATCAAAATCTCTTCTTCATTGACCATAACTGGGTTTAAATATTAACATAGATACGATTCGAAATAAACTCCTATCCATAGTCAAAAAAAAACAAAATGATAAAAGACATCAAGAGGGATCCAGTGGAATTTAGGTAGGAGGGAAACCTAATGAAATTAGACAGCAAGAAGATTTAATGGAAATTAGATAGCAGGGTGAACAAAGTCAGTACATGTTTCCTTACCTCTGGCTCCCTTTTCTTTGTTTCATGTGTGAATCTAGGTTTTAGGTTTTCATTTTCTATTTCCCTCATATGAAACAGAATAAAAGGAGTAATTTGGTAGAACACATGGGGTAGACCTAATAAAGAATAAAAATTACTTTCTTATGCACTTCAATTTTTAAAATATTGAACACTTGTTACTTATTTCCAAATTTTAAAAATACCTCAAAATTATTCTGAAGTTGGGTTATAAAAAATGATTCTACATTTTAATTCACTAATTTCTTTACTTAAAATTTCTCTTGGAAAAAAAAAAGTACCCAAAGAGAGGCTGTAATGCACAAATATAAAGGGATCTTCAAAAAATTCATAAAAGGGCCAGTCATGGTTGGTGGTTAAGGCAGCTGGATCCCACATAGCTGACAACATGGTACGAATCCAAGATCCAGTGGCTTGAAAACACACTAGGCACATGTTTGTACACACCTAAAAATCCTAGCAGGAGAAGGGAGAAGGGATTATAGTGTGGCCATCCCCCCATGGAGAGAAAGTACTTTCTCATTTTCCCTCTCTTTCTCTATCTCTCTCCTAAATGTCCAATAAAATGTGAATTCCTTTGCAAATTACAGAATGTCAGCAAATAAGATCTTACATGGCCATAATTTAACATAGAATATATGGAAATGTTTATGACAGATGTTAAACAGAAAAGGCAGAATACAAATTCTAACTAAATATTGTTAAAATGATATAATATATTAGCATCCTCATTGGGAAAGATAAACATAAAAACAAAGAAAGAAGAGCCAACTATTTTCTTTGCATGGTAAGTCCATGTAAGAGGTTTTTTTCTCCTTTTTGTTTCTGTTATTATTACCATATATTATGAATACTTTTTTATAAAATAATCCTTCAACAATGAGTGAAAAATGTTGAGAAGTTTGAGATTTTATCTTAATTAAATAATTTCTCATTGCTTGGATAGGAAGGAGAGGTAGGGGAGAGAAAAACAGTTATTAAAGTTAAAAGAAACTTGGACCAGCAGATGGCATAATGGTTATGTCGCTGGATTGCCATGTTGTTGATCATGGTTTGAGTCCGGGACCAGGCAGCTTAAAACTTATACTGGGTATGTGTGCAAAATCTTGAGAGGAGAATGGAAGAGAAGCGATTGCAGAGTGGCCATCCTCCCTGAGGGGTGATTTCTTGCTATCTGTCTCTCTGTCTCTCTGTTAAGTGTACACACCCTATAACAAAAATCTCTCTAAAAAATAAATAAGTAAAAGAAACTTAGAATAGGTTCAATTTACTCAGATGTTTTATATCAGAGAAAGAAAAAACAGATATTGTACTGCCTATTAGAGTGAAGTATATGGTGGGCCAACTCTCACAGGGCACATAGTCACAGTTCAAGTCCCAGACCTGGCAGCTTGCTTTCTTGTTCTCTCTCTTTCTCTCTCTCTCTCTCTCTCTCACACACACATACACACACACACACACACACACACATATACTGTCTCTCTCTGGTGGGCACACATGCAAATTAAAAAAGAATAATAAATAAAATTACATAATTTTTTTAAAATACAGCAATGGTAAGGAAACTTCCTCATAGTTTCAGTCTACTGGTTATTTACATAGTTGCCTGTACTGTTAATTAATGTTTTGTTAATGTAATAACATGCATAATAAATTATAATAAATGTGGTATGAAGCAAAATTGCTATATTGAAACTTAGATTGTAAAAATATTTAACATCTTTATTCCTTTTAGTGTCTGTCCCCAGCCCTAAATTAAAATGGTGCAAAAAGAAAGGTCTTAAGATTCATGGAAGCCAATGACAATGAGAACACAAGTTTCCATAACCTTTTGGACACTGGTAAAGCAATCGTAAGAGGGAAGTTCATAGCAATTAGTGCATGTAAGAGGAAGACAGAAAGAAGGCAAATGGATCACCTAACATCATGCCTCAAAAGAATTGGAAAAGCAACAGCAAAAAAAAATCCAAAAAACTCCAAGAGAAAGAAATTAATAAAGATACGAGCAGAAATAAATGAAATAGAAAATAAATGAACTATACAGAAAATAAACGAAATTAAAAGCTGGTTCTTTGAAAGGATAAACAAAATTGATACACCACTAGCAGACTTATTAAGAAGAGAGAAAGGAACCAGGTGAATCAAATTTGCAATGAAGCAGGCAATATAACATCAGATGTAGTAGAAATACAAAACATCATTAGAGGATACTATGAACATCTATATGCCAAGAAACAAGACAATCTGAATGAGATGGACAAATTCCTAGACACATATAATCTACCTCGATTGAGCCAGGAGGATATAGAAAGTCTGAATAGGCCCATAACAAGCCAGGAGATTGAATCAGTAATAAATAACCTTTCAACAAAGAAAAGCCCTGGCCCTGATGGCTTCACCTCTGAATTCTACAAAACTTTCAAAGAAGAGTTAACCCCCATTCTGCTCAAGTTATTTCTTTCTTTTTTCTTTTTTTTTTTTAGAGATTTTTGCTATAGGGCGCTTGCACTCGCCACAAAGAGAGACACAGAGACCCCGAAAAGCAAGAAATCACCCTTGGGGGGATGGCCATGCCACAATCCCTTCTCCTCCATTCTCCTCCCGGGATCTTGGGAATGCATGCACACATACCCGGCATGAGTTTAAGCCACCGGGTCTGGGACTTGAATTGCGGTCGACTACATGGGAGTCCAGTGACATAGCCATTACGCTAACTGCTGGTCCCCTGGTCAAGTTATTTCTAAAGATCCAAAAGGGTGAACCTCTCCCTAATTCATTCTATGAAGCCTCTATCACCCTTATCCTTAAAACAGATAAGGACAGGAATGTTACAGAGTGGAGAGAGTGAGGAGGCTGTGTCTGGCTCTCGCTCTCACAAGCATTGCAGTACATTGAGCTCCATAGAGACAGTGCTCGGGCAAGTGAGAGCCGGACTGGCACTGGGCGACTCTGTGCCTCGAGGAGGAAAGATAACTAAACATGGGCAAAGGAGATCCTAAGAAGCCAAGAGGCAAAATGTCATCATACGCATTCTTTGAGCAAACTTGCCGGAAGGAGCACAAGAAGAAACGCACAGATGCTTCAGTCAGCTTCTCAGAGTTTTCTAAGAAATGCTCAGAGAGGTGGAAGACCATGTCTGCTAAAGAGAAAGGAAAGTTTGAAGATTATGGCAAAGGCGGACAAGGCCCGTTATGAAAGAGAAATGAAAACCTATATCCCTCCTAAAGGGGAAACCAAAAAGAAGTTCAAGGATCCCAATGCACCCAAGAGGCCTCCTTCGGCCTTTTTCTTGTTCTGTTCTGAATATCGCCCAAAAATCAAAGGAGAACATCCTGGCCTATCCATTGGTGATGTTGCAAAGAAATTGGGAGAGATGTGGAATAACACTGCTGCAGATGATAAACAGCCTTATGAAAAGAAGGCTGCTAAGCTGAAGGAAAAATACGAAAAGGATATTGCTGCATACCGAGCTAAAGGAAAGCCTGATGCAGCAAAAAAGGGAGCTGTCAAGGCTGAAAAGAGCAAGAAAAAGAAGGAGGAGGAAGACGAGGAAGATGAAGATGAGGAAGAAGAGGAAGATGAAGAGGATGAAGATGAAGATGATGATGATGAATAAGTTGGTTCTAGCACAGTTTTTTCCCCCTGTACACAACTCACTCCTTTTAAAGAAAAAAATTGAAATGTAAGGCTGTGTAAGATTTGTTTTTAAACTGTACAGTGTCTTTTTTTGTATAGTTAACACACTACTGAATGTGTCTTTAGATAGCCCTGTCCTGGTGGTATTTTCAATAGCCACTAACCTTGCCTGGTACAGTATGGAAGTTGTAAATTGGCATGGAAATTTAAAGCAGGTTCTTGTTGGTACACAGCACAAATTAGTTGTATATGGGGATGGTGGTTTTTTCATCTTCAGTTGTCTCTGATGCAACTTATATGAAATAATTGTTGTTCTGTTAACTGAATACCACTCTGTAATTGCAAAAAAAAAAAAAAAAAGATGCAGCTGTTTTGTTGACATTCTGAATGCTTCTAAGTAAATACAATTTTTTTATTAGTAAAAAAAAAAGAAAAAAAGAAAAAAAAAAAAAAACAGATAAGGACAGGACAACGAAGGAAATCTAGACCAATATCCCTGACAAATATGGACAGCAAAGATTCTCAACAAGATACTAGCAAGTCATATCCAACAACTTATAAAAAAGACTATACATCATGATCAGGTAGGCTTTATTCCAAGAATGCAAGGTTGGTTCAACATACGAAAAACCATAAATGTAATACACCATATTAACAGGAAGAAAGATAAAAAGCATTTGGTCATATCAATTAATGCAGAAAAAGCATTTGATAAAACATCCCTTCATGACCAAGACTCTCAGCAAAATCGGCATAGAAGGGTCATTTCTCAACACAATAAAAGCTGTCTATGAAAAACCCCTAGCGAATATCATCCTGAATGGAGAAAAGCTGAAAGCTTTTCCACTAATAACATACAAGATGAGGATGCCCACTTTCTTCACTCCTTTTCTATATAGTTCTGGAAGTCCTCACCAACGCAATCAGAAAAGAGGAAAAAATAAAAGGCATTCGAATAGAAAAAGAAGAGGTGAAACTCTCTCTATTCGAAGATGACATAATTGTTTACATAGAAGACCCAGTGGTTTCCATGAAAAACTTTCTGGAAGTAATACATGAATACAGTAAAGTTGCAGGATATAAAATCAATATACAGAAATCTATAGCATTTCTATATACGAACAACAGGCAGACTGATATAGAACTGAAAAAAGTTATTCCATTTACCATGGCCACAAAAAGTATAAAATACTTAGGGATAAATCTAAACAAAGAAGTTAAAAACCTCCACAAGGAAAACTATGAGAAGGTAAAAAAAGAAATTGAAAATGACACAAAAAAGTGGAAGGACATCCCATACTCCTGGATTGGAAGAATTAATATAAACAGGATGGCAATTCTACCCAAATTTATCTACATATTTAATACAATGCCAAAGTACCAGACACATTTTTCACAGATCTATAAAAGACCATCATAAAATTTGTCTGGAATAATAAAAGACCCCGTATTGCAAAAGCAATTCTGCACAAGAAGAGTGGAGTGGGCGGCATCTCACTCCCTGACCCAAAAATATACTACAAAGCTGTGGTAATAAAAACAGCATGGTACTGGCACAGAAACAGATATGTGGACCAATGGAACAGAATAGAGTCCCCAGAAATAAATTTCCAAACAAACAGTCAACTGATTTTTGACAAGGAGTACCAGTCAATTCAGTGGGAAAAGGAAAACCTCTTCAGCAAATGAGGCTGGAAAAACTGGATTTCCACCTGCAGAAAGATGAATCTGAACCCCTACCACTCACCTTTGACAAAAATCAAGTCAAAATAGATTTAGGATCTAAATGTAAGACCTCAAACTATAAAACTGTTCCGAGAAAACACTGGGGAAACTCTGGGAGACATCGGAGTAGGGAAAGACTTCTCAAGGC
This sequence comes from Tupaia tana, assembly GCA_026018925.1. Lineage (NCBI taxonomy): Eukaryota > Metazoa > Chordata > Mammalia > Scandentia > Tupaiidae > Tupaia > Tupaia tana. Next base: position 62,196,527 of record JAKSZU010000003.1, on the reverse strand, counting down.
CCCCAAATCACAGTCGATAATCCCCAAAATAGACAAATGGGATTACATTAGATTAAGAAGTTTCTGTAAGGCAAAAGACACAGTAATAAGTGTGAATCAACATCCTTCAGAATGGGAAAATATTTTTATAAATTATGTATCAGATAAGGGACTGATAACCAGAATACGCAAGGAACTCAAGCAGCTGTTCCAAAAAAAAGATGATCAACCCTATTAAAAGCTGGGATAATGAGTTGAAAAAAAAACCCTCTCTAAAGATGACATACCAATAGCCAAAAGGCATATGAAAAAATGCTCAACATCCCTCATTGTAAGGGAAATGTAGATCAAAACAACAATGAGATCCCACCTAACCCCAGTCAGAATGTCTAAGATTAAAAAAACAAAAAATGATAAGTGCTAGCGGGAGTGTGGTGAAAGGGGAACTCTCCTACACTGCTGGTGGAAATGTAAATTGGTCCAACCACTGTGAGAACAATTTGAAGATTCCTCAAAAATCTAGAAATATAACTACCATATGATCCAGCAATCCCACTCCTTGGTATCTATCCAAAGGACAGAAGAATTCTCAATCGGAAAAGTGCTTGCATGTCGATGTTTATTGTCGCACTATTCACAATTGCTAAGACATGAACCCAACCCAAATGCCCACAAACAGATGAATGAATCGAAAAACTGTGGCACATATACTCTATGGAATACTATTCAGCCATAAAAAAAAAAAAAACCTGGCTTTTGGCAGAAAGAGGATGAATAAGGAAGGCTTACTGCTGAGTGATGCAAGCCAGGCTATGAAGGAGAGGCATTGTATGTCCCCACTTAATATATACCAAGTGTCCGCACGCTATGACTGAAACTGAATGACTAAAGGATTTAGAAACACAGTAAATGGATGTAAATACCAGATATAGTGTGTGTGAAAGAGTAGGGTCTGAGGAAGGACATTTAGAAGAAAAATGGGGAGGCAAAGCATTAATAGGACAAAGAAATGTGGTAATATCTGTTGAAGATATTCTATAGTTTTAGCAACTGGACTAGGGAGAAATGTTCACATGTTGAGATAGTCACTTTGTAAGTTAAATAATGTGATTAATTGTATAAAAGAAAATGAAATAAAAAATTCAAAATTAATTTTTTAAAAAAGAAAATGAAATAAACTGCTCTTTAAAAATGTCAAAAAAAAAAAAAAAAAGAAAAGGTCTTAATTTTTTTTTTTATCCACACAAAGAATTAAGGAAATACATTCATTCTGAACTTGGAGAGTGGAAATAACTTTGCATCTATTACAACTGTTGGTTATTTTCATCCTTTAGTGAAGGGTTTTAGCAATATCCAAACGAAAAAGGAGAGATTATACCAAAAAAGAAAAAGCAGTTAAGGCCTATTATATTCAAAATGTCCATATAGGAATTATTTCCAAATGTGTCAGAAGCATAAAATGTAATGTGCTACTTATTGTTCATTTGCATTCATATTTAAGTCAGCCAGATAGTCAGTAACTTAATAGCTTTCTGTAATAATAAAGATTATGTGATGATTATAACTAAGTATTATCTACTTGACATTCTTCTACAGAAAGACCAAAAACATATGGAAATCAAACAGAACCATATTTTTCCAGACATTAACTGTGCTCTTAAAGTAGAACAAGAAGTTTAATTCTTAGTTTATAGAACCCACAGTACTGCAGTCTAGTTACTGAACCAGTAGTCACATTTTCCGATACAGGTATTTATTAACACATAATGTTGGACTTCGCCTGGGTAGGCCAGTCCAACAAACTTACCTATGACTCTGGTAATAGTACTTCTTCCCCTCCTTTGAAAAATGGCTCCACTATGTCCACTAAACATGGGATAGATGCTGGCTATTAGCAACTGACCCAACAACAGGAAGTGTGACCCACACCAGGCCAGCCAACTCCTTTTCCCTTGGAGTTGTACATATTCTTAAGTACAGAAAGAGAAGTTTTCTTTCCTACATTGTTTTCTGGCTAGAATGTGGTATGTCTTGACCATAGTCTCTTTAACAGAACGAAGAAAAACTATTAAAAGAGAATGGGGCTGCAAACAGCAGATGGTGTAATGGCTATGTCACTGGACTCCCACGTAGTCAATCGCAGTTTGAGTCCCACACCCAGTGGCTTAAAACTCAGGCTGGGCATGTGGATGTGCATGCCCAAAATCCCAACAGGAGAATGGAGGAAAGGGATGGCTGTGTGGCCATCCCCCCTGAAGAGTGATTTCTTGCTTTCTGTCTGTCTGTCTCTGTCTCTCCATGGAGCACACGCACCCTATAGCAAAAATCTTTCTCTATAAAAAAGAGAGAGAGGGAATGAGGCTTACAGAGATAAGCAGAGTCAAGAAATAGAAGGAAAAACCTGATGTAACTGAGGACCTAAAAGCAGACATACCTGAGGCCAGTTCCACCTTCATTGCTCTGAATATAACTCATCTAAATAAAAGTAAACAAACTCTCTCTTTTTTTGTTTAAGTTTGTAATGTTTAGGTTTCATATACTTGTAACCAAAGAATCCTAAGCAAAAGATAAGTGAATTGAGTAGATGCAGAGTCAATTCACCTAGTAAAGCAATGCTTAACCTAAAAGATATAATGCTAAGTGAAACACACCAGATTGTGAAAGACAAATACTGTATGTCCCCACTTAAGACATTCTGAATGTCTGCATTCTGTGACGGAATCTGAAGGACTCAAAAGCATAGAAATACAGAGTAATGATAGATTTTGGAAGTTATTTGGGGTTGTGAATAGGGGATGACTTGTGAGGAAAATTTTTAGTGGACATAAGAATGCATGTAACTAAGAGGAAGAGGTTATAGGTCAGTGTATCACAGTAGAGTAAAAAGTATGGACAATTTAATACATATTTCCAAAATACACCTAGTAGAACTATTAACAAATGTGCACAACATCTATTTTATGTAAACCAGAAATCATGATTAAAAATAAAAATAAATCTAATAAAAGGGAAAAAAGAATTCTATTGTTTCACTAGTAGTTTCAAATATGTGTGTGCATTACAAAAGAGAAAAAATCCTTTTAATGCTGCTAGATTATATGTCAAACTTAGAGAGTAATTTTTAACATTAAATTGTAATTTTTTCTCAGAAAAATATTTAGCCAACTCAAGCAGCTTATCCAGAAGAAAATGATTAACTCAACTAAAAGAAGGGAAAATGAGCTGAATAAACAACTCTCTAAGGAAGGCATATGAACAGCCAAAAAACATATGAAAAAATGCTCAACATCCCTCATTGTAAGGGAGATGCAGATCAAAACCACAATGAGATACCACCTAATGCCAGTCAGAATGGCAAAGATTAAAAAAAAAACAAATAATGGTAAGTGCTAGAGGGGATGTGGTGAAAGGGAAAGATTCCTACACTGTTGGTGGGAATGTAAATTGGTCCAGTCACTGTGGAGAACAATATGGAGGTTCCTCAAAGACCTTCAAATAGAACTACCATAGAATCCATCAATTCCACTCCTAGGTATCTATCCAAAGGACAGGAGAGCACTCAGTCAGAAAAGTGCTTGCACAACTATTTTAGCTGCAGCATTATCCACTATAGCTAAGACATGGAAACAAACCAAATATCCACAGACAGATGAATGGATTGAAAAATTGTGGCGCATATATTCCATGGAATACTATTCAGCCATAAAAAACAACAAGGCCCTGAAATTTGATAGAAAGTGGATGAATATGGAAGGTTTGTTGCTGAGTAAAGCAAGTCAGGCTATGAAAGAGAGACATTGTATGTCTCTACTTAACATATACTGACTGTCTGCACTCTATGGTAGAGACTGAAAGACTGGATAACATAAAAGTATTAAAAATTATAATGGACACTGGAGACAAAGTGGAAAGAGAGTGAGAGAGGGGAAAATCATAGGAAACTTGGGGGGAAGTAGAGAGGTAAGACACTTGTGGGACACAGATAAGGTTATCTGTTGACGAGGATGTGTATGGTGGTCTCAATTGGGCTGGACTGAGACATATATCATACTGGGTAAAGTCTCTTCACAATCTAAATGATGTATAGCGATTTAATGTATGAATAACAATAAATAAATAAATAAATAAATAAATAAATAAATAAGAAGTAACCAAATAAAGAAAGAAAAATATTTAGCCAGAGGATAGAATACATAAGGCAAAAGTAAAAAATATGACAAAGCTTTAAAATCAACCACATCAAAGAATGATAGTTTTATTACAAAAACAACATAATTGAAGAGTTTTTTTTAATGAGAGTATTTAGCTTAATTTACCAAACCTACTTACAGGTATGAAAAAGTTACGAATTTCACACTAAAAACATATTATAAAATTTCTGGATATTTTTCTGCAGGAAGAAAATGGTATGCAACTTTTTCCTTAACCCAAGTTCTCTTTCCATCACTTAAGCAAAATATTTTTCTCTTAGTTAAATCTCATTGAAATATTTTAATTGAACATAAATCATCTTATGAGCTGGTCACAGTGGAATTTTTTCACACTGTTTTTTATTTCAGGAATCATTTAGCACACATTAATCTCCTACACTGGAGAACTTTAGTTTGTAAGTTACTGAGAACATTTGAATTTCACAGAAGATGCCTGGCATCGTTCACCTTGTCCAGTGTACTAAAAGCAGATGTCATATTAAAAATATGTAATAAGAGGAAGAAAATTTCCAAATGAATTAAACTCCATTTAGACCAATGTTTCTCAAGTCTTTTATGACCTAAAGACTTCTATGAGATTTTGATGAAAGCCATGGCCCCACTCTTCTGAAAAAAAAATACACATGTGCACACTTAACATTTTGAGTCCAAGTTGTTTGTTCCTGAAATCTAACATCCATTCATGGACAGTGAGTTAGAAAATTGCATTTGAGAACCAATGAAAACTCTGTTTAAGAAAAAAATGCTACAGTCATTTGTCTGAAAGAGCCAATATATTTTTCCATGTTCTAGTTCTGAGCCAGATTACTAATAGGAAACACAAGGCAATAATACAAAAATTTAACCTGTTTAGAACTTTTAAGGCCAAAAATGGACCCTACAGAGCACCCAGAATACGGAAACAGGATATGTGTCATACTGTCTTAAGTGACCCTCACCAAACCTTTGGCACACATCAGGGGCTCCTTCCCATCAACAAAGTTTGCTTTAGGCCAATGTAAATGTCTTAAAATTAGTTCCCATTCCTCAGTTTACTGACAAAATAACAAGAGTGAATTAAGCTCTCTGAATAGCTCTGTTAAATGGCTGCTTTTCCAGAGAACTAGATTTCAAAAGAAAGAGACCTCTCCCATATATCTTTTATGCTCTTTGCCATCTACTTGCCATTCAGCCTTGTTACCCAGGAGGCTGACATTTATTTATGGTTCACATCAAAAGGTTCCCTGACTCTGGCTTCTGGAAGACTTAGACAGTAGAAAGCAGGACAGAAAATCAGAAAGGAAAATAAGTAAAGACAAAGTATATATTCTTCAGCTCCTTCTCTTGAGATCCACTGGAACTGGATGTCTCTGCAAAGAGGATTGTGGCTCCTCTCAAGGACTACCAACTCCACGACATAACTTGCCTGCTAAGTTTCAGTAGTCACTTCTTCTCAGATTCACAACTAGGATGGCACTAAGAGCCAAGTTATTGCATTACCCTTTAGGGTTCTCTTCCCCTATGCTTTTATCAGTGATCTCACTATGGCCAGAGTCTCCTAGAGTAGTCCAACTTTTAATGCCATCTGTTCCCTCAACTAGAATTCACTCTTATTTAAATTTTGAATTACAAGCTATGTGAATATAAATTTAAATTTTGAATTATATGCTATGTGAATTACTGCTATGTGAATACAAAATCACATACATAATAAATATATGTTATCTTGGAGTAAATAATCTGCAGATCTTGCCTGGCTGGGCATATTCCACTTGGAGTCAGTGGAAGGATTCAAAGATTTAATGAGAACTTATGTAATAGAATCTCAGAAGCAGTGCTGCTACAGAGGGTTGGTATGGTGAGGGAAGAAGGGAGGCCAAGGCCACAGAGGAAGAAACAAACAGGACAGCAAAGTTCTTCTTCTCTGCCTGTGAGAGCATGGAGGTACAAATTGAAACACTTAACCACTTGGCAGACATGCATCCTACTCGAAACATAGAGACACATTATGTAAGATAGTGTCTTCTGAGGAGTATTGTAATATATGGTGTGGCAATGTCATGTCATTGGTAGAGTCATTTAAAAATTCTATGTCAGGCACATGCATAGGTGACCAAATCCAATGAACTGGATCACAGTGTGACCAAGCCTGTGGAAGGTCTCTCTCTCTCTCTATCTTTACTGCATGTGCATGGGCTCTACCATGAAAAAAGAAAGAGGGAAAAAAACAAACAAAAAACAAACAAACAAAACAAAACAAAAAAAACCACCTTGGGAGGCGAACAGTGGCTCAGGAAAAACTCAATGCTCTGCTAATCAATCCACATGGAAAGGTTCTTAGTTCAAGTCCAGAGATCTCTTAGTATAAGAGATACCCACTTGCCTACCATTTTGGGCTGGCTGAAGGCTAAGCATGAATCATGACACCAAGATCCTGTTAAGTGTATATGCATGTGGTCTCTCTGTCTATCTCATGGAAGAAAAAAATAAACTCTAAAAACAAAACAAAAGGTCTTAGCCTGCTAGTACCAACTTCCAATTGAAGGAGACATCTTTGTGCCTCACCATAACTAACACTCAAAGCCAGCTCATGAACACAACGCAAATACAAGAATGCAGTAGGTCAGGGATGTATCTTCAGAGTGTTTCTGATTAGCCATTAGTATTCCCCAAAAAAAACTTACTATCCACATAAGAGATGACTTTCACTATTTTTGTGAACTCTTACAAAGCTTCAGGAACTCAACACAATCCATTTCATTCTGTATGATGGAAAATGACAGAACACTAACTAGTTTTTCATGATTTAAGGTTTAATTCTTTTACTTTAAGACCAAAATATATTTAGAAATAAATTTGCTCCCTTAAAAATTTCAAAATCATGGTTCCTGAGAACTAGTGATTTCAGGGGAAAAAGAGAAATGAAGATTTTCCACTGATAATTCAGCCTCCAGCCCACAAACTCAAGTGGTAGGAAACCTTTGAAGACTCCTGTCTCAGTCTCTCTCTCTCCCTCTGTCTCTGTCTTCTCATTTTTTGTCATTTTTCCTTTAAAAAATTTTTTTAAGGTTAAGCATATTCTTGGCTTTCAGCCCCTCCTTTCCCTTTATCTTGTTAATAATCCCCTCTCCCCCTCCCAACCCAGGAGAGGTAAGGGAGCAGGCCTTCAGAAGACACCTTCATGGTTCCTGAGAACTAGAACCACACCATGCAGTTTTCTCATTTTGCTTTTTTTAAAAACAAAAATTTTGTTTTTAGTTTTTTAGTTTTTTTCTTCTCTTTTTCTCTGTTTCCTGGTTATTTTTGTTGCTGTTGTTTCTCTTTCTCTCTTTCCTTTTCTGCACGCTTCTGGATGCTCAAATTGAACTTCAATTTTACGAAGAAACACACCATCCATTACATGACTAGAAATCACCTCAGGGCTATAAGAAATATGGAAAAGCAAGAAAATACCTCTCCTCCAAGGGAAAAGAATAACTCCTCTTCATCCACATACGGTTAAATGGAAATCATAGAAATGTCTGATAAAGAATTTAGAACATTCATAATGGCAAAGATAACAGAGATAGAAGAGAAAAGAGACAACGAACAGCAGAAGAGAAAGGAGAAAGGAGCTGACGAGTTCCAGGAGATGAGGAAATTCTTGCAAGATCTAAAAGAATTACACACTTTACAAAAGAATCAAATGTAACTGTTAGAGATGAAGACTATAATACAGGAAGTCAAAATCTCTCTTGAAAGTATTAAAAGAAGACTAGATCATACAGAAAATAGAATCTCAGATGTAGAAGAGAAAATTGCTGGCCTAGGAAAATCCACCACAAAGACTGAGAAAATTGCCCAAAAATTTGAGAATAAATATGAGAAATACTAGATACCATGAAATGTCCAAACATCCGGATAATTGGCATCCCAGAAGGCAAAGAGACTCATAAGTACATTGATAATCTACTTCATGAAATCCTGCAAGAAAACTTTCCAAGCCTAGAGAGGCACTCAAAGATCCAGTCCCAAGAAATACAAAGGACCCCAAATAGAATCAACCCAAGAAGATCTTCTCCAAGACACGTTATAGCCAGACTGACCAAAACCACAGACAAAGACAAGATACTAAGATTGGCAAAAGAGAAATGGGAAGTTACCTACAATCAGACTAACAGCAGACCTCTCATCGAAAACAATGTGAGTGAGCAAAGAATGGGAAAATATATTCCAAGTGTTAAGGGAAAAGCAATTTCAACCAAGAATACTGTACCTGGCAAGATTATCCTTCATATGGGAAGAAAAGACAAGAACATTCTCAGATAAACAAAACCTGAAAGAATTTGCCAGCACCAGACCAGATCTCCAAGAAGTTCTCAAAGGAGTGCTATGTCAGGAAAACTAAATGCAGACACACAGAAATAAGAGTTCAAAAACTAAGAAAATGGCCAACTTAATCGTAGGGACAAGTCTGGAGATGAATATTATATACCAGAATTCAATCGGGAAGATCGAACCACAACAGAAGATAGATTAAGTACATGAGACTGAACTGGTGAAATAGCATTCTGTGTCTTTGGACTGAAATATTGCTGCTTTTCTTCTAGGTTTTGTTGTCCAGTTTCAAGAGTTTTTGTCCTGTCTTGAGCTGTAGATAGGTTCACGTACCTACTATTTGAACAGAATACTAACCTGTTTCCAGGCTTTAAGTTTTAAGCAAATTTCCTTACCAATTCAAAACTGCTTTTCTTGAAATTACCAGCTGAATTTGCTATTGAAGGTAGTTAGATTATTTAAGAAATTGCGTGATCAATAAAATGTGGAAGGAAAAGGAATGGAAGACAACTGTAGACACCACAGATAGTATGAGAAAAGGGTGGGAAATGGCAGAGTGTCAGACATAGGGGTAAATATATATATATTATATATAATATATATAATATATAATACAAATGTATATAATATATATTATATATAATATATATTTATATATATAAAACTAGAAATGGAAAATTATTGATGATAATATGCATGATTAATCCACTATGCAGTATATTCTGGATGGGAAACCACATTTTGTATGCTGTGATGATTCTTAGTTGATGAATGTAAATTAATCAATTTTTTTAAAAGTTTCAGGAGGAAAAAAAAACACAAAAACTGTTTTTCTTGAAATTAAAAAAAATTGCATATTTGATGACTGCAGTAAGCTATATAGCCAGCCAGCTAGGTGCTGCTTTATAGTCTGTTCATTCTACTTACTGAGGTTTATGCCTAAAGTCAGACTCGTGTTCATGGACATGTATATATCAGCTGTGCTTGCTATTGGAAATATTTAGATTAATTAAGTTCATTAGCAAATCAACAAAATGGGGGGAAAAGGCATAGAAAACAACCATGGATACCAGAAACAGTGTAGAAGGATGGTGGGACACGGCAGAGGGTGAGAGACGGGGAATCAAGGATGGCAAAAAAAAAGCAAAATATACAGGAAACAAGATCTGGAAAATTATTTGTTGACAATAACACGTATGTTGATGTGCTTGATTCAACCAATATACAGTGTATTCTGGATGAGAAATCTCATTTTATATGCTGTAATGATGTATAGTTAATGAACGTAAATAAAAAAAAAATTTTAAATAACAATCCAGTCAGGTGGCATGGCAATTAAGATGGCTGGATCCCACGTGGCTATTTATGCGAGTCCCAGACCCGGCAACTTAAAACATACAGTAGGCATATGTGCATGCGTGCCCTAAATCCGGAGAAGAAAGTGGAGGAAAAGGGACTGTGGCATGGCCATCCCTTCTGGGGAGTGATTTCTCACGTTCTCTCTCTCTCTTTCAGGTAAGCAAACCTATAGCAAACTAAAATAGGAAAAAAAAATCAAATTCAGTATGCTAAACTTTAAAAGGGGTTATTGTATTTTCTTCCTAAATTAATGGTAAATTGCTTGAAAGGGCTTACTTCACCAAATAAAAATGGATAACTTCTGAAGCTAATGTCTGAGGTTTAGTAGTTTACACATTTTTATAGATTTCAGGAAAAAAAACCACTAGGTGTGACAGAACACAATATATACCATGCAATATATATTTTGATATTTAACCAAACTTTATTTTCATATAAAAACCTGATGAAACTATCTATAAGCTTAATAAGGTTTCATATGCTATATATCAAAAGAATATTTACTGATATTACTTTTATCCAAAACTTTATGTAAGCATTTTTATATCGGATCATTTCTTGGAAACTAATTATGCAATTTGTTCTCTATAGATTAGTAACAAGCAGAGATATTTATTGCTAAGTAGCCATTATTCACTGCTAACATCCAACCTCCAGGGATTTTCAAGCTCCAACTTTGCATGTCTTAAGCATGGAAAAAGGAAATGAACATACTATCGGGAGTCTTAAACAGTAACTTCAACTGGAACATCTTTCTTTGGAAAGATTGTTTTCATTCTTTAAAACATGCCTTATTGTCAACGAATGCTGTAAACTCGGACAAACACAGAGCTTTGTATTTCAACCCAAATTTCAATCACATCATTTCTTCTATTAAGTTTGGCTATACTTTTTTTTTTTTTTTTTTTTTTTTTTTTGCTTATACTGGTGTTTTTCTCCTCTTGTTAGTGTGAATATGCTAACTTAGTAGAATAATGATGCAGGAAAAAATATCTAAGTTACTTACTGTAATTTACTTATAAAATAAAAGGTTCCTCACAAAGAAAGCTAATAATGACATTGCTCTATAATGGTTCTCAACAATGTTTTAAGAAAGAAAATACATAGAAGAAGGCACTGTGGCATCGTGAGCAAAATAAAACAAATAAAATGATGGCTTCTGGGTGCTATATCTGGATATTTTATTTTAGAGGATAAAATGGGGAGGGACTTATCAGAGTACTTCCTCCTTGGCCACTTGACATCAATATTACTTGGATAATCTGTGGGAGAGTTAGCACACAAACAAACGAGATGCACTGTATGATTTCAACAGTCCTTATCATTAGCATGGAGTGATAAATATTGACCTAGGACAATAGATCTTTGTTAAAGTAAAAGGTCCAGTATGGAGACTGGAAACAAGAGAGGACTTAAGAACATGAACTATTCACTCAATGGGACCATCCCTGAGTCTCTCCGGAATGGGAGTGAGAAGAAACGGGTAGTTTACAAGGGTTCTCCAGGATCTCCAGGATATATATACAGAGTGAAAATATTTTGTATTTTTTGGTGAAATGATGAGGAGAAACAAGAATATATATGCCCATGTGCTTGCATTTGTAAAAAGAAATAATTAAAGGGTAAGACAGAAGTTAATAAAAATGGATATCTCTTATAAAGGAAGAGGAGGTGAAAAGTAGGTGAAGAGAACAAACGTAAACAAAACTTCTCTAAGTAAACACTTAATATATTTTATATTATTTTCAACATGTATATGCTTTATATATTTTAAAAATTAAATTTATTCAGAAAGAGAAAATTTCCCACCCTATTTGAAAAAAAACTGAAACAGATCTATAAATATAACAAACTGGTAATGTGACTAAACAAAAATTATAAACTTAAATTTAAGGTGATTTCAAAGCAAAGTACTTTGACTCTATCTCCTTAGTGGAAAATATTTTATGCTCCAAAGGATACACAAAATACTCTTAAACATTATTCAGCAACTTTATAATTAGTAGGAAGTAATTCTATTTCTGTTTTTAGGAAGTACAAATTTTCATGTAAGAAAAAAGATATATAATTCAATAAAATGTAATATACCTATTGATGAACTTTTGGGGGTTTTGTTGTTGTTATTTTTGCCAGATAGCATGTGAGCTCACTAGAAAGAGACAGAGAGGGAGAGAGAGAGAGAATGGGATGAAGTCATTCTGCAATCCTCTCTTCATTCCTCCATCCTGTTGGGATTTGGGGCACACATGTACATATGCCTGGCATGTTTTTTCAAGCCACCAGAGCTGGGATTTGGGGTCAGCCATGTGGAATCTAGCTTCTTTAGCCACTCAGCAACAAGGCCAGTCCCCTATTGATAATTCTAACTCACAGATAGCTCACAATTTTTTTGAAATAATTATTTTATTTAACTTTTTTAATTTATTTTAATTTGACCAGAGAGAGACAGAGACTGGAGTAGGGAGGAGGGAATGAGAAAGCAAGTCGCCTGGTCTGGGACTCAAACCACGGTCAGTCATGTAGGAGTCCAAAGCCCTTAACTACTACGCCACCTGCTGGCCCCAACTCACAATATTTAAATCTGTCCACTAAAAGGTTCTAGAAACAATACTCGAATAGCTGTAAGCCCATTGAAGTTCCAGATTTCAGCCTCTAGAACAGTCTCTATAGCCATTTTTCATGTTATAGGAGATGTAAACTTACTATCTGGTCATTGGGAAAGTTACAATGTATTTTTCTATGTTTTCCTATGCAAAAAATGCATCATGGCTTTCCCACTGACCCAATATTTGTCTTATCTGTATTAATATTATTGATGAAAGTTGTATCTTTATTAGGTAGGACCCTCATCACATGACAATGGATAGGAAGACAGAAATACAACTAAAAAAATGTTACATTTCCAGGCTAGCTCCATGGTTAGGGCAGTCGAATCCCACATGGCTTAACCCACAATTCTAGTCCCAGACCTGCTAGCTTGAGAAACATGCTGGGCATATGTGTGTGCATGCCCAGAATCCTGAGAGCATGGAGAAAGAGATGAGGGAAAAGTAGTTGCAGTGTAACTGTTAGCCAAAAGGAGTGCTCTCTCTCTCTCTCTGTCCCTCTGTCTCTCTCTCTCTCGCTCTGTCCTGGGTAGCAGGGACTATAGGCGTGTGCCACCATACGTGGCTTTTAGGGTTGTCCAGGAGTCAAACTCAGGTTTCCCATGTGACCTCAGTTGGTTGCCCAGTAGCAACAGCCAGCATGCACTACCACAGCTAGCTACCTTCATTTTTTTTTTCAGAGAGAGAGATTCTTGCTATAGGGCGCATGCACTCGCCTGAGATACAGAGTGAGACAGAAAGCAAGAAATCACCCCCCTCAGGGGGGATGGCCATTCTGCAATCCCTTCTCCTCCATTCTCCTCTCAGGACTCAGACCACGTGGGAGTCCAGCAATGTAACCATTGTGCCATTTGCTGGTCCCTAAGCTACCCTTATTTTTAACCATCTCAGCTAATTCTTTTTTTTATTTTTTGGAGAGGTTTTTCGCTATAGGACGTATGCGCTCGCCAGACAGAGAGAGACATAAAGACAGAAAGTGAGAAATCACCCCCCAGGGGGGATGGTCACGCCGCAATCCCTTCTCCTCCATTCTCCTCTCGGGACCTTGGGCACAGCGACATAGCCATTACTCTAACTGCTGGTCCTGTTACAATTTTTTTTTTTGAAAATTTTTTCCTTATATATAATAAATGTAAGAAGAATGATAGAACTAGAAAATCTCTCTCTCTCTGGCAAGTGCATATCCTTATGGCAAAAATCTTAAAAAACAAAAACAAAAACAAACAGACAAAAACACTCGCAGGAGTTACTTCATGAGAAGAGAAAGTACACAATGATTAATTTGCTAAAAATGTACACACATGGGACTAGCAGATGGCGTAATGATTATGCCTCTGGACTCCTACATAGTGGACCACAGTTTGAGCCTTAGACGCAGCGGCTTAACACTCACGCTGGGTGTGTGTGAGTGTATGCCCAAAATCTCAAGAGGAAAACAGAGGAGAAGAGATTGTGGTGTGGCCATTCCGCCTGGGGGGTGACTTCTCACTTTCTGTCTCTCTGTCTCTCCAGTGAGTGCAAGTGCCCTACAGCAAAAATATCTCAAAAAAAAAAAAAAGTACATATACAACTTTGGTCAAAAACTAATACTCAGGGCAAGCAGGTGGCATGGTGGTTAAGGGTGCTGGACTCCCACATGGCCAACCATGGTTCGAGTCCCAGACGTACTGGCTTGCTTTCTCACTTTCCTTCTCTCTCACTCACTCTGTCCCTCTCTGGTCAAATTATAATAAATAAATAAGCAAATAAAGTCAAATAAAATAAATTTTTAAAACTCAAAGAAGAAACACAATAAATGTCCCTGCTCTACCCCACAAGTTTCCCGAGCACAAAAATGAAACACAGGCTCACAGAACATTAAACTTTATCATTTGCTGGGACATTGTTGGTGCTTGAAGAAAAATGCAAACTGCTTGGCTCCTAAGGCAAAAGATTAGTATTGTGTGAACTTGGCTTGGCTTTGGTAGGAAGACGTTTAATGTATTAGGATGAAATGAGATGGCTGGAGGTCTGGTTCCATTTCCTCCTCCACTTTCATCAATGCAGCCTTTTTATTTGATCCAACCATATTCCTTTTACCACTTAGCTTTTCTGAACCTCATTCTTGAAACCAAACGCTTGCAGCTATGCATGCCTGTGATAATTGATTCCAAATGTACAACTAAAGGCATCAGGGATGGTGGAGACAGCCTACTTACGTGCAGAGACAGAATCTATGGTTGTCGAATTTTGCTATGATATGGCATGATTGTGGGCCAGTTGGGCACTTTGCTACTCTTCTTCCACCTTTGTAAAAGCAAGATAAACTGTATTTACTTTGCTGTTAATTAATGTGTATTAAATGCTTCCAAATCCACAGATAACATTTATTACAGGGAGCCTGACAGGGGCACAGATGAAAACCAGGACACTCTGCACAGCTGGCCCACATGACAATGTTCTGGGTTCTTATCTAAAGATCCTCCTGAGTACACCAGGCACCTATGTGCCTCTGATCTGGGACTGGCTGGAGCTGGGGGTGGATCATGGCATTGGGAGACCAATGAGACAGATTGTTGTCTCTCTCTCTCTCTCTCTCTCTCTCTCCCTCTCTCTACCTCTCTTGCTCATGAAAGAAAAAAAAGAAACTCCCTTTTTATTGCCAAATGGCATGTGTGCTTGCCAGGGGGAGAGGAAGATTCAGAGAGAACACATCTTCCAATGGGGCAGAATCACAGTGCAATCCCATTTCTTCCATTTCTCCATTTCATCAAGATTTGGAGCCACATATGTGGTCAGTGGCAAGGTTGCCAGGTCCTAGATCTCTATTGCGATCAGTCACGAGGGATCTGGCTCTCTATGCAAAGCACTTCACTGTTGTGCTATAGGGCTGGCCCAAAATCATTTTTTTTAATGTATGTATGCACTAGGGTTCAAATCGACTCAACCAACTTTAATCCCTAACTTTTTTTCTGAGATAGTTTTTTAAAGCCCTTTTGATGTCTTCTTCAGAAGAACAGTACATTCAGTAACCACCATCCATTTCATTTTTAAATACTTGTTACTTTATTTAAAATGAGAAGGGAAAAAAATGCCACAGTATCTGTTGAACTCTTTTTTTGGAGAGGTTTTTGCTATAGGGCGCGTGCGCTCGCCAGACAGACAGAGAGAGACATAGAGACAGAAAGCAGGAAATCACCCCCCAGGGGGGATGGCCACGCCGCAATCCCTTCTCCCCCATTCTCCTCTCAGGATCTTGGGCACGCACGCACACACGCGCCCGGCGTGAGTTTAAGCCACCGGGTCCGGGACTCGAACCGCGGTCGACTACGTGGGAGTCCAGCGACATAGCCATTACACCAACTGCTGGTCCCAGTATCTGTTGAACTCTTAAATAAGCTTCTACCCCAGACTAATGATCAGCACATAGACCAGAGCATATATAATTATGGCTCTATGTCAGAATCACCTGGGAGCTCTCCAAACCTGTGATTTCCAGGCCTCACCCACCAGATTTATTCAGAACCTGTTTGAGTGAGTGGGGCTTGGCTTGAGAATCATTTTCTCCAACAGGTCTCCAAGTAATTTTGCCATGGTCGGTCCAAGAATTACTGGAATACCACAGGTTCCAGTAGAATGATGGCTTGGTGAGTATTACCTATGCAGACTTATTCCTGCCAAAAGGCTCTCAAGCAAACTCTGGGCTTGATGTGGAAAATTCTTAGAAAGCCTGGTGCTGCCAGAAAGTATTCTTGATACTGTTTCTGCCAGTAAAATTTCCTCAGTTGACTCAGATTCAAGGAATGGTGCAATGAAATATTCATGTAAAAAAGTATATGATGGCAAACTGGGAGAAAGGTGAGCCTTCCTAGAATAGAAGCAACACTGGGGTTTACTTTATTCTCACTCACGTACAGTCAGAGAGATTCTGAATTTCTTCCTGTCCTAACAAAATAAGCGGCATTCTAACAAGAATAACATTTATTCTTTCCATGAATATTTATTATCTATAATCCATGTGTTTGGGGTAAAGAAAATAGACAAGTCTCTGTCTTCATTAACCTTATTTTTTTTTAAATTTTGCTGGATGGTATGTGCACTCAACAGAGAGAGTCAAAGAAACAGGGAGAGAATGGAAGTAATTCTCAGTTCTGTGAGTTTTGAACAGTTTTATATATGTGAAGTGCTTAGAGCCGTGTCTGGCAAGTTAAATAGTACGTGCTTTCATAAGTTAGAAATTCGAATTTTGCAGGGCTTTCTTACCTTGTTTCATAGTTCAGTATTATTTTCTTCTGAATTGATTGAACAAGGTCACGATCTTCATTCAGTGATTTGTGCCTCAAGGTCATAATTTGACCCTGGTCATAAACTGTGTTAGTACTTCATTTACCTGAGGTCCAAAAGATGTTAATAGGTGTTTCCACAAATAAATAAATATATATAAAGAGAAATTGGGAAATGCTGAGTTAAGCAAATTTTTTTCAGCCTCAAGACACGTGGGCATTCGTCCCCCAGTTTACACAGTAACAGATACCAACTTACAGGAAAATGATTCCCAGTCTCCTCTGCATGAAGAGGCCTCCCAGTGCAGGTAACAGAGCAGCATGCCCCGGGGGCAAAGTCAGCTTCCCTGGCCTTCAGAGCCCCAAGAAAACCTTAGCTATTGACGTTTCTGTTTAAATGGCTAAAGATCCATTTCAGTTTTCAAGTCTTTTTCTTTGTAATTTTTCCTAATCCTCCTAACTGTTCTGGACACTCAGGCCTTGTATCTGCCTGTCCACCACACACAAGTAACCTAACAACCCAGCTTATTCCTGAATGTCCACTGGAGACTCTGGAGGAAGGGCAACTTCCCAGGTTCTATTTGATCATCTGCATAGAATTCCAAGAAGGGGACAAAACATAGAGGTTTTCCCAAACATCTCTAGCCTTAGGAACTTATTTTTTAGAAGCATTTAAAATAATTTCAAGGAATAGAGGTGACCTATCAACAGTGACAAGCATTTTTTTAAGGTTTCTGAAACATTTTACTCAGTTTCCTTTTCTTTAAAGAACAATTCCCTCCATTTGGAGACTGTCATTTGTCTTCTCTTTGCTTCCCAAATTTGAAATGGCCAAATATTTCACAATACTGTATTTAATTCTGGCATGTAACTCTGGCAAAAATTCAAGAAGCATCCTTGAGATATATCAAATTTGAGGGAAGAACACAAATGAGTAATGTTCCTTCTAGTTCCCAAGAAGCTCCATAGAATACTTGAATTACGACGCCAGGATCCTCGATCCACGGGATTCCCAGGTAAAGTCTCCCTTCTAATATTGAGTAGATGCAGAGCCCCAAGCACGTAATTTAACTCCTTGAAGCTTAAGTTTCCCAATTTGTAAAATAAAATTATCATGAGGTTTAAATGAGAACATAGATAGAAAGTTTATATATGGAACAAAGAATATCCATTTCTTTCCTGGGTTATAGCTGCTTAACTTTCTGCCTTTGTGTGTCTCTTTTAAGTTTGTTTTTGTACCATTTCTCCTTAGTTTCCCTGTTTTCAGAGGCAATAGCATCATGCCTCCTGCAGCTGTCTGCCTTTTGCAAATAAAATTTTATTAGAGTTTTCATAGTTTTCCTGGCTTTGACTTTTCATTCTGACCTCACTTAGTCACTGAAATTTAGAATCAATTTTCACAATTTGTGTAGCTACTTTTTTGGCAATAACATGTACTTTTCTGACAAAGAATTGCTCGTTTCAACTAAAGGTTCTAAGAGCACAAATTTCATCCTCTTATTGCATCTAAGGATGAAGTTTTTCTAATCTATTTCCTTATTCCTTTGCAGTGAGCCCAACCTTCTCAAAAATGAACTATGTCTTGAGCTAGGATCAAGAAAGATGCACAGTCTCGTAAAATGGTCATGTAATATAATATGGTGGAGGTTATATGACTAGCTATGATGATTCTCCTCCAAGATGAATAAAGAAGGCTTTGCTTCACCCAGATCATTGTATTTATCTGTCCTCAATAAATTTCTGCTCTTTTTCTTCTATGGTCTGTTAAATAAAATCTCCCTTTGAAATCTGGTCCTTTCTTGATTCTATGAATGCTCACTAACTATTCTTTCAATTTCTTTTTTTTTTTTTTTTTTTTTTCCTTAAGAGAGCGAGAGAGGGAAGAGAAAAAAAAAGACAAGCACCCCTACAGGGTCTTCACACTGCCATCCACCCCAGCCTAGCCAGCCAGGATTAAAGACATGTTCACGTGCCTGCTATGTACAGAGACCTTAGATGTAAGCCCAGGACCTTCCATATGGCTTCAGCATCACGGTGCACTACATTCCAGCTGTGAAGTTTAGCTGGCCTTTACTTTCCTTTTAAGTCATTAAACATTTTCTTCACAAAGAAGAAAACCACAGAATCTTGCTTAGTGGTCAGCTGTTCTTGGGGCACAGTGTCCTTGATATTGGTCAAGTACGCGCTAAAGGCCCTTTGGGAAATCACTCCTCCCTCAACTCAGCTTTTGCGGTAAGGGAAAAATTGATTCCACATTCAGCTCCCGGGGTGGGTCCAGACTGGCCTCTGAACCAACACATCATATTTCCTAGTTAGGGTGCCTGGTTCAGAGATGGGCCTAAGACTATCAGATCTGTGTCAAGACAGTGAGATCCAGTGAGACAATAGGACAGAGAGGCAAGCAGTCCTCCCTACTGGACTAACCTGGATTTCAGTCTCCTGAGCCAATAAATCCCTTTTTCCTTTGCAGATTTAAGTTTAATTTCTGTTATTTGCAACTGAAAGATCCCCAACTGATACACATCATGTGTGACTACTTGGCAAAGTTGATAATATTAGCTTTTCTCAACCACTCTAACAGGTCAAGCAGAACAAGAACATTTTCCATTTTAAAGTCAAGAAAACCAACCTCCAGAGACAAAGATACACAGCGTGGCCAAGGTTACATAACAGTAAGTTACAACTCAAGCCCGGGTCTTTTGAGTCCCTGCTCCATCAACATTTTTACTTTTCTATAAACATAGACATTTCCAATGGGCTTACTCATGCTTGTCTCACCTTGCTAGTCTTCTCCCAAGCGCTAGACCCACCTGCTGGTAGCTAAGAGAATGGCAGACATCATTAGGCTACCATACCAAGGGGTAAATTATCACTCTCTATAATGCTACAAGCTCTGTTGTGAACACAGAGAGTGGTTTCACACAGCTTTCCACACATCATGTCTAGCCTTGAAGGTCACAGTGCTATACTCCTATGGGGAATGAGCACACTCCCCAGGAATAAATACAGGCCTATAAAATCAGAGAGCCTTGATCACCTTTTTAAAGAGACAGGGGACCAGCAGGTGGTATGGTGATTAAGGAACTAGACTCTCACATGGCCAACCACAGTTCGAGTCCTGGACCTGGCAGCGCGCTCTCTCTCTCTCTCTCTCTCTCTCTCTCTCTCTCTGTGTGTGTGTGTGTGTGTGTCTGGTGAGCACACATGCCTATAGCAAATTTTTAAAAAAATAATAAGTAAAATTAAATAATTTTAAGAAACAAAAAGACAAAGTAATAAATCAACTCCCTAAATGAGAAGGAATTATTTATTTCTAAATAGTAGCTATTGAGTTTCTTCTGCCTTACATGCTGTCTTGGCAAAAAAAAAAAACTTACCTATTGTTTTACTGCATATGTTTCTATACCTTTTGGCTGAAAAGCAGGTAGGTACCAGAGTATGAAATACATTTGTGGGAGAATATCATATAAAATCTAACCAATATCAATTCAGCTGAGTCCCAAAAGAAAGAAGCAAATGCAAAATAATAGAATTGAAGTGCTTGATTTAGAATTTTACTAGAGGGACCAGCAGTTAGTGTAATGGCTACGTTGCTGGACTCCCACGTAGTAGACCGCAGATCGCGTCCCGGACCCGGTGGCTTAAACTCACGCCGGGTGCCTGTGCGTGCATGCCCAGGATCCCGAGAGGAGAGTGGAGGAGAAGGGATTGCAGCGTGGCCATCTCCCCCCGGGGTGATTTCTCGCTTTCTATCTCTCTGTCTCTCTCTGTCTGTCTGGCGAGCGCGCACACCCTATAGCAAAAAAAAAAAAAAAAAAAAAAAAAAAAAAAAAAAAAAAAAAAAAAAAAACCTCTCCAAAAAAAAAAAAAGAATTTTACTAGAAAAACAAAACAACAAAAATAATAATATATAGCAAACAAGAGAAAGCACCCTTCCTCAAGATGAGTACACACAAAGCTCAGTTCTTTTCTCATTCGCTGCTTTACTTCCCAACATATCATAGTTAATTAAAATCACATTTCTTCCTGCTTTTGAAAGAAATGTAAATTTTCCTAAGCTTTAGTCTAAATAGACAAATATTCAGATCATCGTCATTGGTATAAGTATCCATCTCAAAGCTTCATTTGTAAGTTATTTTTGTTTAAAGCTTACATTATGTGAGCTAGAATTTTCTTTGTTGAATCATAAAGTTGGTCCTTAAAAGCCAAGATTTTAAAAAATGTATTACAATAAAGAATGCAAAGCTAGAATAATTTCCTTGTGGATTTAAAAACAAAGTAACAGGAACAGAATGAAGACATTAGCGAAACCATTAGTCTTCACATCACATTTATTTTTCAGAATGATGCATAATCCTAAATATGCATGCCTATTCCTTTTTTATGTCCTATGACAACCATAAAATAAAAAGCCACAAGATAGAATTTTAGCAACAATTCAAAAGAAATTCCTATTCAGACCCTTATTACAGCTGTGTTTCTCATGCCTGAGCTAAAATATTTCTCTCAAAAACCACACTGTGATTTGCTTGTTTAATTGATGCATATTTTTATCTCTCTGTACTGTTGCTTTCTGTCAACACTTTACTATACAGAGAAAACAGAGACCAAAACAGCCAGGAGGAGTTTAAACATAAAACAGCAGGGGAGCTGTTTATCCTTAAAAAAAAATTTTTTTTTTACATAGAAGGAATCACAAACTAAAGAATAATAAGGGATTACTTATCCACACTAAATACAAAGAAATTTTCCAAGGTTGAAGAAAATCTATTATAATTTCCAGCACTTTATAGTGACTATTAAATTGGTAAACCGTGTCATTTTGACAAAGGGCATTTTTAGCAAAAAAAAAAAAAAAAAAAAAAAAAAAAAAAAAAAATCGTAACAAAGAATTTATTTTAAAATAAGGATACTCAATTGAGACTCTAATATTAAGGTTTAACTAATTAAAAAAAAAAGGGTCCTGGGACCAGCAGGTGGCATAGTGGTTAAAGCACTGGACTCTCATGCTGTCAATCGCAGTTCGAGTCCCAGACCAAGTGGCTTGAAACATGCCAGACATGTGTGTGTGCATGTCCAAAATTCTGGGGAGAGAATAGAGGATAAGGAGTCCTGGACCTGGTGGCTTGTTCTCTCACTTCTTTTCTCTCTCTCTAATCAAACTGAAAAATGATAATGATGAATAAAATTAAATAAAAGTAATTCTTTTTTCAAAAAGAGGTCCTAAAATGAAGGAAAATTTTAATCCCGTATAACTGATATACTAAATCCAAATTAATTCTGGTAACAGGCCAAGCATCCTAAGCTTCCCTTGTAAGTTTTTAAATGTCTTCAGTATTTCAAAAGGCATTCAAAAATCTGAAATTGTGATTTTAAAAGAACTATTTGAACAGGATAAGACAGGAGACTACAATTTAAATCTCAGAAATGTCCTTAAATAGATGCTTCTTTGACAAATGGAGAAAGCAGACATTGAAATTAGAATCAAGTTCTAA
This sequence comes from Tupaia tana, assembly GCA_026018925.1. NCBI lineage: Eukaryota > Metazoa > Chordata > Mammalia > Scandentia > Tupaiidae > Tupaia > Tupaia tana. Next base: position 62,174,319 of record JAKSZU010000003.1, on the reverse strand, counting down.
TTCCATTCCCACACACTGACTAGTTAGGTGACCCTGAACAAATTTGTCTCCCTGATTTTGATTCTAGGACATATCAAATGGGAGAAATAACAATCTACATAAATCACAAATATTAAATCACACACACACACGCACACACCACAAAAGTGTATGATACTCAAATGATTTTGCATAAAGCAAAAAGTATTGTGCTGATAGATGTTATTATTTTCCATCCTTTCCCTTTTTATCTGTATTACGGTTGCCTCTTCTGAATCTTAAAATAGTGAATCTGTTCCACGAGTTCTTTTTAGTTCTCTAAATTTTAATCAAGAGAACACATTACCATCCTTTCTCTCAAGTACTAAGTAAGACACATACACCATTTCACAGTATTTTGAAATATAAATGCTTTCAAAACTATCTTTTACCAGTAACTCTCTCTAACATGTCCATAAGCCAGATGTGGAACCAGATGTGTTTTAGAGTTAATTTTTTTTAATTTTGAAAGGTAACAGTGTGCATATATCATATATTACTTAATGTTCCCAGTAGAATAAAGAACAATCTGTAATTAAACATATTAACATTTCTATTCCAAATTATATTCTCATCAAGTAGAATAAAGACTATAAATAGGCTCGTTTATTGCGGAAGACAGAATTCTCAAGATTTGCCCAAGGTTCTCATTCCCTAGGTATCCAATCTAACTTTCCTTACTACATAAAAAGATTTTTCAAGTGAAATTAACATTACTAACCAGCTGGCTTTAAAACAGGGAGATCATCCTAGACTGTCCTACATTTGTGGGTGCAACGTAATCACACAAGCCCTTAAAGACAGCAGAGGAAGGCAAAACCATCCGAGAGATACAGCAGAAAAGATCAGAACACAGATGAAGTCGAAGGGGTGGTCTGAGAGATTCAAAGCCTGAGAGAGACGTGACCAGCCACTTGCCTGGAAAGAGGGAGGCAAGGCCACTGGCCAGGGAATGGGGGCAACCTCTGGAGAAACAACAGATAAGCCAACAGCCAGCAAGGACGTGGGAACCACAGTCTTACCACCTCAAGGAACTAAACTGTGCCTACACCTAAATATGCTGCCAAGTGGATTCTTCCTCAGAGCTTCAAGAAAGGAGCACAGCCTGTACGACACTTTGATTTAGGCCCGTGAGACTCCAGGCAGATGATGAAGCTGAGCTAAACGCTCTACCCAGATTCTGATCCATTGGAACTGTGAGAATAAATTTGGATTGGTGTAAACTGCTAATGTGTGGAAATTTGTTAATAACAGCAGTACAAAACGAATACATGCATGTTCCAGTGAGGTTTTTAATGTCAAATGAATTGCTCCAAATTTACAGAACCTTTCTGTTTTCAAAGCATTTAGGGGTTTCAAACTTACACAGAAAAGAGTTATAACTATTGATTTCTATTATTTAATATGTTCAGTATGTTTACCAAGTTAATAAATACTAATAAGGCATTGGAACTTTTATTAAAAATCTTGTTAGATATGCTTTTAAAAACAGAAACTCCAATAGTAATCTTGGTCCGTAACTCTTATTTCAGTCCCTTTTAGACCCCTGACCTTATAGCAACTCTTTAAAGGGAAGTTCCTATTGTTGGTCAATAACTAAACATTTATTGAGCATTGCCATTCCTAGTTTACAAGTGGGAAGATTCAGGCACTGAGCAGTTAACTGACGTGCCCAAGGTCACACAGCTAGTAACCTGTATAGATTTTATATCCAGGAAGTCTGGCGGCAGTATCTATGCTGCTAACCACTCGCCTACATTGCCTCTCTGTTAGTACATGTGCCATTTAACTGAACATCTAGAATTGGCACAGTAAATACAAGGTACCTGCAACTCCAGAATTTATAGGTTAAATCTTTTTCTACACAAACTCTTACAGTCACCATTTTGTAAGGCTCATTAGGATTAAACTGGCCTGTATCTTGATCTTTTATCTTGAGCAATGTTCAGAATTGTGAGAAATAAATTTCTGTTGTTTTAGCAACCCAGCCTATGGTATTTTTATTTCAACAGCCTGAACTAACATACAGGAAGCACAGCCCATTAGCCATCCAGTCAGCGCCATCTGCTACCTAGGGTTTCTTGTTATGTTGCCTTTTCTCCCTGCTTATGTTACAAGTTTCTGAAAGTCGTGCCATTTGTTGGATCTAAAATCCCAAATAATCTAGTGTCATGGCCATGTCCCTATTATTGTAAATTAAACCCAAGGTGACGACTGAGCGGGTGATTTACAATTTCCAGCTCAAGAGTGCAACATCTCAGATCATAGAAAGGTAAAGAGGGTCCAGTAGAAATCTTTGAACTATTCCTAATACTTTTTTAAATAGACTGAAAAAATTCATCATGATTTTCAATAGGTGTTAGCCAGAAAACATTATTTTTATTAGAATATGAGTGACAAGAAGGATCACACTAGGAGAGCAACTCTAGGCTGGCCCCATAGCCTAATGGGTAAGGAAGTCTAGATTCCACACGGCAGACCTTAGTTTAAATCTCAGCCCCAGAGGCTTGAAAAACATACCTGCGCATGTGCGTGCATGCCCAGCATCCCAACAGAATGGAGAAATGGAGAAGAAGGGATTGTGCTGTGGCCACTCCCTATTAAGGGGTGTTTTCTCCCTCTCCCTCTGTCTCTCTTTGACAAGCATACATGCCTTCTGGCAATTAAATATATATATATATATATATGTGTATATATATATATATATATATATAATATATATATTAATAGAATATGAGTGAAAACTACTAAACTTTAAACAGAAAAGTGCCTATTGAAAATATTAGGTTGTCAGAAAAGTCATCATTGTATTTTCTCTATACAAAAATGCATCATGACTTTTCTGACAGCCTAGTATGTGAAGAGATAGGTGATAACGTAGGTTAGGGTTTAGACAGTGAGAAAAAACAATGGCAAGTGAATGTCAGGGGGGAGAAAAGTACTAGGTCAGTGGCTCTCATGCTCAAATATAAATCAGAATCATCCAGAAGGTTTGTTTAAAACCTATTTTCCCAGTCCTATCCATCACTGATTCTGATTCAGTAGGACTAGGTGAGGACTCTGAATGGAATTTTCTAACTAGATCCAAAATGATGCTGCAAGTCCAGGGATCACACTGGGAAACCACTACACTAGTTGGCCTGGGGGAGGACTAGGTACTGATATTTTTAAAAACTGCCCAGGATTGTAATATGCAGCCAGGATTGAGATGACAATGAGGAAGACACTGTGGAAACTGACTTTGTGTGGCTGGGATAACTTGTCACAAAAGGCAGAGATCCGTGTGGGCGGAGGAAGAGGATGTTTGCAGGCTAGTTTATGGTCTGTACGAAGAGCCCTTTTGGATATCAAAGGGAGAGTCCTTCTGGAACTTGCCCAGTAGCAATCAACAGTATACACAAGGGAAAACTCACTCTACTACATCCAGGTATTAGAATTCCCAAGATCATTTCTGCAGAGCACAAGATAGATCAACATCTGTTATTTCTCTAAAATCTTCTGGTATTCATTTCCATAGCCATGTGTTACTAGTTAACTGAAACGCCTTTAAAAAAAACATTGTCAGAGGGCTCTTTCAAAGCCACTTAATCACATTGGCTTTGAAGAATATCTATGCATGTAAAAACTTTAACTAGGAAGTTTGTGTGCTTATGCACTTTATTTTTTCTCAAGCTTATTTATTTCTTCAGAGAGAAAGAGACAGGCAGCCCAGACTAGGTCTTCACACCACAATCCAACCCCAAGTCTCAGCCAACCCAAATCACGAGAAGGCTTCCACATATCCAGAGTGCTCAGGGAAGTCCCAGGACATGAATTCAGGACCTTCCCCACGTGGGTCCAGTTGCATTATCACTACACCACCACCTGGCTGCTAATGTGTGCACTTTAAGTACAAGGTACATATAGCAAAGTAAGAACTGGGATTTTCCATGACCTCTACTAGACCGTATTGTCTGTTACCATTGGAGCTACAATAGAAGAATCAGGGTGGAATAAAAGACAGTAAAAGAACATTTGAAAAAGAAAGGATATGAATTAAACCCATATCAAAATTAGAGCCAGAAAGGTAAAAAGGAATAGGGGGAAAACAAGGATAACACATAGCCACAAACTTTTGCTAAAGAATGGTAATCAACCATTTTCACAATTGTGAATACACTTCAATTGATACAAACACACAATAATTTTTGTATAAAGGGGTTTTTTAGTATAGTGTTTATATTAGAAAATTCAAAACCTTTCACGATTAAAATGATTAATTATTAATGAACAGTTTCTTTAGTTATTGTTTAACCTTGTTCTTCCTCTAAATGTTATTGCTTAAGTGCTAGGAATCTCTCAGAAAAGTCTGATGTAAACATGACTTCATGAGCTCAAACTATCCTTCGGGTAGGGCTAGTTCTGTGTATATCAAGCTTTTTTGTACACTGTAGTTTAACAGGTAACACAGTGCTCAGAATCCTACCATCCTCCTACTGGTCCTGAAACACCGCCTTTTAGGGCTCTAATATCCTTTGAGTTACCCCCCACTCCCCAAAATAGGAACATCCAAAAAGTCACACACATGAATTAAGAAGGGCACTAGGAATCAGCAAATACATCATCATAGATTAATTTACCAGAGAACAGGTAATCTGAAGGACCAAGATATTGGGTGACCAAACCGCACAGCAGAAGGTAAGACAGAACGCACCAAGATAGGTAAGGTGATGGAAGGGGCCATGCCAGGGCGAGAAAGGTCTGGGGCATACTGACTCTCCGCAAGAGGGAAGCTGTTGGCTCAGGTGATGTTCAGAGTCAGGTAGCTAGAGGACTGAATTTCACAGCGTGCGGAGAACTATTCTCGGGCAACTTGACATTCGGTACTTCTAATCTGATTGTTCAGCTATTTACAGCCAAAGTTACTAAAATGAAAAAAAACTTTACAGCAATGATCATAGGATCACAGTGAATATGAATAAGAAGATGTACACAGATGTCCAATGAATAAAAGTCAAAAGAATTCTCTGGCTTTACTGGTATATGACTCTTTTTGATGAACGAGCTCCCCTTGGATCAAGTGAAAAGGGTATACACATTTGGTAGACAGAGGGTTTTCATCTCAAGCAAGTCTGTAGAACGAACTCAGCAGGAGTATTACAAAAGCACTCAAGTCTATTTATTCTTTGAAGGTCATCTTTATCCAAAATTCTTTTCGGCAGACTCTGTTGGTTATCTCTCCAATATCTACCCCATATGCCACTAGCTACTAGCTAACAGAACTCTGATGTGATCAGAGATCACATCTCTGGATTTACAATGAAGTGAAGTAATGAATCTCCTTTTATTTAGATCCTTGGAGTCAAACTTTCCTGTTACATTTTGCCCAAAGCATTGTCAAAATGTACTATAAGAAAACAATTTCATAATATGAATAAAATAAAATCACCATTTATGATAGACCTGAAAAGTTATACTAGCTATAGAAATCAGAAATTATTATTATTTGTATTTAATTTGTGTATTTAATTTTTTATTTATTTACATGTATTCACTATATAGCTTTACAGTGTATAAAACTGTTTTTTTCAGCACGAACACAGTGCACATCAGTCAAGACAAAGACATTACCATATATATTATCATCAGCAAATAACATTTCATTTTTGTGTCAGTCAAACATATTGTTTCCCACTGTTCCCCTCTATTACCCATCCCCATATTACCCCTATTCTTACTATCTCTAGTATCTAGAGTTGCCCTCCCTACTACTGTACATTCCAAACTTTCAGTTTCTGCTATAGAACACAGACATTTGATACATATTTTTTTTCTTTTTTTTTTTTTTTGGAGATGTTTTTGCTATAGGGTGCATGCGCTCGCAAGAAGGACAGGGACAGAGAGATAGAAAGCGAGAAATCACCTCCCAGGGGGGATGGCCATGCCACAATCCCTTCTCCTCCATTCTCCTCTCAGGATCTTGAGCACGCGTGCACATGTACCCGGTGTGAGTTTAAGCCACCGGGTCTGGGACTCGAACCACGGTCGGCTACATGGGAGTTCAGTGACATAGCCATTACGCTAACTGCTGGTCCCAACATTTGATAAATATTGAGTGTGGATATACAAAGTCTGTCTTTCATACTCTGCCTTGCTTTGCTTGGCATTAAGTCTTTCATATTTTTAGAATCATAGCTACTAATCAAAGTAAGATTCTTGTCAAATAGTTCAAAATATACCAGGTGTTTGTTCCATTGATTAATCAAATCTCATTAGGATTATCAATATTATCTTTCTGAGTACAGTGTTGATTTTAGCACAGACTGAAAAAAACTTGACAGTCCTCTACTATCAATCAAGTAAAGTCCACATTCACTAGTATGGCCATCAAGACACCTTACTTGGGCCCCAAGTAGCTTGGTCTCCCTGTCCCACCCACTTCCCTGAACTTTATAGTACTCTGCGCAGGCAGGGGCACATTACATCACTATATCATTGTTTTGTTTCTTTCCTCTGCCTTAAATAACCTGGTAAACTCTTACATAGGTTAAACACAGAAAGATTATCAATTTTTACGTAATTTTATCAGAAACTATTCTGCAAGTTTGTTCCTTCTTTCACTGGTTGATACCACCAGACACCAGATCTCTAATCAAATGTCCTTTGATTTTGGCAGAAAAGACATTAAATATTTTACTAGTGGGTTTTAAAACTGTCTCGGTCTTGGGGATAGTAAAATTTTATTCCCTTAGAATTCTAAAGTTTCTTTAAAATCTTTATCTTAATCTCAACTACCACTTAAGGTTAACTACCATGGCATTCTAAAAGGAGCTATGTCTGAGACCTTTTTCTTTCTTTCTGTTCTTTCTTTCTTTTTTTTTTTTTTTTTTTTTTAATTTGCTATAAGGCATGTATGTTCTAGAGAAAAAGAGAGAGAAAGTGAGCAAGCACCCTCCAAGGGAGGATGGTTATACCACAATCCCTTGGCCTCCATTACCTTCTTAGGTCTTGGGCACACAACACACACTTGTCCCCAGACTGTTTTTTAAGCTACCAGGTATGGAACTTGAACCACCCAGCCAGCCATATGAGATACAACCACCTTAACAAACACGCCACAGGCTGGCATGATGAGACCTTATATTTTACTCAATTTAATTAATATTTATAAGGCACTCCTCCAAAAATTTAAAGAATTAAAGGTTTTTGTCATTGATTCATGTGTTAATTCAATATTGGATTAAAAATAAGAAAAGTGGGAGCCAGCAGGTGGCGTGGTGGCTAAAGACACTGGACTCCCACATGCCTGACTAGGGTTCAAGTCCCGGACCTCGCAGCTTGCTTTCTCACTCTCTCTCTCTCTTTTTCTGGTCAAATTAAAAAAAATAAACAAATAAGTAAAGTTAAATAAAATAATTATTTAAAATAAGAAAAGTGATGACTGTCAATCTTTACCATTTTTATATAATAACATAAGATGGTGATAAATATACAATGGAGACAGAAAAATGAAAACAGGGATCAGTTTATAAACTAAGTCACTATAAAACACTAGAAATAAATCATTAAGTAAAATGTCAACCTGATTGCACCAGAAAATAAGAAGGTTCTCTTACCATCCCAGAAAGCAAAGAAGCACTTAAAGATGAACTGAGTCATGTCAAAAGAACATACTCACCAAAAGACTTGCCACTAGCCAACTTTAGGACACTAAGAGCATCACAAAGAATAATGATAGTAATGGAATACAATTAATACATAAATTAACATCTGCAAGTCCATTCTACATTCCTTTTTTCTTTTTTTTTAGTAGAGGTTTTAGCCTTACGGTGAGTACATTTGGTCACCAGAGAGAGAAACAGGGACAGTGAGAGGAAAAGTGAGAAATTACACCCTCCCCCCCAACAAGGGAGGAGGCCACGTTGCAATCCCTTCTCCATTCTTCTCCTGGAATCTTAGGCACACATGCACGCATGCCTGGCATGAGTTTCAAGCCACTCGGTCCAGGACGTGAATCATGATTGGCCATGTGGAGTCCAGTGACAGTAACCACTATGCAATCTCCTAGCCCTCTATATTTGTAATTTTTATGAAAGTGAGAGAAACGTGGCTTTGTGTTTAGGGATTGACATATAGGTGATAAAATTATAAAGAAAATCATTGAATGATTATCACAGAAATCAGGTGGTTGCTTCCAATAGTGGGGAGCAACAGAGTACACTGTAGACTTATGGGATGCTAACAATGTTGTATTCCTAGGTAGGGTTATACAGGTATTCTTTTTAAATTGTTCATATTTGTTATTTAGACTATATCCAATGTGTGACATATTTCAATGTTTTTAAAGTATTTAAAATATTAAAAGTGTTGAGGCCGGCAAGTGGCATGGTAGTTAAGGGCACTGGACTCCCACATGGCCAACCCAGTGTCTTGCTTTCTCACTTCCTCTCTATCACTCTGTCCCTCTCTGGTAAAATTAAAATAAATAAATAAATAAACAAACAAACAAACATATTTTTTTAAAAAAGTGTTAATCAGTCACAATGTAAAATTAGCCAAGATTGGTGTCTGCAGGAAAATCTTCAGTAACTACTCATCAGATGACAGTCTACTATTCAGTCAAGTTCCATCACACTTCCCCGTCACTGTCATACCTGTTACGCCCTATCACATACTGTATCATCACCACTTGCAACTCCACCCAGACAAGACTATCACTTCCTGACCTTTCTCTTTTCATTATCTCTGCCCCCAAAACCTAATAGAGTGTCTAACATGTGATGAGTTTCCTACAAGCACTCGATGGATGGGTAGATAAGAAAATGAACAAAGAGAGAAGCAAATAAATGAACAAATGAGCAAGTAGTATGAAACAAATTCAGTTCTGATACAAGGAGCCTTTAAAAAGTTTATGGAATATGGAATAAAAGTACAAGTTTATTTGGGCGCATAAAAATTTTGAAATCCACACATACGTTTTTCCAAAATACACATTTTCCATGAACTTTTTGAAAACCCATAGCACCGGCACGCTTAAAGTCATATACATAATCAGCATTAATGCACTGGATTGAAATATATTTGTTCATTTTTTAAAATTATGCATTCTAACAATGTTAATAACAAAGAAAAATAAATGTAGGGTTGGTTCCACAACACAACAATTAAATGTTATTCACCTGTATCCAGAACCCATGTATCCAGAATCCACATGGCCACCTACAGATTTAATCCCAGTTGTGGTAGCCTGAAAAACATGCTGTGTGTGTATGAATCTGTATGTGTGCCCCAAATGATATCAGTATGGAAAAATAGAGAAAAAAAGGATAGTAACATGACCATGTCCCACTGGAGAGTGTTTTCTCCCTCTAGCTAGTGGCAATTAATCGATGTAATTAGTTTTCTATGAACTAGGATATAAAGTGTTATGAATATTGGGCTGGCAGGTGGCGTGGTGGTTAAGTGTGCTGGACTCCCACATGGCCGACCACAGTTTGAGTCCTGGAACTGGTGGCTTGCTTCCTCACTTCCTCCCCCTTTCTCACTCTATCTCTCTTTGGTCAAAATAAAATAAATAAATAAAGTTTAAAATAATCCTTAAAAAAAGAATGTTATGAATATTAATACTCTATATGAATACAATAAAAATATACTGATAGTCTAATTATTTTTTTCTGTTCTAAAACATTTCAGGATCTTCCAGTGCTCCAGGTCAATCATGAGTAAGAATCATGATCATACAATGTTATCAGTATAAAATGTAGAAAATACTGGGCCCAGTCTCTACTGATCCTCTGAATATATAATAGATGTAATTTAAATAAATTAAAAATTCTTTATATCAGCTTCCCTTTCTTTTCATTTTTCTTTTCTTAATCATTGTCTAAAATCAGGACAAAAATTAGTTATTTAAGCCTTCTATTTCTATTCTATATACATAGAAACTTTTCATAACTATTGTTTTTATCAAAAGGATAAGGTTTCGATTAAAGAACCCATTTATAAATGAAGGTATGCTATCACATCATAAGTTCATTCAAACATCCAATATTTTATATTTCACTCTAAAGAATCAAACCTAAATATTCATGTGGAAACATCTCTGATTAAAGCATAAAGCTTGCCTATTGTTAACTTCTGGCTCTGGAAATAAATCATATATAGGGTTAATCATTTAAGTGTTAATTCTTCTTGCCTTGGAACATTAGCAGAGAGAGTACAATAAACCATTTTTATTTGGAAAATTTTTCCATTTTTTTTCCTGCAACTACAGTTTTTCATTAAAAAAATTACATATATATATTAATTTTTACTATGCACACACATACATATATATATATATATATATATATATATATATATAGTGGGGAAACTAATTTGCTACACCAAAACTAAAGAGAAGCTGCCTGAAACAGTTATTTTGCCATGTCTACTGGAGAGGGATACATGTGCTTGTGAATTTTTGTTTAGAAAATTATTAATTTAATTTAATTTATTATTATTTTTACCTTGACCAGAGAGAGATGGAAAAAGAGAGAGAAGAAAAGTGAGAAAACAAACTGCCAGATCTAGCACTGGAACCACAGTCAGCCATGTGGGAGTCCAGCATCTTAACTTGTAAATTTAAGAGACCTTCCTGCTGTTTATACCATTGCTGACGAGGACACCTGACCCCTAAAAGCTAAGGGAATGGGAAAGAACAAGAGTAACAAAGTATAACCTCAATGACTTATTGGTCCCACCTCTCCAAATCTCTGTATTAGTTAAAGTGAGATCATTACAACAGTAAGTCATCATAAAATTTTCTTAAAATAAATATGCAAATATGACTTTTATTAAAATAGTCCATTGAGGGACCAGCAGTTAGTGTAATGGCTATGTCGCTGGACTCCCATGTAGTCGACCGCAGTTCGAGTCCCGGACCCAGTGGCTTAAGCTCATGCTGGGCACGTGTGCGTGTGTGCCCAAGATCCCCAGAGGAGAATGGAGGAGAAGGGATTGCGCCATGGCCATCCCCTCTGGGGGTGATTTCTCGCTTTCTATCTCTCTGTCTCTCTCTGTCTTTCTGGCAAGCGCACGCGCCCAATAAGAAAAAACCTCTCCAAAAAAAGAAAAAAAAAGTCCATTGATATGCAAATACATCTCTGTAAAACATTAATGTAATATGAATCCTACTGTAAGACAAGCTTCTAAATTTTAAATTTGTTTACTTATTCCTTTATTGAAAAAGACAAGTACCTCCAATAAAATCTCACCACACCACAATCGCCCTACAGCCTTCCAGCCAGCCAGGATCAAGTACTGCCTATGCAGGTATTCCTGGCATGTTTGGGTCAACCTGGGGACTGAACACCAGGTCCTTCCATATGGCTCCAGCACCATACAGCAGCACTCCATGACCTGCACCACCGGAGCTGGGCCACGTTTCTAAATCTTTAAACCTGAAAGACAAGGATGTGGTTGGAATGGGTTTTGCACTGAATTGTTAAAGCAGTTGTTATCACGGTGGTCTTTCTCTGCAAAATCCCATAGCTTTATGACAGGTGCCTAGCTATAGCTTCCTCCATCTACCGTTCATACAGCTATGCCAAGCCACCATGCTGCAACAATGTGCCTGCCACTATTCCTAAAATCACACCATGATAAAATCAAACCCTTGCTCCCTATGGATTCTTATCCTATACTTCTAGGACCATGTCCTTAAAGGAAGTACGAGCTGAACTTTATCCTCTACCAGTTTCCAAGAAGAGCCTTGAGCCTCGGTAAAATATCATTTTGATAACTAATCTTGATTTATTTACAGCATATCTAGCATTATCACTTCTACCTCATCTTCGGTCAAAATTGTTTAAGTTTAGACAAAATAAGAGTCAACTTAGAATAATGTGGCCACACTCTCTGCCTGAGAATGGTTATAGTTAATACTTGTGGGACAAGGGTATATCATATAATCTGTCACACTAGCTCTAACTGACCTAGAAGATAGGTCAACAGGTGAAGCATAAGAAAATACACATATCTTCGCAATGTGCAGTAGCATTGTTATACAGACACAGTAAGAAAAATACTTCAGAGACAAAGAACAGCAAGCCAGCTTGGTGCAGATGGAGTAAGCACATACCTTACACTCCCTCAAAAACAAAGTCTTTACTACAAAACAAATACAGCTATTGCAGAATAAGTTTCCAATTACTAAAATAGAATCTTTTACCTTGCAAAGATTTTATTCACCCAATATTTTAACACTCATACCATAAACTTAAAAATTATATTGACTATGTGCAGGGAACCCAATTCTCTGTATCTGGCAATGTTCCTTGTGGTTGAGCTGTACAACTATAACTGTAAATAATTTAACAGAGTTCAATAATTTGGCACCTGGGAGAAAAATATCAATAAGCTCTGATGATTTAATCTTCAATATGTCTCCTAATCACTGTGAAAATTCCAAAGAGTTTCTATGCAATTATTCAAAAACATTTCATTAAAAGTTTCATTATTGCATATTAAATGTGTTGACTATCTAGAAATGTACAGCAATCCTCGCAATCCTTGCAAGTGTAAAAATAGTACATGGTTTTTTTTCCTTGAAAAACTAAGAAATATAATTCTGTAATTATTTTATTTATAATTAAATAGTATGTTCATAAATATGCTGAAATCTCTGGATTCCTCTACTGAAGGAAAAGAACAGGTAATGCTAAAAATATCTAGAGTCCATATTAAACAATCAGAAGTAAGGTACTGTATCTGCACCACAGCTGTAATTTTAAAAACAAAGGAGAAAACAGAACGCTAATATAGACTAGTAATAAAAGGGTGCATGAGCCTCACTCCACTATGCTCAGGTCTGATCTAGCCTTATAAAAGAACTGACTCAAGCCTTGCTCAATATCCTCCCACCCATGAGTTTGGCCTTCTGAATCCTATGAAAGACTCCATCCTCTGGGGTCCTGTTACCTCTAAGATTTCTTCCAGACACCCCTTCAGAAACTTTAGTACTGGTCTCTGCCTTAGATCATTCTCCGGCTGTTTGCCAAACATAGCTAATGGATCTTTTAGAGCCTTCCAATCCAGTTCTTCACTCTGGGCTTTGCAGAGTCTGAGCCAAGCCTAAGAGATTATCTGCATGTGAGAGGAAGTTACAAAATCACTTCCGGAAGTCTAGTTTTGGGATTCACAATTCAAAAGGATCACCTTTCAACTTAGAGCAAACAAGAAGAAATAAAATATATGTAGCTAAGGTATCAGACATGAGACCTACATAAATTTCCGTAAGGTATTATAGTACTGGTAGAGTCTTATCTCTTGAAAAGTTTCAAAAGTTCAATATGTATTTCTTTTTTGTGTTATTCCCAGGGAGTTTACGCACTTACCAGAGAGACAGAGAGAGAGAAAGCACCCTCTGATGGGGCATGGTCACACCACAATCCTTTCTCTTCCACTTGTCCTTCCTATAAGAATTTTGGGAATACATGCACACATGCCCAACATGTCTTTCAAGTTGCCAGGGCTGAAATTCAAGCCACAGTCAGCCATGTGGGATCCAATCCCAACGACAGAGCTTAACAGCAATGGATCCAGTCCTCAACATGTATTTCAAAAGCAGAGTTTTATTATGAACCAAAAGTGTAAGATCATAGCCATGAGAAGTATGGAATTCATCTCATTCCATACGTCTGGAGACCTGAATTCTTACTAACAATTTAAACTTGACATCATCCCTCTTAGAATATAAAATATATATAAAATACAACATAAAAAGGGATTGTGGTGTGCTCATCTCCCCTGGAAGGTGATTTTTCACTTTCTCTCTCTCTCCCTAATGGATGGATGGATGGATGGATGGATGGATAGATAGATAGATAGATATCCCACATCCCCTGCAAGGGCATGCATCCCATAATAAAAAAAAAAAAGAAAGAAAAAAGGTTTTAGATCTACCCAGTGGCACGGTGGTTAAGACAGCTGGATCCCACATGGCCAACTCTGTGGTTCAAGTCTTGGACCCCGCTGCTTGAGAGAGATGCTGGGCACATGTGTGCATGCCTAAAATCTCAAAAGGAGGGGGAAATGGAGGAGACAGGATTGAAGCATGACCGTTCTCCACAGAGTATGCTTTCTCCGTGTGTGTGTGTGTGTGTGTGTGTGTGTGTGTGTGTCTGGCAAGTGCACAAACCCTCTGGAAATTTTTTTAAATGTTTTCAAAAATTATAAAAACCTAAATGCCCACCATAAGGTAATCATTTACCTCATGGATAAATGGATAGACACAATATGATGTCTCTACAATTAGATAATATTCAGTAATAAAAAAGAATAAGCCACTGACACATTACATCATAGATGAAATTTAAAAACGTGCTAAGTAAAAGAAACAGACACAGGAACACAGACTGCATGATTCTCTTTATAACGAAAGTTGAGAAAAGAAAATTGATGAAGACAGATCGTAGATTAGTGATTGACTGGAGGTAGGGATAGGACTGAAGATTAAATGTAAATGAGGATGAGAGATCTTATTAAAGAAATGTGAAAAGTGGGGTTTTTTTTAAGTCTGTTTTTTTTTTTTCTTTTATGAGAGAAAGGATGAAACAGAAAGTACAAAGGAGTGTGAGAGAAGAGAGGCACCCCCAACAGAGCCTCCTCATGCCACGATCCCCTTCTCCCAGCCCCAAATCAGTCAGGTTCCTGGGCACCTGCACTAGCAAGTTGCAGGTCCCATTTAGGCTCCAAACCCACAATCAGTCCTGTAGCTTTCGGCAGTGCAGATCAGTACAGTACCATCTGTGACACCACAACTGAACCAAAAGGACATTAAAACTAGCTTACGATGACTTGTACCACTCACTAAACTTATCAAAAAAATCGCTGATTATACACTTGAAATGGATAGATTTTATGGCATGTAAAATATAACTCAATAACGTCATTTTTTTAAAAAATCAAAAATGTTCATTTTATGCAATAAGCATGTTCTTAAAAGTTTGTATATTTGATAAGACAACCACAGATAAAAATAGTATTGAGAAAGAGGATATAACATCTGTTCCAGAAGAAATTTTTTAAATATTTTCTAAAAAGTACACACAGATAAATATTGATAAAGCTGATATCACCATGATGTGGAAATTCTTTGCACAAACATAATTTCCCCAAGTTGCCTCAGAAACAAGTAGAAAACCTGACTACCTCACTAATTATCAAAAAAATTATTTGTCAAAAATGTATCTCTATAAAAGGTTCTAAGACTAGCCGGGATAAAGACATAAACATGAAAAAAAACTTATGTATAGCACCAGCAGATGGTGTAATGGTTAAGTGGCTGGACTCACACGCTGTCAACTGCTGTTCAAGTCCCTGACCCGGCGGTTTGAACTCACACAGGGCACATGTGTGTGCATAATCAAGATTGCGAGAGGTGAATGGAGAAGAAGGAATTGCAGCATGTTCATTCCCCCTGGGGGGTAATATCTTACTTTCTGTCTCTCTATCTCTGTCTGTCTGGCAAGTCCAAGTGCCCTGTAGCAAAAATCTCTCTTATAAGAAAAAAAGAATACTTAAGTATATAAAAATATAGATTTGGGGAGTCAGCAGGTGGTGTGGTGGTAAGATGCTAGAACCCACATAACCAACTCCACAGGTCAAGTCCCAGGCTCAGCCCTTGAAAAAGACACCAGGCACATGTATGTGCAGACCCAAAATCCCAAGAGGGAATGAAAGAGAAAGAATTACGATGTGGCCATCCTTCCCTGGGGAGTGATTTCTCAATTTCCATCTGTCTCTGTCTGAAGAGCGCACAAGCCTAATGGCAAGAATCCAAAACAACAACAACAACGTTTGAAGAATATATGTAAAATACATATATATAGATTGCCCCCCTAGCCTAATGGTTAAGGAAGCTTGATCCCACATAGCTAACTTTTGTTTGAATACAGACCAGGTGACTTGAACAACATCCAGGGTATGTGTGCACACATGCCCTAAATCCCAATGGGTTGGAGAAATGAAGAAGTTATTGTAATGTGACCATGCCCCATTGGGGGGTGCTTTCTCCACTCCACCCCCCATGTCTCGCTAACAAGTGCTCACATCCTCTGACAATTGAAATACATATAGATAAGGAGACTTCAAAAAGTTAATGAAAAAATGGAACTCAAATACAAGCTTATTTTGATATAAAAAATTAAAATCCATGAGGTATAGCTTTTTCATAATATTCATTTTCCACGAGTCTTTTGAAGTCCTCACATATTTATTTTTGAATGATTATCTAGCAATTTTAGCATTTTTTTTGGGGGGGGCATTTTTCGCTGTAGGGCGCGTGCACTCGCCAGACAGACAGAGAGAGACAGAGAGACAGAAAGCAAGAAATCACCTCCCAGGGGGGATGGTCACACCGCAATCCCTTCTCCTCCATTCTCCTCTCGGGATCTTGGGCACGCACGCACACGCGCCCGGCGTGAGTTTTAAACCACCGGGTCCGGGACGTGAACCGCGGTCGACTACGTGGGAGTCCAGCGACATAGCTATTACGCTAACTGCTGGTCCCAATTTTAGCATTTTTATATCTCTTTCTTCTTAGGTTTTTGACATAGGGTACATGCATTCACCCAAGACAGAGAAAGGCGATGAGAGGGAAGTGAGAAATTACTCCTCAGGGTGGACGGCCATGCTGCAATCCTCTTTCCTCCATTTTCCTCCTGGGATTTTGAACATACACACACACACACACACCAAGCAAGATTTTCAAATCACCAAGTCTAAGGCTCAAGCCACGGTCAGTCATGTGAGAGTCCAGCACCTTAACCACCACGCCAACTGCCAGTACCGACAGTATCATTTTTATCTTAGTTCTTTTAGTAACAGGAATATATCTAGAATTAATTGGCAATTAGAATGTTGATCATTGATTTGTGAAAGCTAGTATTTATCATGGTACCAGTTGAAGCAATATGCATATTTTTAATTGTTTATATACGTATAATATATTATATAAGATAATGTTTCAGCAAATTTTTAAAAATTATTGATTTAATTGTATTTCTTTATTGTTATTATTTTTTTATGTGACCAGAGAAAGACAGGGGCAGGGTGGGGGGGAGTGAGAAAGCAAGCCAGCCACCAGGTTCAGGACTCAACTGTGGTCAGCCATGTGGGAGTCTAGTGCCCCAATCACCAGACCACCTACAGGTCCTGATTTTTGTTTTTTTAAGATAATATCTCAAGGCTGGCAGGTGACATGGTGATTAAGGGTGCTGGACTCCCACATAGCCAACCACAATTCGAGTACGGGACCTGGTAACTTGCATTGTCATGATTTTCCTGCCTCAGTCTGAGTCACTGGGATCACAGGCACACTTCATTGAACCTGGCCTTTCATTTGGACTAAGAACCAAACCCAAGACACTGACCTAGCCTGCAGAGCACAGCATTTTAGCAGTGTGCACCACCAAGGCTGGACCTCAAAGAATCAAGTGATAAAATGCATTTCATATAGCTTTTATTTATTTTTTTAGAGAGAGATTTTTTTCCTATAAAGTCCTTGCCAGAGAAACAGAGAAAGCAAGAAATCACTGGCCCCCTCGGGGAGGGGATAGCCACGCCACGATCCCTTCTCCATTCTCCTCCTGGAATCTTGGGCACACATGCACAAGCACCTGGCATGAGTTTTAAGCCATTGAGTCCAGGACTTGAACCATGGTTGACTACATGGGAGTCCAGCGACATAACCACTATGCCATCTGCTGGTCCCTTCATACAGCTTTTTAATTCTGATACAGAAGAAAAGAAAAAGACTAATACTAATTATGATTTTAGATGCAAAAAAAATCTAAATAACACAACAGCAAATTTATCAACAGTTAGTAATGGAGTACTGTAGAAACAGAATCTTGACATTTTAAGCTAGAAGATGCCTTAAAATGCAATCAGTTGGAACAGTCCCCATAGAAACTAGAATCTGCAATTAGGCTGTCCTCCCTTTTTCAGGGGTGGCCTCCCTAGCAAACTCTCAAAGTCCTCCAAACCCTTGGGAAAACTGGAACCAGCAGACAAAAGCAACTGCAGTCACATCAAGGTGTTAATTGCAGAGTTGTGCCCCTACATGTTTGTTGTCAGCTTGCCCCATTCTTGAAAACTACTGTCTGCCCTTGTGTGAGCATTAGATCAGAGAAAATGTGAAGCCTGAGCAGGCAGATTGAACTAAAGCGGGAAACGATCTATTCTTGACTTCATGCTGGAAAAGGATTGTGACAAGGAAATGTATCTGGTGGTCTGGGCTGCAGGCACAGCACATGTGATACTGCTTAAAGCTGAATAAGCCACTTGGGAAAGGTACCATCAAGCCATGAACTCAAGATGCTAACTCTGAGAGTAGGGCTCCGATTTCCATTCTGAAAGTGGATGCCCCCACTGCTTTTTACCCTTAAACAGAATGTAAGGTGCTTTAGACCAGAGACAGAAAAGACTTGGCTTTCTTTGTCTGGCTCTGAGCAAAGGTTAAATCTTTGCCCCGCACCCCGGAGGTGACACTAGCTGGCCCTTTACAAGAAGGCCTGGGCATGAGTTTGGGCTTGTGGGGTCTTGGACTAACCATGCTGACAGATGTTGGCAGTCATCACTGATGAAGGTCAGCTATGCCCAGCAGAGCAGCTGGCATAAGGGTGACTGCAGGCATCTACCAATGGCAGGAATATAGTGGCAAGATACTAGTCTACAGACCAAAGCTCAGAAGTAGTTAAGAGAAACGCCTGGAGATGGACGTAATTTACAAATAACGTAGATAAAAAAAAGAAAGTGTAATCCCATTTTATAGTCACAACTAGAGAGTCCAGCAACATATGGGATACAATCATGCTAATACAACATGACAATGCAGAGTTTATCCTCTGCAAGCACAATTTTAGTAATGGGAGATATGTATATGATAAATCATATAACTGCTCAAATAAAATCCATATGTTCACTTTTATTGACTATAAAGGCATGTAGTAAGATCTAATACTTGTTTCTTTAAAAAAAATCTTAAGGGACCAGCAGTTAGTGTAATGGCTATGTCACTGGACTCCCACGTAGTTGACCGCGGTTCACGTCCCAGACCCAGTGACTTAAACTCACGCCAGGCACATGTGCGTGCGTGCCCAAGATCCTGAGAGGAGAATGGAGAAGAAGGGATTGTGGCGTGGCCATCCCCTCTTGGGGGTGATTTCTCGCTTTCTATCTCTCTGTCTCTCTCTATCTGTCTGGCAAGCACACACGCCCTATAGCAAAAATCTCTTCAAAAAAAAATCTCAATAGGGGCCAGCATGTGGCGTGGTGGTTGAGGTACTGGTTCTCACATGGCTGACCAAGGTTTGAGTCTCAGACCTGGCAGCTTGCTTTCCTTCTCCCCTCTCCCCTCCCCATCCTCCTCCTCCTCCTCTTCTTCTTCTCCTCTTTCTCTCCCCACCCCCTTTCTTTCTGACACTCTCTGGTGAGCATGTGTGCCCTGTACCAAATTTTTAAAAATAATAATAATGATAAATAAAATTAAATAACTAATTCTTTAACAACAACAAAAAGAAACCTTAATAGGTCCAGCTGGAGGAATGGTGGTTAAGGTGGCTGGATCCCACATGGCCAACTGTGTGGTTTGAGTCCCAAACCAGACAACTTAGGAAACACACCAGGCATGTGTGAATACACACCCCAAATCCTCAAAAAATGAAGAAATGGGAATGAATTATGGTATCACCATACCTCTTGCGAGGTTCTTTCTCACTTATTTTCTCTCTCTCCCCCTTCCTCTCTCTTATTTCTCTGTAGCAAGCACACGTGAGCTATACTAAATTTTAAAAATAATAATAAATAATGTATAGGATATTACTTTATTATGATAAAAACTACCTCTCACAAATCAATAATGAACATTATTTAATGTTCATTAACTATGAATACTAGAGGTATTCCTATTATCAAAAGTACCAAGACAAAATTTTATTGTCTCCATTATTACAAAGTTTAGGAACTTTTTTTAAAAGCATGATAGTGGTAAATGATAATAAGAATACTGTTTTGAAAATAAAAACTCTCATGATTTGCCCACCATGTTACTCCCTCATAGTCGACTGTGTCGAGTCCTAGACCCAGCAGCTTAAACTTACACTGAGCACATGTGTGTGTGTGCCCAAAATCCCAAAAAGAGAGTGGAAGAGAAGAGATTGTGATGTGGCCATCCCCCTGGGGACAGGGGTGATTTCTCCCTTTCTGTCTTTCTGTCTCTCTGGTGAGCACACACACCCTTATAGCAAAATTCTCTAAAAAAAAAAAAAAAAAAAAAAAGATGGGAAAATACATCTATAGTAGCAATAAAAACATATATATATATATACACACACACACACACACACACACACACACACCTACATACACACACATACACTAGCACCATGATGGTGAATCAACAGATTCAATGCTGTAAAAATTCTTTTTTTCAAATTAAAATAGAGGCTAAGAGACTATCAAATATATCCCAAAGAGGGAGTGACAAAATTGTTCTGAATTTCTATTGTCCAAAAGGCAAAAACACCTAAGAAAAGTCTGTAAGAGAAAACTAATAATCAGAGATTTTTCATACCAGCTACTAAAGCACATTATAAATCTTCAATAAATAGTTTGGCAGTATCAGGCCCTATAGTCAAGGAACAGATTTCAGAAGAGATTGATTTTTAAAATATTAAAATATATAAAATTGAATCTGATAAATTAATTATCAAAAGCCAGTAGGAGAAGATGTGAATAATATAACAAATGGGATAGAAAAATCAATAATACTTGATTAATTTATCATTCAAAGTTTTTCTGTTACCTTCAAGACCCTAGATATTTTGGTTCTTTTTACCTTTTCAGACCTTAATTAATAACTTTCTTGGCTCACTCTGTTCCAGTCTCCTAATTCATCTTCCTGTCTCCCAAATACGCTAAGACTATTTCTGTCTCGAGGGCTTGGCCCTTGCTGTTCCCTCTGCCTCGGGCCCCTCCTGTTCAAGTATCACTCATTAGAGATGGCCTGTCCCTGACAATGCTCAAGTAACAACTTTGTCCCCATATTAGGTCCTCTATTAACAGCACTGTCACTCTCTAAAATCACCTTATTTAACATGTTCACTGTCTCTCTCACTGTAATGCAAGCTCCCTAAGTGAGGTCCTTATTTCCTTGTTTCTCTGCATCTATAAGAGCTCTTAGCACTTACTAGGAGCTTTAAAAAATGTATGTGCATGTGTGTGCACACATGTCCAATGTATACATGTCTTTATGTGTGAATGTATACACATATGTGTATATATGAATATATATGTGTGTGTGTGTGTATAGAAAATAAAGATTAAAATACCAAACTAGAGCTAGCCTGTAACCTTGTAGTTAAAGGAGCTAGATCCCACGTGGCCTATTATGGTTTGAATCCTGGCCCTTGTGGCTAGAAAAACATTCTGGGCCCATGTGCACGCGTGCCCCAAATCTCAGCAAGATAAAGAAATAAAGGAAAAGGGATTTTAGCATGACCAAGGGTCATTAGAGGGTCCTCTTTCTCTCTCTCCCCCACCCCCCACCTCTCTCTTCCTTCCTCACTCTCTTTTCCCCTCCAGCTCTTTCTGGTGAGTACATGTGCTCTCTGGCAGTTAAAAAACAAAACAAAACAAAACAAAAAAACTGTTCAATATAGATGTGTCTTCTACACCATAATGTTATACTCAATGTACGGACGGAGCTGGCAGATGGCGTGGTGGTATAAGTGCTGGTTCCCACAGGGCCAACTCCATGGTTTGGGTCCTAGACTTGGTAGCTTGAAAAACATCCAGGCATGTGTGCATGCATGGCCAAAATTCCAGGAGGAGGATGCACAAGGGATTACAGCATAGCTATCCCCTCTAGAAGGTGATTTCTCATTTTCTCTCTCTGTCTCTATGTCTCTCTCCAGCAAGCACACATGCCCTATGGCAAAAATTATTTTAAAAAGTAAACAAATTTTGATCATAATAAATTTAAAGAAACAAGATACTCAGTTACAGATTTATTGATAACAGTGAGAGATCTATTATTATTCATTACCATCACAAAACATCATTTAATTATAATCTTATTCTCATCACTTCTTTTTATCATCATCATCATCCACCACACTGTAAACAGAGCATAGTTAAGTAAATGAGACTCTTCCAGTGCTAATTTCCAATTCTAATTGAATTCATACCCTGTTTTTACCACTGTATACCTACTTTCCCTGCAAATTCAAGGATGTCAGTAGAAAGCAAGCAAGAAACGACTAACTGAAAAATGATTCTCCTAAATGAGAGAAGACAAGACTGAACTTGACCATTTGAACAAAATCTGGGTATTCCTTGTCCATGCTTCTCCCCCCCGGCCCCCCACCATCACCACACTACCTCCCATTCTGCATCAGTAACCCCATGGGCCGACATCTGCCGTGTTTGAGTCCCTAGTTATTCTCCTACCACCTCCTCACTGTAAAATGAGGTAAAAAGAGACTGCTGTAAGATTCTCTCCTAAAGTGAGAGAATTCATTTTGTTGTTATTGCAGTAAGAAGATAAGAGGGTGAGAATCTGTAAAATACAGCCAAAATGTAGGAGTTGGATCATCCAAGGTCTGGGAACACTACAATGAAATCCTTTCCCAAAAAACAGGCTCTCAAAACGGGTTCTTTCCTTCTAACTACATTATATAGTTCACATCCTAAAACAATCAACCCTAGACCATATGGAGAGCATCCTTTGTGGTGCAAGTGTGAATATTCGCGTGGTTTTTGTCAGGTCACCTGCTGTAAGAGGATCAAGGAGTACTGCTTACAAGGAAATGTTTTCAATATTGTTGTATTGCTCTGGACACTTTAATTATTCACTTCTTGAAGAACAGGAGAGAGATTTACAGGAAAAGATTTGGCTTGAATTGCTCAGAAAACACATACAGTAAATGTCTTTACTGAGCATTTTTCTTTCTAAGGAAGGTTTCACCATAAAATATACAATACCCATTGCGGATTTCTGGAAAGGCCCAGAATAGCCTCAGGACTAGTCTGGCCAGGCCAGGTCATATATCTGGCTTTATTAATATATCTGTCCTAAAGAATGAAATTACATAACTGTGACCCCGTGAAGGAAACTGCTCTCTACCCTTTTTTTCATAATTTTGACAAAACAGGAAAAGGCTGTGCTTTTTGTTTATAATGTTTCCATATTTTCTTATCTGTCTGTAAAAGTTACCACCCAAAGGCTAAACTCTTGTATAGTCTGGTTATAACCTTGTTTACTGGACATCAGGAGGAATATTATGTAATGATACTATGATAACTTTTCCTTGTGTTCCAATCTAAAAATATGTATTATTGAATCCATTCTGCAACTGGAATCCAGCTACACATAGACTTATTTAATTTTTCTCCAGATTAAAAAACAAAAATAGGGAACCAGCAGTTAGCGTAATGGCTATGTTGCTGGACTCCCACGTAGTTGACCACGGTTCGTGTCCCGGACCCGGTGGCTTAAAACTCACGCCGGGCGCGTGTGCGTGTGTGCCCAATATCCCGAGAGGAAATGGAGGAGAAGGGATTGCGGCGTGATCATCCTCCCTGGGGGGTGATTTCTCACTTTCTGTCTCTATGTCTCTCTCTGTCTGTCTGGCGAGCGCACGCACCCTATAGCAAAAACCTCTCAAAAATAAATAAATTAAATAAATAAATAAATAAAACATAAATAAAAACAAAAAAAACTTCATATTCCACAGCCCTAGGATTGCTTCATAAGAAAAAAGCTTTTAACAACCATATTCAATGCTTCACCTTCCTACTCCTTTACCAACAGAACAACAAATACAAAAACTAAAATCATGAAATAAAAAAGCTCTACATAAAAATAAGATAAGTCCCAGCACAGGCATAGACACTGCTAAGATGCTATGCTCCATAGTCTGGAACCACACAGGAAGCCTGGATTTGATTCCTGGTCCAACCGAAAGGCTGGGTATGAAGGTGCACACCTGTCCTCCCAGCAGTGCAAGGAACACCAAGGAGGAGGATTCCAAGCTTGAGGTTGGCCTGGGCAACACACTGAGGACTATGTCTGAGAGAGTTGGATATAGCAGAGTATCCCTGTGGTCCCAGTTACTCGGGAGGCTAAGGCAGAATTGTGACAGAGCAAGACTCTATTTTTAAAGAAAAGTAAGAAAATTGGGGCCAGCAGGGGGCATGGTGGTTACAGGACTGAACTCCCACATGGTCGACCATGGTTCGAGTCCTAGAACCTGGTGGCTCGCTTTCTCACTTTCCTTTTCTCTTTCTCTGTCTCTCTCTGCTCAAACTGGAAAATAATAATAATAAATAATATTAAATAAAATACTTCTTAAAAATAAAAAAGTAAGAAAATAAAAATAACATTAAAAATTTGCATCATGGGCCAGCCAGGTAGCGTGGGGGTTAAGGTGGCTGGCTCCCACACAGCCGACTTTGCAGTCCGCGTCCCAGACCTGGCGGCTTAGAAAATACGCTGGACATGTGTGCGTGTATGCCCAAAATCTCAAGAGGATAATGGAGGAAAGGGACTTCACCATGGTCAGGCTCCCCCTTGGGGAGGAGTGACTTCTCACTTTCTCTCTGTCTCTTTCTGTCTGTCTGTCTCTCTCTCTCTGGCAAGCACATGCAACCTATAGCAAAAAAACAAAAACAAAACAAAACAAAAATGGGAGAAGACAAGACTGAACTTGTCCATTTGAAGAGAATTTGAGTGTTCAAATCAAACAAACAAAACAAAAAAGTTTACATCTTATCATTATGGTTCTTATAGCATAGAGAAAACATGTTTAATATAGATCACAGGTGAAAAGTAAGTATCATGCATATTTCCCAAACCCAGGAAGCCTTCATTCATGCATTATTTTATCTTTTGCACTTCTTGCAAGTTCTAATTTCTATCGAAATAAAAAGAAATTCTTATTCACCCTTGGTATTCTAGGCTTCATGCTCTGATAAGTATGGCCATATGTGTTTCTTCTTCAGGAACAGTAAGTTTTTTTGGGTTTGGATTGCTCCAAAGGAAGTATGAACGGCTGGGCAGAAAGGACATGAAAATGTCTCTTCCTTGTTTGAATAAGGAAAGTCAAGGAATTACAAAGTCAGCAACCGGAAAATAAGAACAATGATATAAAAGATCAGGCATTGGGGGGCCAGATAAGAGGGGTCCTGGGTTCGCATCCTGGGACTTCTCTAGCACACTGAGTGCACACAGTGTCCCATGATCCAGGCTGAATGGGCTAGAGGTGGATCACAGCAAGGAGTGCCTGCCTCTCTTTCACTTTTCGATGGTAGAAATAAGTCAATCAACTTTTTTTTTTTTTGAGAGGTTTTTGCTATAAGGCGCGTACACTTGCCAGACAGACAGAGAGAGACAGAAACTGAGAAATCATCCCCCAAGGGAGATGGTCATGCCTCAATCCCTTCTCCTAAATTCTCCTGTCGGGACCTTGGGCACGCACACGCACACAGCGTGAGTTTAAGCTACCGTGTCCGGGACTCAAACTGCGTTCGACCACATGGGAGTCCAGAGACACAGCCATTACACCAACTGCTGGTCCCATGAACCAACTTTATAAAATAAGTAATAAAAAAAAGATGAGAAAGTGTCGTTGAAACCTGACTTTCCAAGTCACACCTAGATACTTATGCTCAGCTTTAAGAAACTAGTCCCAGGGCCAGCAGGGTGCATGGAGATTATGGTCGCTAGATCCTATATGGCCGCTATGCAGTTTGAGTCCCAGACTCAGCAGTTTGAAAATCTCACAGGCTCATGTGCATGCATGCCCAAAATCCCGAAAGAATAGAAGAGGAAGGATTTCAGCATGGTCACCTCCAACCACTCCTTGTGGGTGGGCGGGAGGGGTGACTTTTCACTTTCTTGCTCTCTTTGTCTCTCTCTGGTGAGCACAGGTACCCTATGGGGGGCACAGGAGAAGAAGAAACTAATCCCAAATGCTTATCCTTTCTTTTTGCTGTTCCGCTCTTCTTTACCCAGACATCTCGTCTGTCTGCTAGTTAATTCCAGCCTCTGGTTTGTGGGTCAGTATGACCTACCAGCCTAGAATTTGCCCTCTAAGCTGTGCTAAGGTACAGGGTAATGGAAAGAAAATCTCTGCCCTCAAGTCTAATGGAAGAAAAAAAATAATATAAGCAAAATAACTAAAATATGTAGTATGAGGTGACTATATGTCAATGCTGTAAGTAAAATACTGTTTTAATATAATTTTTTTTTAACTCAGAGAATGCATGCATGAAAGAGGGAGGAAGCACCACTGACAGGGTCTAGTGGCCACACTGTAATCCCCTCCCTCCAGCCTGTTAGGATCCTAGGCATGGGCACACATGCTCCGGCATATTTCAGGTTGTTCATTCAGGCTGGAGATCCGAACCATAGTTGGCTGTTTGGCCTCTAGTACTGAAGTCCAGCCTGCTATGAACTGTGCCACCAAGCTAGGCCTTGTCAAACTTTTCGACCTACAGAAATGGCATTATCATATGAGTGAATCCAAATATTAAATGATGATGAGTATTATTTAGTATCACATATCATGCAGCCATTCTAGTGAATCATTAATCAGAAAACGTAACTTTTATCTTTTCTGGTGTTCTAAAGAAATAAACTTATCAATATCCCAAATATTATTTTTCATAATTTATTGTCACTCATAAGAAACTTGGGTTACATATATTTTTATACAAAATATTGTAATAACTCTTATCCTCTATTTTACATTCTTTTTCTTTTGTAGAGGTTTTTGCCTTAGGGTGCATGCCCTCACCAAAGAAAGAAAGACAGAGACAGTGAGATGGAAAGTGAGAACTCACCCCCCAGGGGGGAATGGCCATACTGCAATCCCTTCTCCTCCATTCTCATCCCGGGATCGTGGGCATGCATGCACACGCCCAGCATGGTTTTCAAGTAATAGGGTCTGGGACTCAAACCACAATCAACTACCTGGGAGTCTAGGGACATAACTACTATACCATCTGCTGGCCCTCAAATCTATTATATGTTCCACTTCAAATGAATATCTATTTCTTATTATTTGTCAGATTTCATATCTGATAGTCAATATAGCTTGAAATGTAGTATTTAACTGGTATAGGAAAAGGAAGTGAAACATACAAAAAATTTCACAGAAGAATAATAAAGTAGATTCAGTATATATCTGACAAAAGTATTGAATAAATGTAGTTCAACAAACACTTACTGATTTAGCACAAGATCAAGAATGAACGATGTTCCAAAGGCATCAACCTGGAAGCTGGCCTGGTCAATGTGAGTCAACTGCAATATCAAGAAGATAAAAGGTCACTCAGCTATAGCAATCAGATAAGAATTTATTAATGACTATTTTTAAAGACTTACAATATCATAAATGAGAAAACCAATGCAACATGGAGAATAAATGAAAGCATACTAAGGAAAAATGCACAACTTCTTGGAAGCCAGGCACTCACTAATCTGAAGTAAATTACCACCAATCAAGGTGACATGTGTTCTACTTTTGCTGATTTATCTCTAGCAGCTAAACATTTCATTTCCAAGAAGAATGAATTTCACTCATCTTATTCTATATTAAATGACTAGCTCCTTTAAAATTAAGCTTTGTATGTAAAAAAGAAAAAAAAGGAAAATATGCTCGATTCAAGAGTAAAATATGATGAATATCTATTCACAGGGAAAAGGACTAAACTACTAAAAAAAGAGATTGAGTTAAAAAAAGGTTGTTAAAGTCGGGCTCTGATCTAATATGACTGATGTCCTTACAAGAGGAGGACAAGACACCAGATGAGTGCACACAGAGAGAAGAGGCCATTTGAGGACACAGTGAGAATACAGTCATTTGCAAAGAGGGAGGCTTCAGGAGAAAACAAACCTGCCAACACCTTGATCTTGGACTTCCAACCCCCAGAACTGTGAACAAGTAAATTCCTATTATTATATCTCCCCATCTGTGGTACTTTGTTAGGGCAGCCCTAGCAGACTACTAGAATGAGAAGCATGATCTATGTCTTGAAGGATGTGGTTAGGGCCATTTCTGAGAGACAGTGTTGGTGAAGTGTCTGCTTTGAAAAAAATGCCCAGCAAAGGTAATGAATAAAAGCTGCAGAAAAAGTTGGAATGAACTTGGCTTTTAAATTATAGAAGAGAGAACAAAGCATGGATGGGGTGTAGGCAAGTGCTCGAGAAATTATATGCTGTTGTACCTAGGGTGAGGGAGGTGACTGTGGAGGTTTGTATTTGACACAGTAAAAAATCTGGAGCTTATATTTGGAGTTTTGGTAAGGGGTAAGCTTAGAAAAATCATGAGTGATACAATTTGTGACAGAAGTGGAAGTGAAGAGCAGAGTGCGACTCTAAGAACGATCACAGGGGCTGGATGGTGGTGAAGTGGTGAAACGTGGTACTCTGTAGGGCTGACCCACAGAGGAAGGTTCTGGGTTCCTGTATGGAAACAGTGGTGAGTGTGCTGGGCATTCACAGGGCTGAGATCTGGGATTAGCTGGGAGTGGACTGTGGTGTTGGTATTCTGTTCGGAGATGCTGTTGTTGAACCTTAGTCATTTCTTAAAGCGTCTATCTCCACATACAGTCACAGTGAGTTGGAGTTCAACATGTGAATTTCAGAGGAACAAATTCAGTCTGTAAGATTCCTCTTCCATGGAGACTTCCCAACTTGGTCATATGATGGGTCATATCAGGGCTTCCATACTGACCAGCATCAGACACTCAGTTGGTATTTTCTGATTGATTGAGTCATGTGAGGGTTGCTTTCTCAACTATCTTCATGCATAAAATGAACACAATTGAAAAACTATAAATGACCTGCTTAAAGCAATGCAGTCTTTCGATCAGGGTAGCTTTTAATACCAAGTCAGTGGATAATATCCTTCCTTCTACCTAAAAGCTCTTTGAGTTTCTTGAAGTGCTAAAAAATGATGTTAGTAACAGCCTAAGGAAAGTGCTACTTACCAGGAAAGTATCTCAGTTAAAATGCATCTCTGCCTCCACCATTCTTCCTAGGTATTCATATGACTATTATAACTCTTATCTCCTTTGAATTAGAAATATATTAATATTACAGATTTTAATAAGGACAGAGACCATATGTTTTTCACCTTGTTATGATTATAGATGAAATCAAGGCAACATAACATTCTTTTTTGGCAAAGTACTGTTTGCGTTGGGGCCAGCAGGTGGCGTGGTGGTTGGGAAAACTGGACTCCCACATGGCCAACCACAGTTCGAATCCTAGACCTGGTGGCACGCTTTCTCACTTTCCCTCCCTTTCTCTCTCTCACCCTGTCCCTCTCTGGTCAAATTAAAAACAAATAAAGTTAAATAAAGTAAGTCTAAATTTAAAAAAAAGTAGTTTGCATTAATTCTAATTATATTATCTTTTACATGCAATTCCCATTTTATACCTGCTATTTTATTTTATTGATCTTAGCCATGTCCCAAGGAGAAACCCATATACTTAAATTTAAAAGAAAATCTATTGATTTAATAGATTTAACTGCTGTTTAGTAACAAAATGTTTGCATTATTGATAGGAACAGGAACAGGAGTATATTAATATGGTTTTAATGTAAGGCCAGCTTTCTTAGATTGTATACAGGTTGATTCATTCAACAAACTTCCAAGAGTTTACTAAGTACTGGCAACTGTTTAGATTTGGGGGACAAAGTGGTGAAGAAGACTAGCCATGTTTCTGCTCTAGTGGAGATCATCTTGTAGAAGGAGGCAACAAATGAACGACTTAAAAATTTAGAAAATAAGTACACTATTCTCAGATTTAACAAAACAGGTTAGTTGAGAGTGACCAGGGCAGATGGATTCTAAGGTGATCCTGGAAGGTCTCTTTGAAGAGATGAGGCAAGATCGCTCTCAGAAAATTAGACCTGGCATTTTTAGTTCAAAGGAAAAAGAAATGTTTGAGAAGAAAGAACTAGTACAAGATCAAGATTTTCCTCTGGGGAAGAGAGACGGGAGCTAACATATATTGCCCAAGGAAAATTATAATATTCATTAACTTTAAGTTGAAGATTAAAAAATAGTAATTACTCTCAGATTTAGTTGAAAATATACTTTTGGAGAAATGTACTTTGTCAAATTACTGTATAAGAATTATTTATACTTCTAAAAATTGTTAAACATCTCAGTATCATAAAATGATATTATAAGAACATGAATAGAACTCTTATGACTTCCTTATGTTTTTTTAAATTTTGCTAAAGGGCACATGTTCTTTATCAGAGAGACAGAGAGAGGGAAAGTGAGACAGCATCCCCCGCATGGAGGATGACCAGGATGCAATCCCTTCTCCTCCATTTCTCCCCCCTTTTGGGATTTTGAGCACACCACCAGATGTTTTTTATACCACCAGATCCAGACTCAAACTGCACAGTCAGCCATGCAGGATCCAGCTCCCCTCACCACCATTCCACCAGCTGGATGTCTGACATCCTTACTTGACAAATAGAAAAACTGAGGCCAAATGTCACTGTGGGCAAAAGTCACTTCCAAAGTCATATAGTTGGTGACAGAGCAGGCACTTCACCTCCTGACAGGTCTTTTCCATTATACTTCAACTCCTTGCTTTCATTTTGCAGCTCAGAAGCGCATGAAGATTTTAATAGGTTCTATTGAGTAATTATCATAATAGGAGCACTTTTGATCATGTTCTAAGGCCAATTTGATTAAAACTTTAGAACTAAAAATGACAGTTAAAATATTCATGGAAATCTATCTTTTAAGACAAAAAATGTACAGAAAATGTAAGGGAGGAGTGTGTGCATGTAGTTTTAAGGACTGAGACAAGCAGAGTGAGGCTGATATTTATAGTAGCTGAGAAACAAAAGATTCAGAGAGAAAAATCCCAAAAATATAAAATAACTATCCAGATGGCAAGAACTCTTGATAAATCAATATAATTATGTAAGGATAATTTCCATTTCTCATTTCAAAAGTGAGTCATAGGTTTTTTTTTATAGAGCCAATAGAACCTGACACAATCCCCAGATTGAGGCCTGTCTGTTTTTCATGGCTGAAACCCAAATATGAAGTTGATATAACCCCCATGCTTCTTATACATTTAGCTTCGAAGCAACCTCTCGTTTTCTCCTCACATCCTTTAGAGTCAAAGAGCCAAGGCCAACTCTCGGGTCGCTGGGAAAGTCATGATGAAATTTTGCATAGAAAATGACAAATGACTTTCCAGATGACCTAATACAAAGCCCACAGAGCAAATACAAATGAATTTTTCAAGACTGCCTTATTGATAACCATTTTTTAAAAAAGAAAAACGGATACTTAAGCATTCACGGTTGAATCCGATCTTTGACATAAGGTGAAAGACAAGACAATTTTGTTTCTAATGAAATCGAAACTGAAATGGTTAAGGCAGGTGGATCCCACATAACCAACTGCACAGTTCGAGTCCTCGACTGGTGCAGCTTGAAAACCACACTGAGTCTATGTCTGTGTATGCCCAAAATCCCAAGAGAAAAATAAAAAAGAAAGGATTGCAGTATGGTCATCCCTCCTAGAAGTTGCTTTCCAACTTTCCCTGTCTCTCTCTTTCTCTCTGTCTCTCTTTTTTTTTTTTTCTTTTTTCTTGGAGAGGTTTTTGCTATAGGGCACGTGCGCTCGCCAGACAGACAGAGAGAGACAGAGAGACAGAAAGCGAGAAATCACCCCCCAGGGAGGATGTTCACGCCACAATCCCTTCTCCTCCATTCTCCTCTTGGGATCTTGGGCACGCACGCACATATGCCCGGCATGAGTTTAAGCCATCGGGTTCGGGACTCAAACCATAGTCAACTATGTGGGAGTCCAGCGACATAGCCATTATGCTAACTGCTGGTCCCTCTGTCTCTGACTCTTTCTTGCAAGTGCACATGTCCTACAGGAAACATTAAGAAAAAGAAAAGGAAAAAAGCATGAACTTTTTTTTTTTTGAGAGAGAGATTTTTGCTATACGACGTGAGCACTCACTAGAGAGACAGAAAACAAGAAATTACTCCCCAGGAGCAATAGCCATGCCACAATCCCTTCTCCTCTATTCTCCTCTTGGGATCTTGGGTACACACGCACATGCACCTGGCATGAGGTTTCAGTCACCAGGTCAGGGACTCAAATTGCAGTGGATTACGTGGGAGTCCAGTGACATAAGCATCACGCCATCTGCTGTTCCCAAAAAGCACAATCTTTTGTGGCTGGCAGGTGATGTGGTGGGTTAGGGTGCTGGACTCCCACATGGCCGACTGCAATTCGAGTGCCAGACCTAGCAGCTTGCTTTCTTGCTTTCCCTCTCTCTTCTCTCTTCTCTCTTTCTATCTCTCTCTCTCTCTCTCTCTCTCTCTCTCTCACTCTCACTCTGTCCCTCTCTGGTCAAATAAAAATAAATAAATAAATAAATAAAGTTAAATAAAACAATTCTTTAAAAAAAGAGAGAACAAACTTTAAAGAGCCAAGCCATGTTTGAATTATAGTCTTCTATTTACTAGTGGGATTAACTAGGACAAGTTGTTTAATGTCTCTGAGTTGAAAGTACTTATCTATGAAAAAATAATACATACTTTGTAGATTTATTGTAATAACTAAATAATTTAGAGTCCATTCAATCTCTGTGGAAAGCACTGACCATACTAGGTTTTAAGGATTATGAAGATGAGTGAGATTGTCCTAGCACTCAGGAAACTAACAGTGAAAACATGAAGCTACCAAACTAATTATTACAAAATATGTTTAAGTCTAATAATAAATCTACATACAAGATACAACAGCAGCCCTTCGACTGTTGGGTTATAGATGTAAGAGTTAAGTGCTGTTCAGATTGAAAATGCAGAGAAAATGACTCCAGGTAAAAGGACCAACAAAGACATACACACACACACACACACACACACACACACACACACACACAAATGGCATACAGTCTCCATAGAATAGCCTCTCAACGCACCTCAGCATAGTCAGGAAACTCTCAGAATATGGCAATATTGACGACACAGAAAATGTGAGGCACCTACTATGGAAGATCAAGCTGGAACCATACAGGTGCCAAAGAACCTTTAAACCAGTGGTTTCTCATCCCAGTCACATGCTAAACTTGCTTGGGAAGCAATACTATTGCCTGGGCTCTAAATTCAGAAATGCTGATTCATTTGATCTAAAGTGGATCTCAGTCATCAATATCTCTTAAAGAGCCATTTTAAGGCATGAACAAGGATTGAAAAATCACTATTCTAAACCAACCTAAGAAATGTATTCCTCTTCCTGAAAGCAAAAGGAAATAAATGTGATGGCCTTTGTAATAACAAATGTTTTATAAACAATAGTTTCCTTCCAATTCTTCATTATCTGTGACAAAATATGTTTAACTTTGAAAACTGATGATCTACTTACTGAATTCCCATATATTCTGTGCATGTAAAAACTGTTCCCTTGACAATATTCTACCTAAATTTTTATTACTTCCACCCAAAATAATAAAAGTTAAAGAGAGAGAGAGAGAGGAGGAGGAGGAGAAAACAAAATAAAAAGGAAAGGGGAATAAGAGGGGAAAAAAAAAGGGAAAGGGGATTCAATCTGGTAGCTTTCCAGACAAAATAAACTAATAGGTTTCCAGAAACATCTCTATAAACACCTTGGCATACTGTCTCACATGGAATAGCCTCTCAACACACTTTCCCCTTTTTTTTAATAAACAAAAAAGGGGAGCAAGAGGTTCTCATGGGATTTTTTTAAAAGAATTATATTAACTTAATTTTATTTATTTAGTTTGTAATTTGCTATAGGACATATGCACTCACCAGAGAGAGAGAGAGAGAGAGAGAAAGTGAGAAAGCAAGCCACTAGGTCCAGGACTCAACCAACCATTGGCCATGTGGGAGTCCATCACCTTAACCACCTTGCTACCTTACCTACTGGCCCTCCATGGGATTTTTAAAAGAGTTAACCATGTGATTCCAAGGTGTAACCAGTTCCCCTGGAATTCTCATCTAGTTGAACTTACTCTCCAACTCAAATTTCAATTCTTGCAATTGATCTTATACGATGTGAAAAAATTTGCAACTAATGAAATCTATTGACCTTGTTTTAGGAAAACAGATTATGTCACATAGCTTTCAGTATCCAAGAACCAATGGGTGAAGCTACACATTCTGCCGAAAAATGTCTTTCCTTAGCTATTATGTTCTTTTGAAAGGCATTCCCCAAATTTATCCTGCTGCGTTTCCAGTTCTGAGGTCACTGAACACCCTGGATTCTGTGATTCTCCAGCTGCCAAAGTTCCTATTTTCTAGTAACCCCTATTCCAATGAGCCAGAGGTAGAAAGACAATGCTGATACTGGCACCAGCTCCCCTCCTCTCATCACCATTCAGGAAGTCAGGCAGCCTCATTACCTATTTATGCTTCAGCTATCTTCTGATAAATCAGTCTCTCCATCATCTTGGCCATCAACCGCCCATTACTTAGGCCTGCAATTTAAGGCTTGAGCGAGAAAATGCTTACTCACATAATCCTGAAAGTCAAAGCAGATCTCTGAGATATTTAGTAGCCTGAGAACAATACAATACACAGTTATGTTGAACTGTAATTAAATCCGAGTGTAAGGAACCCCAACATTTGGATGCCAGAAAATCAGCAAAGTCCTTCAGACAAATCAGCCCTGGGAAACTGATACTCTTCCTTAGTACAGGAAAGGCCTGAGAGAAACAAGATGAGCGTGCTTCCCAGCCCCACTATTCGTTTGGTATTTGATTTAGAGGGGTGTTATGAAAATGTTCTACGCTTCATTTTGTTTTTCCCCACATGTGAACCAAAAGTAGTCACATTATAGAATGCTGTGAGAGAAATACTTAATTTTTTTTTTGTTTATTGTGGAAAGAGGATATAAATGCCTGTTTCAGAGAAAAATGTGACTTCTGAAAGCTAAATAAAGGATGAGTAAAAAAAAAAAAAAAAAAGAGCAGAGGAGGAAAAATGAGTAAGAGTTAAGCTACCATACTTTCAAATGAATATAGAGTCAGTTTTGTTCTAAATTTGATCATTTTAAAAGCAGACTTGGAAATAAGGATGTTCTCTCCAAGCTGGGTCATAATCTTTCCTGGAGGCAATACTAGAAACCAGCCAAGTCCAAGGAATAATATGAAGAATGGTGAGTACTTCATATCAAGATTCACTTCTCCCATTTCTGTTACTTCAATGAGTTATTCTTTGCTTGCTTGAGTTCATTTTTATAAGCTAGTTTATTCATTTGCTTATACAGATATGACAGGTTTCTGAGGATGAAGGCTCACTTCCACTAAAGAGGCAG
Source organism: Tupaia tana (assembly GCA_026018925.1). Lineage (NCBI taxonomy): Eukaryota > Metazoa > Chordata > Mammalia > Scandentia > Tupaiidae > Tupaia > Tupaia tana. The sequence continues at coordinate 62,138,931 of JAKSZU010000003.1, read as the reverse complement.
CTCCAAGTGTTTGCAGAAAAAAAATCAGAAATATTGCCTAACAAAGAGATTGGTATGAAGAATACACTAGTTATCTTAATTCCCACAATAATGAACGGAAAAGATGGAAGTGTGTGCGTGCTTGTGTGTGTAAGAGAGAGAAAACAGACGACTAGCCATCTCTGAGAAAACCATGTCTTAAAACCATGAAATCTTACAATGCATGCATAGACAGATTAGAACATAGCAAGAATCGGGACCAGCAGCTGGTGTAATGGCTATGTCACTGGACTCCCATGTAGTCGACCACAGTTCAAGTCCTGGACCTGGTGGCTTAAACTCACGCCGGGTGTGTGTGCATGCATGCCCAGGATCCCGAGAGAAGAATGTAGGAGAAGGGATTGCGGCATGGCCATCCCCCCGGGGGGTGATTTCTCACCTCTGTCTCTCTGTCTCTCTCTGTCTTTCTGGCGAGTGCACGCGCCCTATAGAAAAACCTCTTTAAAAAAAGGGAATTTAGCAAAAATCTTTAACAACAATTCATTTAAACTAATGGACTTGTACATACTACCAGCTGGCATCTCCCAATTGCATTGAAGGGTAACTCGATGCCCTTTAGTTACAGGAAAGTTGAAAGAATCCCACCAGGATGAATATTTGAGAGAAAGCATAAATATCTAATAAGAAAATTGTCATTATATGTACTGCATTACATGTATCTGGTGTATAGTCTTTTTCTAGGATCTAACTTCAAAACTTTTGAACCTCAAGAAACTAAATGAGTACAATTTCTTGAACCTATTACAATGAAACTTCTAAGTAGTAGCAAAATAATGAAATTTTCTGTGGGATTAAGGTAATGTAAGAGACACTAGAAATTACTTTTACTTATACTTTCATTATTAATGGAGCTGGTCAGTACTGGCCTCTGGAATAAAAAAAGATTAACCCTGCCATCTAATCCTTAGCACTAAATATGCTTCCTACAAAGGTGGAATGACTCTAAATCATCTCTGAGAGTAGGAAACCCTCAGATAATGTTAGTTAGTAAGAGACATAGAAAAACTCAAGTCAAATCACTTTATCTGTTGTACATCAAGATAACGCATGTATGTAAATGTGTGTGTAGACATTTTAGGAGGGAAAGCTGGTAGCCATTTGTAAACTGCAAGACAGTTACTACTAGAAACAAGCAAGTTTTAAAGTGTCAATGAATCCCACTCTGAAGAGCTGGAATTAGAATAACCGCTGCTTTAAATGAGGGATATAGGATACAGAAAATCACTGAAGAGTCTTCTAGACCTATGGCATGCTAATAGTGTCTAGTGATGTAAGGTCAGAAACACTTGCAAACACCCCTTAGCTCTGAAATACATCTTCACATGAGGTGAAAAAAAAAAAAAAAAAAAAACTTGGAGATTTCTAATTAGTTTTATGACCTCATGTCTCAATATAAAAATGGAATAAAACCCATAGTCTCGCCACTTTCTACTTCATTGGCATGAACTCAGCTCTTAATAGAAATAGGTTCATGGCAAAGGCTGACAGAACTTGACCACCTCCCCCTTCAGTGTCAGAAATAGAAAGGATGGCCAGATGAAGTCACAAGGAATCACTGCCTCATTAGAGCAAAACGGTGGCACTTAGAAGCCACTAGCTGGCTAGAGCCATTCATTTTCTCCTGTGCTTAGACACTCAGCCTCAATAAAACTGCACTCACACAGTGACTTGGACTGTGTTTCTGTGTGTTCCATACATGACCCAGCTCTCCACGCTGTTGATATGCTTTGACACAACGCTGAATGTACCAAACTCTCTAGGTCTCAGGGCAAATTAGGGCAGTTAAATGAGGCCTCCATGCATCTGGCATGCTGTGCTAAAGAAAGATTCCTAAAAGACATCTTGATTCTCTTTAACAAAGGAAGAAGGCCAGGCACAGTCATTCTTTCCCTGTGTCATGATAGCTTTTTACTTATTGTTGCTCTGAGGCAAATGAAAGTAACACAGAGGTCACTTTTCATTTAATTTATTAAGTGGTACCCTAGGAGAATTTACTCACTTCTGCAAAGTGTGTACATTGTTGCCCTGAACGTCCCCCACTAGGTTTCTCGGAAGCTGTCTTCTGGCGAAAGCTCCTGATTAAAATGTTCCCCAGATCAGCATTCTCAGCAAACTGCATTGAGACGTCCTCTGTGTCCTTCTCTGGCCTTCCCTGGATTCACTGCATTGCCAAGACCATCACCACGGGCTTGAACCCCCACTGTATACATAGGACTCCAAGACAGCCATAGTGGGCCCGGGAAGACATGGTCCTTGCCCACAGATTTCTACTGTCTGGAAGAACTATTGCTATTGGACAGGACAATAAAATAATCCAGTGTTAATTTCTTTTCTCCAAAAGAGTTTTCCCTATTTGAAAACTGGGAGCAGTTACTTATGAAAAGCGGCAGAGGACAGGGGCTAAAACTCTTGATTCTGGAGCCAAATTTCCTGTGTTCAAATCCTAGCTCTACCTTTTCCTAAACTGAATGATCTCAGGCAAGTTATTTAAGCTCTTTGTGTCTCAGTACCTCTATTAATTAAATGAAAACAATGGCACCAACCTCTAAGAATTGCTATGAAAACTAGAACACAGATAAAGTGTACAGGAAGATCTAGCTCCATGAATATTATTCTGTCACATGAGTAGTAAAGGTCCAGCCAGGTGTGAACAGAATATCATGCTATATAGTTAGGAGTCATAATTGGTTTTGCTTTTCTTGTCACTTCTAGATGACAATTCCTCTTTGAGGTCCCTGACTTACAGCTACACCATACTCCATCCTCAGCCCCATGTACCAAGTGCCTCTGTATTCCCAGAACTTGGCACCTTGCTTAGCAAAAATTATGTGCTCACTTACAAATTTAGAACAAATTTGTAACTGTTTTCCAACAATTACATTAACAAAAGTCTTTCGTAACATGTAATTAGAAAAAAATGAAAAGTAGTTCTCAGGACTATAACATAATAAAGGGTTTAAAAAAAAAAAAATGTGAAACTGGGGCTGGCAGGTGGCATGGTAGTTAAAGGTGCTGGACTCCCACATGGCCAACCTTGGCTCAAGTCCTGAACCTGATGATGTTCTTTCTCGCTTTCCTCTATCTATCCCTCTCTGTACGTCTGATCAAACTGAAAAATAATAATAATAAAGTAAAATAAAATAATTATTTTTAAAATATACTGTGGGGGCCAGCAGGTGGCGTGGTGGTTAAAGGCACTGGATTCCCACATGGTTGGAGTTCCAGACCTGGTAACTTGCTTTCTCACTTTCCCTTCCTCTCCCTCTCTGTCCCTCTCTGGTCAAATTTTAAAAGATAATAACAAATGGAATTAAATAAATAATTCTTTAAAAATTGTGTTTCCTTAAAAAAAAATGCTGTGAAACTACTTTATTGGTTTCTTAGTTCTCTGACAGTTATATGCATTATCATTCTTCTACAGTGTGTAACCCTTAAAAATAAATATATTCCACTGATTCTCCTTGAAAACTTCTAACCTTAGTTCCTGCATTAATTTTATTTAACCAACATTTGTCAGTGAGTTTGGTAGTCATTTGTGCTACATAATTTGAAATGTGCATTATTTACAAGACGGAGAAAAAAGAACAGAATTTTGAGCTTTAGGGAACCTCAGTGAAATATGTGATCCATCCTTCACTTCGGAAGACACAAACATCTCTCAAAACCATTTAGAAAAATTCTTGTTTAGCCTGTTCTATAGGTTCTCAAAACATTTCCTCAACCTCCCTGTTTAATCAGTTCCAATACTAAGTCAACATATTTTCGCTCTTAACAGATACATTCAAGGACAGCTTGGAAGTCTGCCTCTCATCTATTAGGCACAGTAGAAAGTATCTGCTCCTTGGTAAGCCTTGTGGCAGGCTCGCACTAAAACACCTCCCAACCACACAGGATAAAACATCTTGCAAAATGAGTACTCATAGCCACGTCCGTACTAAACATAAAACAGAAGTACATTTAAGTACATGAAAGTAATACCTGCCTTTCAAAGAAGAATCTAAACGCATTATATTGTGGAACTACGGGAAGAGATAAATTATGTGCAGGCATCACAGTGAAAATTTGGATGTTCGTGCTTAGTGAGATAATCCAATACTTTGAAACCACTGGATGAATCCCAAAATATTTCTAGAGACATGGATGATCCCAAATATTGCCCCCAAGAATAATTTCCAGTAAGACTTTCCATCACCAACCTTCTTGGGAGTATCATCTTTTACCTATACTTGATAGACACTCTCTGCTTTTGGGGTCATCACACTCGTCGTTCTCTTTTCTTGGAATGCTCTTTCTCATAGATACCTGCAAAGCTCACTCCCCACTCCCTTTGAGACTTTTCCCAGGGTTGCCTTCTCAGACCTGATGGACCATCCTGTTAAAAATCACAGCCCTCCATTCAGAACCTCTCATTACTATGTTATCTTTTCTATTTTCCAAAGTACTTATTACCGTCTAACATTGTATAATTCATCGTTGACTACATTTTTGTCTATCTGCTAGAGCAAAAGCCCCAGAAGAAAGAAATGTGGGGTTTTAAATTTAATGATGTACCCCAACAGCCCAGAACAGTGCTCATCACATTGCAGACCCTCAATAAATATTTGTGAATTGAATTAAAAGGATGACAGTTCACAAATCAAACTACAGGAAAGAAGTCCATCATACATACACACTGAGTTAGTGTTACGCAGTTTATTGAGCCTTAATCCAAAACATAAAAGAACCAATGGAAAAATTTTAATTGCAAAGCTGGCAAGTTAAAACTTCAAAAGAAAAGGAACAAGAATCAAAATTCTATTAAATATTTGCCAATCCCTTGGTTCCTTCATTATTCAAAGATAGATGACAAAAAAGGAAAATCAAGAATCTCTAGTTCTAGTAAAAATACGCTGCAGAGAACAGGAGCTATAAAAAGGCATGATTAATAGCTCAGATATAACAAAAATAACCAACTGCACAAGGGCCAGAAGGTACAGAGGAAAGTATAGCTGTTTTTCTCATCAAGTGAACTATATGGACAAACTGACCAATAGCCTCACAGAGCTAAAATGTCCCAGAAACACACTCCCCATATGTGTGCATGCATGCATACACACACACACACACACACACACACACACTCCACCACCATTACCATCACCACCTGCACTAACAATATTATCTGCACTTGGTGCTCTTTTTTTCCTGAACACTTTCTGCAGTGAACATATGATGCTAAAATAAAAGCATACGGACTTCTTCTAACCTCATTATTTCTTGAGGAAGAAATAACCCAAACAATTAACTTTAGAATAACAGATTTTGGAAAGACTGTTTGTTAAAAACTGTTGGAAATGCAGCAACACATGGTTGATTGATTAAGTGTTAAAATATTTATTAAATATGGGAATCCACTGCAAAAAAAAAGGAAAAAAATGGAAGTTCTCCCATTGTAGTAAAGAGTACATCCAATGTTGAGTCCAGAGTCATGTTAATAAAAAGCAGAGCAAAGGAATTTAAGAAAATCACTAGTTGACAATGATACCAAAAACAGAACAGTGATAAAAAGTGAAGACCTCAAACAAAAAAGGACAAAGACTTGAGAATGACTAAAAGTCATGATGTTAGATTTATAAAATAAAAAGCCAGATAGCAATAAAACGAAATGAACTCACTTATTTTACCTTTATCAGAATAAACATCAAAAATTAATGTTTCGGGACCAGCAGTTGGCATAATGGCTATGTCACTGGACTCCCATGTTTGAGTCATGGACCCAGTGGCTTAAACTCACACCAGGTGCATGTCCGTGCATGCCCAAGATCCCGAGAGGAGAATGGAGGAGAAGGGATTGTGGTGTGAACATCCTCCCTGGGGGGTGATTTTTCGCTTTCTTTCTCTCTGTCTCTCTCTGTCTTTCTGGCGAGTGCACGCGCCCCATAGCAAAAACCTTTCCAAAAAATAAAAAGATAATAATGTTTCATTGAAAATCGAGGAGTAGCGAAAGGATAGATAGGATATAGAATGTGCACATTTAAAAACAGACAAAGCAACAAAAAAGTACATATGGATATGTGGATACTTATTTATGCATGAAAATTTGAAAACTAAGCCAGGAAAGATACACATGAATTGCAAGCAACAATTTCCTCTGGGAAGAAAGGGGAAATAGAAGGACAAGAGGACATCCACTGAATCTATCATGCTTATTTCTTGGGAAAAAAAAAAAAAAAAAAACTACTACATTTTTGTTTATTGTGGGGGGTAAGCACAAAGGTGTTTGTCCTAATATTCTACCTTCATTTTGGTAGGTTTGAACTATTCAAAATGTAAGATTTTTACTTTTAAAAAAGTAACAAAATTGTCCTAAAAAATGTTTATATGCTTATAAGTTCAATTTTCTTGATACAATATAGTAACTTGGGGATGAGTAACACAATCATAGAGATGTCTCTAATAGTGTTTCCAGGAAAACTATAAGAAATGAAAAGAAAGGGCTGGAAGCAACAAGGAGGCCCATGGGGACTCAACTTTCTAAACTTTTTAAATCAGAACTGTTCAGAGGAAGGGCTGCCTCAGGTATTGAGCTCACCTGTCAGGAATTCAGTAGGGCAATTTTATGGATTTCTTTTCCTTTCTTTCTCTCCTTCTTTCTTTCTTTTTTCTGCCACAGGGTGCATACATGCACATGAGAAAGAAAGACGGGAGTGGGGGGAGAGAGAGAGAACCCCAATAGAGCCTAGTCACACCACAACTGTCTTTTCATCCAATTCATTCTGTCAGGATCAGGAGCTAGGGCTGGACTTGAACCCTGGTCAGTCATGTAGGATCTGGCCTCTGCTGAACAGTGCTTAACCACTGCACTACTAAGCCAGCCCTATAGAGCAGTTTTTAAAACTCTAAGTCACGTCATGACCACTAAGAGGGCACTATGATCACTTCAGTGCTCTATAGTCAGGATTTTTTATGAAATGAAATATAACAGAGTGGAATGAAAAGTATATCACTACTACAGTACTGCATGACACACATATTTTGATGTTTGGGGTGTGTGTGTGTGTCCACATATCCATACAAAAACTCCTACACAAAGATTCATAGCAGCATTTATTTGTAATAGCCACAGTAGAAACAATCCAAATTTCTATCAAGATGATTCGATAAGTAATGGAATATTATCCGGTAATAAAAAGTACTGATAAATGCTACAATATCAATAAAACTTAAAAACATTATGCTAAGTGAAAAACGCTAATCACAAAAGACCAGATAGTATATAATTCTATTTATATAAAATGTCTAGGATAGTTAAAACCTGTAGAGACAGAAAATAAAAGTAGTGGCTGCCAAGGGCTGGGGGTGGTGGGGTAAGGGAGAGTTTGAGGAAATGGGCATGGAGTTTCTTTAACCTTTTTTTAATGCCAGAGGACCCATTAGCTTGCCAGAGAGGAAGTACTACCCAAGAGCATGTGGTCATGCCACAGTCCTTTTACCTGCATTTCTCCAGCACACCAGGATTGGGGGCATGCACACAAATACACCTAGTGTGTATTCCAAGCTGCCAGAACGGAGATCTGAATCACAGTCAGCTATATGGGAGCTGGCTCCCCATACAGAGGGATTAACCTGCTGCACTATGGGGACAGCCTGGGGTTTCTTTTTGAGATGATCTGTCTCAAAATTGCTTGTGGGGATTGTTATACAACTCTCTAAATTCACTGACAACTTGGAATTGTACACCTTTTTAAATAGATGGATTCTATAGTATGTGAATTAGATCTCAATAAAGCTGTTACAAAATATATGTAAATAAAACATGAATTGTGTTGTTCCTGAGATTACATTACCTGCGTCATAAAATCTATTAGAGTTCATTTCTGTGGGACAGCAACTCGATCTATATCTTTTGATGTAGGACTTCCTCCCTGACAAGTCCTTACTTTCTCTTCAGATTTTATAGCTACTTTAAGATCCTTCATTCACATTAAGACATAAATGCTTAAAACTACTTACACTACAGTGAGCATTCTCTATTTTTTTTTGTTTTGTTTTGTTTTGTTTTCTATTTTAAATCAGCAGATGAAAACTTTTTAGAGGCATGCAGATGTTACAGAGTGCCATATGGGCAATACTCACTCCCTAAGAAGATTTTCAAATTATAAAATACTATGAATATTTCATAATAGCTTGTATAATTAATAATATAATTACTAATAGATTATCACATATGTTGACTTCTATAAATATTTTATAAATATAATTAGTATAGTCAAGAAATTAACTTGCATAATTAACTCATACTAAACAATGTAAATATTTTACATTATCGAGTCATCGGAAAAGTCATGACGCATTTTTGCATAGAAAAATGTAGAAAAAATACGTCATGGCTTTTACGGTGACCCAATAATCATAAAAGGGAGATAAAAATTACAAAAAAATATTAGACAAGAAAATATCTGGAGCTTATCTATAGGAAATAAAAGAGGGTGCTATCCTTAGTTCAAAACCACAGTTAAAAAAATCAAACCCCAATAAAAATCAAGGGAAATACTTGGGTGAATATGTCATAAAAATTCAGATCCATCAGAAACACTCTATGTCACTCTCTCAGAAGATGTACATCATTGTCTTAATGAAAGTGCTGCTCCAGGCAGAAAATGACAAAGTCTGGTGAATAAAGTTACACACAAAGGTTAAATAACTTGGATTTATTTTTGTTGGGAGAGATGGGGCTATAAACTGACATGAATGATTTTGTCACAGTGATTAAAGTGGCTGCGAGACAGCAAGGCAGATTTATGTGGGGAGAAACCAGCATGCCAATCACTGTCCACGTTTCTGCCATTCTGTCAATCTGTCTCCCTTTCTCATCATGGCCCTGCCTTTCCTAATAAATCCTGCCTCAGATCAGAAGCAAAAGAGAGAGCTATTCCAGGTCAAGGAGTCGCCCCTTCTGTGAGGAGACCCTCACAGAACCTAGGCAAACTGTAAATGGACTGGCTCTGTTGGCTCAGCAGGAATACATGTGAGGGAAGAGGAAGGAAGAGTCCAGGATCAGGCAGGCATAAACACGGAAGGAGGCCCAGCCCCGCTCTCCCCGATCCTGACAAAATATCTGAATAAGCAGGAAGAAAGAAATATTCAACAGTTGGAAAGATCGCAAAAGTACATAAGATTAGTAACATAAATGATCACAGAAACTTTTCCCCACATCTTTGAAATAGAAGTAAAACAAAAACAGCCCAGAAGTATTTCCTGGGCATCAGCTGTGGATCAGGCACAGATATAAGTAGTGAACGAACAGTGGTGAGTAAGAATGGCCAAACTTGAGCTCAAGATTACAGTTTTCCTGGTAAAAACACCTTCTATTAACACCCAAGTTATCAATGCCTCAACCTCCTCCCCCTTACACGCATATAAGCAGGCACAGTTTTATGCCAAGTCTATGAGGCAAGTTTTACTTTTAGAGTAACTGTAAAAGAGCGTTGTCATTCCTGCTACTGAATATGAAGCCTGTAGCAACTAGCAGTGGAGCACTATCCCGTAGCCATGGATCACTATCTATCGAAGACTTTGAGAAGTGACATGCTTGGCAAGAGTGGAGACTGCACTGAGCACACAACTCAAAGCTTAAATCCAGGGTATTAGGAGCAGTGAGAACTAGGAACATGATTTTAGGAAGATTACTCCAGCAGTAAAGCAGAAATGACACTTCAGTCCACATCCAAAGAACAGAAAGAAGGAGCAGAGGGGGGTACTTTGAGGGGACCAAAAGAAACAAATGGATAAAAGGAAAGCCAAATGCAACACAGGTTTAATGCTAAGTAGTAAAATAGAAAAGCTTGTTAAACTGTCACACATTTATGAAATCCCAAAATAAGCTAAGTCCAGCAATGTGCAACGGAGATGATTCCCAACACTGAATGTAAATAACCTCTCAGAGACTTGTTTTTGCATTAGTTGCTAAGAGAAAAAGAGACACTTGACAGAAATAGAGTAGGGAGAAAATACAAAATAAACCAGGGGTCATAGGAAATGCGAACCGCCCAAGGTTATATCCACAGGAAAATGACGAACAGAAGAGGCTACAAGAGAGTCATAGAGCCTGCACTGAGAGAAGAGACAAGAAAAGAGAAAAGAGAAAAGAAATAATTGGCTAGGGAAAAACCTAATATAATAAGGGGGAAATGGGGGCATAAGAATGGAACAGGACCCTCTAAGTCATGGCATCAACAATTCCATTCAGTAGACGTTTTCTTGTTACTTACAAGGCTGAGTCTGTGCCTAATGCAAGGAAAAAATAAAAATGAAGATGAGGTCCATACTATCATTCAGTGTTTGCTGAGCAATTAAATTAAAATAACTTTTGCCCATCACCCTAAATTGCAAATTTTAAGATTTCATAATCAGAACATTTGGACAATTCATGAGTCACCTCAAATAGACTTCAAATGAAATAGGTTCAGTTATAAATTAATAGTACTTTTCCTTCATTAACTATGAGAGAACATTGGCTATCCACGATCATTAAGAACTATAAGAACATCATGTTAAACTTACCTCATAAATTAAATTATATGAGTATTCTTAGTATCTGAGCAACACTATTTTTTTCCCTTTTCTTACCCTACAGGATCCTAGCTTCAACAAAAATTGCTAAAGACTATGGTTTGAAATAGTCTAACCTCTAGTCACGTACCCAGTCAGAAATGGCCTCACCTTTGTGACAATGAACACTTCCTAACTTTTCACCACCTTCTTAGCAATCAATATCTGTCTAAGATAAAAGGTAATGTTATGAAGAAATGTGTGTGTTTTTTTTAAAGATGATATACTATTTACAGCTAAACCAGCTACAAAGGATCACAAAATGTGAGAATGAGTTGTACTAAATGGGAACTTTCATTTGTATTTCTATTAACATTACTATAAACTCTTCCTGAGAAACAATGGCTTAATCATTCAACATGGTAGTAAATTTGTAAATGCATTTGTTAGAAAAACATCTGCCATCCTCATTAAATACTACCTCAAGTTTTTCTGGAAGACACATTAAAGCACTATTGCTAAGCCGCAGGGAACACCAAACTCACCTTAAAAATAACTATCTATGACAAACAAATACTGACACTAAACTTATCCATCTCAATAAGAACATGTTTTCCAATTCACACAGACTCTTCATTCACTCAAAATACATCGATTTAACAAACACCACATGCCATTGAATAGTGCCTGTTGCTTGTTTTGTACAAATTGTGATTTTTTAAAAAGAGAATTAATGACTCTCACATAAATTACAGAACCAACTTTAACTGGGCCTTATCTCCTGACCCAGGAGAGACATGTCTTGAGTCTGAAGTACATAACAAGATGAGGTGACCCCTTGAAAGCCCTCTCCTATTAGCTTCCAGACTTTGAAACACCAACCAAAAATAAAAAGAGGAGCAAGGGAAAAAGAAGAAAGAGAGGGAAAAGAATAAGGAAGAAGATGATTCAGGAGGAAGAGGAAGAGGAGGACAAGAAGGAGCACTAGTTTTTCCCTCTGAACCAAACAGTTAAATTCATAGAAGACGGGGAAGGGATACAATTCCAAGGACCATCAGAGCAGGTCTTGCTAAAGAAAGCTCAAGATTCTCTTTAAAAGCCCAAGACCTAGATCAAGAATAGAGCCAAGGGCTAGAGGGGGCCCAAAGTTAAAATGCAAAGTGCTGAGAGGCTGACTCATAGGACAAAGTTCTAGGATTTCATCTGGAGACTTCCCTGAGTACACCAGGCATGCACATGTGCATTATCTGAGGCTGGCAGGGACTCAGGATGGATGGTGGCATCAAAACCTCCTTCAGGGGGCTGTCTCCCCCCCCCCCCCCGCCCCGGCTTCTGTTTTTCTCTTTCACACTTGCTCATGGAAGAAATAAACCATTAAAAAAAAAAAAATGGAGTAGAGTCAACCACTAAAACCTAGATGTCTGAGAATAAAAACTCAAAGGGCCTCAGACTCTTTCAGGTAGCACTCCTCTGGTTAAGCCAGAGGGTACTGGACTGACCCAGCACAGTGGACCTTGATAACTGACCTCTGCTTTCCCTGACCCTAGCTTCTGCCACACTCTTACTCACAGCCTGTTCCTGCCTGTATCTGATGATCCTAGAACACTCTTTAGCCAACTGCCTGCCTTGCTTCTTCTCCAACCTAGCCTAAATTAAAATCACCAGGCTATGCATGACCTTGACCACCACTTATGCCTGCCGAGGAGCCACAGTTGGGTTCCTGGACAGAACCCTGACAGGATATTCCAAAGGCACTGAAAATCCACTGGGGTGGGGGTGGGGGGTGGGCAGAGAATCGCATGAGAGTTACATCGCTGGACTCTCATGTGGTGACTGTGGTTTCAGTCCCATATCCGGTGGCTTGAAACTCATGCTGTCAGGTGCGACCGTATGCCCAAGATCCCAGAAAAGAATGGAGAAGGAATTGTGGCATGGCCATGCCCACTGGGGGCGGGGGGTGATTTCTCACTTTCCCTATCACTGTCTCTCTCTCTCTCTCTCTCTCTCCAACAGGCGCATGTGCTCTAAGGAAAAAACTACCAAAAAAAAAAAAAAAAAAAAATCCAATGAGGAAAGCAAGGAAATGTGCAGAACAAGCTTCTGTCATGCGACATCTTCGACAGCATCTTGCTGTTTAATCCAAAGAAAAGATAAACTACTGGGGAGCCAACAGTTGATGCAGTGGTTAAGGCACTGAATGCTTTCACATGGCTGACCAAGGTTCAAGTCCTGGATCTGGTGGCTTGCTCACTTTCCCTCTCTCTCTGTGTCTCTCCTCATCAAATTAAAATGAATGGATATATTTAAAAATTACAATAAATAATTCTTTAAAACAAACAAAAAAAAAAAAGATAAACTACTTAAGTATGACCTTAACATAGTAACTTTACTAGTGGAGGAAATAAAGCCAAATAGAAAAGTTCACTTTACTTTAAAAGCAAATTGAAGGAAAAAAAAAAAAAAAAAAAAAAAAGAACAGAAACTGACCAAGTAGAGGTAACAAAGACATGTGCTAAGGACAGAAGGCAGTGCCAAGTAGAATCAGGGAGGAAATAAAATTATCAATCAGAAGTTCTCCTGTAGAAAATTTTAAAACCACTTGCAAAATATGAGCTCTCCAGGCAGACCTATCTACAGGAAAGCACCATCGATTTCTCATCTTCAAAGAGTTATCTAACGATCTTTACTTGGGACCAAAAAAAAAAAAAGCAATTAAAGGGCAGCTATTGCTAATTGCTAAAATCTCCTGATACAAAGTTCATTTTTAAAAGGAGAAGAAAAGTGTTCATTTACTCTTACTGATATATCTGATTCTGAAGATCTCTTCAACAACAATTCAGGGTAGAGGGAAATGATTGAGTTCTTTATTTCTTCTTTTTCCAGTTAGAACTGCTGATAATTCTGGACCATGATACAGCATTTTTGATCTTATTTTCAAAAATCAAGTTACAGGGAACCAGCAGTTAGCGTAATGGCTATGTCGCTGGACTCCCACGTAGTCGACCGCGGTTCGTGTCCCGGACCCGGTGGCTTAAAACTCACGCCGGGCGCGTGTGCGTGCGTGCCCAAGATCCCGAGAGGAGAATGGAGGAGAAGGGATTGCGGCATGACCATCCCCCTGGGGGGGTGATTTCTCACTTTCTGTCTCTATGTCTCTCTCTGTCTGTCTGGCGAGCACACACGCCCTATAGCGAAAATCTCTCTCAAAAAAAAAAAAAAAAAAAATCAAGTTACTAAAAGTAGTCTCTCCTGGAAAGAAGGAAACTGATTCTATCTTTTTTTTTTTTTTTTTTTTTTTTTTTTTAGAGGTTTTCGCTATAGGGCGCGTGCGCTCGCCAGACAGACAGAGAGAGACAGAGAGATAGAAAGCGAGAAATCACTGCCCGGGGGGATGGTCACGCCGCAATCCCTTCTCCTCCATTCTCCTCTCGGGATCTTGGGCACGCACGCACACACGCCCGGCGTGAGTTCTAAGCCACCGGGTCCAGGACACGAACCGAGGTCGACTACATGGGAGTCCAGCAACATAGCCATTACGCTAACTGCTGGTTCCCGAAACTGATTCTATCTTTAAAAAATACTCAAATGGTGAAATCAAAAGCAAACGTGAGCTAGAAATCCAAAATCAGTTTTTATGTGAACTATTTATATATTTTTAAATAGCACATTGAATTCTAGTTTAATTATATATAAAATAACTGAAAGTGGGGAGACCTGAAAAGAGTCAAGAACATATCTTTTTAAGAGAGATTTTTGCTATAGGGCACGTGTGCTCACTGGAGGGACAGAGAGACAGAAAGTGAGAAATCACTCCCAGGGGGGAAGGCTATGCCGTAGTCCCTTCTCCTTCATTCTCCTTAGGATTTGGGGCATGCATGCACATCTGGTCAGCGTGAGTTTTAAGCCACCGAGTCCGGACTTGAACTGCGGTTGACTAAGTGAGTGTCCAGAGATGTAACCATTATGCCATCTGCTGGTCCTGAGCCAAGAATTTCTTAAAGAAATACTGTTAGGCATGTTCCAACACAGAGGTAAATGGAAAAAAATCATTAAGTGGGCATTATAATAATAGTATGTACCTCATAATAAAACATAATTCTTGTAAATCACTAAGCACAATGCCTGGTACATGGTAATGGTTTAATAAATATTCTTTTTTTTTAAACTCTTTTCTCTTAATGTTTATATATCATGTCTTTTTAAAATATTCTTCACTTAATTTTACTTGTTATTATTATTTTTTAATTTGAAGAGAGAGAAAAAGAGAAAACAAACCACCAGGTCCAGGACTTGAACCTTGGTAGGTCATGCAATAATCCAGTGCCTTAACCATCGCACCACCTGTGAACCCCTATATCTAGTGTTTTTACTAGATGTAATCACAATTAACTACTCATCATTTTTCATTATTATTGATTGTGTATCATTTTTCCTGAATGACCTGATACTTGGAATTGCGAAGTTCAAGTTCCATGAAGACACATAAGATATTCTGTATCTTTTATTTTGCAGAAGGACATATAAAAATAAATCCCTATCAAGCATTTAACTTTTCTTTTTATGAAACTTTGACCACAAAAAAGCATTTTGGCATTCACTACTGAATAGTAAAATCTTTAATTTACAATGAAAGAGTGTAACCATGAAGGCACATATCTGTATGCGAGCAGAACACATGTCCTTCAAAAGGTGTTTTTTGCTTTTCATATGTCAAAAATATATATTCTATTTCATTCTTAAGATAGTAAAAAGAAGCATCCCTACTATGTTCTGCAAGCTTTATGTACATATAAATATAATGTTATATATATTTATATAATAAGTATAGATTATCTATATAGAATATATGCATATATTCTTCACTATATATAAAATATGCATGTGTAATATATGTATTCAATGCATTGATGTATACACACACACACACACACACACACACACACACATTTGAAGAACTACCAGAAATATACAGATCCTGTCAGACAAATTTGAGAAATCTTTGAGCCCAGAACTATTGAATAACATCTAAATAATTTTTGGTGGCCCCCTGTCATACTCAGTTCAGCAGAGTAGTTAGTTAAATGTGGTTATATAAAGTGTTTATACATATTTTTTAATATAGCATGTTAAACTCTGTTTTGATTACGTATAAAATATTTGCAATTTAGCTAGGGAAGAGACCAGAGCAGGGTCAAAGTTTCTTAAAGAAACAATGTTTGGTATGTTCCAGGATAGAAGTAAATTGGAAATTATATATTAAATAAGTAGCAAAGATTACAAAAAGAGTATATTATGTTGATAATCACAGGCAGTACAGTGGGGCTGAAGTGTCTGGACTCAAATCTTCTGTAAGCTATCTGAAAATTTTTCGTGATTTTTTCAGATGATAAATATTTACTGTCAAATGTGAATTTTGTGAGGCTGCAATGAGTTCACATATATCAAGTACCCAGAAGCTTATCTGGCACATCAAAAGTAAATACATAAGCTCATTTGTAGTATAACATATATAGTAACACTATGTTAAGTATGTTTCTTTTTCCCTGATTTCCTTTTTTTTCTCTTTCTCATCATTCCCCTGAAGGTTTCTTTTTTTATTTCTGCTCTCTGGTGCCCAACTTTTAGGAGCACCTTCTTTCGTTTTTGGGCTTACTCACTATAATAGTTCATGATAAATGTGGTCCCACCTTAGCCCCGCTGAAGGAGCTGAATACTACTGACTGACCTGCTCTCCGTGAGTCAGGGGGAAAAAAAAGGCAGGCTTCTTTCCATGTACTTCCAAGAGGGTCTTTAATTATTAAAAATGACAGCAGGGGGACCAGCAGTTAGTATAATGACTATGTTGCTGAACTCCCATGTAGCCAATCGTGGGTTGAGTCCCGGACCCGGTGGCTTAAACTCACATCAGGTGCGTGTGCGTGCGTGCCCAAGATCCTGAGAGGAGAATGGAGGGATTGCAGCGTGGCCATTACCCCTGGGGGGTGATTTCTCACTTTCTGTCTCTTTGTCTCTCTCTGTCTTTTTGGCAAGCGCACGTGCCCTATAGCAAAAACCTCTCCAAAAGAAAAAAAAAATGACAGCAGAACATTTGGTATTCTACAAAGTATGTGGAAACAAATAAAACTATAAAATATTTAATCAACCCATGAAAGAGTCATTCATAGTTTCCCATATACCGTTGCAATGACGTGATGGAAAATTGATTCCTTTTGTGCAAAGTAAAATCAAAGATAAATCAAAAATCAAAGGCAGAATTTCAAAAATAACCCAAAAAAATGATTTTATTCAGTAGTAACAAGACTTAAGGGAAGCTCCTATAACTCTGAATTCTACTTCTTTTAACTACTGGTAAGAATCAAAGGTTAGTAGAAAATAACGCACTGTAAAATGTCTCCTTCCTATTTTTAGCAGTAGACCAAGGTTTTGATTGGTGGTAAAAACAGTATCAATACTGAGCTACTGAGTTTAATAAGTGCACATTAAAAAAAAAAAAAAATGCTTGTGCTATCCTTGCGAATTACTTCCAGCACTGTAATTCCTAGGAGCCCTTTTCTGCCAGGGAAGCAGTACTGCAGACAATTTATAATCAAGCTGACTCAGTGCTCCCAAATGAAACAGCACAATTTTAAGTACAGCTCATCCGTATTTAGGCAAACATATAAATACAGTCATAAATACACACCTACTGTTTGCCATACTACCACCAACTTGCATTTTTCCCAATTTTTACTGGTTATCAAAACTATGATAAATTGTAGATGTGTGTCTTTGGCAGGTATATGAGGAGCTACAACACTTTCTAGGAAAAGAGATATTGAAAAGAAGTACTCACTGACAACAGACTTCTGACAAAAAAGAAATTCTGCTATTTGTAGAGAAACATAATCACTGGATGAAAAACAAACTACTGAAATGTATACAACCAAATAAGTCATCAAATAATTTATCTCTGATGTGACGGTAAATCAGTGATGTTTGGCTGCCAAAAAGCAAGTAATAATAAAGGTGCCGATTCTAAAAAAATAGCAATTACGTGATCATTGGTATCAAACCACAGTAAGACTCAGTTATAATCTTACCCATACAGGTGGCCAGTTAAAAATATGTTTTATACTTTAACCTGTAAACATACAATCCATTCAGCACAAATAATTTTAAGACAAAAGAAAGAAAGACTGAATGTCTTTAATATTTTAGTACTATGTGCTATTTTTCAGGACTGAAATTACTTCAGACTATGCAGACAACTTTGAGAATAACAAGGTTACCCAAAATCAAATATGATGACTTTTATTTTCACTTCTAGGACTTTATGGCATAATAAGCTTTTAGTATGGCTGATCATCCCACTTAGGATAAAGATAGAGCATGTATTCTAGTAAGTGCTCATGCAGTAAAGAAATCTTTCATGGACTCATATCAACAGAATTATTTCACACCAATCAAATTGTCAGCATTTACACAAAACTAAAATGAAAATTTCTTCTAAAATATGTTTCCTATTCCCATTTAGGCTTGAAAGCTGAAACAAGTATATATTAAAAGTAAGGATACAATTTTCTTTTTCATTCATGATAGAGCCCATGCAAGAGAGAGAGAGAGAGAAGTGCCCTTCACAGGACTTGGTCATGCTGTAATTCTCTTCCAAAGTCCTCTAGCTCACCAGGATCTGGACCCAGAGTGGGCTGGAACTCAAACCATATTTGGCAAATGGCTTCCAGCTCTACAGCCCTGCAAACTACCAAATCCACACCATAGAGATTGGGCCAAAAATTAAGATGCTTTATACTATCACAGTTCTTGTGAGCTTCCTGAAACATTAAGTGTTACATGGCCGATTTCTTTACCTGGGATCACATATTTGATCTTGCCAGGTGAAAAGAAATTCTCGAATTAGGTTAGATGATTTACAAGGTCTCTTCTATCTCTAGGGTTATTTGATTACATGTAGTTATGTAAATTAGTATAATATGTAACTATTGTTTGATTCCATTTAGTTATAGTCATGTAAAGTTGAGTAATGTGTAACTTACTTCTGAGAATGTGCTAAACTTAGGTAATTAGGGCACCATTTTGCATTCAATGGATGTCATAAATTCCTAAACAGTACTCAAGCTGCCTGAGGGAGTTCACGTTATTTAACAAAGATACACATAGTATTTACTATAGGAACAACGCTGTCCTAAGCACTTTATAAATACTAACTCCTAAACAACATTTTCAGTATATTTAGTAGCTAAGTCCTTATGAAGCCTAATGATAATGTCAACTGGCATTTACCAGTCAGTCAAAGTGAACAACCACATTCCCAACCAATTTTACTCTGTAAAATTAAAACTATTCATTTCTAACAATTTAGATGATCCCACAATAATATGAATCTGGTTGGTTAACTTTCCTTACTGAAATCCTTCGAGTGCCTTCAGGACTAAGTCCAGATTCTTCAACAAGTCATGGAGGGGTTGCAGCACCTATTCCCTGCTTTCCTGTTTTGTACTCCATAAACTTTAACTGTCTGCAGTTGACTCGCATGTGCCTATGTACTTACTATCTCTTTGGCTGGATATACCCCCTTCCCTTAATGTGGTCATTACCTCACTCACCCTCTAAACAGCTCAGACAGCGCCTACCCCAACGAGCCCACCTTGACACTCAACCTGGACTAAGTACTGGCCCTCTCTGCCTCTACGGCACTCTAATCATTTCCAGAAAATCATAAGGAAGGGCAAAGTATAATTACTTGTTCATTCATTAATCGTTCCACTCATTTTTTAACTCCTTAAAGGCTATAACTGTCTTTTATCTCTAAATCCCCAGAACACTGCACAAAAATATTGGTACATAGTAACAGCTCAAGTAAACAAATGCCCTTTAAATAAACAAATCAACAAATGAGCATAAGGTTTGTGAACTCTGGGCTGAAGGAAAAAGAAAGTTGCTCAAAATATTTAAGGGTACCATAACATGCCATAAATTACATATATTTAATTATCAAATAAATAACAATGGCCATATAAAATCAATGTGTTTCAGGTCCAGTAACAACTCTTTGGGACATTAGACTTATAAGAAAATGCCTTAGTTTCTGAATTGTAGGAAAACAGCCTACAGCAACCAGGTCCTTAAATTTTTATTTATTTGCTAGAGGGAGCAAGAAAGAGAGGGAGAGGATAAAGTATCCCCCATGGGAAATGGTCACACAGCAATTCCTTCTCTTCCATTTCTCCCTTCTTTTGGGATTTTGGCCACACATGTGCACCACATGTTTCTCAAGCCACTGGTTCTGGGACACGACCCATGCAGCTGGCCATGTGGGATCCAGGTGTCTTAACCACAGGGCCATTGAGCCAGCCCATAGATCTTTAAACTCTAATAGCCAGCCTCAGTCCTAGTTGTCAATGACTCCCAACTGTAGTTTAAGAAGCATAGTGAACACCAACGGCCTAGGTGATGGAGACATCCAGCCAGATACACTGTGTAGAAATTACTATGTGCCAGCACTGAGATACTGTCATTTCTTCTTTCTCTAAAACGTTTATATATCTCTTCTGCAAAAGATACAGAGACACAGGCACTCCCACCAGGGTTCTCACATTTTGATGTAAGACCCCCAGGTCTCAGCCAGCCCAGATACATGTGTACTCAGCATTCTCCAGGAGGTCCCAGGACACCCCAGGACCTTTCACACGTGGGTCCAGTTGCATTACTGCTATGCTACTGCCTAGCGCCTGAAGTAAGTTCTTAGAATAATTACTCTGGTGACAAGATAGAATTGTTACCTTCACTTCTGACTTGAATTCTAATCTATTCAGGAAGTTTAACCTAAATTCTACCAAACATTCATACCTTGCCAAATGCCAGTCATTTTTCCCAACTGTAAGGCGGACTGCTATAGGAAGTAGAAGCTGCAGAGTCCCCAGGAATCTTCTTCTCCCGGCAGAGAGGCCTACAAACCACAACTGCAGAAGTGGTGCTCAACAATGAAAATAAAAGGACTGGCCTGTTCACCGAAAGTGGTAGTCTTTCACTACCACAGAGGAGGCAGGAAGTACCTGAGGACTACATTACAGCCTGAGGCAGAGACTCTGGGAGTTTCCAGGTTTGATCCTGTGGTTTTCTTCGTCCATATCTCTATTTCCTTTATCTCTCTTCCTCTCTCAAAAAATTGTGACTTGTTTTAAAATAATAATAATGCCTACATCAGCACAATCCAGACCATAGGAAACACTACAAGATAAACCCAATGTCTTCAATGAAAATTTCAAGGAAAAAACATAATGGGGAGAGACCATACATTAAAAGAGAGGCTAAAGGGGCTGGCAGGTGGTGTGGTAGTTAAAGGTGCTGTGGCCGATCACAGTTCAAGTCCCAGACCTGGCAGCATACTTTCTTTTTCTCTCTCTGTCTCTCTCTGGTCAAATTTAAAATAAGATAATAATAATGAACGGAATTAAATAAATACATAATTTTTAAAAAGAGAGAGACTTTAAAAACACACAAAATATGAATTGCAGTTTATAGACATTTAAGCCCTGGTTCAAACAATTCTAAGTATATATAGGAACCAGCAGGTGGCGTAATGTTATATCACTGGACTCCCAACATATTCGACTGCAGCTAGAGTTCTGACCTGGCAGCTTAAAACTCACACCAGTGCATGCATGCCCAAAATCTCAAGAGGAGAATGGAGGAGAAGGAATTGTGGTGTGGCCATCCCCCTGGGGGATGACGTCTCACTTTATGTCTCTCCATCTCTCTGTCTCTCTGGGTAGTGCACATGTCCTATAGCAAAAATCTCTCTTAAAAAATATATACATATATTTATATACATATATATATGCACACAAACATATATGTACATACTACACACACATATTTATGAGACAGTAGAAATTTGAAAAGATGAGCTATTTGAGAGTATCAAGTAGCCATTCTTAATTTTTAAAAATATGGGGACCAGCAGTTAGCGTAATGGCTGTGTCGCTGGACTCCCACGTAGTCAACCGCGGTTCACGTCCCAGACCCGGTGGCTTAAAACTCACGCCAGGCGCGTGTGCGTGCGTGCCCAAGATCCCGAGAGGAGAATGGAGGAGAAGGGATTGAGGCGTGGCCATCCCCCCTGGGGGGTGATTTCTCGCTTTCTGTCTCTCTGTCTCTGTCTGTCTGGTGAGCGCACGTGCTCTATAGCAAAAAAAACTTAAAAAAAAAATGATAGTACCATGGTAACCATTAAAAGGTACATTACTAACATTTTTTATGAATGAAATGATATGATTTATTTTGAAATAATATGGGAAGGAGAAGAACACAGGTAAGATACAGGAAAAAAAAAAAAAACCAAGATTGGCCTTGAGTTAATAAATGTTGCAACTAGGAGTTCATCATATTTTTCTGTCCACTTTGGGTGTGGGTGAAATTGTTTTGCTTTTGAGGAATTACTTATTTTATTTATAATTATTATTATTTTAATCTACAACTGGACCCATGTACTCATCAGAGAGAGGAGAGAGAAGGGGAAAGTGAGAAAGCAAGCTGCTAGGTCTGGAATTTGAATCATGGTCAACCATGTGGGAGTCCAGTGCCTTAATCACTATGCCACCTGCTGGCCCATATCTGAAATTGTTTATAATCAAAGATTGCAAACACGTGTGAGACTATTCCTCCATAGAAGTAATCTTAATTAACTGAAAAATGAGACAGGCAATCTATGTCCCCTGCTTCTTCAGTTTCTCTATGGAAACAGGTTAAAATGGAAGAGGAAATAGGCATTTACCAAACATTAATTCCAATAACAGGATCCTTCATTAAAGGGATAGCATATCAGATTTTCAACTATAATAACTCAACTTTCATAGATACTACTATAGCCCTTTCATTTCCTAATTTATATTAACAAAAAGTTTAATAAAACTAGCTATTTGGATATAGATACAGATTTAAATACTGTTATTCTATTTTTACATATTTTATGCTTATTGATAAGTTAGCTCAATTATTATATCATCAAAATAAATCTTAAATCATTGATAAATAAATGTATACTTGTGAAAACATTCAGCCTGCTTTTGCTTCAGTAAAATTTACAAATATGTTCTACTACTTGAAAAAGTCCTCTCTTGATATATACTTACAGGTGGGTGAGCTGGCTGCCAGATTGATGTATACAAAGCAAAAAAAGAAAAAAAAATGTACATGGTTCCAAAAACATTTATTGAATTTAGGCAGTAGGTTGAAAATAACTCTCAGACATATCTGTGGATATATATCTAACTACAGGTGCAATGCCAAACCAGATTTCTTAAATACAATGTAAACATGCTCAATAAACACCACAGCCCTAATTATACCAACTAGATTGCTCCCAGTGAACAAAGGTTTGGGGGACGCCTTTTGGAAGGTAGAGGTGAAGGGGCACATCTCTTGTGTCCACAAATCTGAGTAAGCTGAGGACCGCGATGTTTAGCTTATTTTTACAAGTTTGGGTTTCTTAGGGATGTCTAGCCTTGTTTTTTGCCAGTTTCCTGCCGTGCCAGTCTTGGGTTAAATCACTTACAAAGTCTTTTCTCTTTGAGGATTAAAATAACAACAATGATGATGCAAACCCTGCCCACTCTCCCTTTCCCACTACGCAAGGCTTTTGCTTGGCAGAAGTGCGAGGGTCTCCGCCCCTCTGCTCAGGTTGCCGCACTGCCGGAGGCATCCGGCACAAACTCCTCTGCAGCAAAGCCCTGGGCCTGTGCTTCTTTGGACTCTTTTTTTGTTCCTCCGGGGTTTTTTTGCACAGGGAGCTCCACGCTCGACTCGCATTCGAATTGCACTCATCTCACTGAAGACACCGCGTCTCCAGGGCAACCGAGAGCATATGCCGGGTCACGGGCGGGCCTGGCCCGGCCGAGGACCACCCCCAGGCCTGCGCCTCTCACCTGCCGGCCTCTTTGGTCGCCCCGCACCCGCGTGTCCAGCGCATCGTGGCGAGTTTCGTCTTCGCCGCCGGAGCTGTAGATAAGGCGCAGTGGCACGATGCTCTGGCGCTCCAGGAAGCGGTTTTCGTTCCTCCTCTCCGTCAATGAGGCGTCTCCTCCAGGCAGGAAGGAATGGAGAGAAAAGGCGATAATAATGATCCTGACCCACGCTCTTCCGTCCCCCGGTCCCATGTTTCACCTACGAAAATTCCACTGCTCCTCCCTGCAGGACCCCATCTGGGAAGGACGGAGGGACACCAGCCGGAGAGCCTTGGACCAGCTCATCTGAGCATCCGTATCAGGGCCCAGAAGCAAGCACCCCTTTCCCACCATCCCCATTTCTCTTCTTCATAAGAAAAACGGGTATTTGGACGAAAGCTTCCAAGTCATCCGCGCACCCCCGCACATAATTTTTTGCTCTACTTCTCACCACCCTCCAAAATAAATAAGTAAATAAAATCTCCCCGCGCGCTTGGGAAATGGGGGTGCCCCTTTTCAGTAAACCTAAGCGCTCCAAAGACTCCCAGAAAATGGTACGTCCCGAAGCTACAGAGGGTGGCGAACTTACCTGCTCGTCCGCAACGCGCCAGGGGGCAGGTCCCCAAGGCGCAAAGCAGCAAGAAGGGCAAGGACGCAGCCGCCACCGCCTGCATGATGCTGCCGTCAGCCCGCCTCGCCGGAGACGCTCAGCTCCTCATGCCCGAGTAGCTCGTCCTGTCCTCTCGCTCCGCGGCCCCGGGGTCGGCTCGGCCGCCCCCTCCCAGCCCCGGCCGGTGCTGCGGCGGCCCGGGCGCTGCAGCCTCCACCGCGGCGCTGCCTCAGTGCTGCATTGTGCTCCGCGGGCGCTTCCGCTGGTGGGGGGAGCGAGCGAGTGCTGCATTGGGCGGTTGGCTGTAGCTAAGTGGTTTCTAGCGCCTCCCACCTCATCCCCTGGCAAAGGCTCCGGCGGGCGACGAGCGCTCGGCAGGGAGCGAGCGCCCGGTACACTCGCCCTCCGCGCGCGGGCAAGACGCGCACAGGAGAGTCAGCTGGGAAATGTAGTTCTCTCCCCACCGCACGCTGGTCTCCACCACCGCGCCGAGTGCTGCGAGGTGGTGACCGCCAAGTCCTCTACGCCCTGCGTGCGAAAGAGTGGAAGAGGGAGAAAGAAAGAGAGGTCCTCCCTAGTGGGGCCCCTGGCACCGAGATAGCCAACTGCGCGGTTGCGGCAGCCGGTATTCGTCTCTGGCAAGATTTAGTAAGTACTTAGTTATCTCAGGGAACCATACCCTCGCGAGTAACCAGTAAGTTAGTCGTTCAACAAATACGGCTTGAGGACCTACCGTGGGCTGAGCGGTGAAAAGACAAAGAGGTAAAAGTCATGGGCTCTTGGATACACTAAACAGATCTTGTTTTGTTTTGCTTTTCTAGTTTTTTTATCATTTTTGTTTTTACAATACATCTGAAAAGTATCCCGTAATACCTCGAAGAAAGAGGGGCTGGCAAGTGGCGCTGGACACTCACATGACTGACGGCCTTTGAGTCCCCTACGTGGCAGCTTGCTTTCTCACTTTCTGTCTCGCTCTCTCTCTCTGGTCAAATTTAAATAAGTAAGTAAATAAATAAATAAAATTAAGTAAAATAATTCTTTAAAAAAATTCCTAGAAGGCTGCCATTATCTCGGTTTGGGGGAGTCAGGGAGACTCCCTGGAATTCTATGCCAATACTTGAAGGATGAGTTAGCCTACCTCTCAGAATGTTTTCATTTTTTTTTCTCTACCATCTATGGGCCTCAAAACTGTATTTGAAGAACAGACATGGGGTCCAGAGCAGGCTGAGGCCAGGAGATAGTGTGGTGATTTGAGGCGCTGGACTCCCACATGGTGAACTGCACTTAAGAGTTCAGGACCTGACAGCTTGAAAATAATGCCAGGCCCACGTGTGTGCCCAAAATTTCCAGAGGAAAAGGAACTGTGGTCTATGCCCCTTAGGGATTGATTCTCACTTTCCCTCACGCTGTCTCATTCTGTGTCTCTCAGAGCACAAAGCACCAGTAAGGTAAAAACCTTTAAAAATAAATAAATAATAAAAAGAAAAAAAGGAAAAAAAAAAAAAAAAAAAACAGACATGGAGAACTCTACTTTCCAGGGCACTTATTCCATTTTCTTGATTCCATGTTGGAAATTCTTGAGGCTAGGGGACCAGTAGATGGCGTAATGGTTACGTCGCTGGACTTCCAGGTAGTCAACAGCGTTTCTGGACCCAAGGGCTTCAAAATCATACTGGGTGCATGTGCATGCGTGCCCAAGATCCTGTGAGGAGAATGGAGGAGAACGGATTGCCACATGGCCATCCCCCAGTTGGGTGATTTCTGGCTTTCTGTCTCCTGTCTGTCCCTGTCTCTCTGGTGAGCACATATGCCCTATGGCAAAAATCTCTCTAAAAAAAAAAGAAAAAAAGAAACTCTTGAGGATAAAACGATAATTAATTGTCAAGCTGATTAACACCCAGATAGTATTTCACAGTTTTTCAGAGTTCACATATATTATCATTTGATCCTTAGGTCAACAATCTGATCAGAATTACTATTCTCATTTTAGAAAGCAGAAAATTAAGGCTTTAGAACCATGTGTTGCAAATTCTATAGCCAATGGCCACAGTTGGCTCTTAAATTCAAATTAATTAAAGTGGAGTAATCGAAAATTTAGTCTTCAGTCACACTAACCACATTTTAAGTGCTGAACCTGTGGCTGGTGGCCATGGTATTGGACAGCAAAGTTCCAGACGATTTTCATCATTGAGGAAAGTTCTAATGGACAACACTGGCTTCCAAAATATAAATGACTTTTCACAAGTTTGTCTTGTCATAAAGTGAACTGGAACCTAGATCTCCTGTTCTCAGGTCTGAGTCTTTGTCCACAGCATCTCCCTGGTTGAAATTTGTATTTGAGTGATCTATACTGTGACTCCAGTTTGATACAATAGAACATACAGATGAAGCCTCCGTATGGTGTTCTAGGAGATGCTTTTCTCCTTTCCTATGGAAAAATGTTTTTTCAGCCCTGCCTCACATGATATGGTTTCAGAGTCCTTCACCCTTATGACTATCTGAAAACACACTCCAGTGGATCAAGGTGGCAGCTAAAGTGGAATTCAGAATTGATGATAACTTAAACATGGTTTTATAGGCAAATAATGTAGAGGGATTGTGTTCTTCCTTGTCTTCAATTCTTGCTTAAGAGGACATTCTATTATATTTTGGTAACCTCATCTCATTGAACTTCATGTCATTTCCAAAAATTTTCCCCAAACCTTCAAATCAAGACACTTTTTGTAAAATATTTACTTATTTATTTTACTTAATTTTATTTGTTATTATTTATATTTATTTTTAATTTTACCACAGAGAGACAGAGAGAGAAAGGAAACGTGAGAAAACATGCCACCAGGTCTGCGACTCAAACCGCTGTGGGTCTTGTGGGTGTCTGACACCTTCACCACCACACCACCTACCCACCCTATTGAGACATATATGATAAGCAGCTGCAACCTGAGTAAGATTGAAATATTGCACATTAGACCTTAGTGTAGGATATTACGTAATGAGTATAGTAAAAAATCATTAGAACCCAGAGGCCTGGAAAAGTCTTTCACCTTCTTTTCCTACATCATGAACCCAAATTCGTCACCCACTTCTCTTAGAAGAGTATAGGTTTTGTAATTATTGCACCTCTATAAGTATACTCTTTATTTAAGATGTCTGAAACATTTAAAATAATCTTATTGGCTAAACTTACCAGTCTGATGTAATGAAAATTAAGAGTTTGGGGATTTGTTTTTTAGAGCTTATTTTAGTTCAGGCTTCTATTATAAAAATACCATAGACAAGGTTACTTAAATAACAAACATTTATTTCCTATGGTTCCAAATGCTTGGAAGTCCAAGATCACAGCATTGGCAGATCTGGTGTCTAGCGAGGGGGTACTTCCTGGCTTGTACGTAGGCTAGCAGCCTTCTCCTATATCCTTAAGAGTTGTCCGGAGAGTGCATTTGCTCACCAGAGATACAAGGAGACAGAGGGGGAGGATAATTACAGTCACTTCTCTACTTTGTCCTTCTTTCAGGATTTTTGGACACATATGCACATGAGCCCAGTGTGTTTTTCAAGTAGCCAGGTTGGGGACTTGAACTGCATAGTCAGCCATGTGGGATCCAGCTCCCCTAACCACCAGACCATGGGCTGACTGCTCTTCCTCTTATTTTAAAGACTCTAATTCCATCATGTCAGTTCTACCCTCACAACCTAATTAGTTCCCAGAGTCCCCACCTCCATGTACCATCACATTAGGGCTTCAACACATGAATTTGCAGAGGGCAGGGGGACAAAAATATTCAATCCTTAGCAGATTTTAAAAATACATCATTTTTTAAAAAAGATATTATTTGTCCCATATAAAAGTCTGAATTGTTAGGTGTTTGGCATGTTGGAAAAAGCAAATAAGTTACAAATTGGTTTTTCATTAGTTATGTATACTTTAATGTTTGGGAAATTTATTCTGTCAAATTTATGAGTTTGAATATTAATCAAAGAACAAGTGAAAGTGATATTTGCAAAAAAAATGAGATGGCAAAATGATACTAAAAGCTTAAGGAAAACTATGTTTTAAATTTTATGAGTTAATTGAATACTGATGCAGTTAAATAATGCTAAGTATTCCTTTTGTGAATTAATTTTCTGCCCTCTTCAGGCAGAAAAAGCTCAAAACATAGTGAAAGGGATGGTACATTCTAAGGATCCTAAATGTGCTTGTATAACTGGAACACGCTGTTGAGAAATTGTAGCAACTAATCCATCACAATGACCCTCAAAGAGAGTAAAATAAAGATAGCAATGAAGTCACAAGAAATAAACCAGCTCTGTCCCCATTTCCTGCCATATTACAGTATAAATGCATTAAGAAGACTTTCCAGTATGGCTCAGCCTAATGAAGTGTTTAAGGAAAGAGGCACTTTGGGATGCAATGGATCTCTAAAGGATTAAGGTGATGGGTACCCAACTCTGAATTTTCTGATAATCATTTAACTGTATAGGGAATTTGAAGAATTTTTGAAATGTAAATGATACATTGATAAATATTTTAGAGAAAATAAGACAGGCTCTAAAAAAGGACTATTCTTGGGGCCAACAGGTGGTGTAGTGAGTAGTGAGATGCTGGACCCCCATATGGCCGATTATGGTTCTAGTCCTGGGCCTGGCGGCTTGCTTTCTCACTCTCTCTCTCTTCTCCCTCTCTATGTGTCTCTCTTATGAGTACATATGCCCTGTAGAAAAAATATTTAAATAATAATAATAATAAGTAAATAAAATAGGGACCAGCATATGGTGTAATGGTTATGTTGCTGGACTCCCACATAGTGGACTGCAGTTCAAGACTTGAACTCTGTGACTTAAAACTCATACCAGGCACATGTAGTTTGTGCCCAAGATCCCAAGAGGAGAATGGAGAGGGTCTGCAGTGTGACCATCCCCCTTTGGGGGTGAATTCTCACTTTCTGTCTCTCTGTCTCTCTGTCTTTCCAGCAAGCTCACACACCTTAC
Organism: Tupaia tana; assembly: GCA_026018925.1. Lineage (NCBI taxonomy): Eukaryota > Metazoa > Chordata > Mammalia > Scandentia > Tupaiidae > Tupaia > Tupaia tana. Next base: position 62,109,822 of record JAKSZU010000003.1, on the reverse strand, counting down.
AGCAAAAAAATTTCTCTCTAAAAACATAATTTAATTTAATAAGTATTTATTTTAAAAAGGGTGATTCTTTTTAAAAGAATAATTTATTTTTAAAAAGAATTTTATTTATGTATTATTATTATTATTATTATTATTATTAATATTTAATGTGCCATAGGGTACAAGTGCTCACCAGAAAGAGAAAGTGAGAAAGCAAGCTGTCAGGGCCAGGACTCAATCCACAATCAGCCATCTGGGAGTCCTGCACCTTAACCAGCACACTGTCTGCTGTCTCCAGAAAGATTCTTAATTTAGTATAAGTCTATTGTTTTAGATTCAAAGGGTACAGTCTCACAGCTAAAAAATTCTCTGTGTTTTCACCATTCTGGCAAAGTCATGTTAAATCAAAGAGAAAATGAGGTACTGCTAATATGAGAAAAACTAAGTTTTTGCCTATGCCAGTCATGTCCATTGTCATTTTTAACTCTGAGTAACTCTCTTTTAACAAGGGTGAGTAAATCTTTTTTATTTTTATAGATAAGGACTTATTTTTTCTGAAAGAATGTGACCTCAGAACCCTGTAATTTTCACAAATGTATTGTAAGATAATTGAATTTTTAAATTTTTAAATGATATTTCAATGGCAAAATGTTGATAATTATAAAGGCTAGGTGAAAAGTATGTGAGAATGCATTTATACTAATCTCTTTACTTCTGCATGTAGATAATATTTATATTAAAATAAAAAGTTTAAATGGTGTTCAGAGGTCTTGATGTCTCAAATAAGTTTGTATAGAGAAATAATTCATTGAATACATGAAGTTTTCATTTTGTAAAAAATGTTTTAGAGGCTGGCAGGTAGCATGGTGGTTAAGCCACCAGACTCCCTCATGGCTGACCACGGTTCAAGTCCCCAAACTGGTGGCTTGCTTTCTCACTTTCCCTTTCTCTTTCTCTTTCTGTCTCTCTCTCTGGTCATATTAAAGTAATAATAATAATTGATAAAATCAAATAGTTCTTTAAAAAGTAAATTAAAATTAAATAATTATTTTAAAACATTTTATACATTTTAATTTTTTTCTTTTTGAAATATGAATGTATATTCTGGTTAAAAAAACAATTACTTATAAATGTGTTTTGTATAAAAGCTAAAATGTTGTAGCCTTTATGATTTCTGAACTGCCTAAACAAATTAAATTGTTTTTACCAAATAATTTTTAAGTATAATCCTGTACACAAAAGAGAATTTTTATTTTCTATGTTGCTAAGAACTAGCAGCAACCTGTGAATATACTAAGATATGATAATAGTAAGATGCTAAGATATCGAAAACATAACATGTCCAATGAATCTATACACAGTTTCTCCAAGGCATATGCAAGTGTATGTGGCGTTTGGGAAATAGTCTTTTTTGAATCTGAAAATATGCTCTGACTATATCTTGCCTATTTCATGTTTATTTCCATCTGTTTCTTTTTTCTTTTTTTTTTTTTAAGAGAGATTTTTGCTATAGAGCACATGCACTTGCTAGAGAGACAGAGAGACAGAAAATGAGAAATTAACCCTGGGGGGGGATGGCCACACCTCAATCCCTTCTTCTCCATTCTCCTCTCGGGATTTTGGGCACATACACACATGCACCTGGCATGATTTTAATGCCTCTGGGTCTGGAACTCAAACTGCAGTCGACTCTATGAGTATCCTGCGACATAACCATTATACCATCTGCTGGTCCCAATATTTACCTGTTTCTATATAACTGAATTAAGCTAGAAATCAGTAACAGAAACATAGCTAGAACCCCCCACACACACCCACTCCCGCCAAATATTTAAAGATTAAAATAACATACTTCTGGGTTAGCAGATGGCATGGTAGTTAAGGCTGGATTCCCACATGGCCGGCCACACAGGTCAAGTCCTGGACCCAGTAGCTAGAAAATCACATGAGTCACGTGTGCCTGCATGCCCAAAATCTAGAGAGGGGGATGGAAGCGAAGGGACTACGGTATGGCCATCCACCCCTGGGGGGTGATTTCTCACTTTCCCTCTCTCTGTCTCCAGAGAGGGCATGCACCCTGTGGCAAAAACCTAAAGAAAAAAGAAAAGGGAAGAAGGAAGAAATCTCAAGAAAAATTTTAAAATATTTTGACTGAAAATGAAAATACAATTCACTAGAAGTTTGGAGATACAATGAAAATAGTGCTTAGTGAGAAATGCATATCATTGAATACAATATTGTATTCCAATATTGAATATTAGAAAATAAAAAATATTTAAAATCAATACTATGTGGGGAACCAGCAGTTAGAGTAATGGCTATGTCGCTGGACTCCCACGTGGTCGACTGCAGTTCGCGTCCCGGACCCGGTGGCTTAAAACTCACACTGGGCGCATGTGCGTGCGTGCCCAAGATCCCAGGAGGAGAATGGAGAAGAAGGGATTGTGGCATGACCATCCCCCCTGGGGGGTGATTTCTTGCTTTCTGTCTCTCTGTCTCTCTCTGTCTGGCGAGCGCACAGGCCCTATAGCGAAAACCTCTCCAAAAAAAAAAAAAAAAAAATCAATACTGTAAATATCCTCATTAAGAACCTATAAAAAAGAAGTGCAAATTAAATCCAAAGTAAGCTCAAGAAAAAGAATAACAATAATAACAGCAGAAATAAATGAAATTGAAAACAGGAAATTAGGGAAAATCAACATAACAAGAAGACCAAAAAACTTGATAAATCGTTAGCTAGGTTAACTAGAAAAATGAGAACAGACACAAATTGCTGAGAGCAGAAATAAGAGAGTTGCTGTCACTACTGATCTATAGCAATTAAAAGCACAATAAAGGAAAATTATGAACATTATGGTCCAAAGAAAAGAAAAACATACCAATCCCTTATAAGACACACTGTATTGAAGTGTACACAAGGAAAAATAGTTCATCTAATTAGGCCTGTTTTTATTAAAGAAATCAAATCAGTCTTTAGTCACCTTTTAAAACACAAAGTACTGGACCTAGATAGGTTCACTGGCTAATTTTACCAAGCTTTTAAGGAAGCAATTATACCAATTTTCTATAACCTGTGCACAAGATCTGATGAAGAGTTACTGACTTGAGAGGACTCTGTAACATAGAATTGAACACCCTGACAAGGAGACAGGATATCATGTAAATCTGCTGATGCTATGGCTTTAGAACTAAATAAGAATTGGTGGCTCATGCTAAATGAAATAAAATTGCCATAATTTCCATGGTAGATGATGGAGGAAGAGGAGTAGGTATACTTGAGTAAATACACTATATTAAACTCAGAAAACCTACCAGGTTATAATATTTCATAGCAAATCCCTGACAATATGGGCACTCCTCAGACCAAGTTCTATTCCTGTGACTAGGTCTTTAATTGAATTGGTCAATAAGCAAGGTGCTTAAAGGCAGATGGTCTTGTGGTGTGTTGTGACCCCATAGGAATGTTTTTTGTTTTTCAATAGATAATCATGTGCCATCACCCTAGAATGAAGTAATTCTAGTAATATAAAAAGCATACATTAGGTAAGCAACAAAAAGCAACAGGAGATATCACAGCACAATAATATACAATAAATCCTGCATAATTGTTTTTACTTATTATGAATACTTTTATAGTACACAATAAAGTACAAATTTAAAAACAAAATATATACTCTTGTGTGATTGCGAACTTCATGTAATGAATACTAATTGACCGCTAGAATGAGAAACACTCAGAAAGGGGATCTCAAGACTTGCATGGGGGACCAGCAAATGGCATAATGGCTATGTCGCTGGACTCCCATGTAGTTGACCATGGTTCGAGTCCCAGACCCTGTGGCTTAAACTCAAGCCGGGCACGTGTGTGCCCATGATCCTGAGAGCAGAATGGAGGAGAAGGGATTGTGGCATGGCCATCCCCCTGGGGGATGATTTCTTGCTTTCTGTCTGGCAAGCGCACATGCCCTATAGCAAAACCTCTCAAAAAAAAAAAAAAAAAAGACTCACAGGGACTGAGAAGGAGGATTCCTTTTTGCATTGGAGAATTGGTCATTAATCCAAGATCGTGAAACAGGTAGGTTGTTAAGTGAAAACTGACTGTGAACCATTTACCAAGGTAAGGAATGTCCTAGAATGAAAGGTGCCAATCTTACTAAAATAGGCAATGATGGCTCTCCTCTGTATGCCAGGGCCAGGAGTAGGTAAGGCCATTACAGAACCGGGCTGTCTATAGTAGTGGGGTTGATCAGACTTGAAATAATAAAAGCCAAATGATGCCAACCAATCATCAGAATCCAGGTGGATGTAATTATCACAGTAAGTATCAATGTTGATGAGGCAGCCAGAGAGTCCTGATACTTCCCCCAAAGGAACTTACCTCCTTTTACTTAAGTAACTGGCTCTGAGGAAAGAATATTCAAATATTTGTTGGACACAGTGTCTGAATTGACATTGATCCTGGGACCCAAAGCACCTGGAAGTATATGGGATCCATGTGACAATGGAATCCTGCCCTAAGTTTTGGCTCACAGCAAGTTAACGATGTCATTTGCTTCATCCCTGAATGTATTAGGAGACAAATACTAGTACTTCATGCAGTCCGCCATATTGTGACCCTGGCTATAGGGTAAGAATTATATGATGAAAAAGATCAAGCAGAGCCATCTGAAACTGACTCTACCCCTCTGTCAAAATAATAAATAAAAACCAGTATTTTTCTTTTTTTTTTGGAGAGGTTTTTGCTATAGGGCGCGTGCGCTCACCAGACAGACAGAGAGAGACAGAGAGATAGAAAGCAGGAAATCACCCCCCAGGGGGGATGGCCACGCCGCAATCCCTTCTCCTCCATTCTCCTCTTGGGATCTTGGGCACGTATGCACACGCGCCCGGCGTGAGTTTAAGCCGCCGGGTCCGGGACTCGAACCGCGGTCGACTACGTGGGAGACCAGCGACATAGCCATTACGCTAACTGCTGGTCCCAATAAAAACCAGTATTTTATCATGGTGGTGGTGGTAATGATGGAAGACATTAGTGCCATTGTTAAATAAAAGTTTGGAGGGGGCCAGGTGGTAGCACTGTGGTGGCATAGCTGAACTCACATGGAAACAGTACTATTAGGAATGCTTTTCTCTTTGTCTCTGTCTCCCTTTCTTTCATAGATAAAATAAATCAATGAGTTTTTCAAAATAAAAGATACAAGGATGTATGAGTCCCATTACATTCATATAGAACATAAAAAATTACAGTGGCTCATCATAAACTGCACTAAATAGTAGCCTCAATTGCAGTTGCATTGCCAGATGTGTTATCTTTTCTATTGCAAATGAACATGGCATCAGTTTTGTGGTATGCCACTGATTAGTCAAACGCATAATTGCCTATACCTATCAAGGAAAAATAGTAATAATAATCAGAAATAGTTTACATTCACAGGGATGAAAAATCCAGTATGCATTTATAGTTTTGACCCAGGGCTGTTTAAATATTCTTGTTTTTTGTTACCATGTGAAGAGATCAGGACCATCTAGATGTCATGGAGATTATCATATTAACCCATTATATTGATGATATATTTATCGTGCCAGATGAGCGAGAAGATGCTAGCCATTGGAACCTTTGATAATACATAATGTTCTCCACAGGGCAAGAGATTCAGGGACCTGCTAGATCAGTAATCCATGTATTTATGTATGTATTCCATGAGAGAGAGAGACAGGCAATTCCAACAAGGTCTTCAGACTGCAATCCACCCTCAACCTCAGCTTCAGCCAGCCTGGACCATGGGAATGTGTGCCCAAAGTGCAAAGGGAGGGCTTGGAATGCAAACCTAGGTCCTTCACATGTGGTTCCAGCATAGCAGAGCTTCATGTTTCCTTCGCACCCTGGTTGACCCTACCTCAGTAACATATTTAGAGTTCCAGTGGTCAGGAGCATGCCAGGACATTCCATCAAAGTAAAGGAAAAATTACTGCATACCAACCTCCCAAACATGAAGAAGAAAACATGATGCCTGGTAGGCCTCTTCATGTTCTGTAGACAGTAAATTCCAGCTGGGAATACTGCTTCCACCCAGTGGTGGGAGAGTGAGCAGAGCCATTGAGCACAAAAGGACTCTGTAGCCATGTGCTCACATAGGTGCAAAAGTTTCAGAGGTTACTCTTAGGGAAAAATGCTGTGAGGCATTTAGGGCAAGCACCAGTAGGGAAATCATAGCCCAGGACCTGGGGCATTTAGAATAAAGCCAAGCTACATTCAGTATAGAATTTTGCACTTTTTTAAAAACAAAAATAACTTGTTGTATGAGAGAATGATGTATGAGAGATGGAGCACCTGACCATGAGGCAAAATCCACCATGTGGTCACAAGTGCCACTCATGAGCTGGAGTTTTATTAGAACTACCAAGTCAAAACAGTTAGTTCTAACACTGGAAGGTGTAGTTGCAAGCTATTGTAAGTTGGAATTGGTTTATTCAGGATTACTCAAGAGCAGGACTATAGGACTCAAGAAAATTCCCTAAGTAGGCAACTCAGATCCCCGTTGACTTAGAGCCATCCATGGTTTGCTGTCAGGTAACACCTGGAACCCTTAAGACCTGTGTAAAAATAAAGAAAAACCCAAACTTGCTTTACTTTTGTGGATGCAAAATAAGAACGAATGGATGCCGTCATACAACTCTACTTGGGTGACATTGAAAGCCAGTTGCAAGCACAAATCTTCCCATTAGGTAGAATTTCAAATTACATACCCGGTTATTCCTTTGTGTAGAAAAAGTGACCTGAATTTAGAATATATGTGGACTTGTGAGAAATGACTTTACTGGCTGCTAAGAGGCCTGAGAAGAAAAAGATTGGAAGATTGAGTACAAGGGGTAGAGGCATGTGGCATATGGCAGTAGGCATGAAGTGTGAGCATCTTTACACCGCATGTGAATGCCACCTCAATGCTGGCACATGAGCCAAGTGGCCATGGTGGGCAGGGATGAAAGCTATTTATAGGCTAGATAGCATTGCTTCCTATTTACTGAAGCAGATCTGGTGTTTCTGTTACTGCCAAATATTCATCCTTTCAGAAACAGAGACAAAAACTGAGTTCCTGACATGACACAGTCCCTTAAAGAGACCAGCCAGAGAGCTGATAGCCAGTTGATTACACTGTCCACAACAATCAAAACCTTTTTACATAAAAAAAAAACTTTTTACACTGTACACAATAATAGACATACTCCAGGTATGAGTCTGTCTTGTTCACACTATCACTTTTTGAGGGCTACCAAAGGTTTCACCCATTGGCCTTCATGCTTTATAAGTTTGTGGGGGGATTGACTTTACAGCAAAAGAGGTAGGGAATAAGTCAATGATCATAAAATTCACAGGTCTTACAGCACACTGAATTAACCAGAAGCTGCCTGAATGATAGATTATTGGAATGGCTGGTTAAGTATTGATAGTATCAGCTTGGAGGTCATAATTATTCTAAGATAGTCTATGACTTGAGTTCAAGACCTTTTATGGTACCATGCCCTCCATAAAAGAATGATAGATCTGGGAACCAATGAATGGAAACAGAAGTGGTCGCACTTGTCATTACTCTTGTTATTCTCTTGGACTTGAGTTTTCTTTTTTTAAACTTGCTAGAATGTGTGTGCTCTTGCCAGAGAGAGACAGAGAGAGAGGGAAAAAATAAAGTGAGAAAGCACCCCTCATGAGAATGTGCATGTTGCAATCCCTTCTCCTTCACTTCTCCTTTCAGGATTTTGGACATGCATGCGTGTATGTCCCATGTGTTTTTCAAGACCCTATTGCCAGGACTCAAATTTCACGGTCTACCATATGGGATCCATCCACCTTAACTACCACTCCAACAGGTGGCCTGGATCTGTGTTTTCTGAGTAATTCCTGTTGAATTATAAACTGCAACTACCACCCAGCCATTGTCGGTTTCTTATGCCAAAACCAGCAGAAGAGTCACTCTTAGAGGCAACTAAGCCTAATCACTCTTCAATCAAGAACTTGTTGCCAGGAACCAGCAGTTAGCGTAATGGCTATGTCGCTGGACTCCCACGTATCGACCGCGGTTCGCATCCTGGACCCGGTGGCTTGAAACTCACGCCGGGCGCCTGTGCATGCGTGCCCGAGATCCCGAGAGGAGAATGGAGGAGAAGGGATTGCGGCGTGGCCATCCCCCCTGGGGGGTGATTTCTTGCTTCCTATCTCTCTGTCTCTCTCTGTCTGCCTGGCGAGCGCACGCGCCGTATAGCGAAAAACCTCTCAAAAAAAAAAAAAAAAAAGGGACTTGTTGCCTCAGCTCTGGGAATACCGACAATAGGCAGTTTTTAACTGTCAGCTCCTTTAGGTACTGTTTCAGCTGTAGAATTTCATTGCCCATAGTCATGCCCTTTCTTAAGCAGCCCACACCCAATGACTTAACAGTCATCTTCTAGCAGCTCTGAAAAGCTCCCTGTGAGGTCAACTGATGTGCAAAGACACTCCTTAGAAAACACCCCGCATACCAAATTTCATCTCAGAGTATGCTTCCTGGGAGGACTTAATAATGAGTTATCAAGAGGCCCCCAAAGAACTTACTGACTCTTGTGGGTAATTGTTACTTTTAATTTTTATGCTGTTTGCAAGCACTAAGATAGGTGAAGGAAATTATATTATGGGCCTACTTTTAGGAGTGCCTAATGCCTTTGGGAGAGTCAAACGAGGTGTGGGAGAAACGAATGCTAACTCACTTAACTTTATCTAGTTAGAGTTGTTTGTTATTAATAAGCAAACAAACTTCTTTTGAAATGGTCATGACACAATGAGAATATTTTAAATATGGATATTTCGAAACGTTTCCATTGTTACAGGAGTTTATTACAAATTGATACATGTCCCTGTAAGAACCCACATATACCTATAAATAGAATTTTCTGTCTTGCTTAAAAATCTTCCAAAACTTTATTGCTTACAAAATAGGATATCTTTGGGCCAGCATATGGTGTGGTTAAAGGTGCTGGATTCCGACATGACCAACCACAAGTCAAGTATGGGAGCTGGCGGCTTGCTTTCTTACTTTCCTTTTTTCTCTGTCTCTCTCTGGTCAAATTAAAAAAATAATAACAAATGGAAATAAATATTTTTAAAAATTAGGATACCTTCTAATTAATTAAAAGCTAACTTACTGATCTCAGGAATATAGAAACTTGTTAGCTAGATTTCAGTGAAAATTTGGCATGTATATGGAATGATACTTAAAAATTAGTATCAGAATTTAGCAGAGCTAACAATGTAATTTTTCTTTTAGGGTCTATTTATGTGCTTTTGTTTGAGCTTATAGCCGTAAAATCAAATGTTGAAATAAGCTTTACTGGGACCAGCAGGTGGCGTGGCGGTTAAGGTGCTGGACACTCCCATGTAGCCGACCACGGTTCAAGTCCTGGACCTGGTGGCTTGCTTTCCCACTTTCTCTCTCTATCTCGCTCTGGTCAAATTAAAATAAATGAATGAATAAATTAAAAAATTAAGAAAAGAATATTATTTAAAAAAAAAAGAAAGAAGCTTTACTTTTTTTTTTTTAGTTTTGCCATATAGATACACGCACTCACCAGAGGCTCAGAAACAGAAAGGGAATGTAAGAAATCACCACCCAAGGGGATGGCCATGCCACAATCCCTTCTTCTCTTGGGATTTTGGGCATATACGCACACATACCTGGAGTGTTTTTCAAGCTGCTGGTCTGGGACTTGAGCCACACAGTTGGTCATGTGGGATCTACCTGCCTTAATTACTATGTCACTGGCTGGCTCTAAGCTCTATTTTTTTTTCTTGTAAGTTTATTTATTCCATTAGTGAGAGAGACAGAGGGACAGTCAGACATATAGCACCCATGGATCATGGCATCAAGACCCTGTTGGAGGTGCTTTTTGTCTGCATGTGCCTATGATCTAGGGCTGGCTGAGGCTAGGGGTGGATCATGGCATCAAGACACTGTTGGAGGTGCTGTCTTTTTCTTATGGAAGAAATAAACCTTAAAAACTGTATATAATAGCAGAATAGCATATATCTCAAATATAGCACACACATACTTAAACTATCAGGCTGTAGAAAAAGACAGGATGCATTTTTGTGTAGAGAAACAGAAAAAATACATCATGACTTTTCCAACAACCCAAGAGAATATTTGGTCAAAATGATTTTAAAAACAAAGCTTTGTTGGACCAGCAGGTGGCATACTGGTCAAGGCACTGGATTCCCACTTGGCCCAGAGAAGGGATTGTGGCGTGTTCATCCCCTGGGAAGTGATTTCTCCTTTTCCCTCTCTCTGTCTCTCTCTAGGGAGCACATGCATCCTTATTGGAAAAACCTAAACAAAGTTTTGCTAGATGAAATTTCTAAGACGCTGCCTTCTCAGTTTTACCAAATTTGGTAATTTGACATGGTTCATCTACTCTCAGTAATGTTTAAACATTTGAGATTTGAAGAAGTCAGCAAAAGTGTTGATGACAACTGAACTTACACTATAGAACAAAAGCTGAATGCAACTTGTACATTTAAGTATAGTTACATAAAACGAGCTATAGGCTCCAAACAATAGGGCCCCACTGCAAGAGGCTGGGGACACATGGGAGACCCAGGTTCAGATCCTAGATCAACCTACAACAATGCTAGGCATGGTAGGATACTTTTAGTCCTAGCCGACTAGGAAGCTGGAGGGGGGGTTGAGGAGGAGGAGAAGGAGGTTGTTATTATGTTTGATAATTTTGACTTATTTCATGAAGGAACTAGTGACATCTTTCAGTAGGTAGGCTGAGTTTATCTATGTTTTAATCTGGTTCTTGGGTCTCTTATTGTTCAAGTATTATCCTATTCATCACATTATACAGCCATAATGTCCAAATTGTTTTTTTTTCTCATATTACTTTTTGCAGGTTAATTATCTTTGTCTCTAATTGTCCAGAGTTCTTCCAAAACACAGACTTTTTTGTTATTTCTCTCAGACAACACCTACAAAATGAATGCTACTAATTGATAAAAAGCTTATTTGCAAGGATATATATTCTGCTTTCTAACCTAAGTTATGCACAGCTGTTACTATACACAGGTGAACAGATGCATACAATGGCTTCTTTACTTAAAAAGGATACCTTGTTGGTTGAAATTAGTGGAAACATGCAAATAACCTTCTGGGTCACGATTAAATACTCCCTATATCTAATGCAGCTTACAAGGTTAAACTGCTCCTCTTTCATTTGACGTGTCTCTACTATACCTTTCCTCCTTCCCAGTCCCTGCCTCCTCCCTTAATAATCACATCACATGTCTCATTTATGTTATTTGCCATAACACAGACTTTAATACAGGTAAGTCCATAGTGGCTATTATGTAAGATAATTTGGGCCCAAATTATTATTTCTCTTAAGAGGTTTTTGCTTTAGGGCTTGTACACTCGCTGGGAGAGAGACAGGAACAGTGAGAAGGAAAGTGAAAAATCAACCCCCAGGAGTTTGGCCATGCTGCAGTCTATTTTCCATTCTCCTCCTGGGATCTTGGGCATGCACACACATGTGCCCAGTGTGATTTTCAAGCCACTGGGTCTAGGACTCAAACCACAGCCAGCCATGTGGGAGTCCAGCGAAGTAATTGCTATGCCATCTGCTGGTCCCCCAATTATTCTCTCTTAAGCAACCTACTATATGATTGGTATTTAGAACTTTTCATATGGCAATTTCATGGTTTTAAGATCCACTTTTTTGACAAAGAGCACAATCCAGTGGGAGAAAAGAAAATCTCTTCAGCAAATGGTGCTAGAAAAACTAGATGTACACCTGCAGGAAGATAAAACTAGACCTTTATAGCTCACTATTAACCAAAATCAACTCAAAATCCATCAAAGATCTAAACCTAACACCTCAAAATATAAAACTGTTGGTGGAAAACACATGGGAAACTCTTGGGAGACAGGAGTAGGCAACGACTTCTTAAATAAAACCCACAAAGCACAAGCAATAATCCTGAAAATAGGCAAGTGGGATTACATCAGGTTAAAAAGCTTCTGCACAGCAAAAGAAACAAGAGTGAAGTGATAACCCTCAGAATGGGAGAATATATTTGCAAACCACGCCTTAAATAAGGGACTGATAACCAGAATATACAGGGAACTCAAGTTTACCTGCAAAAAATAATCCAATTAAAAGATGGGCAAGTGAGCTGAACTGACAACTCTATAAGGAAGACATATGAACAGTCAAAAAGCTTATGAAAAACTGTTCAACATACCTTATTATAAGATACAAATCAAAACCATAACAAGATACCATTTAACCCCAGTCAGAATGACTAAGATTTAAAAAAAAGTAATATAAAAATATAATAATAATAAAACCCTAACAATCCAACTTAAAAAAAAAAAGAAAGAATTGTTAGTGCTGACAAGGCTTTGGTGAAAAGGGAACTCTCCTATACTGTTGGCGGGAATGTAAATGTTCTGTGGAGAATATGGAGGTTCCTCAAAAACCTAAAAATAGAATTACTATATGATACAGCACTTCCACTGCTGGGTATCTACCCAAAAGATAGGAATACACTCAGTAAGAAAAACACTTGCACATCCACGTTTATTGCAACATTATTCACAATTACTAAATATAGAATCAACCCAAATGTCAAAGAGAATTTGACTGGATTGAAAAAGTGTGGTACATATACACTATGGAATAATACTCAGCCATAAAAATCAATGAGTCCCTGGCATTTGATAGAAAATGGACAAATATGGAAGACTTAATGCTGAGTGAAGGAAGCCAGACTATGAAAGAGAGGCATTGTATGCCCCCTCTTAGTATATACCAAATGTCTGCACTTAGGACAGAAACTGAGTTTTGAAGGTATAAAAACATGGAGAACAAATGTGCATACAAAAGACAGTGTGGGGGAGGAGAGTGGACAATGAGGGGACAGAAGGGAGAGAATCAAGTGGAAAAAAAAGCAAAACACTTAACAGACAAATGGAAAATAATCTGTTGATGATAATGTGTTTAGTAATATCTTTGACTAGATTAATATGCAGTGTATCCATGCTGGGAAAATTCATTTTGTATGCAGTAAAATGTATAGTGATTAAATTAAAAAGTATTTAAAAAAGTAAAAAAAAGATCCAACTAGCCCAGTGAGAGTTTACATTCATTATTTTTTTTTACAAATTTTACCATTGTCTCTAGAATGAGGCCCACTATTCTTATATTCCACTTTATCGATGAAACAACATTGGAATTATTTCTGATTGAAAGTATAACATAAAACCCTTTGGTCTCACAATCAAAACTACACTTATAGAAACTGAAAACATATAGGGGCCAGCAGGTGGCGTGGTGGTTAAGGACACTGACTCCCACATGGCCAACCATGGTTTGAGTCCTAGCTTGCTTTCTCATGCTCCCCCACCATCCCCACTCTGTCCCTCTCTGGTCAAATTAAAATAAATAAATAAAGTGAAGTAATTCTTTTTTTAAAAAAGAAATGGATAACATTTAAATATATAATTTATTAAGTATTTTAATATATCTTTTAATACATCCAGAATAATATTAACTACGCATTCATCCTAGCAGCAAAATACTTACTTAAGAACAAAAATCAACAACTCAAATTCTCATCTGGTAACAAAAAATGACCCTACATTTCCAGAAAAAAGGATTCAAGATCAGTGGTTGTAGGTGACAGTTTTACACTGTCATAATCCTTTTGGTTTTTATTCCTCCTTTAAAGATAGGTATACTTTACCTTCACATTCACTATAGTTCTCTAGAAACCACACACATCAGAATTAGAAACATCTACATATGGTTCCATAAATTATGTTAAGACATACTAAACCATGCATGCAAAGAAGTCATTGGCTTGAAAAATATTTAGATTATATGGATTTATGTAAAATACCTTTTGCTACAATTGCATATTTATCATTAGAAAAATAAATATTTTTATCTTTTAGTCACAAAACGTTTGTCTTCACTCCTGGTGTTTCTAATTATTCCTAGAAAAAGAACTATCAACTTAAAAAAAATAATTGCCAGAGGGTATGTACACTCATGGGGGGGGGGGGGGGGGGGGCACACATCCTCTAACAGGGTATGTATGGTCGTGTCACAGTCCCTTTTCCATCTCTCCATCCTGTTGCGATTTTCGGTATACACATGCCCAGCATTTTTCAACCTCCCTCGCTGGGACTTCAAGCTGTGGCTGGCCATGAGGGATCCAGTTCTCCTTATCCAGTAGGCTTTGGGACCAGCCCAGAGAAACCAACTTTGAATGGTACACTATCTGTTGCGCTTTGCTCAAAGGTAATTAGGTGCCTTTTTCTTTCTTTTCAAACACCTTTCAGTGTCAGTGCTCTTGATATCACAAAATTTCACCTATCATGTGCTTTGTGGGAATATCTTTATAATTCTCTCAACACTTTTGGTAGACTGTATCTTCTATCAAGCAAACCAAATTTCCTGTCTACCCTACTGAGGGACCTTTGGAGATTCAACCTTTACTACATTAAAGATTGTCCTTTTGAAGGCAAATCTGAGAAACAAACCAAAATTACATGCTATTAGAGAAATGAAAATTTTTAAAAAAAAGCATCATCTCTGGATAGAGATGGTAACAAAAAACGGTAAACAAGGTGCTATTTCTGGGTGACTACACCTTCATTGCCTGGCACACACTTGCTACAAGTAACAGGCTGCATTTCTACTTGCATTCATCCCTTTGGTTATTTGCCAATCTATTAATAGATAGTACAACCCATACAAACTCCATATGTTGGTTCTGCAATGGTATATAGCACTGTTCCAAATAAGCATTCTTAAAAACCTTAGAACTCATTATAAAGATCTCGGGGGAATTCTAAAAGCCCGTGTTTACTATAATAGCTCAATATCGGGGCCAACAGATGGCATAATGGCTATGTCTCTGGACTATTGCGTAGTCGGCCATGGTACACATCCCAAACTTGGCAGTTTAAAACTCACACCAGGCATGTGTGTACATGCCTGAGATCTTGAGAGGAGACTGGAGAAGGGACTGTCACATGGCCATCCCCCTGGGCATGATTTCTCACTTTGTCTCTCCAGTGAGCACACATGCCCTTATAGCAAAAATTTCTCTTAAAAAAAAAAAGGGTGATAGTTCAAAAATAGTGTCAAAATAGCTTAACAACTTTTACTGGAAGGTTCTGCTTGACTATCAAATACAACTAAGGCAAATAATGACAAACTGTGGGACAAATAGTATCACTTCAAATTGAAGAGACTCACAATAAGGCCCAAGGATCATGGAACAAGTTTGTTTTTATTTAATGAACTATTAAATTTTATTTATTATCATTTTTAATTTGACCAGAGAGGGAAAGTGAGAAATCTGCTAGGTCTGGGACTTGAACCATAGTCAGCCATGTGGGAGTCCACTGCCTTAACCACTACATCACCTGCTGGCCCCTGGAGCATTTTAATGTCTCTTGTTAGGAAAATTTGAGAGAATACAGATAATAACTTAAGGGGAAAAACCTAATTTTCCAAGTTTCATCCAGATTCTTAGAAGCCTGTCTACAAAACAGAACAGATTCACATATATACACAGGCATTTGTAACAGAAAATGGTGTATTTCTAATGGAAACAAGGTTTGAATATATGTATGTATTGTAAAATCACCTATCCTACTTAAGGTACTGGTATAAACAAGAAGACTGTTGAAAAATTCCTTTCTTTCTCCCTTTTTAAAGAATTTGCCAGAGGGAATATGTATTCACAGGAAAGGAAGAGGCAAGAAAAGTGAAAAAGAACCCACCCCACTGTGGGGAATGGTTATGCTTCAATTTCTCTTCCATCTCCTTCCTTTTGGGGTTTTTGGGCACATGGGCACATACATACACAATGTCCAGCATGTTATTCCAGATACCAGGTCTGGGACTCCAACAGTGTGGTCAACCATGTGTGATCCAGCTGCTTTAACCATCATGCCACAGACTGACCTGAGAAACATACTTCTCAAGCCCAAATAGCAAAAATAACACTCATTGATACATGTTTACACCAGTGACATAGCTCAGGTTTGTAGTAAGCTATAATATCTACACTTGTGAACACATTATGCTATTCACAAAATGACAAAAATCACCAATGATTTCTCAGAATGTATCTCTCTTGCTAGTCAACACAAGACTGTATAATACAAAAGCACATTAATGAGTTCTATATTGGGAACCACATAGAATCTTGAAAAATGAAGACTGTTAACCACAGTTAATTTTTAGTGACAATGTATTCATGTAATATTCCATGGCACCAATTTTTACTGTGAAAAAAATGTCACATTATAAATGCTTCACTTCTTTGAGAATAGATGCTGAATGGCAAATGCCTCATCTCTCTAGTGATAAAAGTTGAAATATTTTTTACATTCCAATTTTTCTTCTCCAAATTATATCAATAAGTGCCAAATCGAGGCAATCCTCACATATATTTCAAAACTATATAAGCCAATGCTCTCCTTCCTTTCATCTCCTAAAATCAAATTAGTGGGTAAAAAATTTTGAAGTTATTCTCAAAGTTACTGACAAAGGTAAATTAGGAATTGCAACTATATATATATACACACATATATATATATATATATAAAAGCATGCCTGGTTTGAGTTTTTCCCTCATCGCTTCTATTAACTCCTACAAATAATCTAACTCCTCAGTGCCACAAGACCAGCATGGTCCAACTGAGTCATCCTTAAATGTCAATGTTTCTGATGATTTCCAGAATTCCAACACACAAATTAATATAACATTTTTCCGTATGTAATTTAGGTTTCCTAAAACAGTAATGTCATGTTTTCATGAGAATCTATTTTAATGGACAACAGATATTAACTGGAGTATAAACATTTATAATGCCAAATATTATAATCTCAAAATCGCATTTGAAATTAGTTTTCAGTGACATAAAGCATTATAAATCTCAGAAAACAATTGTAAACATAGTTTGTAAAAGAAGTCACAAATTTATTCTATACTTTTTCTGTAGTAGGTATTAAATTTGTGGAAAATTGCAAACATCACCTTTATTGTTAATATTTACATTTGGTTCTGTAAACAAAGATGACAAAAAATTCTAAGAATTTTTATACATACTTATAAAAATTACAAGGATATGATCCTTATCACTTCTGAAAAGTATACCTTTTTAAAAGTCTAAAAGCCAGTAAATGTAGAAGTTGAAGGGGAAGAGAAAAACATTGACAACAGACTGTTTGAATTTTCCTCTTCCCAAATATCTAAAACATCACATATACCACTATTTCCTATACAGCTTGTAAACCCCAAGAATTCTGACTTCTCTTCACTGCTCTGAAATAAGTCCAATAGAGACTGCATTGGGGAACTACAATTTTTTTCATCTTCTTGTGCAGTAAGAAATTCAATTCTTTTTTTATCAAATTCAGTAGCTGGTTCCAGATATTTTTTATTTCGTCCTAATAATATTTTCACTTTTCGATGGATTTTACCAGAAGGTAAACTATCCAAATTCCTGATGTCACATTTGCTAGGTTCTGCAGGAGAACAATGGGATGGGGTCATTACATGAACTTTTAGGTGCTCTTGTAAATTGTTTATTGTTATCGGATCAGAATCCTGACCAAATACTGAATGAAGGTCCATTTCCTTCAGATCTTTTGCTGGATAAAGCACAGTATCCGACTTTTGTTTTGCTTGAGATGTATTATTATCCACAGTGAAATCGGAAACTTGTATAGATGTCTGTAGTCTACATGGACAGCATTTTACCCTTAGTTCTTCTAAGTCATTTTCATTTATAACGAACTTATGTTCAGAAATGTCAAGGATGCACTCTTGTTTATTTTTCTGTAGAGGTAGCTGTATAAAATTCTGTTTCATGTCATTTTCAGCTGTATTTAACATGGAACAATTATTAGTTATTTTCTCATGAGGTCCTCGCAATTCATTCAAAGGGCAGGAGTTGAGTTCTGAAATAAACACAAGCTTTTGTTCAGATTCCAGGGTTTCTTTATACAGGAAATTCTGCTCAAGCACCTGTATATTATTTTTCCTGAAGTCTTTTTGAGAAACATGCTGCAAATCCAGCTTTTCTTTAGGTTCAGTCTTTTTAGGGACATTTGCAGTAACAGGAGAAAGGGAGCCAATACTGTATTTTATTCTTTATAGAAAAAAGAAGAAAAATATTAAAGCCTACTTAACTTAGAAAATATTACAAAAATACATCTTAACATACCAAATTTATTTAAGTTTTGTTTTTTCTTTTATTTTCACAATTTTATTTATTTATATATTTTTAAAAGAATTATTTTATTAACTTGAAAGAAAGCACCAGGTCTGGGACTCGAACTGCATTTGGCCATGTGAGAGTCCAGCACCCTTAACTACCACGCCACCTGCTGGCCCCTAATTTTATTTATTATTATTATTTTTAATGTGGTAGGAGAGAAACAGAGAGAAAAGGGGAAAGTGAGAAAGCAAGCCACCAACTCTGGTATTCAAACCACAGTCAGCCATATGGGAGTGCAGTGCCTTAACCACCATGCCATCTGCTGGCCCTGCCTTAAGTGTTTTTTTAAAGTAAAACTTTTTAAAAAATTATTTTATTTAACTTCATTTCTTTATTTTAACTTGACCAGAGAGGGACAGAGTGAGAGAGGGGGGAGATAAAGTGAGAAAGAAAGCTGCCAGGTCTGGGACCCGAACCACAGTCGGCCATGTGGGAGTCCAGTGCCCTTAACCACTACGCCACTTGCTGGCACCTAAAGTAGTAAAATTTTAAAGATACAGCTGTAAACTCTAGGATATCTTCTTTCTCTTCCATATTCTCCCCTCTCTTCCCAAAGTAATTAATATCCTCAAATTGATGTTTAACCTATTTTAATCGCATAAACCAAAGAAAGATAATATTAGAAAAATTTAGGTCTTGGGGCCAGCAGGTAGCATGATGGCTAAGGGTGCTAGACTCCCACATGGCTGAAAGCAGTTCAAGTCCCAGACCTAGTAGCTTTCTCCCTCTCTCTCTCTCTCTCATTGCCCCTCTCTGATCAAATTAAAATGAATAAAGTCAAATAAAATAATTCTTAAAAAAAATTTTTTTTGGTCTCCCCCTAGTTTTTTCATTTTCCCGGAAAAATTTTGAACTTTGTGCTTTGACTTTTATAAATACATACATTTTTTTCATTTAGCAAAGCACAGAATGAGTATTTATTGGCATATCTAAGGCAGGAATATATAACTTTTTATTTATATTTAAGGAAAAATACTTAATATTAAGTTAGAAACTTAATATCTTTACACTTCTAAAGATACCAAATCAATAATCCTTAAGTTTCACACACACATTTGACCTGAAAAATACTTTCTTCATAGAGCATACCTTTGAGATTTTAGTTTCTATTAAACAATTCTAATCTATATACAAATAGAAGTAAAGCTAACAGCTCACCAATTCTATTACATTATACATGTCACAAATAACATTAGAAATATAAAATTGTATTTGCTCCTTCAGTATGGTTCATTTTATGGTAAGATTCACTCTAAAGTTAGGTTAAGAAAAAAACCCATAAAAATACCAGTTCAGTCCACATGGTTAAGCCCAGAGATATTTAAGAGACTTGCCCACATAGGTAAAAACAGTGCAAATAAAAATGAGATAATTAAAGAAAAATTAGCCTATTAAATATAATAACTAGCTCAGAATTTTGCTGCAGACATTTTATACTTTCTCTCTGGTGAGAATACACACCCTATGACCAAAAAAAAAAAAAAAAAAAAGCAACTGTTAAGTTACTATGGTAGCCCACTTTTATTTTCTCTCTTTTTTTTTTTGGAGAGATTTTTGCTATAGGGCGTGTGCGCTCACCAGAAAGACAGAGAGAGACAGAGAGACAGAAATCACGCCCCAGGGGGGATGGCCATGCCGCAATCCCTTCTCCTCCATTCTCCTCTCAGGATCTTGGGCTCGCACACACATGCACCTGGCGTGAGTTTAAGCCACCGGGTCCAGGACTTGAACTGTGGTCGACTACGTGGGAGTCCAGAGACATAGCCACTGAGCTAACTGCTGGTCCCAGTAGCCCACTTTTAATAGTAAAAAAAAATGGAACCTTTCCATCTGCCATATTATTAAATAAATCATGAACAACCATTTTAAGTGTTACAGAAACACAAGATTTAAGAACTGTTCTAACTACAGAGTTAAAAAAAAAAAAAAACTTTCAGAAACCAGCAGTTAGCGTAATGGCTATGTCGCTGGACTCCCACGTAGTCGACGGCAGTTCGCATCCCGGACCCGGTGGCTTAAAACTCACGCCAGGCGCGTATGCGTGCGTGCCCAAGATCCCGAGACGAGAATGGAGAAGGGATTGCGGCGTGACCATACCCCCTGGGGGGTGATTTCTTGCTTTCTGTCTCTATGTCTCTCTCTGGCTATCTGGCGAGCGCACGCGCCCTATAGCGAAAACCTCTCCAAAAAAAAAAAAAAAAACTTTCTAGTGAATTTTCATAAGTCGTATTTTGGTATTACATTTCTAAGCTTTATGCCTTAAGATTAGTCTAAAAACTATAAAGACTGACTAGTTTATCAGTTATCACCAACTAACTCTAAGGTGCATACATATGAAAGTATTTCTTTTTAGTTAAGATTTATGGGAATAATCTAATCAAACCATTTTGCAAACATGGAATTGTTGTACACTTAACAGCATTGCACTCACACTTAAAAACCCTGTCAGTATCTTTAGTAAATTTTACCATCAAATTCAATTTAAGCAAAAACAGTTAATGAAAGCATAAAGACTTAAATAACAGAGAGAAGCAAAGGAGCAGTTGGTGTAATGGCTATGTCACTGGACTCCCATATAATCGACTGTGGTTCAAGTTCCGGACCCAGTGGCTTAAACTCACGCTGGGTGAGTGTGCGTGCATACCCAAGATCCCGAGAGGAGAACAGAGGAGAAGGGATGGTGGCGTGGCCATCCCTCCTGGGGGCTGATCTCTTGCTTTCCGTCTCTCTGTCTCTCTCTGTCTTTCTGGCAAGCGCACACACCCTATAGCAAAAAACAACAACAACAACAACAACAACAAAAAAAACCTCTCCAAAAAACAAAAACAAAAAGAAACTTAATGTAAAGTTATATAAGTCTTTTTAGTCTGAGTAGATGGTTAATGTGATGGTTCTACAACCAGATGGTTCTAAATTTTGGACAAAATTTAGCCTACAGTCAGTTTAACTATCCATCCATCCATGTATTTTTAAAATATTTTGCCACAGGGTACATGCACTTACCAGAGAAAGAAAGAGAGAAAGAGAGATAGTGAAAAAGCACCACCTGTGCAGGATTGGTCACACTGCCACGATTCCTATTGTTCCATCTCTCTGTCCTTTCTGGATTTGGGGCACACCTGCACAAATGCCTGATTATGTTTCTCAAACCACTGGGTCCAGCACTCGAACAGTGTAGTAGGTCATGTGGGATTCAGCCACATTAACCACCACGCCAATGGATGGCCCTTACACACACACACACACACACACACACACACACGCACACACTCTCTCTCTCTCTCTCACATACACGCTCACATGTGTATGTGTATATGTAAGAAAGAAAGAAAGAAAAATACTGTATACACACACACACACACACACACACACATATATATTGTATTGTTTTTTTTCCTAAAAAAAGTTTTATGGGAACATAGCCATATCTATTGGGTCCATTACACAACAGCAAAACTGAACATTCGCAACAGAGATCTTATGGTTCACAAAACCTGAAATATTAACCATATGGCTCTTTACAAAGCTTGTCAATTCCTTTTCTAAAGCATAATGTCAAGAAGACAACTAAAAT
Organism: Tupaia tana; assembly: GCA_026018925.1. Lineage (NCBI taxonomy): Eukaryota > Metazoa > Chordata > Mammalia > Scandentia > Tupaiidae > Tupaia > Tupaia tana. Next base: position 62,087,940 of record JAKSZU010000003.1, on the reverse strand, counting down.
TAATCTAAGGTAAGCCTCTTTGATAGTGGGAGAGGAGGGATGAAAACCTGTTATTAAACATTTTACACCCTGAAAATGCATATTCCTAAGAACACGCAAACTTTAGATTTCTTTTTTAGTTTCATAAACTATTTTAATTTTCTCGTAGAATTTAAAACTTGGGTTGAGAAATTACCTTTTCTTCTTAGGTGTGTCCTTTTCAAATTCCACAAAATCAAAAACTAATTCAGATACGATATCATCAACAACTTGATACTGGTTACTCTGTGCAAAGTTTCTGTGTTGCTCACTTAGAAGATGCTAAAACAGATTTTTAAAATATAAAATTATATTTTTAAGCAATAGAATGTCTTTTTTGTTCAGGTTTTCTAGCATTTTCATGCCCCTAAAATTAGTTTTCTATTAACTATTCCAAAGAAAACACCCCTTACTACATTGCATGGGATGTTAAGAATAAAATAAAAGTAATTTCTGAGAAACTGCTAAAACTACTTTGGTTTTTACAGTCACCTGTCTTTCAGTGAGAAAAGTCAAATGGTTTTATGGTTACAATACAACTGAAAAGAATGAACTGTATCAAAATACTTCTGAGATATTTTAGTTTCTAATTAAAAGCAAGTTTAAACCAACTATATTTCTCACCCTTATTATAAAAACAAAATGCAAAAAACTGACATGAAACACTAATACATTTTGGATAATAAAATACATTTCAATTTAGTCTAAAGAAGGAGATACTTTATGAACCAGATATTTTCAGGTACTATCCTCCTCCTTAACTTTACTATTATCTTATACACCAAAGCCAAACACTAACCTATCTATTATTTTTTAAATTGACAATTTAAATAATGACAGCTAACATTAATAAGCACTTACTATGTGCTGGGCACTGTCCAAAGTCACAAACAAGAAGCCAGGATTCAAATCTGGGCAGCCTAGAGCAAAGCTCTTGTTTGTTTCATCAGCTTACAAACAGTTCCATTTTATTCCCTACTACTGTTTGTTTTTATTTTTGTTTTTGCTGTTTTTAAGTCTATCCAATCATTTCATCCATGAGAGAGAAAGAAACAGAGATATATGTACTCCGAACAGGGTTTCCATGGTATAATCCATCCTGAGTCCCTGACAGCTCGGGTGAAGGACACTTACAGAGGCTGACAAGCTCAAGGTCTTGGGATGAGAGCTCAGGTTTCCTTCCATGTGAGTCTAACTGTGCCATCATTAGGTCCCCAGTTTCCATCTTTGAAACTCTTTTTTCATCCATGTACCTTTGAACTATACTACTTCTCTTTCTGCTACCTCAAAAAATTCTGTCCACTTTCAATTTTTCTCTTCCCATAGTAAGTTAGTTCATGTTAAGTGCTCAGGTCCAAAATACTGTAATCATCATCTTCTCTCACTCCCAATATTCAAATATATTGGCAAATCCTCTTGGACCCACCTTTAAAACACACCCACAATCTGACCAAGTCTCAGCACTTTTTCTATCACCATCTACTCTACACTGCCATTATCTGTTCTTTTATCCTGTCAATTAGTTTAATCTAAGACTTTCTTGTTTGCTTAATTTAATATTCACAAGGTTTTGATTTCACCTCTCCCAGTCTCTACTTAAATGTCACTTTATTAGTTTGATATTCCTTGTGTAGTCTAAATAAATAGCAACATTCTTCCACCTGTTTAATGTTTTCATGCAGCAATGATTTAATATTCCCTCTATATGTCTAATTATTCTTCTAGAACTCAGTCTCTTTAATTCAATGCCGTTCATGCAGTGCAGTGAACAGTACTGTGTACTCCACCGTGCTATTCAATAAGTATTTTTGAATGAATAAAAATGATTTTTCAATATTTATTTCCCCTCTTAAAATTTAAGATATTTCTATCAAAGAGAAATACCGTTCCTCTAATTATCAAGTCGTAAATGATAATTGGCACTAAAGGTAAAGGGCAAATACTATTAAAGAGTTTTAGAAATATAAATCCCCTAAATATAAAATCATATTTACAGTTTCGAGATCCTCGTATTTCTGCAAACAACATTCACAATATCCTTTTTTTTTCTTCTCTTTCAACTGGAGTTGAATTGATGTTCCACCATATTTGTCACCATCTGTTTGGATTCTGATGATAGAAGTACATGTTAAAAGAATTAACTGTTGAACCTAAGAAATAACTCAAAAGATTTATTGTCCTTAACCTACATAGAATCTACCATAATTTTCAGAGACTTGTATCAATAAGTAATTTTAATCAGATTTCTTTTTAGGAAGTTAAAATAGAAACTAAGAATGGAATGAATAATTTGAAAATTATTCAGATCATTCAAGAAAACCAATACGTTCTTACTCTTTTTAAATCCTTTAAGACCCTCCTTGTGCCTCTATGAAAAGTGACTAAATATAACACACATGAAGTAGATTCAATTTCAAATCTAGTGAGAGTATTAAAAATATACATAGGGAAAATAACCAAAAGAGTTATTACAAATACAAACATAATCACCATGATAGCATTAAAATAAACTCTTTCAAATGTTCATATAAAAAGAAAATTACTTGAGATGACATTCTGAATAAAATTCCCTCTGTAAGTAAAAATTCAAACCAACCTTAGTTTAACCTGAGTTTGCTTTTGGACGCTAGATGGCTTATCTACATCAAATGGACTGCAGGGCTTTTGAATAGAATAATTTATAAAAGGCATATTGGTCAGCTGAAGATAAAATGGTCTATAAACTCTAAAAGAAAAAAAAAAGACAAATACATGAGATCATCTATAATAACAAAACAAGTTTTAAAAGTTTAATATTTCAAAATCATTTTAAGCCATCTGGAACTCGAACAATAGAAATCAGACTTTTCTTTCAAAGAACTGTTTTTAGGCCTAATTTCTTTAATATTTAAAAACAATTTCTAAATTGTTACAAAATACATAAAAAATTTACTATTTTTGCCACTTTTATGCATATAGTTCAGTTATATTAAGTATTCACAATAATGTAGAACCATCACCCCCACTATCCATGTCCAAAATGCTTTATCCTGCAAAAAGTGAAACTTTACATCCATTAAAGAGTAACTTCATTCCCCCTTTTCCCTCTGTCCCTGGCAGCCCCTATTCTAATTCCTGAATTTATGAATTTGACTGATCTAGGTGAGTCATATGAACAGAATCATGCAATATTTTCCCTCTTATTTCAAATAGCATGTCAATGTTTAACCATGTAGTAACACTAGTCAGAATTTTGTTAGTTTTAGGCCTGACCCCAGAATCTAGTGGTTAAGGGAACTGGATTCCACATGGCTGACTTCAGTTTGAATCCCAGTCCTGGCGGCCTGAAAAGTATGCTGGGTGCCATGTGCACACAAAATCCCAACAGGTTAGAGAAATGGACAAAAGACTTCAGTGAGAGCTTGCCCCATTGGTGGTTGCTTTTTCCTTCTTCCTCTCTCCCTCTCTAGTGAGCACACATGCCCTCTGGCAATTAAAAATGTTGAGGGCTGAATAATAATCCACTTTGTATATATATATGTACATACATATCCTCCACATTGTTTAACCATTCATCGGCTGATGAACTTGGACTGATTCCAACTTTTGGCCATTATGTTTTTTGTTTTTTATAGTAGCTGTCCCAACAGATGTGAAGTGGTATCTCACTGTGGTTTGGATGTGCATTTCCCTGATGATTAGTGATAATGAGCATTTTTTCATACTCTTGTTGATGTTTACGTATCATTGTCAGAAAGAATACCTGTTTAGTGCTTTTGTTCATTTAAATTCAGTTATTTAATTTTTTTGTTGAGTTGTACGAGTTATATATTCTGGATATTAAGCCCTTACTACAACAGATACATGACTTGCATCTTAACTCATTCTTTGTGTTGCATTTTTTACTATGCTGTGTCCTTTGATAAACAGTTATGAATTTTTATACAGTTCAATTGAATTCTTTTAACTTTGCCAAGTGCTGTTGGTGTCATAACTAGAAAACACTGCCAGGACCAGCAGATGGAGTAATGGTTAATACCGCTAGATTCCCCCAGAGTCGACTTTGTCGAGTCTCGAACCCGGTGACTTAAAAATCACACCAAGTGCATGTGTGCCCAAGATCTCAAGAGGAGAATGGAGAAGACTGTGGCATGCCCATCCTCCCTGGGGCATTTCTCACTCTCTCTCTCTTTCTCTCTCTGTATCTCTAGTGAACGTACACACCCTATAGCAAAAATCACTTATGGAAAAAATAAAGCCAAATCCAAGGTCATGAATTATTTCCCTAAGTTTTCTTCTAATGCTTTTATCTACTGATATATTTTGACTTATTTTTATTTATCTTGAGTTAACTTTTATAAAAAAAGAAAAAAAGAAAAATTATATCTTTTTGGAGAGGTTTTTGCTATAGGGTGCATGCGCTCGCCAGCCAGACAGAGACAGACAGAGAGACAGAAAGCAGGAAATCATCCCCCAGGGGGGATGGCCATGCCGCAATCCCTTCTCCTCCATTCTCCTCTCGGGATTTTGGGTAAGCATGCACACGCGCCCAGCATGAGTTTAAGCCACCGGGTCTGGGACTCAATCCGCAGTCGACTACGTGGGAATCCAGAGACATAGCCATTAAGCTAACTGCTGGTCTCGATAAATGATATAAATTACGGGTCCAATTTCAGTCTTTTGCATATCTTCATTCTCCTGGATATTTAATTCTCGCAACACCATTTGTTGAAAAATCTATCTTTTTCTTACCGAATAATCTGTGCCTTTGTTGAAAATCATTTAACCATGTTTGGTAAGTTTATTTCTGGGCTTTCTATTCTATTCCATTGACTATATGTCTATATGCCAGTACCAGATAGTTCTGATTACTATAGCTTTGTACTGTACTGTTTTAAATTAAGAAGTATGAGATATCCGACTTTGCTTTTTTTTTTTTTTCCAAGATTGTTTGGTGTATTGAAAGTCTATAGTAATTTTAGGATGAATTTTTCTATTTCTAAACAAGAAAAAAAATCATTAGAATTTTGATAGGGCTTACACTGAAATCTACAGATCACTTTGGACAGCAATGATTGACATCTTAATATCAACTCTCCCAATCCATGAATGTTATGATCTTTCCATTTATTGGTATCTTCTCTAGACCTAATTTTTGTTGGGTCGTCGGAAAAGTCACGGCACATTTTTGCATAGAAAAACACATCACAACTTTTCTGACGACCCAATAATTGCATTTCTTCTTCACAGTAACATATGTCATAGAAAGAAAATTCCAATATACTTTTATCATCTACAGGAGCACATGACAGAATTAACTGTCTCTATCTTAATGAGTAATTGGAAATTCAAGAGAAAGTAATCTAATTATCTATCCTATGCCAAACTCATTTACTGGTATCTGTATTTTCATTAAGATTTATCCTACAAAGCTTCAGAGTGAGTTTTAGAAAGTTAATATATTAGATGTTATAATCAGATGACCTATTCCCAAATAGTATCTATTAATTTTTTTTCTCTTTTTTTTTTTTTTTTTTTGAGAGAGATTTTTGCTTGCCAGAGAGACATAAAACAAGAAATCATCCCCCAGGAGAATGGCCACAAGGAGATCCCTTCTTCTCCATTCTACTCTCAGGATCTTGGGCATGCACACACAAGTGTCCAGAGTGAGTTTTAAGTCGCTGAGTCTAGGACCTGTATCACAAACAACTCCATAGGAGTCTAGTGACGTAATCAGTACACCATCTGCTGGTCGAGTATCTAACCATTTTTTTTTAAATCATAAATGCAGACGCAACCTTACCATTCTAAATAATTTGGCACTACATTTAGCTAGGGAATAATTATTGGAAATACTAAAAAGTGAATTGGTTCTATGATTGCTATAAACTATCAACTGATATTGCAAAGAGATTTTGTGACACATTGAATTTAAATTCAATACTTCAGCAAGAATGAAATAATGCTACTTCCTGTAACATGTACTGCATATTCACATTAGTATAACATAAGTCTAAAAGGAACCTAACATTATTAATGGAGCTAGCCTAATTAGAGATCTTCTCCTTTTGCATTATACTTAGTCTTAGATACTTACTGGCAGATATCTTCCACCTTTACAAAAGGCTTTTTGAGTCTTCCTGCTTGAAAACACAGACAATGTAACATTAGAGATTGGCAAATCCAGAATTTTTTTTTTTTTTAAAAAAACATATCAGAATGAAAGAGCCACATATCTCTTGCAGTTTCAATACTCAGATGAGGTATTTTCCACCCCCTGGGAATACAGAGGGTCAACTGCATAATCTTATTTCATAATTAAGAAGTATTTAGGTAATTGACTTTCAATACAATTGACATCCTAGGTAATCTAAAGATTTTTTTCCTAATAGTTGTAAGGCTTAGCCATAGATATGCAGATGGTGGGGCACCACTGTGTGAAGATGGAGCCACATGGCAGGCCTGGGTTCAGATCCTGGTTCAGTATGAACACTCCCAAGTACACTTACATATGCCTGTTATCCTGGCTAGATAAGAGGCCCAGGGGAGGATAATGGTATAGTGAGGCTCTGTTAGGGTACCAGTTTTCAAGGAAAGAAATAAAGATATCAAAATACTTACTTCTTGCTTTCTGTATGCTAATACCAGCTTTTTTTCCCTAAAAAGAAAAAACAAAAGATAAACTGAAAATGATGATTTTGAAAGGATATTAAGTGTATTTGCCCAAATATTCTCAAGATAAAAAACAAAATTTCATCAATGAAGGGTAATTATTGTTGTTTTGGAAAGAAAAAAGTTCTTGCTTTCCAAAATCAACTCAACCAAAAAACTTAAACAATAATTAGTTAAAATTTAAAGTTTTTTTAAAATTTTATTTATATAATTCTATTTGTTATTATTTTTTAATTTGATCAGAGAGAGATGGAGAAAGAAAAAGTGAGAAAGCAAGCTGCAAGGTCCAGGAGTTGAACTGTGGTCGGCCATGTGGGAATCCAGCGCCATTAACAATTACGCCACCTGCTGGCCCTTAAAGATCCTTTTTTGGAGAGATGTTTGCTATGGGGCATGAGCGTTCACTAGGGAGACATAGAAAGACAGACAGTAAGTGAGAAATCACCCTCCAGGGGATGGCCACACCACAATCCCTTCTCCATTCTCTTGTCGAGATTTTGAGCAGGTGTGCACATGTACCCAGCATGAGTTATAAGCCACCAGGTTTAGGACTTGAACCGTAGTCGACTATGTGGGAGTTCAGTGATGTAATCATTACATCATCTGCTGGGCTCAAGATTTAAAGATCTTAACCACTGATACACAATCAGCAATACAAGTTTGGTTTTAAAATAGAACTACAAGTTCCTTGTGATCTAGCCATAGTTTTTGCCTTCATAAAAAGAAGCCTATAAGGAAAAAGTTTAGCTATGACATAATCTAAAAACAGTAATGTAACTAATTTGTATCCCGTTATTCACCCAAACCATACGGTTAAACCAAACACTAGAGGTTAGGCAAAATTTTATTACACCCTGTTAGTCCAGGTCATCTAATATACTGATTACAAGTAAAAATCAGACAGCATTTCATAAGCAACTACTCTAAGACTAAAAAGTTTAAAAGATAGGCAGATTTATAGAAAAGAGCCAAAACTTGGACCTCCAGTCATGAAGCTGTCAGTAGTGGCAGAGTCAACCACTAAAATGCCTATATAAATCTCATTTTTCTGACTACTAGAACCAGGAAAGAGGATACAGGGATCAAAAGATTGCGGAGGTAATCCCTTTAATATTGGGTTGTCAGCAGTCATGCTTTTTGTACATAGAAAAACTTATCATGACTTCACCGACAACCTAATATTTCTTCCTTTTCTCCTACATTTTATCAAGGGTGGGCCTCATTTACAAAGTAGCAGTTATAAAGGTAGCCTGGGAAGCTAAAATTTAAGCAATCTTTCCTTTTTGACTAGACAATCCAGGAAAAGAGCTACTGCAGGCTACAGATTGAGGAGATTCAAGAAAGGAGCAGGCTGGATGAGGGGATCTCTAATTTTCTGCATAAATCCACATAATTGCCACACTTAATCCCACATTGTACATACTAAAGACAGAGCCAATGGGCTGGCAGGTAGTGTGGTGGTTGGAGCACTGGACTCCCCACATGGTCAACAGTGGTTCTAGTTCTGGACCTTGCGGCTTACTCTCTCTTTTTCAAACAACATAGCTGACCGGGGTTCAAATCCTGGACCTGGTAGTTTGTTCTCTGTCTCTCATTGGTCAAATTGAAGAATAATAAATAATAATTTTTTAAAAATTGGTAAAATGTTAAAAAAAAGAAAAAAAGACAGAGCCAAAGCAGCATAAGGGTTTTGTAAAAGGAACTAAGACTTGACCTACTTGGGGCCAATGAGTGGCATGGTGGCTAAGGTGCTGGACTCCCACATGGCTGACTACAGTTCGAGTCCTGAACCTGGTGGCTTGCTTTCTCATTCTCCCCCTCTATCTCTCTCTCTATATGTCCCTCTTTGGTCAAAGTAAAAAATAGTAATAATAATGATAAATAAAATTAAATAAATAATTATTAAAAAAAAGACTTAACCTACTACCCAATTCTTAGACTAGCCTATATATGGAGTGTATACAAGACAACCCCAAAGAAACATAAAAGTCTTTGCAAACTGAAACTGAAATTAGACCCCCTCAATCCATATAAACTGAGACATAACTAACAGATTCTACAAAATTGGCTTGACTGCCTGTTCAAACAACAAAAATAAAAACAATCTTTTTTAGGCTATAACAACAGATCTGGAGCCTAGATAACATTTACAGTGTTCAGCATATGGACAAACTTTGTGTGACATATAAGCAGCGGTGCAATGATAACACAACACTCTAAAAGGCTGAAGTCACAAGAGAAGGTCCCAGATTTGTGTCTTGAGGATTCCACCTGGACGTACATGCATGCCTATGACCCTGACTGGTAAAGACTAAGGATAAAAGGTGGTATGAAGATCCTATAAGGGATGAATGTCTTCGTCTTTCATGGAAGAAATAATTCAAAAAAGGAAAAGAACTAGGACAATATAATCAACCGTTAAGGGAACAAGATAATCAGATGCTGAGACCAGCAGATGGCATAATGGTTATGTCACTGGACTCCCACATAGTTGTGGTTTGAGTAGCGGGACTTTAAAACTCAGAACAGGTGTATGTACGTGCATGCCCAAAATCCCAAGAGAAGAAAGGAGGAGGAACTGCAGCGTGGCCATACCCCCTGTGGTGATTTCTCACTTTCTTTCTCTTTGTCTCTGTCTCTCCAGTGAGCACATGCACCCTGTAGCAAAAGTCTCTTAAAAAAAAATGATTATCAGATGCCAATTCTAAGATATTTCTGATGTTAAACTTACTTGAAAAGTGAAGGCACAGGGGGAACCAGCAGTTAGCGTACTGGCTATGTCGCTGGACTACCATGTAGTCGACTGCAGTTTGCGTCCCAGACCCGGTGGCTTAAAACTCACGCACGCCGGGTGCGTGTGTGTGCGTGCCCAAGATCCTGAGAGGAGAATGGAGGGGGAAGGGATTGTGGCGTGGCCATCCCCCCTGGGGGGTGATTTCTCCCTTTCTGTCTCACTGTCTCTGTCTGTCTGTCGAGCGCACACGCCCTATCGTAGAAAACCTCTCAAAAAAAAAAAAAAAAAAAGTGAAGGCACAGGGACCAGCAGTTAGTGTAATGGCTATGTTGCTGGACTGCCATGTAGTCGACCGCGGTTCGAGTCCCAGACCCGGTGACTGAAACTCATGCCGGGTGCGTGTGCATGCGTGCCCAAGATCCTGGGAAGAAAATGGAGAAGGGATTGCGGTGTGGCCATCTCCCCTGGGGGATGATTTCTCGCTTTCTCTCTATCTTTCTGGCGAGCGCACGCACCCTATAGCAAAAACCTCTCCAAAAAAAAAAAAAAAAAAAGTGAAGGCACACACACTTAAAATGAATTGAAAGATACTAGTTCTCAGCAGAAAAACCACAAAAAAAGAATCAAATACAAATTGTAAAACTAAACATTTATTATCTGAGATAAAATAATTCACTGGTTGGGCTTAATACAGCATAAGATGATGCCAAAGTAAAGTGCGATGACCTTGAAAGCGATGAAGAGAAACCTCCAATTGAAAGTAAAAAGGGAGAAAGTATGAATACAGCCTCAGAGACCTATGGTGTAACATTTATAGGTCTAACTTTAGTGCTGAATTGTACATTAAAAAAAAAGACAGAGAGAGAAATTGTTTAGGGGGGAAAAAAATAAAATGACAGCCCCAAATTTTCCAAACATAAATGTATACATTCAAGAAGCTCAGTAAACTGCAAACAGTTAGTTAACTGCAAAATAAATCATGCCTAGAGACATTTCAATCAAACTGCTGAAAACCAAGGATAGAGGAAAAAAAGTCCTAGGGGCTGGCAGGAGGTGTGGTTATTAAGATGCTGGACTCCTGCATGGCTGACCATGGTTTGAGTCCCAGACTTGGCTGTTTGCTTTCTGACTTTGCCTCTCTCTCTTCCCCTCTCTCTGGTGAGTGTTCATGCCCTGTAGCAAAAAAAAAATAAAAATAAAAGTAAAAACATAAATAAATATAAACAAACAAATATATATATATATAAAATGATGAATTAAATTAATTCCTTTTTTTTTTTTTTTTTTTTGGAGAGGTTTTTGCTATAAGGCGCGTGCGCTCGCCAAAGACACAGAGAGACAAAAAGCGAGAAATCACCCCCAGGGGGGATGGCCATGCCGCAATCCCTTCTCCTCCATTCTTCTCCCGGGATCTTGGGCATGCACGCAAATGTGCCCGGCGTGAGTTTAAGCCACCGGGTCCAGGACTCGAACCGCAGTCGACTACATGGGAGTTCAGCGACATAGCCATTACACTAACTGCTGGTCCCAATAAATGATTCCTTTTAAAAAAGAAACAAAAACAAAAATCCTAAAAGCAATTAAAGGCTCAGTGGTGTTAGCATAAAAAGGAGGGCACCACTATGCAGTGGCTGAGGCAGTATAGGAAGACTCAGCTTAGTTGCTAGCTCTGTCTAAACAGGTTTACACAGTGATATGTGCCTGTGGTCCTGGCTAACTGGCAGTCTTGTGGATGAGGATCACCACATGGCAAAACTGTCAAAATATCTAACCCTCAATTTCAGACCCAGCCTCATAAGAGAGTAGCTAAAGAAAAAATGATGCAGTAAATACATAATTTTCTAAAGAATTTTGTTAAACCTTATTTATTTTCTTTTTAAAATTTTGACCAGAGAGGGACAGAGTGAGAGAGCAGAGAGAGCAAACCACCAGATTCAGGACTTGAACCACGGTTGGCCATGTGGGAGACCAGAGCCCTTAACCACCATGCCACCTGATGGCCCCAATGCAGTACATATTAACAAACAATTCAAATGATCACAGACTTCTCATCAGAATCCATGTAAGCCAGAAGACAGTTATAAAAAATAAATAAACTGCTAAAATAACAAACTTTCAATTTGTAAATTTTTTTATCGCTATAGGGTGCATGCGCTCGCCGGACAGAGAGAGAGACAGAGAGACAGAATGCGAGAAATCACCCCCCAGGGGGGATGGCCATGCCACAATCCCTTCTTCTCCATTCTCCTCTCGGGACCTTGGGCATGCACGCACACGCGCCTGGCGTGAGTTTAAGCCACTGGGTCCAAGACTTGAACCATGGTCAACTACATGGGAGTCCAGTGACATAGCCATTATGCTAACTGCTGGTCCCAATTTATAATTTTATTAAAGAATTATTTTATTTAACTTTATTTGTTTATTTTAAATTGACCAGAGAGGGACAGAGAGAGAGAGAGAGAGAGAGAGAGAGAGAGAGAGAGAAGGTGACAAAGTGAGCCACCAGGTCCAGGACTTGAACCACAGTTGACCATGTGGGAGGGAGTTCAGGGCCCTTAACCATCATGCCACCTGCCGGCCAATCAATTTATAATTCTTTAAAAAATAGTTATTTATTATTATTATGATTTTTAAGAGAGATTTTTGCTATAGGGTGTGTGTGTTCACTGGAGAGGGAGGGAGAGACAGAAAGAAAATGAGAAATTACTCCGTGGGGGATGGCTACGCCACTATCCCTTTTCTTCCATTCTCCTCTCAGAATTTTGGGCACACATGCACATGCAACCAGTGTGAGGTTTAAGATGCTGGGTCCAGGACTCCTACCATGGTCACCCATGTGGGAATCCACTGATGTAACCATTACGCCATTTGCTGGTCCCTATTATTTTTTTTTTTTAATTTGTCATAGGTCACCTGAGCTCACTAGAGAAAGACAGAGCGAGGGTAAGTGAGAAAGCAAGCCACCAAGTCTAGCACTCAAACTGCAGTTGGTCACATGGGAGTCCTGAGCCTGAACCACCACACTCCTGCTGATCCCTTAATTCATAATGCTTATTCAGTGAAAATATTCTCACATGGAGAAATCTAACAGCATTAAGGGAAATCTAATAACATTCGCTGCCAGCAAAAGCTCTAAAAAAATGCTAATGGAAATTCTTCTTACAAAGGAAAATGGTATCAGAGAGAAAACTAGAGTTTCAAGAATGTAAAAACAAAAGAAGGGGTAAATATCTGGATGAATCAGGGTATGTTTCTCTTTTTAAGTTATTTAAAATATGTAAGACTTTGGGCCAGCAGGTGGCTTGGTGGTAAGGTGCTGGACTCCCATGTGGCTGACCATGGTTCATTCTTAGACCTGGTGGCTTGCTTTCTCAATTTCCCTCCCCCCCCACCATGAGCACACATACTCTATAGAAAATTTTAAAATAATAATAATTAAAAATTAAATAATTATTTTTAAAAATGTGTGACTTTAAGGCAAAGAAATATAAACTCTGATGGCATTTTCATAATAAGCAGATTTATAAAAACTTAGCATAAAGGTTGGTGAGAAAGGGTAAAAGGCCTAAATAATTTTTTTAAAGAGATTTTTGCTATAGGGCACATGTGCTTGTTGGAGACAGAAAGAAAGAAAAGCAATAACTTTTCTTTTAAAAGAAATAATTCTTTTTAAAAAGGGGAATTCATAGGAACTTCATGAATTCTTGTATATGGCATGTACACACAGGGTAGTTGTGATGTAAAACATATTGACTGAGAATCGTGTCCAAAAGAGTTCAAAACCACTTTTCCACTGTCAGTCTCAAGAGTTAAATAACTCATTTTTTACTGGCAACCAGATCTCTCCAAAAATGCAGTCAAATCAGGTTACTCTCTTATTTATAAACTGTCAAAAACTTTCTAAATTTTTCAAAATAAAATTTAATTCCTTTATATATTACACAAGAATCTTTATAATCTTAATTGGTTGGTTTCTCTATAGGGCATGTCTACTAGCCAAAAAGACAGAAGAGACAGAGAGAGAGAAAGTGAGAAATCACACCCGAAGGGGGGTGGCCACACCGCAATCCCTTCTCTCAGGATCTTGGGCACGCACGCATAGGTGCCCGGCGTGAGTTTAAGCCACTGCATCCAGGACTCAAATCGCGACTACATGAGAGTCCAGCGACGTAGCCATTATGTCATCTACTGGTCCAAACCTGTTGTTTTTTCTAGTTGAATTTTTTGTCATTCTCCAACTCAAAGATGAAGTTGTATTATAGAAAATTTCCAAAACATACTTCCTATTTATGGTTTCATGTCTTTATATACACTCGTCTATGAAATTTATTTATTTTTAATTGCTAGAGGGTACACATGCTTGCCAGAGTGATAGAGAGATAGTAAACACCCCCAACAGGACACAGTCCAGCTGCAATACTTTTCCATTTATCTGCCTTTCCATCAGGATTTTGAACATATGCATGTGCGCACACATACACACACACACGCATGAGCACACAGACACAAGGTTTCTAAAGTCACTGGGGCTGAGATTCAAACCGCAGTTGGCCACATGGGATCGAGATCCCAATGCACAGCATTTAACCAGTGTACCAAAAAGTCAGCCATATTTTCCTTTCAGATCCCAGTCATTTATGGATTACATGAAGAGAATATGCTGAAAACCAGGAGAAAACTGAGATAAGAGTAAACAGACAGCTAGACTATGGCTTAGGTCATAATGCAACACTGTAAAGCTGATCCACATGGGAAGATTCCAGGTTCAAGTCCAGAGACTTCCCGGAACACACTGAGCACCTGCAAGCCCATGATCTGTGGCTGGCTGAAGCTAGATGTGGACCACAGCATGAAGACCTTTGTCAACAATGCTTGTCTGTATCTCTCTCACTCATAGAAAAAATAGATAAACTGAAAAGAGGAGAGAGATGAGAGAAATTCCAGAAGAGAAAAGTTTAAGAATACACAACAACTGAGAGAACAAGTATCATTGGTTTTAAAAACTGACAAATTGATTGGGCAAACTGGCAGGAATTTCTTACTGTGTAGGTTGAAAAATGAATGGAAAGTATAAAAGTAGAGATTTTGAGAAATATGGATGGGAAGGAATATGAAAACTGATAGTAATCAGGTATGGATATAGGATCAGGGTAAGTTTCACTTGTTTTAAAAGATAGATGGAAAAGGCTTGAATCTATATAGAGGCTTAAAAGAAGCCAGAAAAAGGGAAGAGACTAAAAATGAGAGGATATTAAGTCTAAGTCTAATAGATAAGTGTTTGGTAGCAATGATTTTAAGGTCAGGCCAGATAGCTATACTATGTCACAAGATTTATGTTACAAACCATCTAACGCATCTGAAAAGTAACTATATTCTTTATTTTTCAAATGGAAAAGTATTACTTATTTTACTTACTTACTTTTTATACAATAGGTTAATTTTGTTCTACAGAACAAAGTATCTTATGAAAAACAGTACCAGACAAAAACAAAAACACCTAATCTATGTCACTATCCCAGGGACTTTGCTTGTTTTTAAGTTTTTGCTACAGGAGGCCTGAACTTGCCAGAGAGAGGGGAAGTGAGAAATCACCTCCCAATTGGGATGACTGAGCAGCAATCTCTTCTCCTGCATTCTCCTTTCAGTATTTTGGGCATGCAGAGGCACTTAGCGTGTTTTTCAGGTTGCCAAGTCCAGGACTTGAACTGCAGTCAGCCAAGTGGGAATCCAGTGACTTCACCAAGCCACCTGCTGGCCTACCCCAAGAATGTTTCTTTTTCTAAAGAATTATTTTTTATTTAATTTTATTTATTCATTCATTTATTTTAATTTGACCAGAGACACAAAGAGAGAGAAAGGGAAAGCGAGGAAGCAAGCCGCCAGGTTCGGGACTCAAACCATGGTCAGCTATGTGGGAGTGTCCAGCACCTTAGCCACCAGGCCACCTGCTGGTCACCCCCCAAGGAATGTTTTATCTCAAGTACTAACCTAAAGTTAATCACTGTTCTGAATAACAAAACCATGCACTGTGATACACGGTTTTACCTCTGGCATATTTTGACAATAATGTATTTTTTAAAGACTATTTTATTTATTACTATTATTTTAAGTTGACCAGAGAGAGAGAAAGGAGAAAAGTGAGAAAGCAAGCCATCAGGTCTGGGACTCAAACTCTGGTCAGCATGTGGGAGTGCAGCACCTTTACCACTACACCACCTGTAGGCCCTGGAAATACTTTCTATCTGACTGAGAAAACTTACAGATACAAAAATGAAAAACCAAACTTGGTCTTTTTTTTTTTTTTTTTTTTTTTAAATGGCTTTTGCCGTAGGGTACATGTACTCACTAGAGAGATAGAGAGACAGTAAGAAAGAAAGAAAGAAATCACCTTCCAGGAGGAATGGCCACTCTGCAATTCCTTCTCCCCCATTCTCTTCTTAGGATTTTGAGCACGCATGCCTATGTGCCCAGTGTGATTTTCAGGCTGCCATGTCTGGAACTGAACCACAATAAACCGTGTGGGAGTCTAGCGCCTAAACCATCAAAGTACCTGCTGGTCCTTTTATCATTTTTTTTTTAATTAAAAAGCTTTAAAAATAAAGACAACATACCACATCTCTTATAGAAGTACTTGATTTCTTGAGTAAATACAGCTCCTTCTTCTTTTGTTCAATGTAGTATCTAATGTCTTTATTAAAAGAAAAAAAGGTTTAAGATTAGAATTTTGGAAATAAACACTGGTGTCTTCTTACAGTTGCAGTTAATTTAGATGAAAGAATTGCCATTGCAGGTATCCCCTGCTGTAAATATTTTCACTATTTAAAGTAAGGAATCAAGGGACAGATGTAGGCACTTAAAACAATTATAAATTCTTACCATCAATATGAACAATTTTTACTCCCCATGATAAGGCATTTGATAATATGCTATTGGAAGGAATAAAATCCTGTAAGAAAAACAAACAAAAAAAATGTTTGACAGTATTTCTAGACAATTACTATTTAAAATGAATTTTTAAAAAGAAAAAAATATTTGATGCTTTATGTCACTGAGGTGGTTATTCAGAATAGACCTTGTAGAAGTACAACAGTAATAAGGATATTAAGTTTTTTCTTTTGGAATTTCTAAAATCGATCCCACTAAATATTTCCCATGTTGTTGACAATGCATACCGTAAGGCAAGTTTCAAAGGTTTCCAGTAATATTTTAAAAGGCCACAAGATGGGGATGTTTCTCCATGAAAAGTAGATTCTGTTTTTTTTGTAAAATGAAATACATGCTAAAATTTAGGCACTTCCTATTGAAAATGAAGAAAGGCAAATTTCAAAGACCATCTATAATTTCTAGTTGAGTTTTTAATAACAAAATATAAAGTGCATTTCAGTCCCTACTTACATGGTCCTTGATAGCCTTTTCAACTAATAATTTTCCTCTGCTTAAACACACCTATAAAAAGATAAAAAAAAAAACAACACAAAATCATAAGGTTATAATATTGCTTCACTGAAGAAAGATTAAAAAGGTAAAATAAATAAAAGTAAATAGAGAAATTTTATTTGTACAAGTCATTAAATAACTACCAATTCAACACATGTATGGTCAAAAGTGATTTCTCTAGGGTCTTGGCAAAATCTATTTAAAAATTTTTAAAATTTTTTTGGTGGAACAATTGAAATTCAACTTAATGAAAACCAAGGTCAGTTTTATAGTAAACTCTATTCAATATGAAGAGTAAAATAGCTAGGTTCCACTGGAATTCTCTATCTACAATTAAGTTGGTTCACATTTTAGCATCCTATTTAATTGACGGTTGAAGAATAACAGTTAAACCTTACATATTGTTTTTGTTATTCTATTTTTAAAATAAAATACAAGAAAAAACAGTTGAAATGCTATGAGCAACAATGAACCTGGAACTAATCACTAGTCTATCATTTCTCTGCTCCAAAAAAACATTAACTGAGAGAATGCAAGACCCTTCCTTGTTCTCTTTGCTTTTGATGTTTTTCATCCATTCTATGTATTATGACTTTTTTCCCAAATGATACTTCCTTTCAACTTTTTTCTTCTACCTGTTTTCCCCTTGTTTTCTGCTTTTTGAATGGCTGTAGTATATAAACTGAGGATATTTGAGAATGACAATTATATTTTAATCTTAAAAAATGAGATAAATTATACATTCTATCTCTCAATCTTTTCCATTCCTCACACCCAATTAAATCAATTTAATCTGTCTTTCCCTTAATCTTCCAATTTATTGCCAACGGAGTGAAAGGGATGTAATGTCTGTAATTCCAGAGCAGGGGATGGCAACCTTTATATGCAATGGTCCACATGGCACACATTTTAGGCACTGTAGGTCTTATGGTCTCTATCACAACTATTCAATTTTGCCTAAAGTACTAACACAACCACAAATAATACCCGAATAATTGAGTATAGCTATACTCCATTACAACTTTATGGACAAAGAAATCTGAATGTTATACTTTCTAGTACCAAAAAATATTACTCTTTTGAGTTTTTTCAACCAACCATTTGAAAATGTAAAAACCATGTTTAGCATGCAGGCTGAACAAAAACAGGCAGTGGGCTATACAAAAACAAGCAGGGCTTATTCCTGCTCTGAAATAAAAAGGTTTATGTGTTTTTTTTTTTTAAATGATGTTAATTTTTCAGCTATAAGTTACTCTTAAAAACATAAAAGCCACCCCCAAATGCAATGGTATACTTGAAGAATCATAGTATGACTACACATTAGGAAAAAACCCTCATCTTTCTAAAAGATTCCTTCTTAATAATTGGAAAGCCACATGTAAGTGGCTCTGTAACTGTCCCACCTAAATGGACCCTGTTGCCAGCCTGCTATTGAAAACCATGAGCTTCTCAGGCTATAGCTTTTCTGAGTTTTGAGTAATGTATTTAAGAGACTTACTGTGTCTGGAGACTTAAATGAACTTCCATCATGGCTGGGGTGAGGTGAAGTGGTTTCTGCAGTATATGCTGATTCTGGACTTGGAACAGGAGAATTACGACCCAAGGTTTGTGCAAATTTAGCTTCCTTTTTACTTGAAATTAGGTAACTGATATCTTTGCTGAGAAATTCTTCAACTCGCTAAAGGAAAACAAAGTATTGTTAAGTAAATCATAAAAACTGTAAACTGCTGGGGCTGGTGGGTGGTGTGGATGTTAAGAGGCTGGATCCCCCCAGAGAGGAGAATGGAGAAGGGATTGTGGTGGCCATCCTCCCTGGGGGGTGATGTTTCGCTTTCTGTCTCTGTCTGTCTTTCTGGCGAATGCAACCGCCCCATAGCAAAAACCTCTCTCAAAAAAAAAAAAAAAAAAAAAAAAAAAAAGAGGCTGGATTCCACATTGCCAAGGGCATGGTAAGGGTCCAGGGTTCAGTGGCTTAAAATCAGGCTCAGTGTGTGTATATGTGTGAGCGCCCCAAATCCCAAGAGGAGACTGGACAAGAAGAGATGGCAGAGTGGCCAGCCCTACCACCACAAGGGGGTGATTTCTCACTTTCCCTCTCTCTGTCTCTTCTAGCGAGCATATTCACCTTATAGCAAAAACTAAAATACACAAAGAACCATAAACTGTTGAATACGCTTGGCACAGTGCAAAATTCCAAGCTGATACAATGTACAATCTTAAAAACTGATGTTTATTATACTGTATTTTTCCAAACTTAGCATCCTGAAGAAGAGTAATGGAATTTCATTAACACAACAATAGCACGTGTTTGATACTATTTTAGGAACTTTACACATTTTAATTTAACCCCTGTAACAATCCCACTGTACTAATATTATGTACATTTTCAGAGAAGACAACTGAAGAGAAGTGATTTGCTTGAGGTTACACCAGTAGTAAATAAAAGAATTTAAACACAGATGTTGACACAAACCCATGCTCTAAACCAGCAGTGTCCACTGCAATGATAGAGATATTCTTTGCACTCTCTCCAATATGAAACTTACATGTGGTTACTGGGCACTTCAACTATAGCTAGTGGAACCAAACTCTTAATTTTAAATTTTATTTAATTTTAATGAATTTAAATAGCCACATATAACTGTTGGCTACTGTACTGGACAGCACAATTTTAAATCATTGCTACATCATTTCCTAAGGCTAAAATTTATAGGAGGGAAGGTGCTTTCACCAGTACGTGTGTAAGATTATTTAAAGAGAATTTCTATACTAAAATGTTGGAAACTCAGGGCCAGCAGGTGGTGTGGTGGTTAAAAGCGCTGGATTCCCACATGGCCGACCA
The DNA here is from genome assembly GCA_026018925.1 of Tupaia tana. Classification (NCBI taxonomy): domain Eukaryota; kingdom Metazoa; phylum Chordata; class Mammalia; order Scandentia; family Tupaiidae; genus Tupaia; species Tupaia tana. The sequence continues at coordinate 62,068,258 of JAKSZU010000003.1, read as the reverse complement.
CGGTTCCAGTCCTGGACCTAGCGGCTTGCTTTCTCACCTTCCCTCTCTTTCTCTCTCACTCTGTCCCTCTCTGGTCAAATTAAAATAAAGTTAAATAAAATAATTCTTAAAAAAAATGTTGGAAACTACTGTTCATATATCTGACACATATACAAAAGTCAATGTTACTGAAGATCACCCGCATCCAGGGGCAGGACAATTAAACTAAGTAGAAGTGAAAATAATGTAGAATACTATTATTAAAAACAATTGACCAGCAGTTACTGCTTTTAGTGATCAGGCCAACTGAAGCCTGTCTGCCCAGATCTCACCCTCCTGCCTTCCAGATTTAGCCAAGTACAACACCCTTTTTATTTTCTCTGTCACTCTCATTCTTTTTTTTTAATTTTTAAACTTTTTAGCTCTCTGCTGCGCTTTTATCTTGCAAATTCTTACCTTCCCCTGCTCCCACATAGGACAAGTCAAGCACTTGCCATCTACATTTGAGTTCTGAGGAGCACACCAAGCTGTTTCCATTTTTTGTTCAAAAAAAAATTTTTTTTCTTTTTTTTAAAATTCATTTGGTCTTTTTTCTTTCTTTTCCTTTTTCCTTACCTTTCTCGCTTTTCTGCTCAGCCTCCATACACTGAGTTTCTAGAAAAGTCTAGGCACACAGTAACCAAATATCTAAATACTTTTACGCTCAGATAGAGCCTCAATTTCCATGAAATCTGCTGCATAAAGGGAGGAAACCAGTACAGTACTGCTTAGAGATGCAGATCACCCTCTCCTGCATGCCTCTGAACACTCAGATTTAACTCCAAAAATTGGGAAAAACTGTATAATCCATCTGATGAACAGAAACCACCTCAGAGGCACAAGAAATATGAAAATAGCATTTACTTGAAACCAAGAAAATATCTCTCCTGCAAGGGAAAGGAATAACTCGTCATCCTCCTCCACAGACAGTACAGCTGAACTCCTGGAAATGTCAAAGAATTTGGAATATTTATAGTGACAAAGCTAACAGAGATGCAAGAGAACAGAGACAATGAACTCCAGAAGATGTGGTGAAAAAAGAGACAATGAATTCCAGAAGGTGAGGAAGTTCTTGCACCATCCGAAAGAGGAAAAAGAGTCAAACAAAACTGTTGGAGATGAAAGCTGCAATACAGAAAATCAAAACCTCCCTTGAAATTATTAAAAGCTGATTAGATCATGTAGATCGAATCTTAGATGTATAAAATAGAACTCTGGCCTAGAAAAAAGTCAGAAACTGAGAAAATTACCCCCCCCCCCCCCAAAAAAGAGAATAATATACAAGTAATACTACAAACCGTTAAATGCCCAAACATCTGGATCAGTGGTATCTCAGAAGGTAAAGAAACTAATAAGGGCATTGATAATCTACTCTGTGAAATACTAGAAGAAAACTTTCCAAACCTAGAGTTATTCAAATATCTAGACCCATCAACCCAAGAAGATCTTCTCCAAGGCACATCATAGCCAGATTAACCAAAACCACAGACAGAGAAAAGATACTAAAGTTGGCAAAAGAGAAACATCAAGTTATTTTCAAAGGATATCCCATTAGGCTAACATAGGACCTCTCGTTGGTAACACTGTAAGCAAGGAAAGAATGGGGAAATGTATTCAAAATGTTAAGTGAAAAACAATTTCAACCAAAAATACTATACCTGGCAAGATTATATTTCATATGGGAAGATAAGATAAAAACATTCTCAGATAAACCTGAAGGAATTTACCAACACCAGACCAGGTCTCTTCAGAAGTACTGAAAAGGGAGTACTATACCAGGAAAGCTAAAGCCAGACATGCAGATACATGAGTACAAAAAAAACAACCAAGAAAATGGCCAACTTAATGGTAAGGACAAGTCCATTAAGGTCAATAATGCTAAATGTTAACTTCAAGAATGTAAATGGAAAGAAAGATCAGACCACAGTAACACTGCAAATTCAATAGAAGAGAGATTAAGTACATGAGACTGAACTGATGAAATAGAATTTCATGACTTTTGACTAACATGTAACTGATTTTCTTCTATGCTTTTTTTTCCATATTTAAGATTTTTGCCTTCTCTTGAACTGTTGATAGGTTCATCTACCTCCTGTTTGAACTGAATCCTAACCTTTCTCCTGGGTTTAAGTCTTAAATAAATTTCTCTTAATCTTTTTTATTTTGGTCTATTAAAACTAAAATTGCTTTTCTTGAATTTAAAAAATGCATTAAAAAAGTACCTATTTAATGACTACAGTAGGCTATACAGCCCCAGCTAGGTGCTACTTTATAGTATGTTCATTCTATTCATTGAAGTTTATACCTAAAGTTAGACATGTGATCATAGATATGTATATATCAGCTGCATTTGATACTGAAAAGTATTTAGATTAAGATATTTAGTGAATCAATAAAATGTGGAGGAAAAAAAAAAAAGTCACAGAAAGCAACTATATGTACCAGAGAAGATGTGGAAGGAGGGTGGAAAATGGCAGAGGGTGAGAAGTAGGGAATCAAGGAGGAGGAAAAAAAAAAGCAAAATATATAGGAAACAAAAAATAAAAAATTATTTGATGATAATAACACATATTACCTTGACTGAGCCAATATACAGTGTATTCTAGATAGAAAAATCACATTTTGTATAGTAATGATGTACAGTGAATGAATATAAATTTTAAAATAAAAACAAAAATTAAAAAATAAATGAACAGAAAAATAAAGTAGATGAACAATACAGGGGCTGGAGTATGACCCTCCAGGCATTATAAAATCAGCATATGACTTTTGACTACCCCAAAACTTATGTTAATAGCCTACACTGGCTGGAAGACTTGCCTATTAAATAGTCAATGAACACATATTTTATATGTGTTATATACTATTGTGTTCCATTAAAGTAAGCTAGAGAAATGAAAATGTTATTAAGAAAATCCTAGGGATCAGCAGTTAGCATAAAGGCTATGTCGCTGGACTCCCATGTAGTTGACCGCGGTTCGCGTCCCAGACCTGGTGGCTTAAAACTCACGCCGGGTACATGTGCGTGCATGCCCAAGATCCCGAGAGGAGAATGGAGGAGAAGGGATTGTGGCGTGGCCATCCCCCCTGGGGGGTGATTTCTCGCTTTCTATCTCTCTGTCTCTATCTGTCTGGCGAGCGCACGTGCCCTATGGCAAAAACCTCTACCCAAAAAAAAAAACTCACGCTGGGCACGTGTGCATGCGTGCCCAAGATCCCGAGAGGAGAATGGAGGAGAAGGGATTGTGGCGTGGCCATACCCCCGGGGGGTGATCTCTCGCTTTCTGTCTCTCTCTCTGTCTGGCGAGCACACGTACCCTATAGCAAAAACCTCTCAAAAAACAAAAGAAAATCCTAAGGTAAAATGTTTACAGTATGTACTGTATTTACAGTATATTTATCGAAATAATGTGTATGCATAAGTACATCTGTATAATTCAATCTGTGTTGTTTAAGGGTCAGGTGTGTATATGGTATAAATATATATGTTATATTATAACAGTATGCTGAAGTAAATAATTAATCTGCAACTAATAACATGTATAAATGAAGACATTTAAAATATATTAAAACAGTCATATTTAATATCTACAGAATCTCAAACTACTAACTGGAGATTATAAAACATTAAATGAGTAACAGATAAATTAATCTCATCTAATTAAGCAGAAATTGCTGCTACAACCAGTGGCCTCCTTGGTTAAGTGCAAATCACCTTTTTTCCTAATTAATTTTCATTGACCAATAAATATCCACATTTATATACTGCAAGGCTCAAATGCCTACAAGGACCAGGTAGGAATATAAACGAACAATTACACATCAAATACAGTCTTTATTTTGATAAATATGAGGTCTTAGCAAGACAAGAAGTTCTAATTTTCCAAGAGAAGCCCACACTACATGTTTTATTGTGATAAAATATGTACACAACTTACCATTTTATGTGTACAATTGAGTGGCAATAAGCACATTTACAATGTTACAGTACTTTTTCATCAATTCAAATTTAAACTCTGTACCTATTAAACAATAACTCCACATTCTCTCCAGTTCTTGGTTATCTCTATCCTACTTTCTGTCTGTATGAACTTGTCTATTCTAGGCATCTCACATAAGTAGAATCCCATGACTAGATTCTTTCATTTAGCACAATGCTTTTAAGATTCCTCTATGTCATAGCATGCATGTGAATTTCATTCCTTTCTAAAATTGAATATTCAATTGTACAAATATAAAATTTCTTATGTGTCCATTTACCTACTAGACATTTGGGCAATTTCTATCTTTTGGCTATTGTAAATACTACTATGAATACAGATATAAAAATGATCTCTTTGAGACTCTGCTTTCAATTCTTTAAAATACATATCCAGAAGTGAAATTGTTGGATAACATAACTCAATTTTTTATTTTTTCAGAAATTACTCATATTATTTGGCATAGTGGCTGTATCATTTTACATTGCCACTAACAATGTTCCAAGGGGGTTCCATTTCTCCACATCTTTGTTAATATGTGTTATTTTCTGGCTCTTGACAGTGGCCCTCCTAATGCATGTAAAGTGGCAACTCCAATGATTTTGATTTGCATTTTCCTAATAATTAGTGATGTTGACCAATTCTTCATATACTTATTGATCATTAGTATATCTTCTTTGGATATATGTCTTTTTAGGAACTTTGCCCATTTTTAAATTGACTTGTCTTTTTGTTGTTGAGAAGTTTTTGTATAGTCTTACATATAATTCTTTATGAGACACAAGATTTGCAAATATCAAGCTATAGGTTGTCTTCATTCTCTTGATAATGTTAAGGCATAAACATTTTTAATTGTGATAAAATCCAGTTTACCCATTATTTTTATTTGTTGCCTGTGACTTTGGTAACATATCCAAGAAATTACTGCCAAGTCCAATGTCTTGAAGATTTCCCTATGTATTTTCCTCTGAGACTTTTAGCTTTTTTTTTTTTTTTGAGATATATTTTTGCTTTTTAGAGCGCATGCACTTGCCAGAGGGACAGAGAGACAGAAAGTGAGAAATCATCCCCCCGGGGGGATGGCCACACTACAATCCCTTCACTTCCATTCTCCTCTTGGGATTCTGGGCAGGCAGGCACATGTACCTGGTGTAAGTTTCAAGTTGTCAGGTCTGGGACTTGAATTGTTGTTGACTACGAGGGAGTCCAGCAACATAACCATCATGCCATCTGCTGGTCCCGAGACTTTTAGCTTTAAAATTAGAGCTCAGATTCATTTTGAGTTAATTTTTGTATATAAGATAAAGGTACAACTTCATTCTTCTGTATGTGCATTTCTAATCTTCACAGCACCAGCTGTTGAAAAAAAATTGTCCCTTTCTCAATCCTTTGGTACTCTTGGTGAAAACTGATTGTGGAATTATTTCTGGACTCTCTATTTTATTCCATTGGTCTATGAATGTCTGTCTTTATGCTAGTACCTTATTTTCTTTCTTTCTTTCTCTTTTTCTCTCTTTCTTTTTTGAGAGAGATTTTTGCTATAGGGCGTGTGAATTTACCAAAAAGAGAGAGAGAAACAGATAATAAGAAATCACCGTCCAGGGGGATGACTATGCCACAATCCTCTCTCTTCCATTGTCCTCTAGGGATCTTAGGCACACATGCCCAGTGAGTTTCAAGGCACCAGGTCTGGGACTCGAACCCCGGTCAACTACATGGAAGCTCAGAGATGTAATCATTATGCAATCTGCTGGTCCACCTTTGGTTTTCTATTTTTATAGGTCAAGTTAGAATTCCTTATTGGTCAGTAAAATACTCTTCACAGTCTAGCCCTAATGTGACTTTTTTCTTACTATTTCATCTGAATCCCAACTCAAGACACGTTATAACACTGGTAGTAACATAAACCACACTTACATATATTTTAAATATGTTCTTCCCTCAATTTAGTTTGTCCATTTTGTCTGGTATGTTTCTAGTAGTCCTTTGAGACCCAGCTCAAACTTTATCTCTGCTACGATTCCTAATGGGTTCTAATACAAATTTCTATATATTTCTTTAAAAGTATTCACATATGCACCTAAATAGAGCTGTCAGATGAAAGACACTGGTGGAATAATTTTGCAACAAATCTCCACATGCCCAAATTTTACTTACTCTTCAAAGTTGAATTCACGTTGTATCTATACAATATTCTTCCACAATTTGTTAGCAGGAATTGATTTTTCCCTCCTCTTGACTTTCTATGTTGTATTACAATTAATCATAGCTATGCCATCTCTCCCTAGGTTAGAACCTGATAGGACTGACATCAGTTTCATTACAGTGTTTTAGTTCCACAAAATGAACAGCCAAAAAAAAAAAATCTTTTTTCAAAAATTAGTAATTAAAATACCAAATTAACTGAAGAATTCTAGGAAACTTGTTACATGTTCTTCAGAAAGTTCCCAGTTTGGGAATGAAAGGATCAGTTCAGATACTCAAAGATGCTGACCTTCAGAAACATGAAGTCCAGCAGGAACCTTTTAAACAAGAAAAAAAAATACTATCACTTGTAAAAATTCAGGGAACATTAGATGTAATCCTAAGAAAATCTTAGAATTTTATCTGCGTTTTCTAATTTCCTCACCATCTAATCAACGTTAAAGGTAAGAAACAACTAGGTTTCCTAGATTCTCAATACAAAATTATTCCTCTATGGGACCAGCAGTTAGTGTAATAGCTATATCACTGGACTCCCATGTAGTCGACCCCGGTTGGAGTCCCGGACCCGGTGGCTTAAACTCACGCCGGAGGCGTGCGTGCATGCCCAAGATCCCGAGAGGAGAATGAAGGAGAAGGGATTGTAGCGTGGCCATCCCCCCAGGGGGTGATTTCTTGCTTTCTGTCTCTCTCTGTCACTCTCTTTCTGGCGAGCACACATGCCCTATAGCAAAAACCACTCTAAAAACAATAAATAAATAAAAATTAAAATTGTTCCTCTAATGACATTCATTCTGTTAAGACTTAATAGTATTATCACTCAAGAGCAATGCTGACTCTTCGTGGTTTAAATGGTTTTTCTGTGTTGTAACGATTATATTAATGCATACAAATTTATGAATATCCCCAAGAATCATAATTCAGGAATTCCTGCTATCTGGAGGACATCCTAACATTACAATGAGAAGGCAATGAACAGTTCCCCTTGGAAATGGTAGTCTCATTTCTTAGACTTTGAGAACTACTTACTATTTACAGATTTTCCTTTTTTTTTTTTTTTTTCAGGCTATGGTTTTTACTTACCCCTCCCAGAAACTTAATGTCCTTTTGCAGTTTTTCCGATAAAGTGGCAGAAGGTAAGTCAAGGTAAAACACCTTTCCCCAAAGTGGCTTGTATTTGGACTTTTCTAGTCTGTTGTCAGTTTTCAGAGACTTCAAAGAAGGTCTATTTTTTTCACTTTTGACTTGAATTCCACCTGTTAATAAAAATGTTTGGAATTAGATGTTTTATGCAGACAAAATTTTTTTTACTGATTTAGAAATATTTCATTATGCAATGAATGATCATATCATAGAAACAAAAAAAATCCTTTTAAGTCCACCAATTTGTCATTATCATTTAACTGTATTTCTTTGTATAACCACTTACAATAAAGGCAAAAATGTCCTACATCCTTTCACGGACTCTAAATTGTAAAGTAAGAGGTGAATCAGCAAGAATTAATGTGTTTATGCTTAATGTATTAAAGCATCAAAACTACAAAAAATTGTTTTGAAAGATTTGCTTCCATGAGTTGTAAATTTCAGGGAGGCATTTACTTAGCTACTACTGAGCACATGCCATTCTGATGAACTCTCAAAATGTGTGCTTAAAATGTCCAATACTAGCAATGCAATGACCTAGTCCTTAAGGATTCCTGCCTGTTAAGTTTTATTTCACATAACATCTGTCACATATTAAGAGGAATTTAATGGTCCATATTAACAAGAACTAAATCATCACTTACTTTATTTTCTTTTAAAACAGATCTGAGATCCAGGCAACTGCTTTATAAATTAGTTAACATTCAGAACACAATCTGCTAAGTTGATGATTACTACACACACACAAATCTATATGAAAAACTTAAATGCCAGAATGCTGTACCAAATAAAGTGTTTAAAAATGGGAATTTGCTTTTGTTTCCGTTTTGCTATAACGTTGAACCCAGCAATGGTATGTTTGAAATGCAAATATTTTCTCTCAACCTTATCAGTGAAGGAAGATAAACTTTAAGATTAAAAAATTCAACCACAACCACCCAACCTAATCATGAAGCGAAAAACAATGAAGATCAAAGGGCCTGAGCAGTCGCAGCATCTTGAGGGAACTGGCTCCTCCCGCAGAGTTCCCAGACCCACACATTGTTTGCTAGTTTTCATCGTAAGGCACGACCGGGAATTTGGGACCCGGGCTGGAGCAGGAAGAGCGCGAAAGGCCAGGCCAGGATCTGTTCCCTCTCTTTGAGGCAAAATCCTAAACAGAGCCTTCCTTTAGGTCACTGAGAAGGAGAGAATTAGAGACCAAGAAACAGTAGACCCGACGGGACACCCCTCAAGAATCAAGGTGGAACCATAAGGGGAAAAAAGGATTAAAGGGACTGCAGGCGGAGGAGGGGCTTCGTACCTTGGAAGTGTCCTTTGCTGTGGATCCGCATGGCTCCGGAGTTCATGGCAGCCGCCCGGCACCTACATGCTGGATCCAAAGAGGGTATAGAGCCAGGAGGCGGCGAAAACACGGATTCTTCAGCCCGGTTGACAGAACGGCCAGTTCTCGCCTTCCGCCCGCCACGGCCACCTCGCAGTAGAGATGTAGCTTGTGCGGGCCGGGTTTCCGGGGCCGGATCCGGCTCCAAGGCGCGGAGGAGGAAGAGGTAAAACACCAACGAGTGGGATGCGGCGGTTGAAGATTTGAAAACGCGTCACGCGGCCGCGGCGCCGATACGCGCGCCCCGCCCCCTCTCACGCCGTGCCACGCCTCGCGCTCGCCCTCGTGCCCGCCTCCTCGCGCGGCCCCGCCCACTCGGGCCTGCCGGCTCGCGCCCCGCCTCTCCACGTCCTGGCCCGCCCCTCGGGGCGTGTCTCCGCCTCCGCCCCTCCCCCATTGCGACGCCGCCTTAACCTCGAACCCCGATCTCCGCCAGCCGCTTCAGATTCTGACGCAGCCGGGAGGAGTCGGCGTGACTCCGTGTGGACCAAACCTAGTGCATGCAGTTAGCGTCGGAGGCTCGCACAGCCCGCCACCACGGTTATTCCCGCCTTGTAGGTTTGCCGGGACTTGCCGCCCCCCAGCTGCCTTCTTCACCAGGTACGCTAGTTTTCCATGGGTCGGAAGTCCGGGAAGCTGGAGGCGCGGCGGCTGCGGCCGAGCCCGGACTCCACGGGCCGAGCCCGGACTCCACCGGCCGACTCCACGGGCCGAGCTCGGACTCCACGGACCGGGCCCGGCAGTGGCGGCAGACCAGCCCAGAGCGCCCAGAGTCAAAGATCATGGCTTACCCACGGTCACCGCCGACTCCGCAGGCCGGAGACAGGCCGCAAAGGGCTTCCCGCGTGACAGCGGCCCGGGGACGGCCGAGCCAGGGTCGGGTCAGGCGGCCTGGGAACCGGACCGGAGCTCTGCGGAGAGCGCGTTCTGTCGCTTTGGCGTTGTGTTCTTTGGTTCCTGGCTCAGTCTGCGACTCTGTTGACCTTTCCCGTGTACAGACCTGTTTTTATTTTGTTGTGTTTAAGTTTATTTCAACAATAAAAGAGAGTGGGAAATGAAGGCTCAGTTTTTTTCATTGGTAAACGAGAATCGTAATGCGATTATGGTAAGGCTTAAACTAAGAAGTTAACTAGTTTAGTAAATGGGGAAACGCCTCACAAAAATGGTTAGGTGTATTTCTGCTTTGACAAAGAAGGAAGGGGGACCAGCAGATGGCGTAATGGTTACGTCGCTGGACTCCCACGTAGCCGACCGGGGTTCCAGTTCCAGTCCCAGACCAGGCGGTTTCAACCTCACGCCTAGAGCGTGTGCGTTTGTGCCCAAGATCCTAAGAGCAGAGTGTGAAGCCGTCCTCTCGGAGCGGTGATTTCTCGCTGTCACTTTCCCTTCGTCTCTCTGGCGAGTGTATGCGCCCTGTAGCAAAAATCTCACACACAAAAAAGAGGGAGTCATATTTTGTACTGTTTCATTCCTTAACTGATGACCATTCATAGGCATTCATGTAATGGTTGATTTTTTACATAGTAACTCAGGGAAAAGAGAGTGTCGATATTACCGTTTTGTAAATGGCTACCTTATTAAAGCATGGACAAGATAGCTTATGACACCATTAGCCAAGATTGGAGAAGACAAATGGAGCAGGTTTGCTAAGGGAAATTAAGGTTTTGGAAGGATTTTGGTTGGAGGAGCTGCAGTAACAACTGTATTTATTAGACAAAGACCCCTGTATATTTTTAACTCTGGAGAGAGATGTCTGGGAGAGGGAGACAGATAGAGGAGAAATAAAGATTGATTTGAGAGACCTCATACAGGTGGATTTCAGTCATAGAATTTCATAATAGGTTAACAGATCTTGAAAGATGGGTGGAAGTGTAGTTTGAATACACATCTCATATTATAATTTCCATTTGGGAAAATGGAACCCATGTTCAAAAAACACAATACAGAAAGAGCCCAAGATTTTTATATTTATAAGAAGGTTTAAATACTTTAGGAACACTGGGGCCAGCAAGTGGCAAGGTAAAGGCTGCAGGACTCCCACATGGCCTACCAGGGGTTGGAGCTGCCAAACCTAGAAGCTTGCTTTCTCACTTTCTCTCTTTCTCTCTGGTGAGCATTTGTGCCCTATAGCAAAGTTAAAATAATAATAATAAATAAGTCTTTAAAAAAGAAAAGTTGAGGAACACTGATACAGAATACAGGTAAAGTCATGGGAAGAAATGAAATTGCCCAGGAGAGCGTATGAAATACAAGAAGTGATAAGCAGAGGGTGATTTAGTAATGCAAGAATTGGGAAGAGAACTGAGAAGAAAATTGAAGTCACAGAATTGAAAATATTGGCATCATGTGGGCTTCACTTAACTATATGGCTTTGGATAATTTGAGCCTCATATTTAATCTATACAAAGGGGGTAAGAAATACTTTTCAGAGCTTTTGTGAGAATTAAATGGAGTTTTGAAAACTTAATTAGTACAGTGCCCGACACAGAATAAGAGTTCAATAATTGCTGTCATTCTGGTGAACTGTGCACATCTCTTCTATCACCAAGAAAGTTTTAAAAGCCTAAGACTTGAAAAGTAAACCTTTGTCTCTGGTGTCTAAGATGTCATTGGTTTCATTGATGAAAATTTCCGTAGATGGTAAAGGTAAATACAGGTGGAATTCCTTATCTGAAAAGCTTCGGATCAGAAGTATTTTGGATTTCAGATATTTTTTTTCAATTTTGAAATATGTACACGTATATAATGACATGTCTTAGGTATGGGACCCAAGTCTTGACACCAAATTTATTTATGTTTCATACACATGTTATATGCATACTCTGAAGGTAAATGTATACAGTATTTTTGTATTGTATTTTGAATACAACTATTCACATGAGGTCAGGTGTGGAATTTTCCACTTGTGTCACATTGGTACTCAAAAACATTTAGATATTGAGCATTTTGAATTTTCTGATTAAGGATGCTCAACCTGTACTAGATAAAAATGATGGACTTTTAAGTTCGGACAGGTTGCATGCACTATTGCAAAGAATTTGCCAGTGTAGGGAAGTACGTATAGTGATAGGAAGGGAAAATAGAGTCATTGGGAGATTTAGAGTTTTTATTGGAGGATATATAAAATGAAAGTCCATTTTACATTCTAGTAAAAGATAAATTTACTGTAAAAGCAAAGACATTTCATCCTAGGCTTAGACTCTCCCTTGATGCACTGTAGGTGATAATTCTAAGCTGTGAATAAGTAGTTTTCTTTTTTCTCATATCGAATTTTATTTGTTGTTATTATTTATTCCTCACTTTTGCAGAGAGAGAGAGAAAGCAAGCTGCCAGGTCTGGTATTCAAACTGCAGTTGGCAATGTGGGAGTCCCGTGCTCTAACCACTTCGCCACCTGCTGGCCCTAGTAATTTCCTTATATCATCCAAAGTTAGTTTAAAAAATAGTCTTGGAACCCAAATAGTTTGGTAGCCACAGAAAAAAGAACTTGGTCATATATCTCTCTGTACAATATGAATAGAAATTTCCCTACCTATCTGTTAATATATGTCTATTGAAAAGAGAATGAGGTTTATGTTTGTTTGTTTTGTAAAGAGAGTTTTGCTATAGGTTGATTGTGCTAGCCAGAGAGAGACAGAGAGACAGAAAGTGAGAAATCGCCCCCTGGGGGGGAGAGGGGATTGCCACACCTCAACCCCTTCTCCTCCATTTTTCCTCTTGAGATCTTGAGGATGTGTGATTTCAAGCTGCTGGATCCACAAATAATGCCTGGCTTGAGTTTAAGGTGCTGCATCCAGGACTCAAACTGGGGTCTACTATGTGAGGGTCTAGCAACATAACCATTATACTATCTGCTGGTCTCTTTTTAATGTTTTTTTAAGAATTATTTTATCCAACTTTATTTATTTATAATTATTTAATTTTATTTATTACTTTTTTTATTTGATCAGAGAGAGAGAGGGAAAGTGAGACAGCAAACTGCCAGGTCCAGGACTTGAATCGTGGTCTACTATGTGGGAGTTCAACACCTTAATCTGCATGCCACCTGGCAGCCCCCCCAGCTTTATTTGTTATTATCAATACTCAGTTTGACCAAAGAGAGGCACAGAGAGAGAGGGAAAGTGAGAAAGCAAGCTGCCAGTTCTGGGACATGAACCATGGTCAGTTGGCTATGTGGGATTCCAGTGCCCTTAACCACCATGCCACCTGCCTATGTAAAATGAGGTTTATGTTTAAGCAGATCTTGAAAGTGTGCTTGAAAAGAGTCACTAGGATAAATGGTATCCATTCAAGAAGAAATGAATTTGGGCAGGATTATTTGTGGTAAGAAGGTTGGTTAAAGGGTTCTTTTAAGCAAAACTGGAAAATAGCAGAATTGTGATCCAATTAAATGAACATCTGGCAGTGCACCAAAAGAAATACCTTTCGTTTAGTACTGGCCCTTTAGTTGGGTAATTTTGACCTTGGACAAATATTAACCTTTCTATGCCAGGATTTCCTCATCTGTAAATGAAGATCATACTGGTCAGTCCGTTCCACAACTTCTTGTGATTACCAAATTAAGACCTAATCTGCTTTTCAGATACCTCTCACATAGGTAATATATATATTTTCAAAAATTCTAGAGTGTATACAAATGAATTCTTCTGTAACATTTATCACTTTCTTCTTCCTTTTGCTTAAGTCTTTCTACCTGGCCAGCCTTGTTCTTTTACCTGAATAGAAAACTTGGATTCAGCATTTGTCTTGGACTCATTTGGGGCCTTTAATAGTATTTTTTCCTGTTTAATTCGTTTGCCAATTGTTGCTATGTTATATTTTAAAACATGTTCTGTTCCTGCTTTTTAAAATTTAATTATCACATTTTATAGCATGGTGAATTGGAGAGCATAAGATTTTTCTTAGGTGAAGTTCTTAGACAGGCTAAGCATATGAGAGAGGAGGATTAGTTGGTGGCTTTGTCACTGAAGTCCATGTCTCAGAGGAAGGTATACTGGCAAACAATGGTAAATTCAGCATTATCAAGTTCTTGAACACATGTAAATAAAAGATCAAAAATGGGGAATAAGCAAGACAGGAGTATTCAGTATTTGAGAATAGATCCCCCTGAGACAACGTAATTCGGAGGCTGGTATGGCACCAATAAGAGCTGTTAATGGATAATGAACTGGTTCAGAGGTTAAGATATAACTTAAATTTCAGTTGAAATTGCAAATTCCTTTAAGGTAGTGCTAAACACATACTGGTCATGACCATAAAACAATTTGATCTAAATTGCAAATTCCTTTAAGGTGGTACTAAAGGTGTATTTAGTCATGATCATAAAACAATGTACATACCTACACTACTTTCTACTTTTCTTTTGTACTGATTGAGCACAGTGTGCTGCACCAAGTTAGACTCGTGCACTATACAGCCCATTAAAGTATCATGTAAATTCTTAAAATTTCTACTTCTCTTAATAATCCACATGCAATAAAATATACTTACTTTAAGCATACATAATGAATTCTAACAAATATGTATATCCATGTAACTGTCCCTCCCAGTCAAGAACCTTTCTGTTATCTTAGGAGAATACTTCATACTTTTTTGTTCAATCTCCTTTCTCCTGCCAAAAGTAACTACTCCTCTTATTTCATGGACTAGAGCATAATGAAAATGAAATAATATAACATATATTTTAGATCATAGTTATTTTGTGTTCCAGTGTCTTTGTGATTCCCTTATAGTATTCCATTTATCAGTAGCTCATTCTTTTTCATTGCTGAGTAGTATTCCATTGAATGACTATACCAACATTTATCTATTAGTGTTACTATGAAGATTTGTGTATACAAGTCTTTTTTTTTTTGATTGCTACTTCTCTTTTTCTTGGAATCACCTGAAAATATGTAAGTGAAGGTTTAATACTATGAGAAACTACTGAAATTTTTAACACTCCCTCCAGTGGTATATGAGAGTCCCAGTTGTTACATAAACATCCTTGTTACTTATGGCATGAGCTGATATTACATGTAGATCTTTTTCTCTAGTTGAGAGTAAATTCATATAACATTTTTGAAGTGTACAGTTTAGTGGATTCTAGTATATTAGCAATGTTATGCAACCATCAACACTATCTAACTGTAAACCATCTTCAACATAACAAAAAAGATACTTAGTACCCATTAAGTACTCATTTTTATTTTCCACTCTTCCCATCACATGGCAATCACTAGTCTGTTTTCTGTCTCTAGCTAGCTACTTATTCTAGTCATTTCATGTAAATAGAATCAAAATTTGTGGGTTTTCATGTTTGCCTTTTTTTATTTAGTATGTTTTCAAGGTTAATCTATATTGTAGTGTATATCAGTCCTTTATTTTTTATGGTTAAATAAAGTTCTCTTGCAGGGTTATACCACATTTTACATATACATTTGTCAGTTGAACATGTGGTTTGCTTCTACTCCTGGCTATTATGAATAACAACACTCTGAATATTTGTATACTAGCTTATTCTATGAATGAGATAGACAGATACAGCACCCTGACAGTGTACTAGTGCTACATTCTGCTCCAACCCCACCTCCCCATGTGGATCTGCCTCTCATCATGTTACATTTTAGTGTTGTACCACTGTCTGGACCAATACAGGTAGGTATTTTTGACAAGGCCTCACTGAGTTGGGATCCTCCTATCCCAGCCCCCCAATTACATAGCATTACAATAGTATAACAGTACCCTCTGTATTCAGGTTGGTCTAAGAACCAAACCTGTACCTCTCATGCAACTTCCAGTCTCCCAGCCAGTGGCACTATTTGTGAACCACTTTCACTGGGCCACTTTGTGGTTTTGATTTTCATTTCCCTGATGAGTAATGATACTGAGCATCTTCTCATGTACTTACTGACCATTAGAATATCCTCTTGAATATCTATTCAGGTTCTTTGCACATTTTTTGAATTGCTTATCTTTCTGTTAAAGAGTTGAAAGTGTTCTTTATAGATTTTGAATATTAGACTCTTAACAGATATATGATTTACAAAATTTTTCTTCCATTGTGTGGAGTCTCAGTTCCATTGCAGTGATATATGTCTGTCTTTCTGCCAATTCTAATCTGTTTTAATTACATAGCTTTTTAGTCAAATTTGAAGTTGGAAAGTCTGAGTCTCACAGATTTTTTTGTTCTTTTCACATATTGTTTTGCTCAAGGGTATCATGAAATTCCATGTGAAATTTAGGATCTGCTTGTACATTTCTGCAAAAAATAAAAAGTTGAAAATTTGGTAGCAGTTGCATTGAATTTGTAGATTATTACCATCTTAGGAAAATTATTTGTTCCAATTTATGAAATTGTATTCCCATTTATTTAGATTATCTTTATATTCTTAGCAGTTGCCTGAGATGGAGAGTTGCAATTAACAGTCTATTTTGGATTAATACTAACATAATTTCAGTAGTTTACCACATTTGCTCTTATACAGCTCTGTTCTTCCCCTACCTTCATGCTATTGTTGTATACAGATTACATTTTTATATATTGTGCCCATCAACACAGATTTACTTTACTGTCTTTATGTAGTTAGCTTTTAAATGAGGAAGAAAAGGAGTTGCAAACAAAAAATACATTTATATTTTTAAAAATACTTACCTATGTTTTTACCTTTGCTAGTACTCTTTGCTTCCCTGTATGTATTCCAGTTACTCTCTAGTGCCTTTCTTTTTAGCTTGAAGGATTCCTTATAGTATGTCTGGTAGGACTAATCTGCTAGTGATAGTTTCTCAGTGATGTTTTATCATTTTTGTCCTATTCAAAAGGAACTCAAAGAATTATTACTAGCTGACAATAAAAAACAACTCAATTAAAAAATGGACAAAAGATTTAAATAGGTGTTTTTCTAAAGAAGATATTTATATGACAAATTACACCTGAAGAGATGCATGGCATCATTTTCCATAGGAAAATGCAAAGTAATATCTTAATGAGATACTACTATTCAAATGTAATTACAGCATACTCTCATGGATAATTTTTTTTTTTTTAAATGGGCCAGCCCTGTAGTTGGTGGTTAAGAGAACCAGATCTCACATGGCTCACTGTGACACTGGTTGACTGGAAAATATGTTGGGTGCATGTCCGGGTGTGCCCAACATCCATAAAAGATAGAAAAATGGAGAAGGGATTGCAGTGTGATCACTCCCCATCGTGGGGGAGGAGTGCTTCTTCACCCCTACCTCGTAAGTGCATTTGCTCTCTGACAATTAAAAAAAAATTTAAATACAATTAAAGAGAAAAATCTGACTATACCAAGTGTTAAATATGTGGAACAACTGAAAGTTGCCTATGGTGCTGGGTGGAATATAAAATTATAGAACTGTTCTGGAAAACATTTTAACAATTGATTATAAAGTTAAACATACATTTATTATTTGTTCCAGCTATTCTACTTACTTCTTTTTTTTAAAGAATTACTTTATTTAACTTTAGTAATTTATTTATTTTAATTTGACCATAGAGAGTCAGAGCAAGAGAGAGAGAGAAAGGGAAAATGAGAGAGCAAGCCACCTGGTCCAGGACTTGAAACATGGTCGGCCATGTGGGAGTTCAGCACCCTTAACCACCACGCCACCTGCTACCCCCCTATACTTACTTCTTTTTTTTTTTTTTTTGTAGAGGTTTTTGCTACAGGGCGTGTGTGCTCACCAGAAAGACAGAGACAGAGAGACAGAAAGCAAGAAGTCACGCCCCAGGGGGGATGGCCACACCACAATCCCTTCTCCTCCATTCTCCTCCCGGCATCTGGGACACGCACGCACACGCGCCCAGCGTGAGTTTAAGCCACCGGATCCTGGACTCAAACTGCGGTCAACTACATGGGAGTCCAGCGACATAGCCATTACACCAACTGCTGGTCCCTCTACTTACTTCTTTTCTTGAGACTTAAATAGATACTAATAGCCTCCCTTATTTGTACTAGCCTCCAACTGGAAATAATTCAGATTTCCATCAACAGGTGAGTGGATAAAGAAACTATAGATGGCCAGCCCTGCAACACAGTGGTTAAGCATTGTGCAGAGGGAGCCTAATCCCACATAGTCAATTGCAGTTTGAATCCTGGCCTCAGCAGCCACACTCTGGACCTATGTGCCATGCATTCTCAGAATCCTGACAGGATGGAGAAATGTAAAAAACAAAATATAATCACAACGTACTCTCTGACTCCACACTAAATAGCATTTACATCATTATAATATGGCTACAAGGGTATATAAATATAAATATAAATATATATATATATATATATATATATATATTTTAACATTTAATCATTGTATGTTTTTACAGCATACAATATGGGTTCTCAAAGCATAAATGCATTATTGTCAAGCAAGTCAAAGATATTACCATACACATTTGTTTATTTGTTTGTTTTTAGAGAGATTTTTGCTATAGGGCACGTGTGCTTGCCAGAAAGACAGAGAGAGACAGAGAGACAGAAACTGAGAAATCACCCCTGGGGGATGACCACGCCGCAATCCTTTCTCCTCCATTCTCTCCGAATCTTGGGCATGCACACACACATGCCCAGCATGAGTTTAAGCCACTGAGTCGAGGACTTGAACCATGGTCAACTACATGGGAGTCCAGTGACATAGCCATTACACCAACTGTTGGTCCCTGAGTGTTTTTTTTTTTTCTTTTTAGATATTACCATACACATTAACTTTCCATTCTTGTGTCAGTATTTTTTTCCCTGAGTTCCTCCCTCCCATCTGCAACTGTCCATCCCCTCCTATACATACTCTGGTATCTACACTGCTGTTTCTGCCATTATATAATATTTTCCAGTCTTTCAGCTTCTGCCATAAAGTGTAGACATTTGGTATACATGAGTGGCAACATACAAAATTTGTCTTTCATAGTCTGACTTGTTTTGCCTAGCATTGACTCTTCTGTATTCACCAATTTTGTTATCAGATAACAGTATCTCATTGTTTTTTTATGGCTGAGTAGTATTCTGTAGTGTATGTTTGCCACATTTTTCAATCCAGTCATCTGTTATTGACCACTTAGGTTGAATTTATATCTTAGCAATTGTGACTAGTGCTGCAGTAAACATGCATGTGGAAATGTCTTTCTGATAAAGTGTTTTCTTATCCTTAGGGTAAAAACTCAAGTGGTTTTTACTGGTGCTGGGTGGAATATAAAATTATAGAACTGTTCTGGAAAACATTTTAACAATTGATTATAAAGTTAAACATACATTTATTATTATGGGAATTCTATTTATAGGTCTTTAAGGAACTTCTGTATTGTTCTCTATAGTGGCTGTACTCATTTGCATTCCTACCAGCAATGTAGGAGGGTTCTTCTTTCACAACTGTCCTTTATTTTTTTGATCAAAGCCATTCTGACTGGGTTTAAATGATATCTCAGTGTGGTTTTGATTTGTATTTCTCTTATGATAAGAGATGTTGAACATATGTCCTTTGGCCATTTGTAAGGCCATTTGGAACGTTGTTCAGCTCATTTGCCCACTTTTTAGTTCAGAGTTATAGTATGCACAATCACACCTGGTATATTCAGGTTAGCTCAGATATGTACCTGTGTGCCACCGTGGCTGGGTTTAACTCTTTATAAATTTCTTTTTTAAAATTTAAAAAAAATTTTTAATATACATAATTTTATTACAAAATTGGAAAAAAAAAAACCCACAAACTGCCACATCCTAAAAAACCCAAAATTTACTATTGATACCAATTCCTATGAGTGTGTTGTACTACCATACACAAGTCAAGAAATTAAACCATTAAATATTAAGGAACATTCAACATCATAAGCTAAAAATCTAACTATGTAGTAGCCCCTCAAAAGGCTATAACCTGCATTCTTAAAAAAGTATTTTCTCTACAAAGAATCTTAATGGCTATACAAAAATCTGTACAGTTTTTATACTGAAGCTAATATTGAGCTGCACTTGAATTCACATTCTTAGCAAAACAATTGCCTGAGCATACACACACATTCCACACACATCATTAAGGATAGCCATTTATTCTTCATCTTCATCTTCTTCCTCCTCATCATCTTCCTCCTCCTCCTCTTCCTCATCTTCTGGTTCATTCTTTGAGCCTGGTGGCCTGCCAGGGCCCTTCTTTCCTGCTTCACTTTTGCCCTTGGCACAGTATGCAGCAATATCCTTCTCATATTTCTCCTTTAGTTTAGCCACTTTCTGTTCATATGGTTGTTTATCTTTGGCTGACTGTTCAGACACATTTCACCCATTTGTTTTGCAGTATCCCCAATGGACAGGCCTGGATGTTCACTTTTGATCTTTGGGCGATGTTCAGAGCAAAACAGGAAGAGGGCAGATGGAGGCCTTTTCGGAGCATTGGGATCCTTTTTCTTTCCCTTCTTAACACCTTTGGGATGGACGTAATTCTTCATCTCCCTGTCATAACCAGCTTTGTCACTTTTTGCCATATCTTCAAACTTCGACTTTTCCCTTGCAGACATGGTCTTCCATTTCTCCAAACATTTCTTGGAGAATTCGGCGAAATTGACCGAAGAGTCTGGGTGTTTCTTCTTGTGCTCTTCCTGGCAGGTCTGCACGAAGAAGGCATACGAGAACATTTTGCCCTTCGACTTGTTGGGGTCTCCTTTGCCCATGGTGACAGACAGCATCTACCTGGTATGAGCTCTCCTCAGAGTCCTGCAGAGCGGCTGGATCTGACAGTGAAGCTTCTTCCCCAGGGCTCCAGCGTGAACTCTCTTTATAAATTTCTTTGTCCCTGGTGTTCTCTTTTAGCCATAGAAAACAGACTAAACATGTAACCATTGACATTTCTAAACAATAGTAGAGAGGGTGAACTTACTCTACCAAATATAAAGACCTATGATTCAATTAATGCTATGTGGTATGGTTCAAGTATAGGTTGGTTGACCAATAGAATAGACTAGAACAGATTAGAACAGAATAGAATAGAATAGAACAGATCAGAACAAAATAAAATAGAGTCTAAAAAAAGTTCTACACATGAATGGAACTTAGCTTTAATGTAGTAGTGTTTGATTTTAGAAGAGAAAGTTGGGGAACTTAATTATTGGAGCTGAAGGAAATAGATAAGAGTTTTCACATGGAAATAGGTGAAATTGGATACCTGCTTCACATGCTATTAAATAAGAAGTAAAACAAAAAAAAAAAAAAAAAAGAAAAATGAAAACAAAACCAAAAACTCCTATGTGGATTAAGGACTTAAAATTTGTCAATAGCAAACCTTTAAAAATTTAGGGAAAAAATATAGGTAAATATTTTTTATGATCCTTGAATAGGGAGAGATTGCTTTAGAAAGTCATAAATAATTTTTATAAAGGAAAAATTGATAAATTTGGCTTCATTAAAATCAAGAACTTTAACACCTATTTTACACAAGACACAAAAATCAACTCAAAATAGATTGAAGACTTAGAAGACTGAAAGTATTAAAATACCTGGGGGGCCAAATGATTAATGCAACAGTAATACTACTGGATCCACTTGGGAAAGGTTCTGAATTTCCATTCTTGGACCTCTTTGCACATGTCCAGCACATGGCATGCACACCCATGATCAAGGCCAGCTGAAATGGGAGGTGGATCAAGGTGTGATGACCCTGTTGGTACCTGTCTCTCTTTCATGGAAGAAATAAACTTTATAACAACAGCAAAAATCTAGAAGAAAACATAGGAGAAATTAAACAGGAAAACATGTAGGAAACCTTTATCACAGTGTTCTTTGCAATGATTTCTCAAATATGACACTAAAAGCACAGGCAGCAGTAGCAGAAAAATGGGATTATATCAGATTAAAAGCTTCTGTACAGCAAAGGAAACAGTAAGAGTGACGACAATTTAGGGAAAAGAGGAACATACTTGAAAACCATATATTTGACATGGGACTCAAATCCAAAATACTAAGGAACTCAACTGGCAAGAAAATAACCCAATTTAAAAATGGAACACAGACTTAAATAGACATTTCTCCAAAAGTGCACAAATGACCAACAGGTAGATGAAAAAAATGTTCAACATTATTAGTCATCAGGGACTTGGAAATCAAAACTTCAATGAGAGATGACCTTATATCTGTTAGTGTGGCCATTATTTAAAAACAACAACAAAGGAGAATGGAGAAGGGACTCCTGTGTGGCCATCCCGCCTGAGAAGGAGATTTCTCACTTTCCCTGTTTTTGCCTCTCTCCAGTAAGTACACATGCCCTGTGACCAAAAAAAAAGCAGATGCTATAGAAAATGGTATGAAGTTTCCTCAAAAAAATGAAAAACAGAACAACCAGCGATCCTGCTTCTGTTTATCCAAAATAAGTGAAATCAGAGATCTACATTCCCAAATTCACTGCAGCATCAATTGCAATGAATTCTGCTAAAATTGAAGAAAAAACAAACATCAAATTTGTGACAAAGCTTGAATGAAATAATAATGACATCAATGATACTTTACAAAAAGTTTATGAGGACAATAACACAAATCAGCAGCATACAGATGAAAACCTCATTTTAAGAGACAAAGGTTAGGGACCAGCAGTTAGCGTAATGGCTATGTCGCTGGACTCCTACGTAGTCTACCGCGGTTTGCGTCCCAGACCCGGTGGCTTAAAACTTACGCCAGGCGCGTGTGCGTGCATGCCAAAGATCCTGAGAGAATAGAGGAGAAGGGATTGCCGCGTGGCCATGCCCTCTGGGGGGTGATTTCTCACTTTCTTTCTCTCTATCTCTCTTTGTCTGTCTGGCAAGCACACACACTCTATAGCAAAAGCCTCTCTAAAAATAAATTAAAAAAAAAGACAAAGGTGAGATGATGATGCCTGTTGTAGCAAACCATCCACATCAGTTTGCAAGGGAAAAAATTAATTTTGTTCATGCCCTAACTGAAGTGGACCAGGAGTTAAAAGAAACAAAAGCTAACACCAAAGACAACTCCATTGGTTTAGCTTACATAGTTCTAACTGAAAAATTAAAATTGACCAAACTTTCTAATCAATGGGGAACAAAATTGTTGCACCCAGATCTGTAGGTTAGAGCATATCTTTCAATGGAAATTTTAAACATCTGGGATGAAGATCCTGAAGCATTTCTTGGAAGACTTATAACAGGAAATGAAACATGGATTTACTGGTACAATTTGGAAGACAAAGCACAGTCAGAGCAGTGACCACCAAGAGATGGAAGTGGCCTAGTCAAAACTAGACAGTCAAGAGCAAAGGTCATGGCAGTAGTATTTGGGCATGCTGAGGAATTTTGCTTACTGAATTTCTGAAGGGCCAAAAAACAGTAACACCTTCTTAACAGAGTGTTAAAAGAAAGCCAAAGCTTTGACAGAAAAATGCCTAGAAAAGCTTCACGAGGTAGTCCTTCTGCACCATTAAATGTCCCTGCTCATTTCTCTCATCAGAAATGGGCAATTTTATGAATTTCAGTAAGAAATCATTAAGCTTCCATATTACAGTGCTGATTTGCTCCTAACTTCTTTTTGTTTCCTAATCTTAAAAAAAAAAACAAAAAACAAACAAACAAACAAACAAACAAAAAACTTTAAAGTGCAACCACTTTTCTTTACTAAATAATGTAAAAAGAACTTAAATTCCCAGGACCCTTCGTTATTGAGGGATGAGTAAATGGCTGGTTTGATGCATATGGAAATACCGGTTTTGTTGTTTATTTTACTATAGGGCATGTACACTAGCCAGAAAGAGACATAGAGATAGAAAGTGAGAAATCACCCCCCCGAGGAGATGGCCATGCCACACTCCCTTCTCCATTCTCCTCTTAAGATTTTGGGCATGCACTCACATGTGCCCGGTGTGAGTTTTAAGCTGCTGGGTCTGGGACTTGAACTGTGGTTGACTACTTGGGACTCCAGCAACATAACCATTATGCCATGTGCTAGCCCCAGATTATTGACGTTCTGAAGATTCCTTTATTCTAGAACATGTCTTTCTCCTCTGCTATCTTATTTTCCTCTACCTTCCTTTGACATGAAGAAACCAAGACAATCATATTATACTTTGCAGGTTAGAAATTCTGTCATTTTTGTGATATTACTTTGTTGCTGTAGTATCTGAATTGGAAGTTAGATCTAAAACTTGTTTAGGTTCAGATTAAAGTATCTTTCCTCAAAAAAACACTTCATACTTGATGTTGGATATTTAATTTTATGTTGCAGGTTCAAGTAATTGTTGCACTATAAATGATGCCAAGATTTATCACTGTATTCAGGTTCTAGAGCTGTTTTTGTTTGTTTATGTTTTTACTTTTTAGGTTTTTGGCATAGGGCACATATGCTTGCTGGAGAAAGACAGTGAGAGAGGGAGAGAGGGAAAGTGAGAAACCACTCCCTAGCGGGAATGGCCATACTGCAATCTCTTCTCCATTCTCTTTGGATTTTGGGCACCCACACACTTGCTCCTGATGTTTCAAGCCATGGTTTCCAGAATAAGAACTGTGATCGACCATGTGGGAGTTACAGCCTTGACTATTCAGCCACCTGCTGGCCCCTTGTTTGTTTTTAAAGCAGAGTACAATATAGTAGCTAGAATATCATGAAGTTTTTGTGAAAATACTTTGATAACTGTAATGTGTGCATTCGTGGTGCACTCTTCATATTCCTCAAAACTCTTAAGAGAACACAGTAAATATTTATTGATTGATGTTTTAAAGTTTTTATATCCTCTTTTAGACTTATCCTTCCCTTTCCTGTGTGAAAAGATAAGACAATTACTTCCTTTTTTGCATTACAGATTTTCAGTTACTGATGTTAAAAACGGTAAAATATTGGAGCATAGAGTTGAGAAAAAGACTTAAACCAGGTAGGTAAATTATAAAGCTCTAAGGAAACAATAAATGTGCCATTCATTTTCATAAGGGACATTATAGACATAATCAACAAAATTAGATTATGTACTGTATGGTATTATATCAAAATTAAGTTTCCAAAATTTCATAATTATACTGTGTTCATATAACAGAATATTTATGGTGAAGGGATATGATAAATGCAACCTACTTTTGAAAGGTTCAAAAGGCATATGTCATATATAATGTAAGAAAGAATTTAGTTAAGTTGTAGATCAGTAGGAACTCACATTACATGCACATACACATATGTACATATCATATATTAATATACACACATATACATATTTATGTGTACATAGATATTTCCAAAGATGACACCCATATGTTGCCAGTGGTTATTTTGAATAGTGAGTTTATACATGATTTTAATACTCTTTGTATTATATAACTTTTATTTATTTATTTATTTTTTAGTTTTTTCCATAGGGCATGTGAAAGAAGAGAGACAGAAGGAGAGAAAGTGAGAAATCACCCCCCCCAGGGGGGATAACCATACTACAATCTCTTCTCCATCCTCCTCTCAGAATTTTAAGCATGTACACATACCAGTGTGGTTTCCAAGCCACTGGATCTGGGACTAGAACTGTCGAATCCAAGCACCTTAACCACCATGCCACCTGCTGGCCCCGTATTCTATGACTTTTAAAGAATATGTGTAGTTATTCTCACCAAATTTTTAGAAGTTAATGCTTATTACTAAGGTTATATACTTTTATGCCTATGTAACAAAATTTGATATTGTAGTGGAAATAGTGCTATATTTGCTGTTACTAAGCTATAGCAGACCAGGTGTCCTAATAATGTTTGTGAAACTGAATTCATGAATGGTGTGACTTGGTCAGCTGCTTTCATTCTGCTATGTGGTCTTTTTCCTTACTCTCTCTTAACTGTGTAACAAATGTGATGCTGCTCACACAGCTTAGCTGAAATGTATTACCATTTTGGAAGATCAGAGGACATGTTCTATTTATAACAGTTGTATAGTACTTTTGTATGTAGCAGTTATGTGTTTACTTTAGATAGTGGTCCAAAATGTGCTTTCATTCTGATTATTGTTTTTGCAGTTTATTTAATTTTAAGCAATTCTGAAGGCATTTTCCATTAAACTTTTATATTTTATTTTTTTAACAGATTTTTCTTTAACTAGTTAAAAATAATGGATCCTGAAACGGAAGGACCGCAGATTATCAAAGTGACACCCCTTCAACAGATATTTGCCTCTTGTACTGGAGCTATACTGACATCACTAATGGGTAATATTATATTACTGCTATAAATAGTGTAACCTTGAATAAATTAGTGATTCTGTTGGATTGTCAGGAAAGTCATAATGCATTTTTGCATAGAAAAGTATGTCATGACTTTCCTGATGACCTAATATTTCAGTTTTGTTATTTAGGAAATAATACTATTTATGCTTCATGAATTCCAATATTCCTTTAACAGCATAATAAATGGAAAAGAACCCTGGATAGAGGATCAAAAGATTTGAATTTTAGTCACTTGCCATTCTCAGGGTAAACACACTTGGGTATAGTTCCTACTTTCTGAACTTTATTTTTTTCATCTTTGAATTTAAGGGCTTTAGATATAGATCAGGAATTCCTTGAGGATTACCTATCAACATTAAACTTTTTTTATAAGAGAGATTTTTTTGCTATAGGGCACATGCACTCATCAGAAAGAGAGAGAAAGCCATAAATTGCACCCCCCAGAGGGGATGGCCATGCCACAATCCCTTCTCCTCCATTCTCTTAGGATCTTGGGCATGCACACACACGCATGTGCCCAATGTGAGTTTAAGCCGCCGGGTCCGGGACTTGAACCATTATTGGATTCGTGGGAGTCCAGCTACGTAACCATTATGCCTTCTGCTGGTCCCAACATTAAACTTTTATGATTGTATATTCCCTTTTAAAACAGAAAAGTGGCAGAGCCAGGAGATGGTGTAATGGTTACGTTGTTGGACTCCCAGGTAGTTGAGCACAATTTGAGTCCTGGACCTTGAAACATGCCAGGTGCATGTGCATGCATACCAAAAATCCTGAGAGGAGAATGGAGGAGAAGGGATTGCATTGTGGCCATCCCCTCTCGGGGGGAGGGTATTTCTCATTTTCTGTCTTTCTCTCTCTCCGGCAAGCATACATGCCGTATAACACAATTCTCTCACAATGATAATGCAGTGCTCTAAGAGGCTGACCAACATGGAAGGTTCATATCTAGATTCATATCCCAAGACTACCCTGAACAGGCCCAGCATCATGTGTGCTGCATGGTGGATCAAAGCAAGGGAACCTTGCTGGGGTGCCTGTCTCTCTCTTGGTCATGGAAAGAAGAAACAAAGAAACTTAAAAAAAAAAATAGAAAGCAAGAAGATAGAATAAAACAGTAGCATAACAAATAATGCAGAATTTGGAGAACCTATAGTAGCAACAGATACAATAATATTTTAAAAATTATTTGTTTATTTAAGTTCATTTGTTATTTTTTAATTTGACCATAGAGAAAGGGAAAGTGAGAAAGCAAGCCACCAGGTCTGGGATTCAAACTACGATCAGCCATGTGAGAATCCAGCACCTTTAACCACCACATCACCTGCCGACCCTGACAATAATACTTTTTATAATTACATATTTTTCTTTATCATTTTTATTTTTCTCACCAGAGAGCAAGACAGAGAGGGAAAGTGAGAGAGCAGTCTACCAGGTCCAGGACTCAAACTGCAGTTGGCCATGTAGGAGTCCAGTACCTCAACCACCATGCCACCTGCTGGCCCTACAAATAATGTTTTGCTTTGCTTGAATTAACAGCAGATGTCTTCTCTTAGTTACATTTTTCTATTTCTTATAGTCAGTTTCTTATAAGGGTAGTCAAATGATATGGTAGGTGATAGTTTAACATTTTAGTGATTTTTAAAGTTGATTAGTTTATTTTAATAAGATAACAAAGGATTAGAACAGACTATTTTATGATGTAGTGTCTTTTAAAAAACACTTCTAGGGGGAGCCAGCGAGTGTCTTGGTAGCTGAGGTGCTGGACTCCCCCATGGCTAACTGCAGTTCGAGTCCCAAACCTGGCAGCTTGCTTTCTCACTTTCCCTTTCTCTCTCTGTCTCTGTCTTTCTCTGGTCAAATTAAAAAAATGATAATAGCAAATAAAATTAAATAATAATTCCTATAAAACAAAGAAAAACACTTTGAGGACCAGCAGATGGTGGAATGGTTACATCGCTGTCCTTCCACATAGTCTGCCCTAGTTCAAGTCCCTGACCTGGTGACTTAAAACTCATGCTGGGTGCATGTGCATGCATGTCCAAACTCACAAGAGGAGGATGGAGAAGAAGGGCTGTGGGGTGACCATCTCCCCTGGGGGTGATTTCTTACTTTCTGTCCCTGTCTCTCCAGCGAGTACACGAACTGCATATAAAAATCTTAAAAACAAAACACTGCTACAGACCAGCAGTTTGCGTAATGGCTATCTCGCTGGACTCCCATGTAGTCGACCACAGTTCGAGTCC
The DNA here is from genome assembly GCA_026018925.1 of Tupaia tana. Taxonomy (NCBI): domain Eukaryota; kingdom Metazoa; phylum Chordata; class Mammalia; order Scandentia; family Tupaiidae; genus Tupaia; species Tupaia tana. Next base: position 62,040,120 of record JAKSZU010000003.1, on the reverse strand, counting down.
CGGACCCAGTGACTTAAACTCACGCCAGGCGCGTGTGCATGCGTGCCCAAGATCCTGAGAGGAGAATGGAGGAAAAGGGAATGCGGTGTGGCCATCCCCTCTGGGGGATGATTTCTCGCTTTCTGTCTCTGTCTCGCTCTGTCTTTCTGGCGAGTGCACACGCCCAATAAGAAATAAAGACCTCTCCAAAAAAAGAAAAAAAAACAAAACAAAACGCTGCTATATGCATGTAAGTGTGCATATTTGTAGGATACACTGATTTTTTTCTTTATAAGAATATAATGTGTAATGATTAAGTCATGGTTGGGCCAGCCCATGACATGGTGGCCTGATGGTTAAGATAACCTGATCCCATGGCTGACTATGTGGTTGGAGTTCCTGGACCCAGTGTCTTGAAAAAATATACCGAGTATGCATGCATGCTCAAAATCTCAACAAGAGGGAGAAAGGTAGGAGAAGGAATTATGATGTGACCATGCCCCAGAGGGGCAGTGCTTTCTTGCTTTCCCTTCCTCTTTCTAGCAAGTGTACCTGCAAAATTAAAAAGCAAAACAAAACAAAACAAAAAACAGAAACAAAAAGTGTTAATTAGTATTTCTATCATCTCAACCACTTGTCACTACTTAGTGTGGGGAACTAGGTTCTCTGAGATATGCGATAAATTGTTAACTATATGTTATAACATTAGAAATTGTCTTATCCATCAACTATCAATAATTTTGTTTCTAGTAGTCATTATTCTATCACTCCGCTTCCATCCTTCTTGGTCGTTCCTCAACTGTCTACTTCTTTATGGACTTCTTTTTTAAAAGAGAGATTTTTACAGTAGGGGGCATGCTCTTGTCAGATAGAGACAGAAAACAAGAAATCACCCCCCAGAAGGATGACCATGCTACAATCCCTTCTCTATTCTCCTCTCAGGAACTTGAGCACACATGCACATGCCCCTGGCATGACTTTTAAGTTGCCAGATCTGGGACTTGAACCATTCTTGCCTATGTGGGAGTCCAGTGACATACCTATTATGCTATCTGCTGGTCCCATGGACTGGTTTATTTTTTCCCTCCTGATAAGAGGGAGAACATGTGATATTCCTCTTTTTGTTCCTGACTTATTTCAATCAACAGTATCCTCCAGGGTCACCTGTTAAATGTCAAATGACAGGATTTTGGTTTTTTTAAGTGACTGAATAGTATTTCATTGTGTATGTATGTCATATTTTCTTGATCCATTTATCTGTTAATGGACACAGGTTGATTCTGTTATCTTGGCTATTGTGAATAATGCTTCAGTGAACATTGGGGCTCAAATACAGCTATGACATACTGATTTCCTTTCCTTTGACTGTATGCCTCTTAGTGGGATTGCCCAATCATATGGCTGTTCTATTTTTAGTTTTTTTGAGGGACCTTCATATTGTTTTCCATGATGGCTATACTAACTTACATTTCCAGCAACAGTATTAAAGAGTTCCCCTTTCAGAGCAAGTAGGTGGAGTGGAGGTTTTGGCGCTAGATCCCACATGGCCTGCTGAGTTATTCTAGTCCTGGACCTGACAGCTTGAAAATCACACCAGGTACATGTGTATGCATGCCCAAAATTCTGAAAGGAGACTAAAGGAGAATAAATTGCAGTGTGGGCATCCTCACTGGATAGTGATTTCTCACTTTCCCTCTCTCTGTGTCTGTCTCTCTCTCTGTCTTTGGTGAGTATAGGTGCCCTATGGCAAAAGTGGAAGAAAAAAAAAAGTAGTTCCCCTTTGTCTGCATCCTCACCATCATTTGTATTTTTTTGTCTTTTTGATAATAATCATTCTCACTGGGGTCAGATAATATCTCATTGTGATTTTGATTTGTTTTCATAGCAGTGCACATTTTTTTATAGGCTTGTTGATCATTTGTATGTCTTTTGAGAACTGTTTTATTTTTATTTTTATTTTTATTTTTATTTTTTTGCCATAGGGCATGTGCACTCTCCAGAGAGGAGAGAGACAGAGAAAGTGAGAAATCACCCTCCGCGGGGGATTACCACAACACATATATGCTTGTTGGTCATTTGGATGTCTTTTGAGAACTGTGTTTTTTGTTGTTGTTGTTGTTGTTTTGTTGTGTTTTGTTTGTTTGTTTGTTTTTTTCTTGCCATAGGGCATGTGCACTCTTCAGAGAGACAGAGAGAGGGAAAGTGAGAAATCACCCTCCAGGGGGATGACCACTCCACAGCCCCTTCTCTATTCCCCTCTCAGGATTTTGGGCACACACATATATGCAACTGGCATGATTCTCAAGCTGCTCAGTCCAGGACTCAACCCACGGTTGGCCATGTAGAAGTCCAGCACCTTAACCACTATGCCACTGGTGGCCCAAGAACTGTTTATTCACGTCATTTGCCTATTTTTTAAATCAGGTTATTTGTTTTTCACTGCTGAATTGAGTTTATTGTATATTCTGGTATTAATCCCTTGTCAGATGTAGTATGCAGATATTTTATTCCATTCTGTGGTTGTCTTTTCATTCTGTGATTGTTTCCTTCTTTGTTCAGAAGCTTTTTAGTTTGCTATAATCCCATTTGTCTGTTTTTGCCTTTTTGCCTGTATAGTGTGTTCAGGTCAGAATTTTAGGGTCATAAAGGACTTAGAGATCTTCTAAAATGATTTCTTTATTCTCAAGTATGGAAAAAACTTTCCTAACAACTATTTGGCATTTTTTTCTACTTGGAAAAAATATAGCATGTGTATTAAAATCATTTTCCTTTATTATACTGTTCTCAAATGAAATAACACAACCTGGTGCTGAAGGCAATTTATGATCTAGCCTATTCAAATTTTCATTACTTGCAACTTTTATTTTGATACAGGTAAATTTAACAGGTTAGTAAGACTAATAATGTTTGATTATTGATGACTCATAATACAAAGTTATTCTCAAATATTTAAACAGACTTTTGGAACTTTTATTCCTTACCTTAAAGTACATATTTTCTTATAAATACTAGTATTTTAGTTTTAATTCTAATGGAATTATAGTTGTAGAAATATTATTAGGGACAGTTTAATACTGGAGAATGAAGTAGTTACAGTCTGTTTTCTCACTGATCCTATTTCAATAAAATTCAAGGGCAGAGGCTGGCTCTGTAGATTGGGACTGCTCAAGAGAAGGTGGATCTCTCATGGCAACCACAGTTTGAATCCTTGACCCAGTCAGCCTGAAACACTCCAGGCATGTGCTATGACCAGACCCTATTAAGGATGTTCCTTTCTCTCTTTCTCACTTGCACACGCATGCACTGCATCATGAATAAATAAAACACATTAGAGGGCAGAAAATTAGAATGTTACATTTGAGACTACTTTAAGATAAGTAAGTTTACTCCATTAGCCATGAATAAGAGCATGAATTGCTATATTTTGTGTTCTTTAGAAAATGTCTATAATTTATAGATATCACTTGTTAATTGAAAATTATGTATCTTCATAGTAACACCTCTGGATGTTGTTAAAATTCGACTCCAAGCCCAGAACAACCCATTCCCCAAAGGTATGTGTACTAGTTACACTGAAAATACTATGCTATTGATACATTTTTATATTTTTATTTATTTTTTAAGGGTTATTTTATTTAACTTAATTAATTAATTTTTAATTTGACCAGAGAGGCGGGGAGAGAGAGAGAGAGAGAGAGTGAGTGAGAAAGCAAGCCACCAGGTCTGGGACTCAAACCACAGTTGGCCATTTGGGAGTCCACCACCCTTAACCACCACCTGCAGCCCCAGATTTACAAATGTTACCACATTAATTTTGGTATTACTAATACTCTTTTTGCTACTTTATTAAAATTAATTACTTCTTTACTCTCATGCAGAAACATTTTTCACCAATTATTGTACATGCTGAGGTGTAGATAGATAACATATATCATACATTTTACCATTTTTATGGATGCACTAATTAAAGTGGAAGATGATGATATATTTAGATATATACTTATAGGTAAGAGCAGAATTATACTTGTAAGAGACCTGAGGATCTACCTTCTTCCTTTGGCCAAGAGTTAATGCCTATCTGAGCTCATTTATGACAGTCATCCAACTGTTTCTTGAATACGATCATTGGAAATTCATTATTTTATTAGGCAGCTTTGTTAACTGCTGTATAACAGTTATTATTTTGATAAAATGGCAAAAATAGCAATTTCTTGGTAAATCTTTTTTTTGGAGAGGTTTTCGCTATAGGGCGCGTACGCTTGCCAGACAGACAGAGACAGAGAGGCAGAAAGCAAGAAATCACCCCCCAGGGGGGATGGTCACGCCGCAATCCCTTCTCCTCCATTCTCCTCTCGGGATCTTGGGCACGCACGCACACGCGCCCAGCGTGAGTTTTAAGCCACCGGGTCTGGAACGCGAACCGCGGTCGACTACGTGCGAGTCCAGCGACATAGCCATTACGCTAACTGCTGGTTCCCATTCTTTTACAACTTTTTAAAGATAATATTATTTAAAACAAATTTAAATAGCAGAAAGCAGCCTGGGCTGCTCTGATATAAATGCTCAGATATAAGTGCACTCTGTTGTATGCATAGTAATAAAATATGATGAACAGAAACTGTATTTCAAATTAATAAAAGGATAAATGGATTGTAGGAAGTGACTCAAAAGATAGTTTCCTACATATTTAAAGAAAGCCTTAAACGCAGAAGGAAACATTTAAACCTAAAACTCATTGGATTGTGTATGGTTGAGCAAGACTATTGAAGAAGACAATATTAGCATTAAGAGTGAATCCAATATATGGGAAGGAGTTATTATTAGGGAAAGTTACACTAAATTAGGTGGAAGATAAAAAAAAAAATGGTTAGGCCAAGCAATGTAAATATGGAATAGGGGACAAAACTAAAGCATTATTATACTGAGAATAACATTATTTTCCTTAATGTTTTGTCTGAATTTTCTTTGCATATTATAGATTTTTTTCTGGAGAAATAAGACATATGCACCCATGTTCTCTTTTTAAAGCACGTTTTTCTTTTTTATCTTCCCAGAATAAGCTAGAAGAATTTGTTTCTATGAACATTTTCTTCTTAAAGCTCTAAAAATATAAAATTCACTGATTTACTTCATTATTTTTTACAGCTGTGAGTTTAGAGCCTAGCCATATTACTAAGCATATTGAATTACTTATGAATATTATGTCCTAAAAAGTGGTGGGCTGGCCCCATAGCTCAACAATTGGAAGAGTTCAATTCCACGTGACAGACAGTGATTAGAATCCCAGCCCTGGAGGAACCAGCAGTTAGCATAATGGCTATGTCGCTGGACTCCCACGTAGTCAACAGCGGTTCACATCCCGGACCCGGTGGCTTAAACCCATACAGGGCATGTGTGCGTGCATGCCCAGGATCCCGAGAGGAGAATGGAGGAGAAGGGATTGTGGCATGATGATCCCCCCGAGGGGGTGATTTCTCGCTTTCTGTCTCTATGCCTCTCTCTGTCTGTCTGGCAAGCACACGCGCCCTATAGCGAAAACCTCTCAAAAAAGAAAGAAAGAATCCCAGCCCTGGTAGCTTGGGAGACATTCCAGGCGTGTATGCTGATGTGCCCAAGGTCTTGAAAAGGAGGAATGGAGGAAAAAGGATTACAGCATGATCACACCTTGCTGGGAGGTGCTTTCTCTCTTTCTTTCTCTATTTCTTTCTCTCTGCTCTCTCTTGTTCTCTGGAGAGCACATGTGTCCTCTGACAAAATTAATGAATGAAGTAATTAAAAAGTAAACACGATTACTGGTCTTTTTTTCAAGTTTTTCTTTTCATAACTTTTTAGACTTTTATCATAATTCTAATTTGTTCATGTATAAAAATAAAATAGTCATATGAAGTAATTGTTGACTGTTGGAATCTTCTTTATCAGGAAAATGTTTTGTATACAGTAATGGACTCATGGATCATCTATGTGTCTGTGACGAGGGAGGTGGCAAAGCATGGTATAAGAAACCAGGAAATTTCCAAGGAACATTGGTAAGGAGATAATATTATTTAGGATCACAGTATGTTTTTCATTTGTACATTTAATCTTATGTATGAAAGATTTTCTAAAAAAATATAGGAGGGAAAAAAGTTCCTATTAAAACAAGAACAAGGAAGTACCACTTTGCTTTTTAACTCTTTGTTGACTTACTTTTGATTGACTCATACTTTTTACATAGATATAAAGTATAACTTTTTAAATTATATTTTTTACTTTTAGATAATTGTAGATCATGTAATTTTAAGAAAACTACAGACCTCATGTACCCTTTTCTAGTTTCCTCCAGTGGTAGCATTTTTTAAAACTAATGCAATGTCACAACCAGGATATTGACATTAATATAGATAAAATAAAGAATAATACCATCATCACAGGCTCCTTTCTTTTTTTAAAGTGACATCACTTCCCTTGTGCTTTTACCTATTCCTTAACCCAGACACCTACTAATTTGTTCTCTGTTTATAATTTTGTTATTTCAATAATGTTTTATAGGGCCAGTTAGTGGTATAAAAGTAATGCAACATTCTGCAGTGTTGAACCCACATGAGAAGGTTCTCAGTTTGTGTCCTGTGGAATCCTTGTATCTACTGCAGCTGTAATTGGGTGGATTGCCATATGAAAACCCTACTGAGGATACCTCTCTCTCCCTTTTGCGAGTAAATAAATACCCTTAAAAAAAGATTGTCATAGGTAGCAGCAGGTGGCATATTGCTTAAGGCACTGGACTCCCACATGGCCAACAGTTCTTTTAGTCCTGGAGCTGGTGACATGAAATCATACCAGGTGGGTGTGTGTGTGTACCCAAAATCCCAGGAAGAGAATGGAGGAGAAGGGATTATGGCATGGCCACCCACCCTATGGGGTAATCTCTCACTTTCCATCTGTCTATCTCTGTCTCTTTCCAGCAAGCACACGCTCCCTATGGCAAAAAAAAAAAAAAAAAAAAAAAATCTTAAAAGCAAAAAAAAGGAATGTTGTATTAGTAGCATGTTACCTTTTTTAATCAGGATTATTTCCTTTATTTTATTTATCATTATTGTTATTTTTAATTTGACCAGAGCAAGACAGAGAGAGAGAGAAAGCAACACAGTAGGTTCAGGATTTGAACCGTGGTCACCCATGTAGGAGTCCACCGCCTTTAATCACCACACCACCTGCTGTCCCCATCTTTTTATTTTTTTTTTTCTTATTGGGCGCATGCGCTTGCCAGAAAGAGAGAGACAGAGAGATAGAAAGCGAGAAATCACCCCCCAGGAGGGGATGGCCATGCCATCCCTTCTCCTCCATTCTCCTCTTGGGATCTTGGGCACGCACACATGCACATGCATCCGGTGTGAGTTTAAGCCACCGGGTCCGGGACTCAAACTGCAGTCGACTATATGGGAGTCCAGCAACATAGCCATTACACTAACTGCTGGTCCCCCTGCCCCATCTTTTTTATTGACTTTTTTACTTAGCAAAATTCTCTGGAGAATCATCTACATTGTTAAATTTATCAGTTGTTTGTTCATTTTTATTGCTCAGTAGTTTTACATGTTATGTATGTGCCTAATTTTTTCAGGATTGTTTCTAGGTTTTGACTATTATAAATAAAGCTGCTACAAATACTCATTTAATATTTTTTTGCAAAAGTAAGTATTCATTTCTCTAGGATAAATGCTCCAGAATACAGTTGCCAAGTCATATAGTAGCATGTTTAGAGCTGCAGAAATTGCCAACCTGTTTATGAGATAGTTTTTACCATTTTACATTTTTTTTTAAGAATTACTTATTTAATTTTATGTAATTTTAATTTGACCAGAGTGAGACACAGAGAAAGAGAGAGAAGTGAGAAAGCAAGCCACCAGGTCTAAGACAAGAACCTTGGTTGAACTATTGGGAGTGTCCAGTGCCTTAACCACCACGCCACCTGCTGGTCCCCCCATTTTATATTCTTATCAGCAAAGTATAGTGATATTATTTCTCTGTAACTTCACTAGCATCTGATGTTGTCACTATTTTTTTTTTCAGCAGCTATGGTAGATATATAGTGATCTGATTTTGGTTTTGTTTGACCTCTCCCTGGTGGCTTATGGCTCCTTTCGTCTGCATATTTGCCATCCATATATCCTGTATAGTGAAACAGTTCTTTATATCTTTTGCCTATTTTTTTTTCTTCCTTTCTTTTTTTTTTTCCTAATTTACTGCAGTGTGCATGCACTCACTAGAGAGAGACACAGAGAGAGAGACGGAAAGTAAGAAAGTACACCCCCCACCACCACACTGGGGATGACCATTCTGCAATCCATTCTCCATTTTTATCTCAGGATTCTGGGCACACACGCACTTGTTTCTGGCATGATTTTTAAACCACCAGGTTTGGGATTCAACCACAGAGTTGGCCATATGCAATCTAGCTGCCTTAAACACCATGCTTTCTGGCTAGCTTTTTTTTTTTTTTTTTTGCCTATTTTCTAATTCAATTATTTGATTTTTTATTGTTGGGTTTTTTTTTTCTTTTTTTTATTTTATTTTATTTTTATTAATTACTTTATTTATTTTTGTATATACTTTCAATCATATTGTTTGGCTTACAATGAGACCATTTCGATATGTGAACATTTCTCCCCAGACCCGTTGATCGAAATATCTTCAACAGATAACACCACACCTCCCCATCCCGTCAGTGCTCTACCTCTGTATCCCTTCTCCAAATGTCTTTCGTTGGGCCCCACTCCTCCACATACACCTCATCTGACATTCACACCTATCTCTTGTGTTTGTTCAACTGTTAGTCAATCAGTTTCAGACATAGAATGCAGACAAACGGTATATGTTAAGTGGGGACATACAATGTCTCTCCTTCATAGCCTGGCTTGCCTCACTCAACAGTACATCTTCCATATTCTTCCACTTTCTGTCAAAAGCCAGGGCTCTGTTGGTTTTTATGGCTGAGTAGTATTCCATAGAGTATATGTGCCACAGTTTTTCAATCCATTCCTCCATACGGGGGCATCTGGGTTGGTTCCATGACTTAGCAATTGTGAATAGTGCCGCAATAAACATCGATGTGCAAGCACTTTTCCAATGAAGGATTCTTCTGTCCTTTGGGTAGATACCGAGGAGTGGGATCTCTGGATCATATGGCAGATCTATCTGTAGATTTTTGAGGAATCTCCAAATTATTCTCCACAGTGGTTGGACCAATCTACATTCCCACCAGCAGTGTAAAAGAATTCCCCTTTCACCACACCCCCGCCAACACTTATCATTTTTTGTTTTTTTAATATTAGACAATCTGACTGGGGTTAGGTGGTACCTCATTGTTGTTTTTATCTGCATTTCCCTTACGATGAGGGAGGTTGAACATTTTTTCATATGCCTTTTGGCCATTCGTATGTCATCTTTAGAGAGTGTTTTCTTCATCTCCTTCTCCCATCTTTTAATAGGGTTGCTCATCTTTTTTCCAAACACCTTTTTTAGTTCCTTGTGTATTCTGGTTATCAGTCCCTTATCTGATGCAACATTTACAAAAATATTTTCCCATTCTGAGGGCTGTCGATTCACACTAACCACTGTGTCTTTGGCCATGCAGAAACTTCTTAGTCTGATGTAATCCCACTTGTCTATTTTGTGGACGATGGACTCTGCTTTAAGGGTCTTCTTTAGGAAGTCTCTCCCTACACCAATGTCTCCCAGAGTTTCCCCAGCATTCTCCAGGAGCAGCTTTATAGTTTGAGGTCTTAGATTTAGATCCTTGATCCACCTTGACTTGATTCTTGTCAAAGGAGAGAGGTAGGGGTTCAGATTCATCTTTCTGCAAGTGAAAGTCCAGTTTCTCCAGCACCACTTGCTGAAGAGGCTTTCATTTTCCCACTGGATTGACTGGTACCCCTTGTCAAAGATCAGTTGACTGTATGTTTGGGCACTTATTTCTGGGGACTCTATTCTGTTCCATTGGTCCACATGTCTGTTTCTGTGCCAATACCATGCTGTCTTTATTACCACAGCTTTGTAATATATTTTTGGATCGGGGATTGAGATGCCACCCACTCCATTCTTCTTGTGTAGAAGTGCTTTGGCAATACGGGGTCTTTTATGATTCCAGACAAATTTTAAGATTGTCTTTTCTAGATCTGTGAAGAATGTGTCTGGTACTTTGATTGGCATTGCATTAAATAGGTAGATTAATTTGGGTAGAATTGCCATTTTGATTATATTAACTCTTCCGATCCATGAACATGGGATGTCCTTCCATTTTTTTGTGTCATTTTCAATTTCTTTTTTTACCTTCTCGTAGTTTTCCTTGTGGAGGTCTTTAACTTCTTTGGTTAGATTTATTCCTAAATATCTTATACTTTTAGTGGCTATGGTAAACGGAATAAGTTTTTTCAGTTCTATCTCAGTCTGCCTGTTATTCGTATATAGAAATGCTATCGATTTCTGTATATTGATTTTATATCCTGCAACTTTACTGAATTCATGTATTACTTCCAGTAGTTTTTCCATGGAGACCATTGGGTCTTCTATGTATACAATCATGTCATCTGCAAATAGAGAGAGTTTCACCTCTTCTTTTCCTATTCGAATGCCCTTTATTTTTTCCTCTTTTCTGATTGCGTTGGCGAGGACTTCCAGTACTATATTGAAAAGGAGAGGAGAAAGTGGGCATCCTTGTCTTGTTCCTGTGTTTAGTGGGAAAGCTTTCAGCTTTTCTCCATTCAGGATGATGTTCGCTATGGGTTTTTCATAGATGGCTTTTATTGTATTGAGAAATGGCCCTTCTATGCCGATTTTGCTAAGAGTCTTGATCATGAAGGGATGTTGTATCTTATCAAATGCTTTTTCTGCGTCAATCGATATGACCATATGGTTTTTGTCTTTCTTCCTATTAATATAGTGTATTACATTTATGGTTTTGCGTATGTTGAACCAACCTTGCATTCCTGGAATAAAGCCTACCTGATCATGGTGTATGATCTTCTGTATAAGTTGTTGAATACGATTTGCTAGTATCTTGTTGAGAATCTTTGAGTCTATGTTCATCAGAGATATTGGTCTATAGTTTTCCTTCCTTGTCCTGTCCTTATCTGTTTTGAGGATGAGGGTGACAGAGGCTTCATAGAATGAATTAGGGAGAGATTCACCCTTTTGGATCTTTAGAAATAATTTGAGCAGAATGGGAGTTAACTCTTCTTTGAAAGTTTTGTAGAATTCAGAGGTGAATCCATCGGGGCCAGGGCTTTTCTTTGTTGGGAGGTTACTTATTACTGATTCAATTTCCTGGCTTGTTATGGGCCTATTCAGACTTTCTATTTCTTCCTGGCTCATTCTTGGTAGATTATATTTGTCCAGGAATTTGTCCATCTCATCCAGATTATCTTGTTTCTTAGCGTATAGCTGTTCAAAGTATCCTCTAATGATGTTTTGAATTTCTACTACGTCTGTTGTTATGTTACCAGCCTCATTGCAGATTTGATTCACCTGGTTCCTTTCTCTCTTCTTCTTAATAAGTCTCGCTAGTGGGGTATCAATTTTGTTTATCCTTTCAAAGAACCAGCTTTTGCTTTCACTTACTTTCTGTATAGTACGTTTATTTTCTATTTCATTTATTTCTGCTCGGATCTTTATTATTTCCTTTCTCCTGTAATTTTTTGGATTTTTTTGCTGTTGCTTTTCCAATTCTCTAAGGCTTGATGTTAGGTGATCCATTAGCCTTTTCTCTGTCTTCCTCTTATGTGCACTACTTGCTATGAACTTCCCTCTTATGACTGCTTTGGCAGTGTCCCAAAGATTATGGAAACTTGTATCTTCATTGTCATTGGCTTCCATGAATCTTTTGATTTCGGACTTTATTTCTTCGGTAATAGTGGAGTCATTCAGGAGTAGGTTATTTAGTTTCCATGTTTTTAGGTATTTTTGAGGATTTCTCTTGAAATTAAACTCGAGTTTAATTCCATCATGGTCAGAGAAGATGCTGGAAATAGTTTCTATGCCTCTGAATCTGCAGAGGCTTGCTCTGTGTCCTATGATGTGGTCAATCTTCGAGAAAGTTCCATGTCGGGGTGAGAAAAAACTATATCTTGTGGTTTTTGGGTGGAAAGTTCTATAGATGTCTGTTAAGTCCAATTGATTTATGGTATCATTTAGGTCCTTGATCTCTCTACCTATTTTTTGCCTAGATGATCTGTCCAGAGGGGATAATGCGGTGTTGAGATCTCCAACAATTAGTGTGTTGCAGTCTATCTCCCCTTTCAGATCTAACAATCTTTCCTTCACATATTTGGGTGCTCCTGTGTTAGGAGCATAGATATTAATAAGCGTTATATGTTCTCGATCTATAGAGCCTTTTACTATGATATAGTGCCCTTCTTTGTCTCTTCGGACACTTTTTGTTTTAAAGCCTATTTTGTCAGAAATTAGTATCGCAACTCCAGCTCTTTTTTGGTTCCCAACTGCATGGAAAACCTTTTTCCAACCCTTCACTTTCAGTCTATGTATGTCTTTTTCCATGAGGTGGGTTTCTTGTAGGCAACAGATAGAGGGTTTCTGTTTTTTTATCCATTCAGCCAGTCTGTGTCTCTTGATTGGAGAATTTAACCCATTAACATTCAATGTTATTATCGATGTTATAGGGTCTGTACCGACATTTAAGTTAGCCATTGTCTTAGTTGCCTGTTATTTCTTTGTTTCTGGCTGTTGCATCTTTAGTTTTCCTGGAACAGTACTTTCTTCAGGATTTCTTGAAGAGCTGGTCTGGTGTTGGCAAATTCTTTCAGGTTTTGTTTGTCTGAGAAGATTTTAATCTTTTTTTCCCAAATGAAGGATAATCTTGCAGGGTATAATAGTCTTGGCTGAAATTGTTTCTCTCTTAACACTTTCAGTATGTCTTCCCATTCTTTTCTTGCTTGCATTGTTTCTGATGAGAGGTCTGGTGTTAGTCTTATGGGATGGCCTTTGTAAGTTATTTCTCGTTTCTCTCTTGCCAGTTTTAGTATCATGTCTTTTTCTGTGACGTTAGATAGCCTGGCTAAGATGTGCCTTGGGGAAGATCTTCTGGGGTTGATTCTATTTGGGGTCCTTTGTATTTCTTGGGTCCGGATGGTTCGGTGCCTCCCTAGTACTGATCCCCTTTGAAAAAGGAGATTCTGCTTGTTAGACACTTCTGTAGAGTTCCCTGCCTGAAAACTCATTGGTAAAAACAACAGAAGAGAGACTTCAACAAACAGCTATTCCCATCAAAAAGGAAAGACTCTTACTTCTCGTGGGACAAAAGTTCTCCCAAGAAGTCTTTAAAAGGGAAGTAATCCTCCAATGGCTAAAGGTAGAAAAAGAGCCTCAGGTCTGAATAAACAAGAAAATATGTCTCCAACAAAGGAAAATGCCCCTCCATGTCTCGTAAATATGGAGGACGTTACCAAAATGACAGACACAGAATTCCGAACATTCATGGTGACCAAATTCTGTGAATTGGAAAAAAAAAGAGACAACGAACTACAGGAAATTAGGAAGTCCTTCCAGGATATGAAAGAAGAAATGGATACTCTGAGAAAGAATCAGGTGGAACTATTAGAGATAAAGTCAATAATACAAGAAATCAAAAACTCTCTGGAAAGTATTAAGAGCCGATTAGACCATGCTGAAGATCGAATCTCTGATGTAGAAGATAAAACCTCTGATCTAGAAAAAAACTACAAAAAGATCGAGAAAATAACTAAAAAACATGAGGATAATATACGAGAAATACTAGACTCTATTAGACGCCCAAACATCAGAATAATCGGCATCCCAGAAGGTGAAGAAACTAATAGCGGAATGGAAAATCTATTCCATGACATCTTGGAAGAAAATTTCCCAAGCCTAGAGAGGCACCGAACCATCCGGACCCAAGAAATATTGTTGAGTTTTGAGAGCTTTTTGTATATTTTAGATTCTAGTCCTTTGTTGGATGTATGGTTTGCAGATATTTTTCCCCTACTCTATAACTTGTCTTTTCAGCCTTTAAACATGATCTTTCAGAGATTAAAGGTTCTTTATTTTGATGAATCCAATGTCAATTTTTTCATTTATAGATTATGTTTTTTTTTTTTTTTTTTGGAGATGTTTTCGCTATAGGGCGCGTGCGCTCACCAGACAGAGAGAGACATAGAGACAGAAAGCGAGAAACCACCCCCCAGAGGGGATGGTCACGCCGCAATCCCTTCTCTTCCATTCTCCTCTCGGGATCTTGGGCACGCACGCACACACGCCCGGCGTGAGTTTTAAGCCACCAGGTCCAGGACGTGAACCGCGGTCAACTACGTGGGAGTCCAGCGACATAGCCATTACGCTAACTGCTGGTTCCCGATTTATAGATTATGTTTTTGATAACAAGTCTAAAAACTCTTTACTATTAAATTGTGAAGATTTTTCTTCTATGGTTTTTCCTAAAAGTTTTATAGCTTTATGTTAAATTTAAGTGCTTGATCCATTTTGAATTATTTTTTATTTTAGTTAAGGTATGCACTATGGTTTGAATGTGTCCCCCAGAAATTCATGTGTTGGGCTTGATTTTATTGACTGTATTGTAAAATTAGGTGAAAACTCGATTCCTTCATGGTGTCCCAGATTAAGTCTTAGTGGGTGGTGATTGATTCATGGTAATTAAATCATAGCAGCAATTGTCTTACGAATAGATTAATGATGTCATTTGTTCTAGCTCTCAGGGTTTAGTTTTTGAGAGACCTGGTTATTGCAAAAGAGAGATCAGTCAGGAGATCGTTCTGCCTCAGCATGTATCCACTATTCTCTGTACTTCTGTTGGTTATGCTTTAGGCCTTGCATTAGACTTTCTAGCCACTGGAATCATGAGTTTATAAATAAACTTCTATCTTATTTACAAAATACCCAGGCTCTGGAATTTCTGTTAACTATGCAGAAATGGGAATCAGCAGATGGCATAATGGTTAATTTCCTGGATTCCCGCATAGTTAATCACAATTTGAGTCCCAACCCAGCGGCTTAAAACTCAAACTGAGCGCTTGTGCATGTATGCCCAAAATCTCGAGAATGTAGAAGAAAGGATTGCAGTATGGCCATCAGGGGTGATTTCTCATTTTCTGTCTCTCTGTCTCTCTGGCAAGCACGCACACCCTATAGCAAAAAGTCTCTCTAAAAAAATTTTTTTTTAAATGCAAAAATTGACTAAGACAGCATGAAACTGAGAATGAGATTAATTTATTGTTGCCAGTGGCTATCCAGTTGCATGTTTTTGAAAAGGCTATGTTTCCTCCATTAAATTGCTTTTGTACCTTTGTTAAAAATCAGTGGGTTTGGGATTAGTAGTTAGCATAATGGCCACGTCGCTGGACTCCCATGTAGCCGACCATGATTTGAGTCCTGGACCCAGTGGCTTAAACTCACACCAGGCGCATGTGAGTGCATGCCCAAGATCCCGAGAGGAGAATGGAGGAGAAGGGTTTGCAGCATGGCCATACCCCCTGGGGGGTGATTTCTCGCTTTCTATCTCTCTGTCTCTCTCTGTCTTTCTGGTAAGCACAGGCACCCTGTAGCAAAAAAACTCTCAAACCCCCCCCCCAAAAAAAATCAGTGGGTTTTTCTATTCTGTTCCATTTACCTATGTGTGTGTTACTCTATTAATACAATATAGTCTTAATTACTATAACTATTTAATAAGTCTTGAAATAAGGTAAACTGATTCTGACATTATTTTTATATTCATTTTTCAAAGTTCTTTTAGCTACTCCCAAAGTTTCTTTATGGATTTCTGTATACATTTTAGAGTAATTTTGTGTATATTTATAAGAAATTTGGTTAAATTATATTAAACCTTGGGAGAAATAACATGTTTACTCTGTCATGTCTTCCAATCCCATTTCAGTCTGTCTGTATCATTCTAATTGAAGTGGAATTATTTTTAAATTTTTTTTTTTTTTGAAGAGGTTTTTGCTATAGGGCACATGAACTTGCCAGAAAGACAGAGACAGACAGAGAGACAGAAAGCCAGAAATCATCCCCCGGGGGGACGGCCACACCACAATTCCTTCTCCATTCTCCTCTCGGGATCTTGGACATGCACGTACATGCGTCCAGCGTGAGTTTAAGCCACAGGACTTGAACCAAGGTCAGCTACATGGGAGTCTAGCGACATAGCCTTTTAACCAACTGCTGGTCCCGAAGTGGAATTCTTATAAACAGCGTATAACTGAGTCATGTTTTAAAGCTATTCTGTCAGATTTCATCTTTTAATTAACTTAGCATAATTATATTAATGTAATTTTATAATAGATGGGTTAGGGCTTAAGTCTACCATTTTATTTTAAATTTTCTGTTCTGTTTTCTATTCTTCCAGCCTTCTGTGTTATTTGAACATTTTTTTAAATTTAATTTTTTTTAAGATTTATTTTATTTAATTTTATTTATTCATTCATTTATTTTAATTTGACCAGAGAGAGAGAGACAAAGAGATAGAGAGAGAGAAAGTGAGAAAGCAAGCTACCAGGTCCAGGACTTGAACGTGGTCAGCCATGTGGGAGTGTCCAGCACCTTAACCACCACGCCACCTGCTGGTCCCTAAATTTAATTTTTTAAAGGAAACTTTGTTACTTCCTCTGTAAGAGAGAGAGACAGAGAACAGGTACCCCCAATAGGGTCCCCATGTCACCTCTACTCCAGCCCGCCCAAGCCACAGGCATTTGTTTGCATACCTGGTGTACACAGAAAGACTTTGGGACACAAACCCAGGACCCTCTTATATGGGTCCAGTTGCTCTACTCTTGTGCCACTGTCAGGCCCACAAGTCCATTTTAATCTGTAGTGTTTTCATGTATTTGCTGAGGCTTTCTAATTTTTCATCTGTTTCATACATGTTTGTAAGTGATCATTCAATGATTTTTGTGTGAGCTGCTCTAAAATTTTCATCAGATAATTCTAACATCTCTCTTGTCTCAGTATTGACATCTATTTACTGTATCATCATTCTGTTTGACATCTTCCTGGTTCTTAGAATGATGAGTGAGAGGAACTTTCCAGAACACTCGGTGAGAAGCTGAGGAGCGGCAGCTGCCTGAGCTGCGCACAGCTACACGCACCTTCCCGCTCCCCCACGCTGGCCTCAGCCCGCTCACCGGCTGTAGAAAATGGTGAAAGAAATGACTTACTGTGATGTTTTGGGGGTCAAACCCAATGCTACCCAGGAAGACTTGAACAAGGCTTACAGGAAACTGGCCTTGAAGTACCACCCTGATAAGAATCCAAATGAATGTGAGAAGTTTAAACAGATTTCTCAAGCTTATGAAGTTCTCTCTGATGCAAAGAAAAGGGAATTATATGACAAAGGAGGAGAGCAGGCAATTAAAAAGGGTGGAGCAGGTGGTGGTTTTGGCTCCCAATGGACATCTTTGATATGTTTTTTGGAGGAGGAGGAAGGATGCAGAGTGAAAGAAGAGGGAAAAATGTTGTACATCAGCTGTCGGTAACCTTAGAAGATTTATATAATGGTGCAACAAGAAAACTGGCCCTGCAAAAGAATGTGATTTGTGACAAATGTGAAGGCCAAGGTGGTAAGAAAGGAGCAGTAGAGTACCATCCCAATTGCCAAGGTACTGGAATGCAAATAAGAATTCACCAGATAGGACCTGGAATGGTTCAGCAAATTCAGTCTGTATGCATGGAGTGCCAAGGCCATGGAGAGGAGATCAGTCCTAAAGATAGATGTAAAAGTTGCAATGGAAGGAAGATAGTTTGAGAGAAAAAGATTCTAGAAGTTCATATTGACAAAGGCATGAAAGATGGCCAGAAGATAACATTCCATGGTGAAGGAGACCAAGAACCAGGACTGGAGCCAGGAGATATTATCATTGTACTAGATCAGAAAGATCATGCTGTTTTTACTTGGCGAGGAGAAGACCTTTTCATGTGTATGGACATACAGCTGGTTGAAGCATTGTGTGGCTTCCAGAAGCCAATTTCCACACTCGACAACCAAACCATAGTCATCACCTCTCATCCGGTTCAGATCGTCAAGCATGGAGATATCAAGTGTGCGTTAAATGAAGGCATGCCAATTTATCGTAGACCACATGAAAAGGGTCGCCTAATCATTGAATTTAAGGTAAACTTCCCTGAGAATGGCTTTCTGTCTCCTGATAAACTCTCTTTGCTGGAAAAACTTCTACCTGAAAGGAAGGAAGTAGAAGAGACCGATGAAATGGACCAGGTAGAGCTGGTGGACTTTGATCCAAATCAGGAAAGACAGCGCCGTTACAATGGAGAAGCAAATGAGGATGATGAACATCATCCCTGAGGTGGTGTTCAGAGTCAGACTTCTTAATGGGGCCAGTGAATAACACTGCTAGCATTTTATATGCAGTAGAGAATGAGTGAAGGACTATAATCATAATATGCTCACTACTTGCTGCTATTGTTTTTGTTTTAATATTCATCTATAGTAGTATTTTAAAAAGTTAAATGAAGAATAAATGCAAATATAAAAGCTGACTTTGCCCTGTATGTATGATGACTTCAGTGTGCAAGATACAGTTTTAATAGCTGTAAAAACTACAAAGTTCCCCTAGCATTTGTTAGGCCATTCCTTGTCATTGATTTCAGCTATGTACATAGATGAGCTTAGACTGAAATGCTAAATATATGTATTGACTTCAGTGCATGCTCCCTATTGTCAAGCTATGAAATTAAAATCCTGTATATAACTGGTAATCAGAAGGAGAAAAAAATTTGTAGGAAACTGTGTGATGGTTTTTATAGTTATTTGTATTAAGTGAGACTCATTGTGATGTCTCTGCGTCTATTCTATTGCCTCAACTTGAAAATGGGTTGCATAATATAATTTAGCCTGTGGCATCAGTGATAGAAATGATACCTTTCTAAAGGGGTTTATCATAATGTGCTGCTTCTTGAGGGCTTACACCTCTAGAACTGCATTCCCTTCTGTTGTGCCATCTTTTTTTTTTTTTAGTGTACATATATAAAAACATATATATATATGTATTTATATGTGACCAGTCCTGGTTACTCCCAACTCCCCCATTCCCCTTTTCTTTGGACCATGAAAAGCCCCCGAGTAGTGACTTCTGGAGCTGGGTAACTTACGAAGTGAAACAACCTAATTTACGTGGAGAAGTAATTTGCATGTGTAGTATAGAAAGGTGTTATTAGGTATTACAGATTTACTTTAAACCATTTAACTTATGCTCCAAAGTAACTGTAATTTGATGTTGGTAGGATAGCAGATTATGATGAGTAGCTTTAATTGTATGTTATAAAGTCATATGTTCACATGCTTACATGCTTAAATCTGGATTAACAGAATTTAAGCAATTCTTGAAATGTATGAATGTCTCCTTAATATACCGATTACAAAGCAAAAAAAAAAAAAAAAAAAAAAAAAAAAAAAAAAAAAAAAAAAAAAGAATGATGAGCTAGTGCTTTTCAATTGCAGCCTGTACATTTTTAAAAAATAGGATCAAGCTACATCGAAATTTTCCTGTTTTAGCCTCCTAAGTAGCTGGGATTATAGGCATGCACCACTGCCCCAACTTTTAGGGTAGGCTGGGAGTTGAATCTGGACATTCTATGTGGCCTCAGTTTCTCCAGTATAGTACACACTACTGTAGCTAAGCTGAAACCAAGGCCTTTTGAATATTCTGTTATTAAACTGAATCTCATTTAAGCACTTTATTTTTAACGTGGCTTTTGCTGCCACAGCTTCTACAGGGAAAGAAAGTACAATCTTGTTACTTCAGGACAGAGTAGAAGTATACTACATGTTCTCTTTTCAGTCTCTGTTGGCACACAGTGGGAGGGAAGACCTTACTATTTGGCAACTGAATGAGTTCTGGTTCCCATATTGTTTCTATTGACTCTGTGGTGGGGTGACCTTATTACTATTGGATGGTGGCAAAGGTCCTAACCAAAGGGACAATTTAATAAGGGAGAATTTGGGGCCAGTAGGTAGTATAGACTCCCATATGGCTGACTGTGGTTTGAAACTCATGCTGGGCACATGTGTGGACATGTCCAGAATCCCAGGAGGAGAGTAGAAGAGAAGGGATTGTAGCATGGCCCTCCTTCCTGAGGGGTGATTTTTTGCTTTCTCTCTCACTGTCTCCAGCGAGCACACACGTCCTATAGTTTAAAAACAAAACAAAACAAAAACCTCTCAATAAATAAATAATAAAGGGGGGGTCTTACTACTGACCTGGTCAGCATAAAGTTCTTGGCTCTTTATTATTAACATTTTGTGATACCATTTAATATTACAGTGCCTTATTACAACTTTACAAGGGTACACATGTAGATCCCAACTTGACCTTTGTTGGTATGAGTCCACATAGTACCACAGGTTTTTCTGTGTTGTTAGGCTAGAGTAGAGTAGTTATTGTCTAAAAGTTGTCTGTCTTTTTAAATTTCTCCTTTCCTAGAGAAACATGCCGTTCTTTGTGACTGGCTTCTTTCACTTAGCACAGTGATTTAAGATTCATCTATGTTGTAGCATGTATCAGTATTTTATTTCTGCAAATTACATTCTATTGTTAATATATTAGTCATAAAATATTTTTCATATTTATTTATTCACCATTTGACAGATATTTGGATTATTTCCATTTTGTGGAATGATCAATGCTACTGTGAACGTTCAAATTTCTGTGTGAACACGTGTTGTAATTTCTCTTGGATATAATTTTGTGTGAAAAGGTGTTTTAATTTCTCTTTGATATGTACCTAAAGTTGTAATTACTAGTCATATGATGCCTGTACATTTATACATTTGAGGAACTACCAAACTTTTATAGAATGAGTGCATCATTTTACATTTCCAGGTACAATATATAAGGGTTCCAATTTTTCTACATTCTCTTTTTTATTTCAGTTTGCTAGAGGACACATGCACTCACCAGAGAGAGCAGAGGGAAATTGGAGGAGAGGGGAAGTACTGAGAAAGCACTCCCAGTGGAGTATGGCTATGCCGCCATCCCTTCTCCATTTTTCCTTTTAGGTTTTTGGGCATGCACAGACATGTACCTGGTATGTTTTTCAAGCTACCACGTATGGAACTTGAACCACACAGTCAGCTATGTGGGATCCATCTATTTAAGCACCATGCCACTGGCTGGCTCTGAGTTTTTCCACATTCTCACTAATACTTGTTGTCTTCTTTTTTACTTTAGCCTACATAGTGGATATGATGTGATATTTCTATGTACATTTGCTTTACATTTCCATAATGATCAATGATGTTGAAGTTTTTTTTAATGTACTTATTGGCCATTTTATGTCTTCTTTGGAGAAATGTTTATTCAAATCTTTTTTCAATTTTTAATTTCTTTTGCTTTTCATTAACTTTTTGTTTGTTTTTCTGTTGAGAGGTTTTTGCTACAGTGCGCGTGCGCTCGCCATAGAGACAGATAGAGGCAGAGACAGAAAGCAAGAAATCATTCCCCAGCGGGGATGGCCACACCACAGTCCCTTCTCCTCCATTCTCCTCTTGGGATCTTGGGTATGCACGCACATGCACCTGGTGTGAGTTTAAGCCACTTGGACTCGAACCACGGTTGACTACATGGGAGTTCACGATATAGCCATTACGCTAACTGATGGTCCCCCTTATTAAGTTTTAAGATTTTTTTAATTTGGACCATCAGGTGGTGTAATGGTTATGTTGCTGGACTCCTATGTATTAGACTACAGCTTAAGTCCCGAACCTGTGGCTTAAAATTCACACCAGGAGCATGTGCGTGCGTGCCCAAAAATCCCATGAGGAGAATGGAGATGGGATTGCCGTGTGGCTATCCTACCTGGAGGGTGATTTCTCACTTTCTGTCTCTCTGTCTCTCAGGCAAGCAAGCATATTTGTCCTATAGCAAAAATCCCTCTCAAAGAAAAGGAAGGATTTATAGACGTCTTTTCAGCTTTTGCCTGATTTGTTCCTCTCCAGATATTTGAAGTAGTGAACATTAATAATATTTTCTCAGATTTCATACTTTGTCAGGAGAGTTTGAACAGTTCTCTGCCATTACTTTACCTCCTTTTTAAAAATAATCTTTCTGGGGAACCAGCAGTTAGCGTAATGGCTATGTCGCTGGACTCCCACGTAGTCGACCACGGTTCGTGTCCCGGACCCAGTGGCTTAAAACTCACGCCGGGCACGTGTGCGTGCGTGCCCAAGATCCTGAGAGGAGAATGGAGGAGAAGATTGCAGCGTGACCATCCCCTCTGGGGGATGATTTCTCGCTTTCTGTCTCTATGTCTCTCTCTGTCTGTCTGGCGAGCGTACGCATCCTATAGCGAAAACCTCTCAAAAAAAAAAAATAATAATCTTTCTAAAGCTTTGTTACTAAGCCCTAAGTATAACAATCTAGAGCTGAGTAATACAGACTTTATTCTGTAAGAATTTGATATTATTCAGAAATATTTAATTTCTTTTTTCTTAATTTCATTTCTGTTGGAATTTATTTTCTTTGAAAAATGTACATAAATTTAAGACATTCATGTTTTTTAAATAAATGTTTAAAAGAATCATATTACCCATCAGTTATTATTATAAATTATTTTTATATCAGGTTTATGAATATATATGTCTTGACTACTCTTTCTATTATAATTTTAGGATGCCTTTTTAAAAATAATTCGAAATGAGGGCATTAAATCTCTGTGGAGTGGCCTTCCGCCTACCCTGTAAGTTAAAATTTAATGTTTTTAGTACAAAATGTTGGTTGTTGTTTTGTTTTATCGTCTGATCTGCATGGTGCACAAAGTCTTACATTTTTAATATTAGAACTCTTTCATTTGGTGAAGCATTGTTTTGTGAGTCTCACAACCATCCACACATTAAACAGTGTGCTAGAAAGACAGGACCTACATTTGTTTATTTATTTATCTTTCAATAAATAGTTTTCTTTTTTTATTAATTTAAAAAATTATTATTCATACATTAAATCACCATATATCATTTAGATTGTGAATAGACTTCACCCAGCATGATACACACCTCAGTCCAGCCCATTGAGACTATTATACACATCCTCGTCAACAGATATAAAACCTTATTTGTGCAGGACCTACATAAGTTTTACTCAAAGCTATGGTTTCTTCTGGCAAAAGAATACAAAGCAAAATTGATAAGGGAAAAAAGACATATCAGGAGCTGACCAGGAATATGCTTCCAAAGAAAGTCCTCCCTTGTGCATTACACAGGACACACTCTTCTGTCAGTGAAATATGAAGTTTTCAAACTTCTCTTGCCTTGGAAAACCTACTTAAGTTTCAGAATATAGGGCTTTTATTGACCATTGGTGATGCATGTGCGTTCTGTGTGGTCAATCAAACTTCAGGCCTCACAGAAGTAAAACAGATGTTTACCATAAACCACATTTTGCATAAGTCAGCCGCAGGTAGGTTGGTTTAGTGCTTCAGATGCATAAAAAAATATATACCTTATCATAAGATACATTCCACAGGCTAAATCTTTATGTTTTGTCCAAAGAAGAGGTATGCAAATAGGCCTCTTGAAAATACAGAATATTTGAGCAACCAGCTTGCTGTGTTAAATAAGTCTTTTCTTCATAACCATAACTTTTTTGATATTCAGACATAATTTGGTGTATATTTGACTTTTTGTTTTCCTAAAACAGAAAGATACATAGTGACATGATATATGTATATATATATATTTTTTTTTTTTTCTTCAGGAAATTTTTATTCTTACTTCTCTTTTTTTTTTTTTTTAATGTACTTTTTCTTTTTTTTTTTTTTTTTTTTTTTTTTGGAAATTTTAGAGACAGAAAGCGAGAAATCATTCTCTACTACATGAGTTGTAAGCCACTCTTACGTGGGAGTCCAGCGACATAGAATCTTAAAAACTCTTAAGGCTGAATCTTAAAATCTCATATCTTAACTTTCTGTGCTTTATTTCTAAGACTTCCCTTTTTCTTTCCATGGATGAAATTAGCCAATTTTAAACAGTGGCAGATCCAAAGCCACAATCAGTCCTACTCATGAATTCTGTGTGATCAGCTGTCATGATACTGAATACAGCTGATCACACAGAATGTACCTAGTGATACTCATATAGTATCAATATAGAACTTGAGACATTCCTAACTATGGTCTCTGAATGTCCTATAATTATACCATAAACATAGACTATTTTCTTGTTTTATTACTATTTTGACATGGCAGTGCCTACATCTTTATGTTTGAATTTAATTAATAATTCCCTTTTCATATTTTCATTTTAAAGAATATGTCATTAGAATTCCCTCAGAACTAGCATATATGATTGTGGAGATGTTAATTATTATTTCCAGTTATAAGCTAGTATGAACTATGGTTCATAATGTTTTACAAATTTGCTCATATATTATACTTTTTATTTCAGTGATTCTTAAGTTATGGTAAATGTAATTGGGAAAGAAAACCTGTTTTTGAGGGGAAAAAAAAAATCTGTGTCCATGGGGGAGTTCACAAGCAGATAGAACAAATCAAGGAAATGTGTCCTAATGGCTACATCGCTGGACTCCTATGTAGTCGACCACGGTTCAAGTCCTGGACCCAGTGGCTTAAACTCACACCGATGCTTCTGTGTGTTGCCCAAGATCCCAAGAGGAGAATGGAGGAGAAGGGACTGTGGTGTGGCCATCCCCCCGGGGGGGTGATTTCTCGCTTTCTCTCTCTCTGTCTCTCTGGTGAGTGCATGTGCGCTATAGCAAAAACCTCAAAAAAAAAAAAAAATTGGTCTCATAGGAAGATTTGTTGTAGTTTTTGCTTAACATAAAATAAAAGTTTTTTAGTTATATAATAATTATTTGATTTTTAAGAATAATTTTATTTCATGTATTACCATCATTATTATTTGTTTAATTTGACTAGAAAGAAAGGGAAAGTAGGAAAACAAGCTTCCAGGTCTGGGATTTGAACCGTGCTTGGCCATGTGGGAGTCCAGCGCCTTAACCACCTGCTGGCCCCAATATGTGATTTTATTAAAGTGTGTGTTTGAGACCTTTAGATAATTTGAACAAATCTTTTCGTTTTTGTGTTTCTAATAGAGTGATGGCAGTTCCTGCCACAGTAATTTATTTTACTTGCTATGATCAATTAACTGCTCTACTGAGAGCTAAATTAGGAGAAAATGAAACCCGTATACCAATTGTTGCCGGAATTGTGGCCAGATGTGAGTAATAAATCTTTACTTTTATTTTTATTTCTGATTAGGGCTTCTGTTTCAATTTTGATATTTAAGAGAATTTGTATAATGTATGGAAGAATGTTGGTATGGTATATTAGGTCATTGGGAAAGTCATGACAAATTTTTGCACAGAAAAATATGTCATGACTTTTCTGAGAACCCAGTGTTTTACATTATAGTAATTCTATCCTCCAGAAGTTATGTGGTATAGTGATTGCCATCAGAATGAGATGGGATCAACCTATCTTGGTCAAATCTTGGACAGAGCTTTTAGAATGGCATCAAATTTGGTTCTGAGTCACCTGAACTTCCAGAGTGTCATTTGTTATCTTTCAGGAGTCAAACCAAAGTTCTGAATCATTTTTCATAAAGTCTTTGGAATTCAGAGTTTAATCAGAAGGAAGTTTGCCTTTATGTAGAAGAATGTTTTTATCTGTGAAATATAAGTGAGGTTTTGTTGGGGGCGGTAACTGAAATGACTTTTTTGTAATAGTTCTAATTGAGTATAAAATTCCTGAAACTGCTCTTTAAAAGTTTAAAATCAGAAAAAAAGTAAGGTATATGAAAATGAACTTCCAAGAAAACCCGTTTTTGAGGGAAGAAAATCTGTGTCCATATGTTGTCATCATTTAGATATTTGATTTTAAGGTCTACAGGCATTTTAGAATTAAAGTTTAAAATATCAAAATGCATTAAATATTAATTTCACCTGTGTTTTTGCATAGTACACAGCTTTGTTTTTATTTTCTTTTACTTGTTTATTTGTATTAGTTGGTGCAGTAACTGTGATAAGTCCATTAGAATTGATTAGAACCAAGATGCAGTCTAAGAAGTTTTCTTACAAGGAACTGCATCTATTCGTCAGCAAGAAAGTTTCTGAAGATGGTTGGATTTCCCTTTGGAGGGGCTGGGCTCCTACTGTTCTTAGAGATGTACCTTTCTCAGGTAAGATTTATTTGTATCTAAAAGCAGGGCACCAGCACCTGACCAGAGTCCATGGCAGAAGGCAAAAACAAATGTGTAAGATGAGAGGAAAGGGGCTAAACTTATGAAGAATTTCTCAGAAGATGAAGAATTTCTCAGAAGATAACTAGCCATTGAAATAATGGCATTAATCTATTCACGAGGGCAGAACCCTCTGGTGATCTAATCACCTCTTAAAGTTCCTACTTCCCAACACTCTTGTATTAGGGATTGTTTCTATTACATGAGCTTTGGGAGTCACATTTAAACCACAGCATTTTGCCCTGGCATCCAAACTTTATGTCCTTCTCACATGCAAAACACATTTATTCCATCCTAGTAGCTCTGAAAGTCTTAACTTGTTCCAGCACCAACTCAAAAGCCCAAAGTGCAGAGACTGTTAAGTAAAATCAGATATGATCTTACTCAAGGCATAATTCATCCTGAGACAATTCCAACTGTGAACCTATGAAATAAAAAAGATGATCTACTTCTATAGTATAGTCATGGGGACAGGAACAGGGTAAATATCCTAATCTAAAAGGAATAAATAAAGGCCAGAGAGTGGCACAGTGTAAAGTACAGTGCCCTGAGAGGCAAATCCCATCTTGGGAGGCTCTGGTTCAAGTTGGGAGGCTTTCCTGAATACAGCAGGCATGTGCATACCCACGAACTGGGACTGGCTGAATGCTGAAGGCTGGGGGTGGACTGTAACATTGAGACCCTGTGGAAATTCTCTCTCTCTCTCTCTCTCTCTCTCTCTCTCTCTCTCTGATGGAAGAAGTAAATAAATACACTCTTTTAAAAAGGAATAAATAGTCAAGAAAAGTAGTGTACATTGTCCCAAAAGTCTCAATAGAGTAGACAATGTTAAGTCTTAAAGTTGAAGAATAATCTTTGATTCCATATTCTGTGACTTGCCCCCCCCCCCCCCCCCCAGGCAGAGATTGAGTGCTCAAGGTCTCATCCCTGCACCTGTGGCTTTGCAGGGCTCAGCCCATGTATCAGCTCTCACAGGCTGGAGTCTCATACCTGTAACTGTCCCAGGCTGGAGTCCCTCTTGTTTTGGGATCTCAGTTGTGATCCTGCCTTAGTGAGGGCTGTCTGTGGTGGCTACATCCTTGCATCAGGTTTCTGCCTGGATCCCCAGGCTATCCTTAACATCCTTTGAAATCTAGGTGAGGTAACCATACCCCTACAACGTTCATATTCTATGGTTCTGAAGATTTAACACCGCATAAATGCCACTAAGGCTTATTTCTGTGCCCTTCAGAGTGGTGACTGAGCCACACTCTCCAGGGGATACTTAAACTACAGCTGGGATGTCTAGGGGCACTGCACTAGAATATGGTTTCTAAGCAGAAAATAAGGTGTATTGAGTTTAGAATTTTTCTTTAAAGTTTACATTTTATTTCTAAATATGTGCTCATTTCATTCTCTGTCTTTATAGCAATGTACTGGTATAACTATGAGATTTTAAGGAAGTGGTTCTGTGAAAAATATGGTTTATATGAACCAACATTTATGATCAACTTTGCATCAGGGGCATTGTCGGGTTCTGTAAGTTTATTCTTTTGCTGTTAATATTATAGAAAAATAATTATATTAGAACAAAATATAGCATTTTTTATATATTGGATAGCACTTTGGGGCTGCATTGCTTTAAAAACTTTTAAGTATTTACCATCCTTTTTTAAGGAAATAAATTATATCCATTAAAATTGTTTAACATAGAGGCCAGCAGGTGGCATGGTGATTAAGGCACTGGACTTTCATGTGGCCAACCGTGGTTCAAGTCCTGTACCCAGTGACTTGAAAAATCACTCTGGGTGCATGCGTGTGAGTGCCCAAAAGCCCAAGAGGAAAAGGGATTGTGACATGGCTAACCTCTCGGGGATGCCTCTTTCTGTCATAGGTACATATGCCTTATGTTAAATAATTATTATCTAACAAATTATCTCTCTATAATTATGGTAATGATAATTTAAATAGTGCTTTATTTACAGAGAGTTATGTAATATATTAGTGCAATAAATGCTGGTATATAGATCTGACTAATATTTCATGGAGTATCATACTGTGTGTATGATTAAATTGAATAGAAGCAGTCTCATTTTCTGTTGTTAATTTTCTGTTTCTTTGGAAACATTTGGCTTACTAAATACTTAAAAGAATTTCAATAAAAATTACATTCAGAAGCAAGGAGTCTCAAATGACCATTTTTAAAACACTTTTAAGGCATCATTTATTTTATTTCATTTATTATTACTATTATTTTTAACTTGCTGTAGTCATCAGAGTGAGAGAGAGAGAAGATAAGTGAGAGAGCAAGCACTACATCTGGTACTTGAACTACAGTTGGCCATGTGGGAGTCCATCGCCCCGTCCACCACACCACCTGCTAGTCCCTCAAATAACCACTTTTGAGTAGTAGAGGATTCACCTTTTCACACCCCCTCCACATAATGGAAGTCGTATAGTGGACTTTCTTTATGTAGATTCATATCACTCTGCTATTGTCCATAAATATATTTTTATGAACATTTTACTTCAAAATGAATTTGTGACAACTTACAGTGAAATGCTAACATAGTGGGACCTCATAAAAGCAGAAGTAAAGGGACAGAGTGAAGTAATGGAGACCTGCAGAAAAGTATTAGAATAGTATATTAGAAAATGTATGTTAAAGAATCCACTGCAATTGATTTCAAAAGTATTTTGACTATTCCCAGGTCTAAAGATCTGTCAAATTAAACCTAGTGAATTAAAACCCTGTAGAGCCAAAAAAGCAATGAGTGTTGACTAATGGCTTCTGGATATACCAGCTTTATAGAAATGTGAAGGAAAGTTCTTTATTTTATTCTTTCTGCGTAATGTAGAAAAATTATTTTCTAATTATTTTTTAATGATTTAGAAAATTTTACTGTCTTTTGATAATTTTTCAAATAAAGATTTATCTCCTCATGAAAGTACATGATTGTGACAGTGTCTAGGCTTTCTGTCAGAGAAAACAGCACTAAATCACATCATTTTAGAAAATATCAAAGAAGCTTATGGAACATTCTGGAGATGGAGAAACAATAATAGATTTTTTTCTTACCTGAGATGTAATAGGTTGTGGTAGGTTTAGACAACTGATTTTAGAACTTAACAAATTGGGAGAGAGAAAATACAAGTGATATCAAGGGGCATTTTATGAACATATTGGCAAAATATGAGTTGGGAAGAGAGACCAGATTTTATTGTTGTATCAAATATTGTGAGAATGTACCTAAAAGGATTTATTCTTTTTAGAAAATCTTCCCTTACTTTAGGTATTAGGAAATAACTATTAAATTGAATCATTTTGAAAATAACTATTAAATTGAATCATTTTGAGAAAAGATTTTTCAAATGTTAATTGTGAAGTAGTATAATTATGTTTAATAAATATGTTGAATGTCCTAAAGAAAAGGTATATAGAGTTAAAAATTCAAAGTCCTGGGACCAGCAGATGACATAATGGTTATGTTGCTGGATTCCCACATAGTCGAATGCAGTTTAATTCCCAGACCTGATGGCTTAAAACTCACGCTGAGCATGTGTGTGTTTGTGTCCATCCGTCCATCCCAAATCCCAAGAGGAGAATGGAGAGGAATGAATTAACAGTGTGGCCATCCCCCCCGGACGGTCTTTCTGTCTCTCTGTCTCTGTCTCTCCAGAGAGCACACATGCCGTATAGCAAAAATCTCTCTAAATAAAGAAAACGATTCCAGTTTTCCTTTATTTAATTTTTTTTTCAATTTATTTTTAAATAATACATTTAAAACATTTGCTAGAAAGTTTTAATGCTCATTATTGGGTCATCAGAAAAGTCATGACACATTTTTGCATAGAAAAATACGTCATAACTTTTCCAATGACCCAGTAGATACTTGAGAATTCTGCTTAGTATGTGTTATACCTTTATGTGAAATAAAGGAATAATAAAACACACAGGTGCATCAGAAATTGTAAATACAGGTTTGGAATCAGAAAGGTGTGGTTGGAATTCTTGCTCTGCCACTAGTACCTTCATGACCTCAGAAAAGTAAGGGAACTTTGCCGAGACTACTTCTGAGTTCTATGAGAATATATAAGACATATATCTGTTTTCCTTAATAAAAATTTTCTTTAAGTATATTTAGTTTAATTCTTAAGTTCATGATTTCATTTAAAGTTCTGATTTTTATTACTACCTTTATTAAATAATGGCTTAGTTAGAACAATATAAAAATATTTTAGCCAAAATTAAGATATATTTTAATTAATCAGTGTTATTTTCTGGTAGTTTGCAGCTATTGCAACTTTACCATTTGATGTGGTGAAAACACAAAAGCAGACACAACTTTGGATACATGAAAGTCACAGAAGTAAGTTTTGTTCATTTAAAACATTAAAAAAAATTTCACTTTCTGTTTCTGGTTTATTAAAAAGGAAGCAAATGAACAGTCAGAGACTTGTAAGGGAGGTCTGGAAAAGTCCTGGACAGAAGCCTCTGTCCCCGATGGAGTTAGGCTATGCCACTCTTCTGGCATGTGCATGTGTTCACTAACTGGAAAGCTCTCAGAACTCCATTGTTTAAGATTGTTATGTAAGTTTCGTTATGTAGGTATGACTGATTATTAAATCATTGACCATTGATGATTTATTCAGTTCCAGCCTTTCATTTTTAAGATGTTTTGCTTTTCCTTCGAGATATTGTTAGGAATATATAAGATAAAGAAAACAAGATTTTTTTTTTCCCCTCTTCTATCTTGCTATGGATTTATTTATAATAAATGAAATCAATATCCTGTTAGAATGTAATACACAGATAAAGTACTCTAAACCCAAACAAAATATTTAAGGAATCTTAAAGTCTAACATTTCTTGACTACCATCAGTTAAGTCTTAGACCTGCTATAAAGAAAGATAATTTATCTCTCAGCAGCTAAATTCTATGATTTTTTTTTTTTTTGTTAGTAGATGTATATGTTTTCTTTCTCTTTTTTGGTGTACTTTTATTATCCCATTTATTTTTACTTCTTTGAAACCCATAATTTATCCTAAAACAAAAGTACGCTCTTATCTGCTTCTGCTAGATCCCCTCTATCATTTATTCTTTTTAGAATATGTAACAAATCCATGAGAAGTTATGTTAATAAATTGTATCATGAAAGCCTTGGTGATAAACATAATGTAAATAAGTTGTCTTACCCTACTATAAAAATATTTTGCCTGAAAAGTAAAATAGGTATTATAGTATTGAAACAAATACTGATTATAGACCTCGAATGAATCTAATGGATATTAGTGACAGCCTTGTTTTTGATGTACCAAATACTTTCTCCCCTCGAAAATGGGAAACTAATGGAAAGGTAGGAGGTAATCAAAATTTTTTATCTGGGTTCTCCCACTTCCCCATTTTAGGCATTAGCCTCCTAGCTGCCTAAACCTTCCTGTCCTCCTTTGATAGGTCAAAATTATTTTTGTTTCATTTTTCCTTTCTTCTCATCACAATTCCTGTTTTTCCTGTCAGGTGAACTATTTAAAATAGTAGGAATATTTTCTGGTGTAATTTATTATAAATAATTAATGACTATGGCATTGAGGATGGTGGTGGTAATGGCAATAATGAAGGAGATGAAACTCCGCAGGTAGATTCTGATGTATGCTAAATTTCTGAAAGCTACTTACCTGGGTGGAATTCCTGAAGTTCTTTTTCAGTATGTCAAGCTTAGCATCATTCCCAACAGACTCTTTATTTACTGGATCTAAGGTGGGGCTGCATTATGAATGTTTTAGATGATTGCGAAGACTGGCACCAGGAAGTCATCTTCGTTATTAGATTTAACTCTTACCTATTATTCATTGTTTTTGTTTTTCCTAATTAATGTTTTCCCATTTAAACCCAAAAGAGGAAACCTTAATTTTTCATGATTATCATTGGTCATGATTGCTTGTTACTCTGCTTTAGCTATGAACCAATTGTTTAAAGATTTAGCAAGATACACTGCAAACCACACCCATTTAAAGCCAAAAAGGAAAACCATAAAGGAGAGTTGAGTTTTAATCTTAAATGATTATCATTGGTCATGATTACTTGTTACTCTGCTTCAGCTCGGAGCCAGTTGTTTAAAGATATAGCAAGGTACACTGCAAACTGCATTCCTGATTTGAGTGATAAACATCCTCATGATTAATTTCATTATTTGTATTGTATTTATCCTCATCAAGAAAGTAATTTACCTACAATTAGAAGCGACTCCCTCCATTCCAGAGCTCAGCTATACCAAATTTCTTATCTCAAAAAAAAAAATACATTGCATATATAATGATGGTCAGTTCCATACAAGAATATGATCTCTGCATCATCCACTAAGACCACTTTTTCCTTTTTTTTTATTCATTAGACAGTTATTGATTGAGTACTCACTTTATGTCAGGCATCAGACTGGTATATACAAATAAATGAGACAATATTCAGGGCCAGCCTGTAGCACAGTGGCTAACTGTTATTTACTGGGAACTCGATCCCACATGGGATTGGACCACAGCTCAAATCTTGGCCCTGGTGGTTTGAAAAACACACAGGGCATGTATGTGTGCATGCACAAAATCCTGACAGAATGGAGGAGGAGGGATTCCAACATGACCATGGCCCATTGTAGGGCACTTTCTCTTTTCTTCTCTCTCTGGCAAATACATGTGCCCTCTAACAATCAAATAAAAGAGACAATATCCAAATCATCAAAAAACAGGCACCAGATCCGATATATAATAGAGATAACTTTTACCTCATTTTTACTTAATTATATATATATTGAATGGTTGGTTTGTTTATTCATGATAACACATATTCATGGGCATGTGTGAGAGAGAGAGAGAAAAAGGGAAGGAAGGAGGATGAAACACCCCCTCACACACATGTGGTTTAGTCCCTCTGTGATCTCCAACTTCCAGTCTTCTACGCTGATTGGATCTTGAGCACTTATGTGTGTGCCCAGTGTGTTTCAGACTGACTGGGCTGGTGATTCAAACTTCAGTCACCATGTGGAATCCACCTTCTCTTGAGTGGTTCATTACCACTGCAACACAGAACTGGCCCTGATTTTTAAAATTTGGTTTCAGGTTTTATTTAATTTTTTTTTTTTTAATTTGGGTTTTTGCTGCAGGGAATGTACACTGGCCAGAGAGAGACAGAGGGGGGTAGTAAGAAATCACTCCTTGGAGGGAGGGCCATGCCTCAGCCCTTTCTCTTCCATTCTCCACTTCGGATTTTGAGTATGCACGCACACGTATCTGGTGTGATTTTTCAAGCCACAGGGAGTGAGATTCAAACTGCAGTTGGCCATGTGGAATCCAGTGCTTTAACCACCACCCCACTTGCTGGCCCCTCTTATTTCAGTTTTTAAGCCAGGTCTCAGACCACCTGTCTTCCAGAGGTTAAAGTTTTTCTCTGAACATATTGCATATTTTTAAACACTATTAAAACATTATTTGATTTTAAACATTTCAAATTTTAATATTTAATACTTTTAATATTCAGTAAGTTAATTTTAATATTTAAGGCAATATTTTAAACTAACTGAGTTGTTTAAAAATGACTATACTTAGCAATAAGCTTACTAAATGTTCAATTTTAATAGTAATAAGGAACAGCAGTGAAAGGACACTTTATGTAAACTGGATTATTGGGGAGGATGTAGAGCTCTGCGAACTCTCATCCCACGATGGAGAGAGTATAAATTTGAAACAACTGCTTTGAAAAACAATCTGGCAATGTCAAGGACCTTTGAGCTATCAGTTTCCCTCCTACATATGTGCCCTAGAGAAACTTTTGCATAAGGCTATTCACCATAAGATTCTTAATAACAGCAAAAGGTTAGAAACCACCTATATTTCCCTTGCCTGAAAAATGGGTAAGTCAACACAATCCATGTAGTGAAATATGATATGACAATTTAGAGAAATAAAGTACAGCTATAGTTACCAACACAGATAATCCTAAAGTCACATTACCAGGGTAAATTTGCGGTGGGGTATCATTTACATGAAGTAAAGGTAGGACAAACGGGTATACATTCTTTATGGATACCCCTAGATGTAAAAATTTAAACTTACCAGGAAGATGATAAAATAGGAGAGTAGTTACTCCCTAGGAGAGAGGGAAGAGTGTGATCTGGGAGGAATATACAAAAGGGCTTTAGTTGCACCTGATAAATAGAGTTGTCACCATTATTTAATAAATTTAGATGGTCAGCAAATGAATGTTTTGTTATGTTCTGTGCTTTGTACTTGAAATATTTACTAAAACACTATTTCTTCACAATTAAGATGTTACTAGTTATATGAGTAGCTCTTTAATGTGGAAACTTTAGGCAGGAAGTACTTTTGAGGTTCCCTTAGAACTCAAATGTGGCCTCCATTATATGGATACTTTTTCTTTTTGTCATTCTCTTTCACATTAATTTTTCCTGATATTAGAATAGTGACCAGTTTGAAGCTTTACTTTCACAAGATTAAAACTGCCTGGCTACTTGATCACCTTTCTTTCACCAGTTTCCAAAATTTAATGAAATAATTTAAATGTGGCATAAAATGTTTCCAACTCATATTTTAAACTTCTTGTCATTGACTTTGCATAAAAAGTTAAGTTTCATTCATAAATACTTGGTAATCGATTTTAAAATAACTGTCCTTTCTGTTAGGTTGGGATAATTACTGTTTACAATTATACTGTTTATATATTGATAGTATAACTCCTTAGGTAAGTCATTGATTTTCATAGAGTCTAGTAATTTCTTTCTTTTTTAATATTTTTTATAAGATTTTTTTAAAGAATTATTTTATTTAACTTTTACTTCTTTATTCTAATTCGACCAGAGCGGGACCTAATGAGAGAGAAAGAGAGAGAAAGTGAGAAAGCAAGCCACCAGCTCCAGGACTCAAACCGTGGTCGGCCATGTGGGAGTTCAAGTGCCCTTAATACTACGCTACCTGCCGGCCCCCATAGAGTCTAATAATTTTTATAAATGAAATTTTGAGACAATAAGTCATACTCTGTTAATTGGCAAAATTTTAAAATGCCATTTTTGAAGAACATCTTTCCTTTTTTTAAAAATTATTTTTTATTTAACTTTATTTATTTTTATTATTTTCCAGTTTGATCAGAGAGAGAGTGGGAAGGTGAGAAAGCAGGCCACCAGGTCCTGGACTCAAACTGTGGTTAGCCATATGGGAGTCCAGCACCTTTAACCACCACACCACCTGCCAGTCCTGAGCAGTATCTTTCTTTAAGTTTTCCCTAAGCTTGCTTATTAGTATATGCTTTAATCTTTCTTAATGACTCAGTTTTGTCTGTAAAGATGAATTATTGTAGAGTTTTGTAATACAACTCTAAGAAACTAGAGAGGGTAGTACAAGATTATTTGCCTGTCATCTAGCTGGTCTCAACCAAGACTTTTTGGGTTTATGTTTTGTTATAGGGTGCATGCACATGCCGGAGAGAGACAGAAAGAGGGAAAATGAGAAGAAATCACTCACTTGGGGGAATGGCCAAGCCTCAATCTCTTCTTCTCCAATGCTCCTCTCTGGATTTTGGGTGCCTGTTCATGCATGTTACCTGGCATATTTTTTAGCCACTGGGTCTGGGACTCAAACAGCAGAATTGTCCATTGGGATCCAGCTGCTTTAACCACCACATCACTGACTGGGCCTTATGTCTGCCTCTTAGACTTTTTCTTTTTCGTTTTCTTTTTTTGCTTATTGTATCTAGTAATTTGTGAACTAAGGTATCTGCTGAGAATCAGCGTGTAAAATTAAGGTAAGAAACTATGTGTAGAAATAGTTTATTTATGGCCCGACAGGTAGATAGTGGTTAAGGCGCTGGAC
This sequence comes from Tupaia tana, assembly GCA_026018925.1. NCBI lineage: Eukaryota > Metazoa > Chordata > Mammalia > Scandentia > Tupaiidae > Tupaia > Tupaia tana. The sequence continues at coordinate 62,004,065 of JAKSZU010000003.1, read as the reverse complement.
TCTGACATGGCTGACTGTGGTTCAAGTGCCAGACCTGGCAGCTTGCCTTCTTTATCCCTTTTTCTCTCTTTCTGTCCTTGTCTGGTCAAATTAAAAACTGATAATAACAAATAAAATTAAATATTTTTTTAGAAAAAGGATATTGTTCATTTATAAGCTTTATGTTTGAATTGCAGTGACATATACTTTTGCTAAAGTTGAAAAAGTTTTTTATTAACTTTTTCTAGATGGTTGAGTGATTGCTAATAAATGAAATGTAATTATTAACTAAAATATGCCTTTTGGAGGAGATAGCACTTATCTAATTTCTTTCAAGTCTAGGACACGTATTCATCTACCCAGGAAAGTTATAATAAAGCAGGACACCACTAGGGATCTCTTTTTAGCAAAAATAAAGGGAATAAAAAGAAAAAAAAAGTGAAACCGTGTGCAAAAATGTTTAGATGAAAAATGGTTATCAGAATGTTTTTGGCATTCAGTACCCATAAAGATTTCTATACAGCTCAGGGCCAGCAGGTGGTGTGATGGTTAGGGCGCTGGACTCCCACATAGCTGACCACAGTTTGAGTCCTGGACCTGGTGGCTTGACCTGCTTTCTCACTTTCTCTCTCAATCTCACTCTGTCCCTCTCTGATCAAAATAAATAAATAAAATAATGGAAAAAATTTTTTTTTAAATTTCTATTCATCTTTTAAGAATTTCATTATGAGGGACCAGCAGTTAGCGAAATGGCTATGTCGCTGGACTCCCATGTAGTCGACCACAGTTTGCATCCCAGACCCGGTGGCTTCAAACTCACGCCGGATGCCTGTGTGTGCATTCCCAGGATCCCGAGAGGAGAACGGAGGAGAAGGGATTGCGGTGTGGCCATCCCCCCTGGGGGGTGATTTCTTGCTTTTTATCTCTCTGTCTCTCTCTGTGTGTCTGGCGAGTGCACGCGTCCTGTAGCAAAAAAAAAAAAACCTCTCCAAAAAGAAAAAAAAGAATTTCATTATGAAAGATTTTTAAGGCATTGGAAGAAAGTATGAGGATACTGCTATCAAGCTTAAGAAATAAATGTTTTCGATGCAAGAGAGCCATATATATGTGTGTTTGTGTATATATATATGTAATATATATTATTATATATTATATATATTCTTTTTGATTGGATCTAGTTCTAGACACACTTTACATTCTTTTTTCTCTCTAATGATTGCAGCTACTAAAAATAAGATTTAAAGTTGTTCATTAGGCAAACAGTTCTGTGCTTATTATGATGAAATGATATACACCTAATGGCTGTAAACACTATTTTATGTGTATTATCTGTGTAATAAATTTTGTGATTTCTAATTACATTATTTCTTTAATATTTAGTTTCTATGCCTTTGCATATGTCAACCTGGGTTATAATGAAGAACATTGTTGCTAAAAATGGATTTTCTGGATTATTTACAGGTAAAACTATTTGCTTGGTTGAAACATTGAATACAATGGTTACTTCTTTTTTTTTTTTAATGTTTTTTTTTCCCCCATAGGGTGTGTGCACTTGCAAGAGGAACAGAGACAGAAAGAGAGAAAGTTAGAAATCAAATCCAGAGGAGATGGCTACACCATAGCCTCTTCTGCCCCATTCTCCTCTTGAGATTTTGGGCATGCAGGCACACCTGGCTGGCATGATTTTCAAGCCACCAGGTCTGGGACTTGAACCATCATCCACCATGTGGGAGTATAGCACCTTAACCATCACACCATCTGCTGGTTCCCTGGAATGGTTACTCTTTAATCTGTCACCTTCTAAAATTAAGGAGAAGTTTATAGGTAACAATCACATTATTTTTTCCTAAATGTCTTTGCTGTAAGTTCAAAGTAATGTTAAGTAACAGATTAACTACCAATAAAGATAACATTTCTATATAATGTAATTATATATATCTAATGAGATTGAATTAAGGAACTTTAGAGTGAGCAGTTTGGCCTGACATTTGCTACCAATGTATGGTACAAAATTTGATACTATCTTTTTATTTATTGAATGAATGAATAAATTTTTAGACATTTTTGCTAGAGGGTATGTGTGCTTGCTGCGGAGACAGAGAGAGACAAAAAGTGAGAAATCTCTCCCCTTGGAGGAACCAGCAGTTAGTGTAATGGCTATGTCGCTGAACTCCCATGTAGTCGACCATGGTTCGAGTCCCGGACCCAGTGGCTTAAACTCACACCGGGCACATGTGCGTGCGTGCCCAAGATTCTGAGAGGAAAATGGAGGAGAAGGGATTGCAGCGTGGCCACCCCCCCGGGGGGTGATTTCTCATTTTCTGTCTCTCTCTCTCTCTCTGTCTTTCTGGCAAGTGCACGTGCCCTGTAGCAAAAAAAAAAAAAAAAAAAAAAACTCTCCAAAAAAAAAAAAGTATCTCTCCATGGGGATTGGCCACACTGCAGTCTCTTCTCCTCCATTTCCTCTAGGGATTTAGGGCACACATGCGCACATGCCCAGGGTGAGTTTCAAGCCTCTGAGTATGGTACTTGAATCATGGTTGGCCATGTGGAAGTCCAGTGCCTTAATCACTATACCATCTGCTGGCCCGACATATCTTTTTATTTAATTTGATCATTATCAGACTAAAGATAAATTATATTTAAAAAATAAGGTGAAATTTGTTTTCTCTTTCCTTTTCAGGCCTAATTCCTCGCTTAATTAAAATCGCTCCTGCTTGTGCTGTTATGATCAGTACATATGAATTTGGAAAGGCTTTTTTTCAAAAACAAAATGTTCGAAGGCAGCAATACTAATGATACTGTTTCAACTTGAAGTAATGACTACAGCCAAATAAGATGGAGATTCTTTAGGCAAGAACTTTTTTTTCACCATTTTTCTCTTACAATGATTTTATGTCTGTCTCTCCTTTAATTTTGGTGAATAGTAATTTCTACTCTAATCATAATCCAAATTATAAAATAAATTTAATCTATTTTTGAAGATATTGAAAAAGATATTTTAGAAACCACAACCATTAAGCATTCTTAGGAAGAAACATTATTCTTTAGCAGTGAAAGCAACCTTTGAGCATTCAATGTTATATGTTTCAATGTAACTTAATCTTACTGGGAGTGTGTCACATAATTCAGAACTTTTTAAATTGTTTGCTAAATGAAATGTAGATCTAGAAGAAAAAAGTTTAAGTTTTACACACATTTAAATCATGTACATGGATATTTCAGTAAAGCTCATCATAGAAGGCAGCCAATAAATAGCATTATTCACATTTACCAAATATTACCTGCTGTTTTCTTTAACTTAAGTGCATTCTCTTTTCCCCCTGTTATTGTTTTAAGGCCTTACATGCATTAGGATTTTTGTGATCAAAGACATGCCTATTTTATCTTTATAAACCAAAATGTAATCATATGTGGGGAATGGATCCTGCCATTTCTGGTAGATAAAGACTCTGTATTATCCACTATTTCTGCAAGTGAGGGAGTTTTTACTGATTGTAATAAATGTCCACTTCAGCCAAACTTGTGGGTGTGTAGTGTAAAATCCCACCGTAGAACAGTGGAGCTTTCTAGGTTATTTCCATTGGCTCATTCTAACAAGGGAAAGATCATTTCAGAATCACAATATATTTTCATAATGCCCCTTGGTTTTGTGCTATCTCACATGAGTATGCTAGACTAACTAAGAGGCTAAATAAGAAGTTGTTTCCTTGAACAAACTGTTTTCAGCCACAGTATCAGACTAAGTAATTTCACTTATGACTGTATGTAAGAATGAGGTAAAAAGATATGATCGAAGGACAAGAAATTTTATATGTTGGGTTGTTGGGAAAATCATGATGCATTTTTTTCGAAAAACATGTCATGACTTTCCCAACAACCTAATATTTTTGTTTAATGTTCTTAGGATGTATATTCTATGAGAAAAAGCACTTTATTATAATCTGTGTAATTTATGAAATGTGATGCATTCCCCCCACTAACGTACAGTAATTTATTTAGGTGACAAATCTTCTCTAGTGTTGGTAAGAGAAGTAATGTATCTTGTACTGTAGTAGGAAAGTATTTTTATGTTTCACCAGAAATAAACTATATATAGTTTGTTTGTTATTCTTTTTGTTTATTTTATCCTGTATTGATTTGTCTTAAATTTGGAACATACATATAAATATTAATGACTTTTATTTTTGTTAATATATTTTATGCTTTTTTCAAATTGTCATGATTCTAGCTACATATTTTCATATAAATTATGTAATGTTACAAAAGGTCTTCAAAAAGTTCACGGAAATATGTATTATAAAAGCATAATCCATGGATTTCAAAGATTTTTTTGCACCAAAATTTGAATTTTTTAAAAGAGATTTTTGCCATACGGTACCTATGCTAGCTGGGGGGAGAAAGAGAAAGAAACAGTGAGTGGGAAAGAGAGAAATCACCCCCACCAGGGGGGATAGCCATGCCATGATCCCTTTTCCTTCATTCTTTTCCTGGGATCATGGGCATGCATGCACATGTTCCAGGCATGATTTTCAAGCCACCGTGTCCAGGACTTGAACTGTGGTTGACCATGTTGGAGTTCAGCAATGTAACCACTATGCCATCTGCTCTCCCCCTAAAAGTTGAATCCTAATTCTATTTTTCATGAGCATTTGAAGTTCCTTTGTATATGAAATTTTATCCTGAACAGTGCTGTTTAACAGTAAATTTGAAATTTATGTTGACTTTACTATGCTTCTTTTTGAGAATTGATGGGTAGAAAAAGGCAAGGAAAATTATTACTGTGCTATTAAAAGGCAGTCATGGGACCAACTGATGGCATAATGGTTACATCACTGGACTCCCCCCACAGTCGACCCCAGTTTGAGTCCTGACCCGGTGCCTTAAAACTCACAGCAGGCACATGTGTGTGCATGCTCAAAATTCTAAGAGGAGAATGGAGGAGAAGGGATTGCAGTGTAGCCATTCCCCCAGGGGTGATTTCTCGCTTTCTGTCTCTCTGTCTTTCTGGCAAGTGTACATTCCCTATAGCAAGAATCTATTTTAAAAATGAATATGTGAAAAATAAAAAACAGTCACATATTTCAACTTAATATCACCCATATGGGTTCACTCGTGGTGCAGCAGTAACGTGCTGCTCAGTGATCCTGGATCCATGCAGAAGATAATGGATTTGGTTTCCCGGTTGACCCGTGTATGCCAGGTGTGTGTGCCCATAATCCTCACTGGCTGGGTAGGTTGGGGTGTGGAGAATCATGGTATGAGATCCCGTTGAGAGTGCTTCTTTATCTCTCTCTTGCTCATTTATCTCTCTCTTGCTCATGAAAAAAATAAACTTAAAAAAAATCACCCATAAATACCAGAATAGTTTCCATATCCGCCTACTAGCCCCAAACTGACCTGAAGAAAATTCTTATTTATGAATAAAACAAGTTAAATAAATCTACCACCTAGTTTTTCTTGCACATATTAGATGTAATATATCTGGATGAAAGAAGGTTGAATTAAAGCTTTCTGTACTTATGTGGTAAAGAACCGATAGTACTTTTAAAATATAAAGAGTTTATTAGAAGTTATTTCAGCATTTTGCCTTAGTAATAACTTCATTTTTTTAACTGAAAGAGTACCTTGATAAACTTTAGTCCATGGAATAATGAAATATTAAAATTTAGCTTTCTTCCAGAGTTGTATATTGTAATATAATTGAAATATAATTGCCAGTATTTAACATTCCCATATTTCACTTCAAATTAGTACACAAATTTAACTTTCAGCCATATGACCACCCAGGCTTTTCAACTTATAGGTTGCAGGAATTGCAACATTTGCAAACATATACCACTGTTCTTGGTAATGTAATGTTTATAGAAGAAAATAATTTTTATTCCATTAATAGTAATGTCAGATGTTGTTATACAATTAATTACTTAAATGTAAAATTTCTAAGTAATATCTTAAATATTTAAGTATTAAAAGTTTGTGATCTTTAATATAATACACTTTTGATTTTTTAAAAAAGTCAGTATGGGCGGGTGGGACCCTCTTTCCCACTATACAAGATGGCAGGTGAAAAAGCTGCAAAGCAGGATACTAAGGAGAAGAAACCTGAAGCTAAGAAGGCTGATGCCAGTGACAAGGTTAAAAAGGGTGACCCCCAAGGCTATAAAACCCAAGAAGGGGAAACCCCATTGCAGCTGAAACCTAGTCCTAGTCCAGGGCATCGGCAGCTACTCCCGGTCTGCCATGGATTTCAGGAAGGCTGTGTACAAGAGGAAATACTCAGCCACTAAATCCAGTATTGAAAAGAAAAAGGAAAAGTTTCTTGACAGTGTTTCAAAACCAGTTGGTGAGGACAAGAATGGTGGTACCCGGGTGGTTAAACTTTGCAAAATGTCTGAATTATCCTACTGAAGATGTTCCTAGAAAGCTGTTGAGCCACAGCAAAAAGCCATCAGTCAGCGTGTGAGAAAGCTACAAGCTAGCGTCACTTCCAGGACCATTCTGACCATCCTCACTGGATGTCACAGGGGCAAGAGAGTGGCTTTCCTCAAGCAGCTGAGCAGCAGCTTGCTACTTGTGACTGACGTCTGGTCCTAATCAAGTTTCACTACATAGAACACACCAGAAATCTGTCTGTTATAACCACCTCCATGAAAATTGATGTTAGCAAAGTAAAAATGCCAAAACACCTCACTGACGCTTACTTCAAGAAAAAGAAGTTGGGGAAGCCCAGCCATCAGGAAGGTGAGATTTTCTACACAGAGATGGAGAAATATGAGACTTACAGAGTAATGCAAGGTTGATCAGAAAGCTATGGACTCACAAACTTTACCAAAAATCAAAGCTGTTCCTTAACTCCAGGGCTACCTGTGATCCCTGTTTGACCTTACAGATGGAGTTTATCTTCACAAGTTGATTTTCTAAATTTCTTGCCGAGAACCTAATTAAATAACTGAATATTTAAAAAACAAATAGGTATGGGGGACCAGCAGGTAGCATGGTGGCTAAAGCACTGGACTCCATGGTTTGAGTCCTGTACCCAATGGCTTGAAAATCATACCAGGTGCACGTGGGTAAGTGTGTGTCCAAAATTCCAAGAGGAGAATGGGGAAGAAGGAATTGTGGGGTGGCCATTCCCCCTGGGGAGTGTTTTCTCACTTTCCCTTTCACTGTCTTTCCCTAGCGAGCGCACACACCCTATGGCAAAAAACCTACCAAAAAATAAAAGTATGTATGAAGTTAAAATAACTTTTTTTCCTAAGAAAATAGTTCACTGTGCTTATTTAATTACATGCGACTCTTAAATTGTTCTTTCCCTTTCTCCTGGACACAGATTTTAGTGACGTGCTTTATTGCTTTTGAATTTTTTTCCAAAATGAATTTTTAAATAAAAGATTATTGCTTTTTTTTTTATTTTCAATCTATCAACGTTTATTGAGACCTTTTGTTTGGTAGGCAGTATAAAAAAACACTAGAGATAAGACATTTGGGATATTGTTATTGATCAGAGGTTCCAGAGCCTTGGTTGATAGAAGTATGTAAAGGAAGCTATGGGAAATCTGTGCAGTTCTTCACTCAGCCTGAGGGCAGAGAAGGAGTGGTCAGGAAATCTAAGATTAGGATTGATAGTCAGTTAAACTTGCCGAAAGGTAGGAGTCTCAATAAAGCAATGGAATTTAGTGCATGTGGTTTGAGCTTGAGTTCATGTATACATGAGAATTGTGGTAGATAACTAGCAATATGGAAAACAGGACTTATAATAAGGTGAACTATTTATTTTTTAAGTAATTATTTAATTTTACTTATTATTTTTTTTTAAATTTTGCTAAAGAGCACATGCTCTCACCAGAGACAGACAGACAGACACACACAGAGATAGAAAGAAAGTAAGAATGCAAGCTACCAGGTCCAGGACTTGAACTGTGGTCGGCCATGTGGGAGTCCAGCACTTCAACCATCATACCACCTGTCGGCCCCTAAGGTGACCTATTTAAAACAAACTAGAGGGTTTGGTTTATATTAAGATACACTTTTGGGACCAGCAGTTAGTGTAATGGCTATGTCACCGGACTCCCATATAGTTGACTACAGTTTGAGTCCTGGACACGGTGCCTTAAACTCACGCTGGGCATGTGTGCATGCATGCCCAAGATCCTAAGAGGAGAATGGAGGAGAAGGGATTGCGGTGTGGCCATCCCCCCTGGTGGGGTGATTTCTCGCTTTCTGTCTCTCTATTTCTGTCTGTCTTTCTGGCGAGCGCACACGCCCTATAGCAAAAACCTCTCAAAAAAAAAAAAAAAAAAAAAAAAAAAAAAGATACACTTTTAAAAATACCATAAAGACAAAGGTAATTTTAGTATATATGCTGCTGAAGTGAGCAAGACAAGGATGTAATTTAGGAAAAAAAATTTTTTGCCATAGGGCACGTGCATTCTCTGGAGAAAAAGATACAGAGAGGGAAGGTGAGAAATCACCCCCTAAGGGGAAGGCCATGCTGCAATCCCTTCTTCTCTCCAGGTTTTAGGTACACATGCATACCTGTCTAGTGTGATTTTTAAGCTGCTGGGTCTTATTTTCAAACCACAGCTGGCCATGTGGGAGTCCAGTGCCTTAACCATTATACCACCTGCTGGTCCTGACAGGAATATAATTTTATCTTTCCTATTAGTTGAAAAGAACAAATGCTGGGATCATCAGATGGCATAGTGGTTACCTTGTTGGACTCCCACATGGGTGGCTGAGGTTCGAATCCCAGACCTGGTGACTTGAAAATCATACTAGGCACATATGCGTGTATGCCCAAGATCCCAGGAGGATAATGGAGGAGAAAGGACTGTGACATGGCCATCACCTCTGAGAGATGATTTTGTATTTTCCCTCTCACTGTGTCTGTCTGTCTGTCTCTCTGGCTAGTGCAAGTGACCTAAAGCAAAAACCAATAAAGAAAAAAATAGAACAAACACTAAAGTTAATCAGAAGCTACTTTGTTTACAGAAGAGCAAGTGAACTGGTTTAAACATTTTTCAAAGCCCTGAGGTTTCATGCAGTTTTGTTACACTTCAGTAGTAATCTATTCATGTTAGTTTAGCAAAATCTGGACACTTTACCCAAGATAAGAACTTTCACAAAGGATTTTCATAAACTGTAAATTTGAGACACATTTATAATTGCTTGAAAACTTGTATGTAAATCTAATAAAATAACCACTGAATTCACTTGCTTTTTGAAGGTTTTTGCCAATCATGTTTGGCATTTGCCACTGCTTACTATACATAATTTTAGTTAATGCTGACATCCATATGGTGCTATCACACAGGTGCTCAGAAAATGGTACTGTCTATTTTACAGATAAGCAAATGAACATGGCTATTATATATTTACATCAGCAACACTCCCAGAACCAATACTAAACGGTATTGCTTCAGTAGATTTTGCATATTCTAAACATATCATGTTAGTTTTTGGAAAAGTGTTTTAGGGGCCAGCAAGTGGTATGGTTAGGGCTATGAATTCCCACATGGCCTTCCATGGTTTGAGTCCTGGACCTGGCAGCTTGAAAATTATGCAAGGTGATTTTGCATGTTTGTCCAAAATCCTGAGAAGAATGGAAGAGGAAGGACTGCGGTGTAGCCATCCCCAAATGGCAGCGATTTCTCACTTTTCCTCTCTCTGTCTCTTTTTTTTTTTTTGGAGAGGTTTTTGCTATAGGGCGCATGCGCTCGCCAGACAGACAGAGAGAGACATAGAGACAGAAAGCGAGAAATCACCCCCCAGGGAGATGGCCACGCCACAATCCCTTCTCCTCCATTCTCCTCTCGGGATCTTGGGCACGCACGCACACGCGCCTGGCGTGAGTTTTAAGCCACCGGGTCCGGGACACGAACCGCGGTCCACTATGTGGGAGTCCAGCGCGACATAGCCATTACACTAACTGCTGGTTCCCATCTCTCTGTCTCTCTTTGGCAAGCACATATGCCCTATAGAAAAGAAAAAACAAAGTTTTAATTTGATATGAGTTCAAATAAGAATTTTTCCAAATCCATTTTCAAATTAGTATTTTACATGTGAAATAATGTACATGTACATATTCATTGAAATTAAAATTCTGTGTACAACTCAAACCAGGATAAAATAAAACCACAAATGCATGATATAAAATATTTAATATACATGCGACAAGTACAGTACATCAAGGAAACAAAATACACATGGAAATAGTGGCATATAATTCAGCATTCTTTGAGGGAGATGAACAATAAACATTACCACCTAAAATTAAATGATTGAGACATAGATTGTTTCCTCATGCAAACATTAACGAATACTTCTAACTAGTTTGAAATGAATTGTGTAGAAACCTGAATTTCACAGTAGCAGATGAATATATCAAGAGCTCCAAGAAAGGAGAAAAAGTCATGATCCTTCGATGTCATGTTTAATCTGTATTTAGCAGCATGTTCAGATGCACAAGTTACTGTACACATTAGACAAATCTGAAAAAATTTATCCATTATGGAATCTCGAGTTTTCTTCTATATTATAAAAATGTATGGAAAAAAATTAACAATTTTTAAAAAAATTATGAAAAGATCCTAAATGTTAGTTCAGAGTGGACCATGAATGATAAAACATTTAAACGTTCTAATTGTTCTTAGGGAAGAAGCCATAGTGCTTGAGGCCAACCTAAAATTTTCAGAACTCCTCCATTTCCTCACTTCTACCTGTTAATGTTTCCACTACCCTCCTTTTATATCTCCCTTCTACCCCCCCCCCATACTAATTAACAACTGCTTTGGATACCTTAAAATCGTTATACAAAATTGAGAATAGATTAAAGGTACCTTTTCTCAGGAATATTTGCATTTCTACAGGTATTAAAGTTTTAAGCTAAAGGAATAAAGCTTAGAGTATATCCTTGCATGTCTTAGATAACTTAAGGGCTTCCAGGCCTACTTTGTCTCTGAAATGATATTGTTTGGACTGTCTTACATATGAGACTGACCTGTTACTACTTACTTAATTTCAAGTTATGAGACTAAGCTCTAAATATTATAGAGACCCACCACACTCCTACATTTCTAATAAAAAGAATGGATGTGGTAAGGTCAGGTCTTCTTGCCTCTTAATAAAATAAACTGTTTTAGGAGGAACAGTCTTCCTGAATGTCAAGTCTACTAAGCTTGAATATAATGTTTTATTGATAAACAAATATACCATATTAAGTCCCCAGTAAGTTCTGTGGCCTCACATAAACAATATATAAAACTTCTTTGGCACAACTAATCATGTTTTCCTCATACTACTTACTATAGAAAATATATTCATACATTTTCTTCTTCAGAATGATGGAATTTTTAGGGGCAAATACCGCTGCTTGAAAAATTGCAAAAATTTAAAATAGACAGTATATATATATATTTTTTTAAGAAAACTGATTTAGCTGTAGAAGTGTAGCAATTTTAAAATATTAACATCAGCTTTAAAATAAGATTATGGGGCTAGCCAGTGGCATGGTGGTTAAGGTAGCTGGACCCCACATTGCCCACTGTGTGGTTTGAGTCCTGGACCCAGAGGCTTGAGAAACATGCTAGGCCCATGTGTGTGCATGTGCAAAATCCCCAAAGGAGAGAGCAATGGAGGAAGAGGGATTGTAGTGTGATTGTCTCCCCACTGGGGGAAACGTTCTCACTTTCCCTGTCTCTCTCTAGCAAGTGCCATGCCTTCTGGCAAATATTAAAAAATAAAAATTAAAAAATAGAGGTTGTGACATAATTAGTGATAGAGGCAGTAAAACAGTCAGGACACACAGTTCATTGTTGCACAAAAGGAGAAAAGCAGCACTGTCAAACATACATTTTTATTGTTAAGTACAATGATTATCTTTACCAATCCTTGTTTAAAAGCTTTGAAAATCCTTAACTAAATTTGAAATCACTCCTGATAAAATACTTTTTCAACATTCCTTCTACATATTGAAATGTTTCCAACTTTTGAAGCTTACTTGATCATATTTTTAAATTGATAACCTTTTAATATAATCTTGGGAAAACAAAGATAAATTTATTCATTTACCTAAATAGCCTAAAATATAAAATACTTTCCCTGTGATCCTAAAAATTAAGTCAGTATCTGCCTAAAAAGGCACATTCCTATAAAATTTATAAAATGTTAAGTGGAATGTCAAGTTGATACCAAATGATAAATGTTAAAGAAAACTGTGTAAGTCATTGTGCAACTATAACTGAGAACCTTCACCTGATATTAAAAACAAGGCATTTGGACATTAGAACTCAGAAATAAATTAATTAATAAGTCACATTTAAAAAATTTAATCACTAAATAAAAGTAAAAGAAAAAACTTAGCATAAGTCTCTGGAATAAAACCTTTAACTCATCTCTGGCCACTAAATTACATTTAAACAAATATATAAAAATTAGCTGAATAATTATGTACAGTTTGGAATGAAGTATTAATTTGAAGGACCTTTGAAAGTTTTTTAGTCTATTCATTTTTAAACTTCCTCAATGACAAATATAAGAATTTTTTAAAATGAAAAATGGCAGGATTGTTATGTTTTTCACTCAGTTTATATGGACTGGACTGAACTCTCTAAGCAGCAGAATTCCAGACATGTACCATAACAGTATAAAAGTTCAGAGGTCTTCCCAGCAGTCAAACTTACGTAAATTGAACATTTACAACATAAAAATGTTTGGCTTTACATAAAATTTTTCAGGATGGAGTTAGGCCTGGACTTGTCATCTCTGCTGTAGGACTTGCAAGGTAATCATTAGATTTTAGGCTTGTTAAAGACTTGTAACTTGCCACTGATGTTAGAGACCCACAGAGGCCAAGTAATGAAGGAGTATCTTCTTTTCCTGAAAATTGGGATTAAATAGCAAATAATTAGTTGTCCTTCAAGAATGATACCAATAAGATCTAAAACCATAAGAAAATTTCCATACTTTAAAGGACTTTTTTGAATATAAATATCTATGCAGTCAAAGATCTATATATCAATATGTTTGAGCTCATGTAAGTTCTAGATACAGAAGTTTGAGATTCCATGTTTTAGATAAAATATGAAAAGTTTACCCCCTTTTTTTGGAGATCATATTAAGTTAGTAAATGATAATAAAAAACTCTATTAAATAATAGTGCCCACACTACAGTAACCAGGAAGTCCACACTGAAGTAAAATACTGCCTTAGAAGCATGTTGATCCTGGTCAGATTGGACTGCCTCAACTCAATAGGAAGGCTTGATTTTGTGAGATTTTATTCATGAATTGAACACTTAACCCAGCATTTACTATGCATTAAGAACTTTAAATAACTTTAGTAGACCCATCAAGGAAGAATGATGAGTTTTTTCCACAGCTAAGGTAAAACATGTTCTTTCCAGAGCTAAGTGATTTTCAACCCACAGTGTGCAAATACCAGCTATTAGTGGCTAGCTTAGGGCTATGAAGGCTAAGGTCTTTGGAAATTAAAAGGTTTTTAGAGATGAAAACTTGGATTTTACTCATGAAGTTATACAAGTGTAAGCTATGCCAGATACCAAGTGTATCTGAGTATTATATAGTTTCAAATAGCCCCTCTGAAGTGTTCTCAAAGTCTTTGGTACTTACCCCACCTTTTTATACTGCATGGCAATTGTAGGGGCTAACTCTCCTTTATTAGGCTATAAACTCTGTGGAAAAAAACATGTTCATAGTGTTCTTTATTCCCAATGCCTAGTACACAGTAGATGCCCCTTAAATAACTAATTAGGTCCAATTGCAGTGGTGCAAGTGGCAGGGCACTGCTGTGAGATCCTGGGCATGGTAGCACATGCCTGTAATCCTACCCAACTGGAAGGGAGGCTGGGGCAGATGATCACAAAGGCAAGACCCTGTCAGAAATACCATCTTCTACCCCATCCCCATCTGTCTGTCTGTCTCTCTTATTTAAAATAAAAATTTATATAATTAATGAATGATGATTCAGTGGAACTACATTGGAACTCAAGATAGCTCCTATGTCCATTTTAGTTAAGATGATCCAGAGCAAGGCATCTTCTCTGGGCCTATTTGCTTTGTAAAATGGGAACAGATACCAAAAAATAATTGGTTTGGATAACTTCATTGTTTTGGGGACCAGAAACATACATGAAAATACAGTAGTGTTATGAAAAGATATGGAAGAGTAGTTACTACGTTCACATTTAAAATGTTTATCCAGTTATGTTACAATCAAAATGTATGTTGACAATGTAATCACTCTTTTAATGTTTAAGCTTAGAGACTCATTTCAAGCCAAAATCAGCTCTCTGGAGTCCTTGCTAAATGATCCAGGTGATCAGCTGTTTTGTGTAATAGCCTTGCTAAATTTGTACTCTATATTGAATCCAAAATTTTTAAGAGATTTACTGTTTATAGTGTATACATATGTATGTATATGGCTTTCATTTATTGTAGTAAGTATGTTTAACATACAATTGACTACTTTAGCCATTTTTTGAATTTGCTAGAGGACATGTATACTTGCCAGGAAGAAAAAGAGAGAGAAAAAGCGAGAAATTATCCCCCATGCGGCACGGTCATGTTGCAGTCCTTTCTCTATTTCACCCTCTTTCAGGATTTTGGGCACATGTGCATACATGTGCCCAATGTATTTTTCAAGCTGCTGAGCCCAGGACTTGAATCTTGTGGTTGGCCATGTGGAATTGAGCCTCCTTAAGTACCATGGCCAGGCCTGGTCTACTGGCCCCTATTTTAGCTATTTTTAAGTGTACACTTTGGTGGCATTAATTATATTCATACAAATGTACAACCATTATCATATTTCCAAAATTTTCCATCACCCCCAAATTTTTCCATCAAGATGCTGTTTTGTTCCTAGAGGGCCTTAGCATCTCTGTTACAGGTTTGAAGTTTTCTAACACTGTCATACAGTTAGTGATTGGTATGTGTGTGAATCTTGAGGAACAAAGACAATCTGCTATCTTTCTTGGAAGATAATTTACAAATAATGTAACAAACACAACATATCATACTACTAAATTACTGTAAGAAATCTTTGCAAAATTGAGCCAGTTTTCACTTTAATGTTTCCCTTAAATATTAAAGGAGAACCTGACCATTGAATCTGCTTCAAGAAAGTAATGGATTTTTGACCGAATGTGACAAATTCCTGCCTGAAGGAAGATGACAAAAGTAGATAGACATCTTTGAAATTTGAAGCAAAATCCAGTTACAGACAAATACTTATGGGTTTGCCCCTCCAAGGAAATAAAAAGCCAGATTTGCCAGGATATGGCAAAAAAAAAAAAAAAAAAAAAAAAAAAGAAAGAAAAAAAGAAGACAAAGAAGAAAAGAAAAACTCAAAACCCAAAAAACCTCGCGAGTAGAATGCTGAAAACGTAATTTTTTTTTTGATTCCTTATGTGGACACTTTATTGATTCTAAAAGGAAAAGACTGTCATCTTAGCTATTGGAAAGTTTCTTTTTCTTCTTTTTTTTTGCTGCTTTTTTTATTCCTTTTTTAAAATTAATTGATTTACATTCATTCACTGAGCATTGTCACAGCATACAAAATGTGATTTCCCATCCAGAATATGCAGCATAGTAGCTTAATCATACATGTTATCATTAATAATTTTCTATTTCTAGTTTTATAATGAATATCTTTTAATATTACTTAAATACTATATTTAGAAAACAAAGAGACTAAGTTTGTTAAAATTTCAAACTTATTTCACAAGTTCCCAAAACAGCCCAGAGAAGGAGGTTACATCTGATTTTGGCAAGTGCCAACAACAAATATTAACCATATCAACTCTGGTAGCAGTAACTAATATTAATATTTCCTTGTAACTACAGCTTAGGTCCCATGTTAAATGCTTTACATTAAATAAGAATTATTGAATCTTTAACAACCCATGCAGTAAGATCTATAAGTATACCCATTTTGTTAAATGTGTACCCAAAAGGACCATAAACACAGTAAGAAAAAATAATCTAAATGAAGCCCTCTGAATTCAGACTGTATTCTTAGTCTCATTTGTGTGTAGATGGGAGCCACTGAAGATTTTTACATAAGAAAACTATTCCTTTGCACTTTTAAATACTTTTGCTATTAAGGTGTCATTCATCAATTTGTTATAAAATTCCCATGGCCTTAGAATCCATTTAAATTCCTGAAGCATTTTATTTAATTGAAGAAGAAAATGAAACTATAAGGTAAGCAAAATGATTAAGGCTGGCCACGGTGATACACACCTGTAATCCCAGCTACTTGGGAGGCTGAGAGAGAAGGGCTCTGTGAAGCATGACTGAGAAAAATAAAATGGATACAGGGAAGCAAAAGGGTTGTAGCAGTTGCCAGAACCAGGCTGGCAATAGAAGGAATACAGAGAATACAGAACAGATGTAGAAATCTTTAGAAAATCAAATAAATAGGACTCGGTGATATAAAATGTTAGGTGGGAGGAGCCATGAGTGGCTCAGTAGGTTTTTGGAACTGGTAAGTGGATAGTGAGATCACTGACTTTAAGAAAATTGGGAGTGGGAAGAAGAGAATCATTGGGGACTGGAGAAGTGATGAATACATATCCTAATTTTAAGGAATGCCTAAAAGATTCCTTTGCTTCTATCATAAACCTGTAAGTATAGGAAAAATCTTACATTAAATTTTTGTGTAAGTACCGTGTCACCTTTTTGTGATCAGTGGTTAGAGAAAAGGGTTGGTTAACACTTCATGCAAAAACAATTTCAAACTATTGGAGCCAGTATATATTATACTTGTAATTGGCTATGTTGGAGGTGTGACATTGTTTTTGCATGTGCTTTATGAACTTGATCAAAAGTGTTCATGTTGACAGCACTTTGAGTTACTTGTGTAATTAGCACAAGTGTAGAATTTAGATGTGGCTGAAAATGCCTTAAGAATTACAATTTTTCCTTAAAATGAACAGTTGTTGACAAAAAGCATGAAAGCAGACAGCTGAATACAAATTACATGTTTTTGAATTAAATAGTGATCATTAAAGGAGTTGCTGCAACTCATGTTGTTAATAAAATAACACAAAATGCTTATACCAAAAATCTCTAAGAAAGAAAAATACCCTGCAAGTAGGTGAAGTTTAGCAACATACTCCAAGGACTGCTAACCACATGCCACACATATAACTGAGGCAGAAGAAATTCCCAGGTACATGAAAGAAAATTTGAAGAAACAAGCAATTAGTTTGACTGATTCATGCATCACTCAGAATTTCTGTTAAGATGTGAAACATCAATTTGTCATAAAATTCCTGTGGCCTTTAGAGAGAAGCTGTTTAATTTACCAAATTATTTAATTTAATTAAAGAAAATGAAGCTATAAGTTATGCAAAAAGGAAAGTACATTTAAATGTACAGGATGTTCGTTGGTAATTTAAAAGAGAATTCCTTCTGTAGTACTGTTGGAGGAACTATTGGCACAGAGAATGATATTGTGAAGAAAGACATGATCACTGACAATCTGACTTAAAAATTATTCAAACTGGCCATTGTGGTACACACCTGTAATCTCAGATACTTGGGAGCTGAGCCAGAAGGATCATGAGTTCAAAGCCAGCCTGGACAACAGAGCAAAAGAGATTTTTGTTTCTTAAAATAGTAATTAATTAATTAAAGTTCAGCTCTAGCTCCAGTAGTATACAGGTACTGCCACCATTTGGGAGACTGGAAGCTGCATGAGAGGCATGGGTTCAATTCCAATTCAACCAAAAGGCTGGGTGTAGCGGTGGACACCTGTAATCCAAACAAGTTGGGAGGCTGAGGCAAGAGGATTGCAAGCTAGAAGCTTCTTGAACCATACAGTGAGACTCTAAAATAAAGAGCCTGCCATGGTGGCATGTGCTTAGGGTCCTACTTGGGAGGCTGAGACAAGGGAATTATGACATGAAGAGACCCCATCTGAAAAGAATAGCTTACAGGTTCCCTGACACAGAAATAACTGAACAAGACATGTGCAAAGTAGATGAATTTTCTCTTCTCTGTTGCTTCTTTTCCTCACCCTAGATTATCTCATTTATCTCAGTGGATATTATTTTCACATGTGAAGATTATTGTTTTTTCTATGATAATTTTATATCTGCAACTTTGCAGGACTACTTTATTTTTTTAAAAGAATTCTTTTATGAAATTAATTAATTTGTTTATTTATTTGAATTTGACTAGAGAGGGACAGAGCAAGCGAGTGAGAGAGAGAGAGAAAGTAAGATAGCAAGCCACCAGGTCTGGGACTTGAACTGCAGTCAGCCATGTGGGAGTCCACCCCCAACCACCACGCCATCTGCTGGCCCCACTACTCTATTTTTTTAAGTGTATTTATTTCTTCCATTGGCCAGAGAGACAGATAGCTCCCTCAGTGGGGTCTTGACACCACAGTCCACTCCCAGCCTCAGCCAGTCCTGGATCATGGGCACAAGTGTGTCACATCAGAGCAGTTTCTGGATGTAAACGTAGAACTTTTCAGTGTGGGTCAGCCTTGCAAATTATAGTGTTTTACTGCTGCTTCATCTTGCAGGACTTTTATTGTCTAAGTTAGTAGTAGTATTTCTCTAATGTTTTCTAGGTTCATGAAATCATTTGCAAAAATCCAACTCTCATTTCTCTACTTAAAGTTTCTTCTTTAAATCCATTAACTAGTTGCTCTAGTATAATGTTAAATAGTGGTGGAAACAGTGAGTATCTTTACTTAGTTTCTGACCTCAGTATTTCTCTATTAAGATGCTAGCTTTAGAAAAAAAGATAGGTTGGTAGTAGAGTGGTGGATAAGGGCACTAGATTCCCACATGGCCTACCACAGCTTGAGTTCTGGACCAGGCAGCTTACTTTCTCACTTCCTTTTTTTTTTCTCTCTCTCCCTCCCTCTGTCCCTCTCTGGTCAAATTTAAATAAATAAATAAAGTTAAAAAAGAATTCTTAGAAACAAAGAAAAAAGATAAACACATGTGTATACACATGTATATGTATAAAATAATTATTCTCCAGTTGTTTTTCTTGAATGTTTTTATCACACAAATGTTGAATCCTGTCCAAGTCTTTTTTAGCATCTGTGGAGATAGTCTTCTCTATCTCAGATCTATTAATATGGTGGGTTACATAAATGGACTTCTTGATATCAAATTAACCTTGTATTCCTGGAATAAATCCATCTGGTCATAGTATATCATTTTATTTATGTGTTTCTAGATGCCACTAATATTATTGAAAACTTTTGTATCAATATCCATAAGTGAATTGGTCAGTAACATTTTTTATTTTTCATACTATATTTAGTTCCTAAAATAATGATAAAGTTTTCCTTCATTTTCCATGCTTTGGGATAATAATTTATGAATCATTGGAAATATTTGATCTTTGATGTTTAGGTAGAATTACCCAGAGTAACCATATCAGTTTGGCCCTTTTCTGTGGAGTGGTTCCTTAATAACTTCTTCTATTTCTAGATATTAGATCTCTTTTTCTAGTCTCTCTCGTTTATTTGTGTTTTGTCTTTATTATTCCCTTCCTTGTGCTTTTGGTTACTTTATTGTCCCTTTTCCAACTTTTTGAGTTGGAAAGTGTAACTGACTTCTTTCAGTTTTATTGAAAAAAGTATATAAAATTATGAATTTTCCTCTTTTCATTTCTTTTGGGTAAATCCCACAATATCTAATATGAGTTTTCATTTATTTCCAGGTAGGATCCTTTTGAACAACAACAACAAATCTTGAATAATTTCTATGGTTCCTTTACACTGTATTCAGAGAGTACTGTTAATAATGTTTCACTTTATGAATTGTTTTACGACTGAACAATGATTATTTCTGTGACTGTTCCATCTACACTTAAGAAGAAGGTGTATCATCTATTATCAGGGTGTAATGTTCCTTATAGTCATAAGATCTACTTTACTGATTATATTGTTTAGGTCTTTTATAACCTATTTATTTTAAATTTGATTTGTCTTATACTGAGAGTACTATGTTAAATCTCCCTATTGTCTCTGGATTTCTGTCTATGTCTTTTCATATTTTGTTAAAGAAGAATGCCATTATTGGGTACATAATTTCTATTATATCTTAATTATGGTTTTCAGCTTAAAACATTTTCTCCTTTGTAATGTTTAATGCATTTTGTCTTATATTCGACTTATCTGACACCAGGTTTGCTACCCTACTTTGTTGCTTTTTTTCCCTCCTTCCTGAGAGAGAAAAAGAGGTACCCTCGACAGGGTCTTGTGGAGTCATGATCTCCCCCTTGCCAGCCAGGTTCACTGGCAGGCACAGACATGCCCAATATGTTCAGGTCAACCCAGGAATTGAACTCAGGCCTCCCCTGTGGCTCTAGAATTGCATAGCAGCGCCCTACCACCTGCACCACAACAGCTGAGCTTATCTATACTGCTTTCCTTATGTTTTCATCTGCCTGGTACTCATTTGTCTATCCCTTTGTATTTAGCCATTCTGAATAACTCAGTTTTTAATTTTGTGTATGTTTTATGCAGTATTTCTTTCTCTATGTGTATTCTTTGCCATTTTATTTTGTAAATTTCTTTTGGCGTTTTCTCAATAGATATTTTTTGCTGTTATATCTGCTATTTCTTTTTCTGTAAGTTTTCTTTTTTCCTCTAAAATTATGTATTATATAAAAAGGTTTGTATTTTTATTCTAGTTTTATACAACTAGAGAAGTCAATTGTGCCAGTCTTACTCTCTTCACTTTTATAAGTTTGATCTTTTTGCCTGGAAGTCCTAAGTATGCTTTCTTTATTATTACTGTCGAATCATTTTAGAGGGATATATCTTGCCTTTGATTACTACAAGTTAATTTCCTCTGGTAATTTTTTAACCATTTCAGATTGTTGATTAGATCTCCTTTTATTTCTAAGGATCTTTCTTGGATTATGTATTTCATTTTTTTCTACTGTACTGTGTTTATCATTCAATTACTTTATTAATATGTAAATTTGATGTTCTTTGCTTATTTTTCCATTCAGCCACTTCACAACTCATTTAAATTCCTTCTTCATCTCATTTTCATTCTCTCTCTTTTTCTTTCCCCTGCTTTCCCTCAATGTTTTACATTAAGTTTTCATTCAAAATATTCTTCTTTGGACATCTTGTAGTTTAATGTTTACTTATGACATAATTGTCTTTTTCTTTAATCTCTTTCTAGAGTTTAATCACTGTCACCTTTATTTCATCCTGTTTCTTGATTTGAAATGTTTTTATCACATGTCTAATTGCTTATTTGAGGATATTTAATAAAATTATGTGGTTATATTGCTGTTTTTTCCCTTGCTTCACCATTGTTTCCTAGGGCTGGGTTTTTTCAGCTGAATTACTTTTCTTAATATATGTGATTTTTAAAAAATTAGTAGTTTTAGATACTAGCACATTATTGTAATGGGTATGTCACTGGACTCCCCTGTAGTTGACCACAGTTCAGGTCTTGGACCTGGCAGCTTAAAACTCATGCTGGGCACGTGTGACTGTGTTCCCAGAGCCCAAGAGAAGAATGGAGGAGAAGGGATTGCAGAGTGGACATCCCTCCTGGGGGTGATTTCCCGTTTTCTCTCTCTCTGTCTCTTCAGTGAGTGCACACACTTTAATAGCAAAAATCTCTCTCTCTAAAAAAAAAGTAGTTTTATATAGAGTGTTCCTCCATATTTGTTTATAGGAGTCATTGGTCCAGGTGGCTTATGAAGTTTTAAATTCAAGAACACCTTCTATTAGTATACCAAAGTATGGTTTCATTACAGTATAATTTTTTACTAGAGAAAGGAACTGTGGGGGAAAGGATATGTGTCAACAATTTAAAGGAACAGAAAATTCAGCTGAATACAATATTCACATTGCCTGAGCCTTCCGGTTAACTAAATTTTTACTTTATTCATGACATCCTGTGACATTCATTATATACTTATTCTATCTACAGATATTTAATAGGGGCCTATTATGTGTCACACTGGTGAGCTAGAGGAATAAGATCTCTATCCTCATAAAGTGTACATCTGAGAGAGATGCTACCAGCAAGAGTCATAACGAATAGCAATATGATATAGGTGGGGATGGTTAATTAAGGTATAGAGTCAGTGAAAGTTTCTTTAGAAAGATGACATTTGAACAGAGATCAGATAAAGAATCTACCATGCAAAGACTATAAAAAGTTTAGGGGCAGTGAGAAAAGCAAGTGCAAAGATAGTCAAGGAAGGAACTGGCTTAAAGGGACAGCTAGGAGGTCAGTGTGCTGGGGTATAATGAACAAGGGATGAAATAGTATGAAATGGGGCAGAAACTGAACACAAACTCATGTAGGAGACAATGAGCAGCAGTTTGGATTTTATTCTAATTGGCACTGAAAGCCATCAAAGAGTTTTAAGTGGAATTACAATATTTCCTGATATATGTTTTAAAAGATCATTGATTAGTGTGTGAAGAGTGGACTGTGAGGAGGCAAGAATGAGAGAAGAAAAATCACATTGAAGAGCTGTGGTTGTAGTCCAGCCAAGAGGCTACTGTAGATAGCTGGGACTAGGGTTGTAGTAATGGAGAAGGTAATGAGTCAATGTAGATAACAGACAGAACTTATTGATAAACTGGCTGCAGTTGTAAAGAGTAAAAGAATCTAGGATAATGACTGATGGTACCATAGGTTGCAATGGGGAAAGCAGGGGGTAAACTGGAGCCATAGAAGACTGGAGGTTCTCCCGAGGTAAGGGATTTTTTTTTCTTCTCCTAGCTCTCATACAAACCACAACCAGTAGAATTGGTGAGAAGAGATAAAAGATGTAAGCACCAGATCATGCCAGCACCACCTGTGCAATCCCAACTACCAGAGTAACAGCGCTAGCCTATGTTGGGGAAGGAGAAAAGAAGAGCTTTGAAGCAATTAGGCTATTGATGTTTAAAAAAAAAAAAAAATGAGATCCACCCGAAGTGCATGCCGGCATATGCTGTAACTTGGCAGGCTGGGACCACATGGGATGCCTGATTCAATTCCCATCTGCCTCTAAAAGCCAGGTGCAGTGACCTGTGCTTGTGATCATAGCTACTTGTGAGGATGAGGCAGGAGGGCTGCAACAGATTGAAATTCTATCCTAAATAAATGAATGAATGAATGAATAGATTGTGTCTTAGAAACTGAAATGGAACCTTATAATGAAAGCAGTCTGAAAAGTTACAGATTTGAGCCTGTAAAATGTTCAGAAAGATGTATCCCAATGAGAAGCAAGGCTGACACCCTATCAGAAAGTGGTAATAGGAAAAAGTAAAATTGTTACATTTGTTCCCGAAATTTTTCAGAATCCTTAATAAACAGTGTACTAAAAGTAATTCAGATGAGGAGGCCAAGCTTCTTGGTGTGGTCAGTAATGTTCTGGACTGAAGAGTTGTAAGCCTGTGCTGGCCACAGTTTGAGTCCCTTGCTCATTCTGCATGGAGATCACTGTGTGACTGAGCACTGTGGAAGGTCTCTCTCTCACTCGCTCTCTCGCGCTCTCTCTGTCTCTTTCTTTCTCCAACCTCTGCCTCTTTGTCAGGCACATACTCATACTTTACTATGAATGAATTAGAAAAACAAGAATAAGGAAGTGGTCAGTTGTGTCAAAAGTTGCTGAGTTTAGTAGGATGAAGACAGAACTGACTTTAGCAATATTGTAGTAGTTGATCACCTTGATAAACATCATTTTAGTAAAGTAGTGAAAACACAAAAAACAAAATGGAATGGTTAGAAAAAAGAATATAGGAAATGAAGAGCTAAACGTAACAATTTGAGACAAGTCTTTTGAGAAGGTATCCACAAACAAATGAGAAAGAAAGGCGGACCAATTTTAATCATAATAGCAGCTTAATTTCTAGAATACATCACAGTAATGTCACTATTATTCTCTGGCAATCCTGTACAACCAAAATGCAAATAGTACAGAAAAAAGTAAACTCTAAATAGAAGGTTTTTTTCTTACCTTCGTTGATTAATGTGTCTTGTTTTCCATCTTCTTGGGACTGGCCTGGATCCAGTGAAGTCTGAGAAAGGCTAACTTCTGCTGATAACTGGTCAAGACTTTGATAGCTTTTCCTGTAAAACAAGAATGAAATACTACTTGAATTTCTCCTCTCACAAAGAATTTCTACATATTTATTTAATGGTTTTTAATTTATTGAATTTGCAGTTACTTTCTCCCCAGTATTTCCCTTAAATTTTGCCACTATGACGGCTTCAATATGATCTCAATTTACACTTATCCCCTATCCTCTTTGGAGGTATATCTGTTTAATCCATTGAAAAACAAAAAAGAAAAATAATTTGTCAAACAAATTTTAATCTTCATACCAATATTTGATTCTGGTTAAAATGAGAACTTCTGGTTATTGTGAATTTTCAAAGAGTTAGAAAATCTACATGTTACTTTTAATTAAAAACCAAAACTGTTATAACTCAATAGTGATCTTCAGAATTCTTTAATTTTAACCTTGATATTATTACAGGTAGTTATTACATAACAATAGGAATAAAATATTACAAATTAATGTAATATAAGACTTCAAGTTAGAAGTCTAAAATGTGCCAGATAATAAAATACCTGTCTATATTAATATACCATTAAAATCATCTCCTTCCCTCATCTATTTGCTATTTTGAGGCTCACTTTCTATTAATAAGAAATGAATTGTATTAGAGGATAAACTCAATTATAAATGTAAAGTTAATGAAAGCTCACTATTAACCTTTCCTCATATTTGATTCTTCAGGATAAAACCATCTTAAAAGATACATACAGCGGGAACCAGCAGTTAGTGTAATGGCTATGTCGCTGGACTCCCACGTAGTCGACCGCGGTTCGCGTCTCGGACCCGGTGGCTTACAACTCACGCCGGCCACGTGTGCGTGCGTGCCCAAGATCCCAAGAGGAGAATGGAGGAGAAGGGATTGTGGCGTGACCATCCCCCCTGGGGGGTGATTTCTCGTTTCTGTCTCTATGTCTCTCTCTGTCTGGCGAGCACACGCGCCCTATAGCGAAAAACCTCTCCAAAAAAAAAAAGATACATACAGCTTGGGTGTTAACATTTCACATAAGAACACAGAAAAACATTATTATTTCTGGATATAAATGATATATTCGGGCTCTATGTCTATTTCCTAAGGTATCCAAACTCCATATAATTTCCTAGACATATAATACATTCTATAGTAACATTTATAGGAAAGCATATAAAAAGTGAATGACCTTTTTCAGAGTTACCTCTCTTCATACCCATAAAAGTAGATTTAATTACAGATTTATCAAAGCTACACATATTAAGTATGGTTCAAATGGTTATGCCTAATTGCTGGGTTTTTTTCTTCTTCTTCTTCTTCTTCTTCTTCTTCTTTTGGAGAGGTTTTTGCTATAGGGCATGTGCACTTGCCAGAGAGACAGAGAAAGACAGACAGAAAGCAAGAAATCACCCCCCAGGGGGGATGGCCATGCCACAATCCCTTCTCCTCCATTCTCCTCTCGGGATCTTGGGCACGCACGCACATGCGCTCGGCGTGAGTTTAAGCCACTGGGTCTGGGGCTCAAACCGCGGTCAACTACATGGGAGTCCAGCGACATAGCCATTACACTAACTGCTGGTCCCCCTAGTTGCTGTTTTATGTTAATCATGACTCTATCCAAAATGAGGAAGAATGAGGAAAAATTAATTTACTAAAACTGGATCGACTATTAAAACAGTGAGGCAAAGCCCAATAGGTTTACCAAAACCATAGTTATTTTAATTGTTTTTGTACTTATTCTCTATCTATTTTATTAAGATAAAACTTTATAGTGAGGAGATCTATACAATAGGTAACTTTTCTTTTTCCTCTAAAAATGAAGGATGAGGTAGTGGAATAACTTTACTAGCTTACTATGCAAACAGTACAGTGTTTGCACTTATAATATGAAGGTTTTTCAAATATTGGGAATACAGAGTTCTTAATTATAACTTATTTTTTTACTTTTTTTTTTTTAGTTTTTTGCCATAGGGCATGTGTGCTCACCAGAAAGGAGAGAGACAGAGAGGGAAAGTGAGAAATCACCCTCAGGGAGGATGTCCACACCGTAATCCCTTCTCTATTCTCCTGTCGAGATATTGGGCACACATGCACATGTTCCCAGCATAATTTTCAAGCTGCCAGGTGCAGGACTTGAACTGAGGTTAACCATGTGGAAGTCCAGCATCTTAGCCACCATGCCATGTGCTGGCCCCTTTAATTATAACTTTTAAGTAGCAGGAAATTCTGCTATTGCAGGAAACTTTTTTTTTTTTTTTTTTTTTTTGGGAGAGGTTTTTTTTTTTTTTTTCGCTATAGGGCGCGTGCGCTCGCCAGACAGACAGAGAGAGACATAGAGACAGAAAGCGAGAAATCACCCCCCCAGGGGGGATGGTCACGCCGCAATCCCTTCTCCTCCATTCTCCTCTCGGGATCTTGGGCACGCACGCACACGCGCCCGGCGTGAGTTGTAAGCCACCGGGTCCGGGACGTGAATCGCGGTCGACTACGTGGGAGTCCAGCGACATAGCCATTACGCCAACTGCTGGTTCCCTATTGCAGGAAACTTTTGATAATTACTACAAATTTCACTTATATGAGTTATATACTAGGTAAAAAGGAAAAAAAAGATACCCAACATTTATATAGCACTTACTACATGGTAGGCCTTATTGTACATATATTAACTTGCTTAATCCTCACAATTACCCTAAGAAGTTGGAATTATTACTACCTTCACTTTACAACAGAGAAAATTAGGGGTTAGATTTAAATTGAGTAGAATGGCTCTAACTCTGTCCCCTTAATTACTGTGCTACCTCTTCTTCAGTATAGGAAGAAAAGATTTGGCTTCCTTTTTTATTAGAAACCCTTCTCAAAGAACAGCCTGGTTTGCTGAGATAGACCATGTAAACTATACTATAGTTAGTCATATCACTGAAAATTTCACTTTATTTCCATTGAAATTTTATTCTTTAGCTATAGAGGAAAGCAGAAACATAAGAATTTAATAAGCAGTTAGAAATAACTTCTTTTTCGGACCAGCAATTGGCATAATGGCTATGTCGCTGAACTCCCATGTAGTCGACCACGGTTGAAGTCCCAGAACTGGTGGCTTAAACTCATGCCAGGTGCATGTGCATGCGTGCCCAAAATCCCAAGAGGAGAATAGAGGAGAAGGGATTGCGGCGTGGCCATCCCCCCTAGAGGGTGATTTCTCACTTTCTGTCTCTCTGTCTCTCTCTGTCTTTCTGGCAAACATACATGCCCTATAGCAAAAACCTCTCCCCCCAAAAAAATAACTAACTTATTTTCTAAATAATTTTTTGTGCTCCAGGGGTAGGCAGCTTGTTTTTTTAAATAGAATGTAGTTTAAGATAAGTTTCTGACACTAATTTTTCATCATAGAAAATGTGTTAATATTTTTAAATTTAAAAAATTATGTATAAAAAATTTACAAACGACAAAATAGTCAGAAGCAAAAAGATATGAAATTTATTGTAAGTATGGATATTGAAGTTCTTTTTAGGATATCAGAATCCAAAGTGACTTTGGAACCTTTCTACTCTTTCATTAGTCAGTTAATGAACAATTTTGTTTATAGGTTTTATTTAATCAAATGCCAGTGATGTATTGAGTTGTCAGGAAAGTCACAAAGCAGTTTTGCACAGAAAAACAGAAAAATATGACATTACTTTCAACAATTTAAGAGAAACTGAATTTGGTAGACAATGATATTCTGAATGAGTAACAAAAATTCCAACCCCAACTGAAGTATCTTACTCAAGATATTAAGAACAGTACCTTACCATAGCTTCCTTGTGTGGAGACAACTACAAACCCACCATCTTGGAAGAAACTAGTTTAGTTGCTTCCAGTAATGGCAAAGAATTGGGTGTGGCTTCCATATTCTCATCTGATTTCCAATATGACTGGAAGTTCGAAATGACAAATATCTTATCATGTGGTAGACTCTCCATCGATGGGAGTTCCATCTTTAAAAGGCCAACTAAGTGCTATCCTAGAATTCTAGACTCACTAACATCACGATGAAATATTTTAATATTTCAGATACATCAATCCAATTAATACCTATTACTATTTTTCAGAATTGAATTTTTTAAATGTCAGAAGCTACTTAATGAAAATAAGAACCCAAGATAGTAAGAGTCATCATGCACTGAGTATGCCAAAATTTATAGTATAATGTATGCTATCACATTGGTTTTTTTTTAAGGTTATTCATACATTTCATGAGCAAGAGAGAAACATACAAGGTCTTCACTCCATGATCCACCTCCCACCTCAGTTGGCCTGGATCATGAGCACATGTATGCATGGTCAGCATATTCAGGGAGGTCCTGGGATGTGAACACAGGACTTTTTCCATGTGAGTTCAGTTGTACTGTGGTACAACCAGCTGGCTCCTATGTTGTTGCATTACTAAGTATAATTTAAACAGGTAAGAATTATGTCATATGCAAATTGGTCACATAGCCTAGTGGCTAATGGAGCCAGATCCCACATGACTGACCATGGTTCAGATCCTGGCCTGTGTAGCTTAAAAAACAAGCTGTGTGTGTATGCACGCACGTGCGTGCACATGCACGTGAATGCGCATCCACAATCATAACAGAATGGAGAAATGGAGGAGAAAAGATTGTGGCATGACCATGCCCTGTTAGGAGACATTTTTCTCCTCCCTCTCTCTCTCTGGCAAGCACACACACCTTCTGCTTGTAAAAAAATAATAATAATAAACAGGGTAAGCCCGTGATGTGGTGGTTAAGGCACCTGGATCCCACATGACCAACTGTGTGGTTTAAGTCCTGGACCTGGCAGCTTGAAAAGTATTTTCTGGCACATGTGCATGTGTACCCCAAATCCCAAGAGGCTGAATGGATTGCACTGTGGCCATCCTCCCTAGGGGGTGCTTTCTCGTTTTTTCTCTTTTTCTCTCTAGTGAGCACATGTACCCTATAGCAAACTAAAAAATGAAAATCAAAACAAAATACATAAATAACATAAATACATAAAAATAATTATGTCATAGACATTTGAGATATAATAAATCTACAGTACATTCATTATCTAACTAAATACTTTTTAGCCACTTACATACAAATTCTATACATAGGATTGGCTACCCAATAAAGGCATATAAAAAGGAAACTCAGCAATATTCCTGAATTTACTTATTAATTTTTCTGCAATCTTATATTTTTGTGTCAATGACCATAAGTAATGATACAGATAATCTGTGCCATTTATTTCCCCAATAGATGTGTTGAGGTCAGTAATAATTTACATTATCTAATAGACACTAGGCAACAGATTGTGAAGTGACGAGGGAGATGAGTGTTATACACATGAGAAAATAAAAACAAACATGTCACTGTATGCATAAAAGCACATGAATGTACACTGAGACTTATACTATTCTTTTTGCTTTTGGCTTATTTTCATAGAAATATGCATGAGAAACATGCATTTGGTACAGCAGGATATATTCTCTTAATCTACTAAAATTAATAAAACAATGCAAGAGAAGGTTATACGTGAGTTGGGTCAATGCCCTGTTTACAAGAGAAGGAGTAAGAGATTTTTGCAACC
Organism: Tupaia tana; assembly: GCA_026018925.1. NCBI lineage: Eukaryota > Metazoa > Chordata > Mammalia > Scandentia > Tupaiidae > Tupaia > Tupaia tana. The sequence goes on along the minus strand of JAKSZU010000003.1, from coordinate 61,974,442 downwards.
TCAGTGATTTTGGGACTCTTGCTCCAAAGATGTTTGAAAGATAAAGATAGGAAGGAGAAATCCTAATATATTTGAAGTGAAAGTCATTAAGAAAAATTAAAAACCTAATTAGTAGGTCATGAAAGGCATCTAAAAGTTCATGATTCTTAATAATTTTTCAATCTGAATGATAGCCAAATTGGGAGACAGTTATACATTGATAAGACTATAAAAGCTTAAGTAGAAAGTATAAATGTAATGACAATGAATCTGATATTTTGGAATGGAAATGGGTAGGTTAGGCAATAATCCAAGAAGATCATGATATAGATCATCTGTGTTGACCTGAACATGCTATTGTGCCCATGGCACACACCCATGGTCCTGACTGACTGGAAGCTGGGAGTTGGGGGAGAATCATGGCATAAAAAGACACTGTTAGGGACTCCTGTCTCTGACTCTGTCTTTCTCTAATGCTCTCTTTAATGAAAGAAAGGAAGAGGGAGGGAGGGAGGGAATTAAAAAAACCAAGAACAACAAAACAAATAATCTAATGGGATTATCTAACAAACTCAAGTGACCTAGACTTCATATATAAAAAAGATATTAAAACATTACTTACTGGAAACAAAAAAGTCAACAATTATTCTATGTGTATGTTAAGGGAACAGGTTTTATATACTTGATAATTATTGAGTTTTTACAATAAGCCTGCAATGCCTTGACAGTTTTTTTAACACAACACTCCCATGTTTTAAATAAAGGAAAAAAACAGAATGACCACCTTGCCAGTTCTAAGTAATCAAAAAATAAATTAGAAACATAGTTTTTAAAGTTTTATAAACAATAAAGTTATGGGAAAAATTTAAGCTCTATTGTGACAGGAATTCTTCCATGAGTACCTGAAAACATAACCAAGTTACCTGATTGCTCAATTTAAGAAATATAAACAAGGCCAACAAATTCATTAAATCAAACAGCCCACACTTGTCAAATAGCAGGAGGCCATTATTCTAATATTGTCTCCTTTGAATTCATATAATAAACCACAACCTAACTTAGTACCTAAACAAACCAAAACCTAGTTCAGGAGTATCCTTTTGTGTAACGAAAAGTAGGATTCAGCCGATCACAAGCAGCCAACTCATCACATAATGCCCAGTGTTCAGCTATAGCCAGTCAGATGATTTCTCTTTAATTCCTGTTAGGTAAGTAGCTTGTTGCTTCCACTGTTGGGTGGAGCTTTCTAAACCTCTTCTGGTACTGAATGCTACCCAATTCACTAATTAGTCTGTTCAAATAAACCCTATTAAATTTAATTTGTCTGAAGTCTTTCTTTTGTCTCTTCTCAAAGATGTCAAGCTAGCCTGATAAAATGACATTACAGAACTCCTAAAGAAAGAGCTATAGATATCCTACATCCTTGGTAGAAAAAATCATCTAGTAGCATTAAAACTGTAACTAAATATAGGGCCTGTAGGTAACAGGGAGGTTAAAGTGGGTGGATTCCACATGAATGACTATACAGTTTGAGTCATGGACTGGCAGCTTGAAAATCACAGTGTGTGTGTGTGTGTGTGTGTGTGTACCCAAAATCCTGAAAGGACAGAGAAGAAGGGATTGTACTGTGGCCATCCACATGCAAGGTGATTTCTTGTCTTGTTCTCTCTTGAGTGAGCGTACTCACCTTAAAGCAAAACTAAAGAAAGCAAAAAAATTGTAATTAATTATAGAATCACTTTCTCCAAATTATCAAGAAAGCTAATGTTCCTTGTTAAAAAAAAATTGGTCACATCCTCCATAATTTATAGGTTTTCAATAAATGTCTGTTGAATTTATTTAAGATGCTGGTCAAATTAAAAGGAACTAGTGATCAAGTAGTTTAAAAACTCTGGCTTATATTATAAATTTGAGGAAAGCAATAATGGATCCTGATGAAAATCTATGACTAGTTTCAAACAAAATTTATAGAGACCTTAACTATTCGGAAAATCCATTTTTACAGGAGAAAGTCAGGACTATTTATTCAGAACAATGGGAATTAACTGTCATTTTAATTTTACATATAGTTCAGAAAGTATTGTAGATTATGGGGCATTATGTGGGTGTACACTCTCCAAACATGGAAGACACAGGGTTATATTAGAGTAGAAAAAAGAAAAAGATTACATAGAGTATATAAATAATGATTCACTTGAGCTGTTAAGTACCAAGCAATTTATTACCTCATTTGATCATTATAATTCTGTTTGACAGGTATTATCCCCAGTTTTACATGCACAGAAAGAAAAAGTTAAGGAGAGGAAGTGTTTCTCAATGTTACACAGCAAGTAAGTAGCAGAGAGTACTTTAAGCTTTAAGACCTTTGAACTCTGGACTATACCTGAGCTACATTCTTTTTTGATTAAGGATACCAGTTTGGAAGTAGGATCTTCTAAAACAATGGCAACATCTGAGAACAGGCTGGATTAAAGGATGATGTTGGAAGGAACAGATGTCTTTTGTTAAGCTAATGGAGTAACTGAGTCATGAAGTATAGAATCTGGATCTGTGCTAAACAGATAAACAGGCAGTTTTCTTGCCTTCTTTTCCGAGAATGCAGTTAGTTTTGTGGCTGCTATAATACTTTGTAAAAAACCAGCCAAAATTATATATCTAGAGGTAAACTAGAAGTATATGTACATAGACAAAGTAAGGGTACCAAGTATTGCTATAAATTCAATTTTTCAATTCTAAATTAGAAATATAACATTCTATTAATTTAATATGCCACAGAAAGTTAAAATGATATACTAGCATTATAAATTCACTCTAGTTATTCACAACTTTTATTAGGATATATATGAGAACCAGACCCTAATCTATCAAATATCCAAAGTCAACATCTTAAGTCATACTAACAAGCATGAATAAGAAGATGTTAGAGTTCTACTGATTATTCTGTAAGTAATCTGCTCAGTTTTTCTTACTTATCTCTTAACAATCAATGAAACAAGAAAAAGCAAACATTATTAAAGTTGCTACAATTTTTTTAATAGAAAAATGTCTGAATTCTACCTCCTATAAGCAAATGAAAAAAAAAAAAATCACAGAATAAAGCCAGTGAAAGTTATGCCTTTGCTAAAACATTCCTTATAGAAATGTCTGGCTACTGATGACCTATTTAAAGACACCTGGTCTTGGGGCCAGCAGGTGGTGTGGTGCTTAGGGGCACTAGACTCCCACATAGCCTATAACGGTTCAAATCGTGGCTTGCTTTCTCACTTTCTCGCTCTCTCTCTCTCTCTCTCTCTCTCTGGTCAAATTAAAATAAATAAATAAATAAAGTTAAATAATAAAAATAATTCTTTTTTTTTTAAAGATACTTAGTCTAAGTAGCACAGTAGAGGTGTGTTGTTTTACCAGTGAAATTTAAAAACAAGGACTATGAAAGAAGAATATAGAAAGAAACAGAAAAGGGAAGAGAGAGAGAAAAAATGAAGAGTGGAAAGCAGAAGCAAATAGGAGGAAGAGACGTCGGAGAAAACAGAAATGAGCTAGAGACAAAAACAAACAAACAAAAACAGTGAGGGAAAAAAGATTAAGATGGAAAAGAGGCTAAGAGCTAAAAGAAGATCATACAATTTATAAGTTTCAAAGTAAAGATTACCTAAAAGAAGATAGCCAAAGATTTTGCAGTTCTCTCAACATGAGGATATTACGAATAAACAAAGTTGTCCTGAAACATTAAAACAAAGTAATAAGAAAAGGATCTTGTGGCTCATAGGTGGAATGATGATATCTTCTGTAGTTTCTAAAAATTAGATTTATTGGAAATGAACAGAACTCTTTCAGATCTACCAAGAACATGAAAATATCTTTCCATCCTCACAGGAGATGGGATTCTGACAAGCAGAAATATTAGTCCTATGGCAAAATTAATACCAAAGCTAAAATTCAAAGTAAAGGTAGCTCATCAAACACAAATTTATATGTATAACTGAAGTTTGGCTAAAGATTCGATTGAAGGAGAGGTTGGTCCATAATTGCATAAGAATTTATTTCCCAGTTATTTTACTTCCCCAGGGTGCCTTGGATTCAAGACATTAACACAGTAGTTAATCCAACATTACCAAAGTAGTCCTGACTCCTCCTCTGGCTCTAATCTAATAAATTCAGAAAGAAGGATAACTGAGAAACCAAAGTGGATAGCCATATGTTTTGGTACACCTGAATTTGTAATTAGTTGGAAAAAAAAGTATTACACTTACTCATACCACTGTTTATTGTGTTTTCGGTAAAGCAACGTATCCAAGGCAACAGCATTGACATCCAGAGCTCCTGGGGAAGGCCACTGGTTGGTGAGGTGGGCAGTTAACTCTTGTCTTGATCTTAAATCATTATTCTTTAGCACAGTCCTGTGAATATTAAGATGGTGAGTGCTTTTGTCTTCACTGTTTTACAATGGCAGAGGAACCTAATGGTATCACCTTAGGTCCCCAAAATTCATCTTTTAAAAATGGTATGTTAATATATTGCGAACAAAACTACAATAAGGCTGGCTAAGACTCTGTTTTATTTCCTAGAATATGTTCTTTTCATTCTTTCTCTGCTGGGTACAACAAATCACTACTTGTGAAATTCAGACTTCCTACTTTTCCAAAGAGATTATTTTTAAAAAAACTAAAGGACCCAAGCAGCATTTTAATCTGAACTAAAAATAATTGGGTAATATATTAAAGATATAGGTTATCAGACTCCAGTTAAAACATAAATATTTCATGTCTCTAATTTACCAGATTAAAAACTCAAAATGCAATCTATAAAAGTAATATAACTCAACTAAACAAAAAAACAATTAAAATAAATAAAAAATAAAACTGAGTGAAGAAAAATATAAAATAAAAAATCTCTGAACTTCCCATAACCATTTTTGACAACAGTGACTACTAATAAATCTTCATGAAAATGATTAAATCAATGACAATTGCATTGAATAGTATAATTCACTGGGAATGTTTTAATTTGAGAATGAAACCATTAAAACAATTCATAGTTTTCTTTAAATTTTTGTAGAGCTACCACTTGTGAATAACAACTTGCAAAAGAATTAGGTTTTTGCCAAAATGTTAACTTTATGAACCAACTGATCATTATCACATGACTAATTCAATATTTGAATTGATGGTTAAAATAACTTAAAACCAAAGGTCTTACTCTACCTCGAAAACATATTATAATACCATGTAGACAACCTGCATCCTCAAACGAGTCCATGGCTTTAGTATCTGCCTGCCACTAACGCCCATGGATACTGGTCTATTGTGGGTGTCAGAGCACAGTTCTGCACTAAAGAAAATCAACCTATATACCACCTCTGTCTATTGCCCATGATCCTTAGGTAATAATCACATGTATATGTCTCTAACAACAATGAATATATCTGATTTTACAGGGGATCTTTGTGCATTTAAAAATATGCTACAGCCATAAAAGAAAGGATGTGATGTAAACACTAGATTCTGACTAGGAATGGAATACTAAAGTGAAACAGGCAAAAGTCAGTGAGGATGTAGCCCATTAAAATACTCTTTTAAGCTAGTTAAAACAATTTCCTTTCACTGGAAAAGAAGTGAGATTTTTAAAAAGTCCTTTAATCTTACTTTAACATTGTTTTTTAGTGAAAATAGCAAAGTGTTACAAAGAGTGTTGAGAAAAGTTTTAGTATTGATGAAAAAATAAAGCAAAAATAGCCAGAGTTTTTATTATAAAACTACTATTATTTGGAGTTCTCTTAGCAGATTTTCCTCCTTCACATATTTCCTCTCTCATGGCCCTTTAGTGAGTGTCAATGAATAACTCGACTTCATTGTCATAACTGGCTCACAGGAGATATTTAGAACACAATGTGAGAAAAGCAAATACATATCTATGAGGAAATGACACTGGTAGAACTCATTTAATGATATATAAACCATCTTTAATTTAGAATACATTCTTTCTGGAAAGTGAAAAGTTTACACTTCATAAAATGGATAAAAGAACTAAAGTTTCATAAAAGTTTTTATGCAACAGTTGTCCATGGGTAATTTTTTCCTAATGACAGATTCAGGTACTATCTTTAGACCTTTGTCTTTAAAAATCCTGAAGATACTGTTTTTCCATCAATAGCAACTGCCTGATCCCCTGAAACAGGAGATAAAAGAGTTCAGCATATGGAGTAGTTTTCATCTATGTGACATTTACTTTCCATCATTTATGAGGAAAGTGAAGACATTAAATCTAAGCGCTTGCACTGCCACTAATGACGCAGGGTTCCTGGGAGAATCCTTGTGTAAAGAGGCCCTTTCACCACTACAGTACACTATAAGCCAGGCAAATGAATTAAGTTAGACTGAAAACCCCATCACAGGATTCTGAATCTTGACTAGAAGTCTATTTAGTAATAGACGAAGCAGTTTATTCACTCTAGCAGTGAGGCCCTGAATAGAATGTGCCAGTGAAGAGACTTCCCCAGTTCCTATTCAGCCCTGTGGAGCAACTCAGCCTATCCAGGACCTGTTTCTCCAGTCCTTCTGTCCATTCTGTGAGTTGCTGATATCCTGATGAATCCTATTTGTGCTCAAGAGTTGATTGTGGTGTTTTAAGTCAAAGAATCCTATCTCCTTCAAATAAGCAAAATACCTAGTTGATATCAAGACCTATTCAAAGGCAATCTAACTGATATTAACATGAAGAATGATATTTTTCATATTTGGCCAATCTTAAAAAATGGGTTTGCCTGGGCCACCCAGTGGCTTCACACTTAAGGCAGCTGGATCCCACATAGCTGACTGTGTGATTTGAGTACTTGGCGTTTTGTAAAACACACCAGGTGCGTATGTGCCCCAAATCCCAAGAGGAGGGTAAAGGAGAAGGGACTGTGACTTGACATTCCCTCTGGGGGGTAAAACATGTGACATTCAACATTTAACTTTGAAACTCTAACCAATGCTGAAGTTGATCTGAAAGTTGAATCGTTCTGTATGTAATAGATACTATGAGTTACTTATCTGTGATATATGCCAATTTATCATTCTCTTATTAAGATAATAATTCTACAAAGGCATCCTAAAAGCAAATTACTAAGATGGTAGCTATAATTACTGCAGCTAATTTTAAGAACGTTCCTGTGGTATACTCTAAATTGCTAGTTATTTTTTTCTTTAGATACTCAATAGAAATTATTCAGGAATTTAGCCCTCCAAAATAACATAATTCAACCTTGATGACTGTAATGATCAAAGAAAGGACTTCTTTATATGGATTTTAAGCTAGATATAACCCCCTTTAACCTTACCCTGAGGTAGTTTGCAATACGTCTTAATGCTATAATAGAGCTATTGAGAGAGTAAGTTGCAAGGCTACCTTATTAAGGAAAAATATTTTTTAAAAATTAAAAGCTCTACTTGTATACTGAAAATAGTATCCTCTACTTATATACTTAAAATATTATCCCTATTTTCAAAGATCTAAATTCTATCCATTTCTCCATTTAATTTTCTACTTCCTCCATGACAATCTCCAGACCACTTCTTTTTTGTTTTTCCCCCTTTGGAGAGGTTTTTGCCATAAGGGTGCATGTGCTTGCCAGAAAGAGAGACAGAAAGCGAGAAATCACCCTCCCCAGGGGGTATGGCCACGCCGCAATCCCTTCTCCTCTATTCTCCTCTTGGGATCTTGGGCACACATGCACACGTGCCCAGTGTGAGTTTAAGTCACCGGGTCCGGGACTCGAACTGTGGTCGACTACATGGGAGTCCAGTAACAAAGTCATTACGCTAACTGCTGGTCCTTCCAGACCACTTCTGTCCCCAGTGATACAACTTGTATTGCATTGTAATGTAATGAGACATTACAATTTAATAATCAATTATTTTAATAATTTATCTCTTGGTTCTTATACTTTTTTTATAAGCCATTGGAAACAACAACTTATTTCATACTTATTCACGGTAGTGTGGTTAGCATAACATTGGGAGCCTCTCAAAATATTTGTAATTGTGCTAATCTTTAAAAAAAAAAACTGAGGAAACACTGCTATATCTCTTCAATATACTATTCACAAGATCTTTAAATAAAAACTAGTAAGTGGAAGATAACAAAGGTTTGCTGTAGTGCTTATGCTACAACTTTTGCTAGACTCAATCTCAAACTTACCTCTAGCTTATTAAAGTCAAAATTCTTCATGTCATGGACCCTTAGGATTACTTGTCACACCAAAAATAACTAACCTTATGGGGATGCTAGAGTTAGGAGCTGACAACTCAAAGCTTACTCAACTTTGTAACTATCAATATAACATAAAGAAAAACAACAATTCTATTAACATTACATTAAAAGAGATATATTAAATTCCTATGTAGTAAAGAAATATTACAATAGGTCTAGTCTATAACAATAACAAAGTAAACTCATTGGATCAAAGAGGGTAGGGAATAGTGGAGAATGCTGGAGTTGAGGCTTACCATGAAAGCAAGGGCAAAAGTACAAAGATGAAGTAATACAGAATAAGCACTTCTAAGACTTGGTTGAACTGAACCAGAATTCAGAAAAGTGGGCGAGTACAGTGAGACAGTGCCATCTATTGGTCATTTCAGTATGTGACTGTATTACTGTATTTTGCATTCAGCTGGTGCTACTTGTTGAGATAGGAATACATTAACCCCTAGGAAAAATCACCAACGAATCAAGGGCATTTCCTTGCTACACTGACATCCTTTTATTTATGACTCTTGGATGAGCTGATACTCCTTGTAGAAACAAGTTGATAATTATTCTCAAAAATAAAAGAAAGCAAAACCAAACAAAATTTTATCTCATTGGTTCTAATCTGGGTGATTAGAAAAAAGTAGAACATTAGCATCTTATTCTAAAAATTCATAACATCCTGTAAAAACTGTATTTCAAATTAACCACCAAATAGCCCTAACTGCCCTAACTGACAAGGGAAAATTCTTCTTTATAGATAATTCTAGCTAGTAAGTGTAGAAGGAATAATAATTAGGAAATCACCATTTTACAAACCCTAGTTAATAAATTGCTTTAGGTACCACTCATCCATGGTTCAACCCATTATATGAAAGGGTGATGGGAACTTTTGTAAAAGGAGAAATTAGACTCTCACTACTTGAATCAATCTTGGAAGCACTAAGTGGGTCAACTACTGTACTTCTCATTATGATACAGTATGACGTAAAATATTCTTGTCAAAAGAGTCAAACTGGGAACCAGCAGTTAGCGTAATGGCTATGTCACTGGACTCCCACGTAGTCGACCGCGGTTCGCGTCCTGGACCCGGTGACTTAAAACTCACGCCGGGCGTGTGTGCGTGCGTGCCCAAGATCCCGAGAGGAGAATGGAGGAGAAGGGATTGCGACGTGACCAGCCCCCCTGGGGGGTGATTTCCCACTTTCTGTCTCTCTGTCTGTCTGGCGAGCGCACGCGCCCTATAGCGAAAAAAAACCTCTCCAAGAAAAAAAAAAAAAAGAGTCAAACTTAGGAGCTGCACAGTGGCACAGCAGTGAAACATGATCTCCAAAGCTGATCCAAATGGGAGGGTTCTGGGTTCACATCCAGAGACCTCCCTGAGTGTGCTGGGCACATGGCTGCCCCCATCTGGGGCTGGCTAGGGCCGATGTGGATCATCTTATCAGGACCTGTAGGGAGTGCTATCTCTCTCTCTCTCTCTCTCTCCTCGTCCCTCTCCTTCTCTCTCTAGCTTACTCATGGAAGAACTTTTTTTTTAAGTTAAATTTAACTCAGTCCCTTTGAGCAGTGGTTTTTATTCCTGACTACACATCAGAAACACCTGGGAAGATATTTACATCTACACTTTCCTGGGTCTTACCTTTCACCAATTAAATCAACATCTTTGGAGGCTAGACTTGGCCAGGCATCTTTGTTATAAATTTTTTTTTTTTAAATATCCCTGGATGATTCTGATGTACAACCAGAGTTGATAACCACTAATCCAGAGTTAAGAGGATCTATTTTATAGGATTTACAGACCAGAGCACCACTTCTCAAATTTTAATGTGCTAATTAATCCCCTGTGGATCTTGTTAAAACACAGATTCTGATTCAGTTGGCCTGGAGTGGGGCCCGAGATTCTACCCCAATATGATGTTAATAAAGCCAGTTGGCTTCCAGTAGATAGCATATAGACCAGTGCTGTCCAATGGAAATATGAAAGTCACATACATAATTTGGAATGCTCTCTGTAGTCACATTAAAAAGAAGCATGTGGGGACCAGCAGTTAGCGTCATGGCTATGTCACTGGACTCCCACGTAGTCGACCGCGGTTCGCGTCCCGGACCCGGTGGCTTAAACTCACGCCGGGCGCGTGTGCGTGCGTGCCCAGGATCCCGAGAGGAGAATGGAGGAGAAGGGATTGCGGCGTGGCCATCCCCCCTGGGGGGTGATTTCCTGCTTTCTGTCTCTCTGTCTCTCTCTGTCTGTCTGGCGAGCGCACGCGCCCTATAGCGAAAACCTCTCAAAAAAAAAAAAAAAAAAAAAAAAAAAAAAAAAAGAAGCATGTGAGGGCCAGCCGGTGATGTGGTGGTTAAGGCACTGGATTCTACATGGCTGACTCTGTGGTTTGAGTCCTGGACTGGGTGGCCTGAAAAACACCAGGCATGCATGTGTGTATATGTGTGCCAAAATTCTGAGAGGAGAATGGAGAAGGGATTGCAGTGTGGCTATCTCCCCTGGGGGGCGATTTCTCAGTTTCCCTCTTTCTGTCTCTCTCCAGTGAGTGCATGTACCCTCTGGCAAAAATCTTAAAAAAAAAAAAAGAAAGAAAGCAGGTGAAATTAATTTTAATGTACTTATTTAACCCAATATACCCCAAATATTATTTCAACATGTAATCAATATAGTTATTAATGAGATATTTTACATTCTTTGTTTCATTACTATCTGGAATGTATTGCCCACTTACAGCACTCTCAGTTCAGACTAGCCACACACTGTGTGTTCAGTGGCACATATGGCTAGCATCTAATATATGTATTAGATAGCACAGGTATAGGAAAAGCCTGCAAATAGACAATAGGAAAAGTGAAAGCGGGGGTGACTGCTCTAAATTAAGAAGCTTAGAGACATAACTATAGTCATGTGTTGCTTAACAATGGAGATACATTTTGAGAAATGTGTCTTCAAGTGATTTTGTTGTTGTATAAACATCACAGAGTATACATACATAAACCTAGATGGTACAGCCTACTATGTACATAGGCTATACGGTAGCCTATTATGATATGAGGGGAATCTCTGCTACACACACGGTCTGTCGTTGACAGAAATATCATGTAGCGGGGACCAGCAGTTGGCGTAATGACTATGTCGCTGGACTCCCATGTAGTCGACCGCGGTTCGAGTCCCAGACCCGGTGGCTTAAATGTGTGCATGCGTGCCCAAGATCCTGAGAGGAGAATGGAGGAGAAGGGATTGTGGCATGGCCATCCCCCCTGGGGGGTGATTTCCTGCTTTCTGAATCTCTGTGTCTCTCTGTCTTTCTGGCAAGCGCACCCTATAGCAAAAAAAAAAGAAATGTCATGTAGCACATGACAACGTACGAGAAGTCTTCAAAAACTTCACAGAAAATACATATTATGAAATAGCTATGTATGTGCATGCATTTCCATTTTTTCTAAACCAAAATAAAGTCATAATTTAATTCTATTTTCCACAGGCTTTTTGAAGTCCTCTTGCATGTGATGTATGACTTTCAATTCTGACTTTTAAAAAAATCAACTATAAAATGGAACCAGCAGATGGTGTAATGGTTACTTTGCTGGACTCCCACATAGTTGACTGCATTTCAAGCCCGGGACCTGGCAGCTTAAAACTCATGCCAAGTCTGTGTGCATGTGTACCTAGGATCCCGAGAGGAGAATAGAGGGGAAGGAACTGCAGCATGGCCATCCCCTCTGGGGGTGATTTCTCACTTTCTGTGTCTCTGTCTGTCTCTGTCTCTCCAACGAGTGCATGCACCCTATACAAAAATAAAACAAAAAAAGGAAATTCTCTTAAAATTAAAAAAACAGGACCAGCTGGTGGTGTAGTGGTTAAGGCGCTGGACTCCCACCTGGCCAATCATAGTTCTAGTCCTGGATCTGGTGACTTAACTTTTTCACTTTCCTTCTTCCTATCTATCTCTGACCAATTAAAAAATAATAACAATAAATAAAATTAAGTAAGTAATTTAAAAATAAACTATAAAAGGATTTTTTAAGATAAGTGGATATATTTTATTATAGAGGGGTATTAAATGATAAATGTTTCTTGTTTCTTTTTTTTTTCTAATTGCCAGAGGGTATATGCACTGGCAATTAAAGAGAAAGAGAGACAGAGAGACAGAGAGAGTGAGCAAAAGCATCCCCCATGGGGCACAGTCACACTGCAGTCCCTTCTCTCCATTTCTCCATCCCATTGGGATTTGGGGCAGGAGTGCACACTTGCCCCCTATGTTTTTCAAGTATCTAGGGGTGGGATTTTAATCCTGGTCAGTCAACTGGGATCCAGCCCCCTTAACCACTAGGCTACAGGCAGGACCATTCCTATTTTATCAGGCATGACTATGTGATAGAATGTCCATATTTTAGAGAGATACGTATTAAAGTATGTAAGAATGAAACTCTTTGTAACTCTTCAGTCTGGGTAATGGGTAATCAGGGTTTTTTTTTTTTTTTTTTTTTTTTTTTTTTTTTTTTTTTTTTTTGTACAATTCTGTTTTATATACACTTGAAAAAATATTGATAAAAAATTAAAAGTATGGGGCCAGCAGATGGCATAGTGGTTATGTTGTTCGACTCCCACACAACTGACCATGGTTCGAGTCCTGGATCCAGTGGCACATGGCTGGGCCCAAGATCCAGAGAGGAGAGTGGAAGAGAAGGGATTGCAGCGTGGTCATCCCCCCACACACACAGCAGGTGATTTCTCACTTTCCCTTTCACTGTCTCTGTCTCTCTGGCAAGTGCTCACACCCTAATGCAAAAACCTCTTGAAAGAACTGAAAAATATAACTTTAGAATCTAAATACTAACTTAAATTTTTTCGTATAAAATTATTGTGGCAAACTATACATACTATATGCCATCGTAACCATCTTCAAATGTTTTTAGGGGTAGTAAATAAATTCATGGAAGGACTCCCATCATCAACCTCCATAACTCTTTTCATCCTGTAAAACTGAAATTCTCTACCCATTAAATAGTAACTCTCATACTCCCTCTCCATTTGGCTGCTGGCAAGCACTATTCTGCTTTCTGTCTCTATGCTTTTTATTTCTTTAAGTATCTTATGTAAGTGGAATCCTACAGTATTTGTTCTTCTGTGACTAGCTTATTTCACTTAGCATGTCATACTTCATGTTGTAACATATTACAGAATTTCCTTCCTTTTTAAGTTAATATTCCACTGTATAGATATATCATATTTAGTTTATCTATTCATCCAGAGAAGATGTATAATACATTTATTTTTAAGTCTATTGATACTTAAATTGTGATCTCACACCTGGTCTGTCCTGGAAAATGTGCCATCTGCAGTTGAGAAGAATGTGTATGTTGCTGTTGGGGAGAATGTTCTACACACATCTTTTAGATCTACTTGGTTTATTGCAGTAAGTCCTCTAATTCCTTCCTTATTCTCTATTTTGTTGTTCTGTCCATAACTGAGAGGGGTTATGGCACTATCTCCAACAGAACTCTATGTTTCTTCCTTCAATGTATTTTTGCTTCATGTATTTTGATGGTCTGTTATTGGGTATGTAAATGTAACTGTTTTATCTTCTTGCTATACTGAACCTCTTATTTATATATAATGTCCTTTGTCCCTTGTAAGTCTGGTCTATTTTGTGTAACTGTAGTATAACCATCCTTGCTTTCTCTTTTGGTTGCTATTTGTATGGAATTTCTTTTTCCATCTGTTTGTGTCTTTGAACTAAACTGAGTCTCTTATAGATAGCTTGTGGTGCATCATGTGTTTTTCTCTGTTCTGCCAATCTTTTCTTTGACTGGAGAGTTTGATTACTTCCTGGTCACTTTGCCACTTGTTTTTCATGTGCCTTACAGCTTTTTTTTTCTTTTTTTCTTTTTTTTTTTTTTTGTCTCTCATTTCATTGCTGTCTTTTTTTGTGTTTAGTTGCTTCCTTGTAGTGAAATTTCTTTCCCAGTCCCATTTGAACATATTCTACAGCTATTTTCCTTGTGGTTACCATGAGGATTATATTTAACACCTTAAGATTATAACACTCTAATTTGAATTTATACCAGCTTAACTATAGTGACATATAAGAATTCTGCTCCTTATCAACTCTGTTCCCACCTTCAGTTATTAATGTCACAAAATTTAATCTTTATATATTGTGTACTCCTAAAAAAATAGTAATTCATTTTATAAAAAAAAAAAAAAAAAAGGGTTTTGCCATATGGCATATGGGCTTGCCAAAGACAGACAGTGAGAGGGAAAGTGAGAAATCACCCCCTAGGGATATGGTTACACTGCAACCCCTCTCCCCCATCCTCCTCCTGGGATCTTGGGCATGCACGCACATGCACCCGGCATGATTTTCAAGCCACTAGGTCCGGAACTCAAATAGCAGTAAGCCACGTGGAAGTCCAGCAACATAATGACTATGCCATTTGCTGGCCCTGCTTATAATTCTTTTAAATGCCTTAGTCTCATAAATGATGTAGAAAATAAAATATGGAGTTACAAACCAAAGGGACAATAATTCTAATTTTTAGACTAATATATTTTTCTAATGTATTAGTTGCTTAAATCATGTAGAAAACAAAAGTAGACTTACAAACTGTTGTTACAATAGTAGCAGCTTTTGTGATTGCCCATGGTTTACCATGATTAAGATCTTTTTGTCTTGGAACCAGCAGTTAGAGTAATGGCTATGTAGCTGGACTCCCATATAGTCGACTGCAGTTCAAGTCCCGGAGCCAGTGGCTTAAAACTCACACCAGGTGCGTGTGCATGAGTGCCCAAGATCCCGAAAGGAGAATGGAGGAGAAGGGATTGCGGCGTGGCCATCCCCTCCGGGGAGTGATTTCTTGCTTTCTGTTTCTCTGTCTCTATCTCTCTCTTTCTGGCGAGCGCATGTGCCCTATAGCAAACCACCCCCCCCCCCCAAAGAAAGAAAAAAAAAAAAGATCTTTTTGTCTTCACACAACTTCAAGTTGTTGTCTGTTGTCAGCAATTAGCACTGCATAACTCCCTCCAACAAGGCAGGTCTAGTAGTGACGAACTGCCCAAGCTTTCTTTAAAATCAAGAAATGTCTTAATTTCTCCCTAAATTTTTAATCAGTAAATCAATTATTCAGGATAGAGTACATGTACATGAGAGAGACAAAGACAGAGGCAGAGACAGAGAGACAGCTTCTGCAGGGCTCAGTCTCACCACCATTCCCTCCTTTAGTCCTCCAGCCCACTATGATCCTGGGTACTCATGCATGTGCCCAGTGTGTTTTCAGGCTGACCTGGCTGATGACAAACTGCAATAAGCATGTGCCTTCCAGTTCCACAGTCCTGTATGCTACCAGCTGTATTACAGAGGCTGGACCTCTCCCTCACTTTAGAAAGACAGTTTTGTTGAATACAGAATTCATGGTTCATGTTTTTTCTTTTTCTTTCTTTTTTTTTTTTTTTTTTTTTTTTGGTGAGAGAGAGGAAGAAAGAAGTTTTTCTGTTTTTTTTTTGTTTGTTTGTTTTGCCTGTTTGTTTTGTTTTGAGAGGTTTTTGCTATTGGGCATGTGCACTTACTAGAAATACAGAGAGAGACAGAGAGACAGAAAGCAAGAAATCACCCTCCGGGGGGATGGCCACACCGCAATCCCTTCTCTTCCATTTTCCTCTCGGGATCTTGGGCACGCACACAAACATGCCCAGTGTGAGTTTAAGTCACTGGGTCTGGGACTCGAACTGCAGTCAACTACATGGGAGTCCAGTGACATAGCTATTACGCTAACTGCTGGTCCCGACAGAGGTATTTTTGACAGGCTCTCACCACGTTGCAGTCCTCATACCCTGGATTCACACTTAGCTAGGACCACAGGTGCCTGCCACTGTCACCTAGACTAGGTTAGGTTGGGAACCAAACCCAGGCCTTCCATCTGGCCCCAGCCAAAGCGCAGCAGCGCCCTGCTACTTGAGCCACTACAATTGGATTTTCCCCCCTCTTTTAGCCCTTTGAATATATCAGCCCACTGCCTTCTAGCCTCCAGAGTTTCTGATGAGAACTCTTCTAATGATCTTACTGAGGATCCTTTATATCGTGACAAATTGTTTTTCTCTTGTTGCTTTTAAGATTCTTTGTCTTTTCAAGTTTGACTGTGATGTGTCTCAGTGTAAGCCTCTTTGAGTTCATCTCACTTAGAGTTCATTGAGCTTCCTGGATGTTATATTCATTTTTTTCAAATCACATTTTGAAAGTTTTCAGCCATTATATCTTCATATATCCTCTTTGCCCTTTTTTTCTGTCTCTTCTCCTTCTGGAACCCCATAATCTGTTGGTCCACTTGATGATGTCCCACAGGGGCCTTAGACCCCGTTCACTTTTCTTCAGTCTTCTTTTTTTCTTTTCTTTAGATTCACTAATTTCAATTGTCTTCCGAGTCTCTTGTAAAAACTGTAAAGAGAGACTATGCCTTATTCTTGCCTGTATTCTTAGCTACAAAATATCCCAAGCATAAAATATTAATTTTTATTGAATAAAACTAAATTCAAAATTTACTTTTTCCATCATTAGCATGAATATGACAATAAGTTTTTAAAAGGTCATAAATCTAATAGATTTTATAATGTAACAAACTTTCCATATGATCTGAAGTATAATTGGTATTTTATTGAATAAAGTTTAATGTACAAATAAAATGAAGTTAAAACAATTATTGAAGCAAAATAAAATTAACTACAAATTTCAATAAAACCATGAGTTCCAAAATCTAGAATAATGCTATTATCTCCCAGTGAAATAACATTATTACTAATCATGACATCTGCAGATTTGAAATAGATCAATGTTTTAAACTTTATCAGTTTCTTATAAAATACTCCAAATTAATATATCATCGAACATGAATGAAAAAAATAGAATTATAGGTACAAGTAATACTTGTTAAGTAGTAAATAAATATGTGTATCTCCCTCACACACATGATGTAAACAAATCTAGACTGTGATTTTTTTTTTTTTTTTTGGAGATGTTTTTGCTATAGGGCGCGTGTGCTCACCAGAAAGACAGAGACAGAGAGACAGAAAGTGAGAAATCACCCCCCAGGGGGAATGGCCATGCTGCAATCCCTCCTCCTCCATTCTCCTCTCGGGATCTTGGGCATGCATGCACACGCACCCAGCGTGAGTTTAAGCCACTGGGTCCGGGATTTGAACTGCGGTCGATTACATTGGAGTCCAGCGACATAGCCATTACGCTAACTGCTGGTCCCTAGACTGTGATTTTTAAAATTAATCCAACTGCCATTTAGAAATTAGAATTCGAAACTGAATTTCTTAAAACTCAGGTATAACCCAGTGAAGCTCAAACTCATTGTTTGTCCTATAGCATTCTGACATGATAAGATACACTCTTTAATTTTCTACTTAACTTTCTGAGTAAACATATTAAGAAGATTTCAAGGTTTCTATAAACCAAAGCAGAGGAATAAACACTGTGTTTTGAGAGAGAGGTATTTTTGCTATAGGTTGTTAGAGACACAGAAAGCAAGAAATCACCCCTCTTCCCAGGGAAGATGGCCACACCACAATTCATTCTCCTTTTGGGATTTTGGGCATGCACACACATGCACCCAGTGTAAGTTTTAAGCCGCCAGATCTGGGACTCGAACTGCAATTGACTCTGTGGGAGTCCAACAGTGTAATTATTACTCCATCTGCTGGTCCCCTAGGAATAAACACTTTTTAAACTCCTTTTCCTAGTTATAATATACCTGATACCATTGCATACTCATAATATATATAGGTGAATAGTATCTCTGGTTTACTGATGAAAAACAGAGGCTCAAAAACACTAATAAATGTAATACTGAGCTCATAATTGGCATAGAGCCATTATCTGAACACAGTACTAATTTGTAACAAAGTTTTAATATGTTCCTGTACATTAAGTTGTACTCCATTGCCAAAACTTGTTCATGTAAAGATTTTATGCATATTTAAAGACATAAAAGAATAGTTCAATAACAATTCAAAATACATCTAACTATTAAGAAATATATTAAGAGATGAGGCCAGCCAGTAGTACAACATTTAACATAATGCTCTGATGGACCCACATGGTGTGGGCCTAGGTTTGTATCCCTAGGCCTCCCTGTCCATGCCAGGCATGCTCAGACATGCCTGTCATCTGTGCTTGGGACTTGGTATGTATCATGATGTAGAAACTCTGTTGGGGGTATCTTTCTCTCTCTCTCTCTCTCTCTCATGGAAAAAGTAGATAAACTTTAAAAGAAAAAAAAATTTGTCATAAAATTTTTTCAGAGGGCACATGTATTCACCAAAGACAGATAGGAAGAGGGAGAAAGCATACTCAGTGGGGCATGGTCACACCACAATCCCTTCTCTTTCCTTTGAGGATTTTTTAGCACAAGTGCACATGTGCTCAGTATATTTTTTCAAGATGCTAAGTCTGGAATTCAAACTGTGCGAGCAACTATGTGGGATCCTGCTTCCTTATCAACCAGACCATAGGGCTGGCCCAAGAAAATATATTTTAAAATAAAATAAGTGGTATATAATTAAAAAACCCCAAGTAAAATAAGACAATGTAGAAGAAAATATACTTCATATTCCACCCATAAACATTCCTTTTCTAATTGTTTCAGTCTGTTGTATCATTAATAGCAGAAATACCTGACTTTAGATGATTTAGAAAGAATAGAGGTTTATTTAGCTTGTGGTTTTGGAGGTCACAGGTCAAGTAGCCAATCTGGTAATGGCCTACTTGATGGTAGGGTCCTGAGGTGATGCATGGCATCACATGGCAAGAGCTTGCATGTCTGTTTCAGCCTGTCTCCTTATAAATCCATGGGAGTTAAATCATGAGAGCCTATCCAGAAAAATTTAACCCTAATCGCCTCCCAAACTCCTCATTCTTTTTTTTTAGAATTATTTATTAAATTTGCATTTATTATTATTATTATTTAAATTTGCTATAGAACATGTGTGTTCATGAGAGAGAGAGACAGAGAGGGAAAGTGAGAAAGCAAGCTGCCAGGTCAGGACTCGAACTGCAATTGGCCATGTGGGAGTTCAACACCTCAACCACCATACTACTTGCTGATCCCTAAAGGCCCCATTCTTTTTTTTTTTTTTTTTTTTCCTGGAGAGGTTTTTGCTATACGGTGCGTGCACTTGCCAGAAACACAGAAAGAGAAAGTGAGAAATCACCCCCGGGGGGATGGCCATGCCACAATCCCTTCTCCTCCATTCTCCTCTCCGGATCTTGGGCACACACGCCTACGCACCTGGCGTGAGTTTAAGCTGCTGGGTCTGGGACTCGAACCACAGTCAACTACATGGGAGTCCAGCGACATAGCCATTACGCTAACTCCTGGTCCCAAGCCCCATTCTTAATCCTATAGTTGGATTAAGTTTTCCCCATCTCAACATTTTTACATGGCTTACCATTTTTTAATACATGATTTATGGGGGATTCATTCAAACCACAACATTCTACCTCTGGCCCCAGAATTCATGTTCTTCTCATATACTAAATACATCCACTTCCTTTCAAAAGTCTTAATCCAACAGCAATTAAAAAGTAAAAAATCCAGATGGGAGGCTGAAAAATAAATGATTTCTTTCAAAATATAATGTTGAGATAAGCATAAAATAGAAATTTTCATCCATAAGAAGAAAACAGTAATAGACCCTAAGAAAGTCCAAAACCCAAGAAAACAGACATTGATCTTATTATAGAATAATCTGTCATTACATGTGCCACTTCCTGGACATTCTGAGTATTGGGCCCCCAAAGCATCAGGAAGCCTTTTCCTAATGGCCTTGCTGGGCTCAGTACATGCTTCAGCTCTCTTGGTTTGAAATCTTGTGCCTGTAGTTCTTCCACAGTGGTGCTGAATAGCTGGTACTCTAGGGTATTAGGTTATTGAGAGTGGCCCCAACCCTATCTTTCTAGGTACTGTTCTGTTGAGGACTTGGTATGGCAGCTCTAGCCTCACATTTCCTCTTGGCATTGTCTTTGTGGAGGCTTTCTATGGTGGTTCCACCTCTGTGAAAAATCTTTGCTAAGGCCACCAGGTTTTATTTGGCAGATGTTATAGGTCATCACTCTTAAGTATGATATTATACAAAGCCAGATTGCCTCAGAATGGCCTTCCTTGTCTATATGTCTATCACATTGTGGCCACACCAGTTAACCAGTCTCTAGGAAGGTCTAATTCATTTCTCTTCAGTCCTTTGCTGACCCTTTACCAAAATCTAGGCTTTCTTAGCCTGATCCTCAAAACTTTTCCAACCTCTGCCCATCACACATTTTTAGGTATTTATTATTAGCAACATTCCACTTCTGATACCAACTCTCTGCTATAGTCTTTTGGGTTTTTAATAACAGAAATACCTGGGTTTTAGTTGTTTAGAAAGAACAGGGATGTATTTAGCTCATGGTTTTGGTTTCGGAGGTATGAGGTCAAAGGACCACATTTGGTGAGGGTTGTTTTGTTTGTGGGGTTCCGAGGCAGCACAGGGCATCACATGGAAAGAGCTCAAGTGTCTTGTGTATATAGGGCTGTCTCATTCCCTCTCCTTTTAAATTCACCAGGTTTGAATCATGGGATATCAGCTCCACCCTGACAACCTCAATCTTAATCACTTTCCAGGGACCTCACTTCTTAATCTCACAATTGGGTTAATTTTTTGCTCTATTAATACTGTTATAATGACTCACCAGATTTCAATTCATGAATTATGTGGGAACACATTTAAACCATAGCATTGACTTTTTCTTTAGAAATTTCTCAGGGCCACTTCTGTCTTCTCAAGATTAACAAAGATAATTTCAGTGTCTAGCTTTGATTGCAGGCATTTCTAATTGTTGGTCAAAACAAAATAAAACAAAACAAAACAAATCCCAGCACTATAAAGACAAAATATGTTCATTCTCTATTTATAGTTGTAATAATGTCCACCCTATTCTACCTCTTGAAGCTGATTTCAATAAATCAGTAAATTGTGAACATTCACAAAGGGATTTGTCTTACTCTACTGTTCAGTATATTGTTGTAGAAAACCAGACACCAAGGAATGGAAATGGCACTCAGAGAGATAGAACTGTTTTATTACACCAGCAGGCATGGAGGAGTTAATACTCCGAATCTCCAGACCCGGCTGAGAGTTGGACACAGTCTTTTATGGGTAAATTGGGGAGGGGAAGTTTTGGCACACTTGGAGTGTCCTTCAAGGAAGGGGCTCAGTGTCTGTCCTAATACAGAGCTGGCAGAGAAGCAGAAAATCCAACATGCTCAAGGCCTCCAGCCACTCAACAGTTCAGAAGAGGGGCATCTAGCTTGTGGGGGGATAGAAAGCTCAGGCAGCTATAAGCCCTGGGTTGTTTCAAGGTTGCTCATAAGTTTATATCAGAACAGAAAGTTCAGGCAGTTATCAGTCTTGGGTTGCGCCACATCATTCCCCCTTCTTGAGCCTTTTCAACTATACTAGAGGAGGGTCAATTAACAGGAGGGCAGTAAACATAGTTTTCCCACGTAGTAGTAAACAGTTGATATTTGATGCTTTATGGCAGGAGGTTGTAAGGGTATTGTAGGGGTGTCATTTGTTGTTGTCCTTAAGTTTTTGTAGTGTGTAGATTGGTCAGTGTCTGGAGTAACTAAAGCATGTAGACTATTAAGTATTTACCGTGTGTAGAGCAGTCAGTCCAGGAGTGGCTGTAGCAGGGCTGCTATATTGATGGCAGGTCTTGGTCTTCTGGAAGGTCACTTTGGTTGGCTGTTTAGGTGGCTTTTAATTGTTTAAGTCCCAGAGTCTTCTGGCATTGTGGCTTGTTTTACTCGTGAGTGGTAAATCCATGGAGCTAGTCCTGTAACTTTAACTTTAGTAGGGGTAACAACTACAATAATATATGGCTTCAACTAGATGGGGTGTAGTGATTTTTATTTTTAAAATTTTTTAAATTCACGTGAGATCTCTGGGTTTATGTTTGTGTACCCAGTTTTTGAGGGGAATGGGGGCTTTTTTTAAGGTGATATGGGCTACTTTTTTAAAAGTTTTTTTTCACGGCCGCTAGATCTTGGGTCAAGACTGTCTTGTCTAGTTGACAGACGTCAGTTGTTCAGGCCTGGGTGACTAAAGGATATGTCTTGCCAAAAATCTTCATAAGGAGAATAACTTTGTCTTTGGGGTGTATATTGAACTCAGAGTAGGGCCAGTGGGAGAACATCTACCGAGGGGCGTCCAGTGTTCTGACAGAGTTTAGTCAGGGTGGACTTGAGGGTATGGTTTATTCATTTAATTCTCCTAGAAATCTGAGGTGGGTAAGTAGTGTGAAGTTTTCATTTTATGTCTAAGGCCTTTGTCACTCTGTGTAACTTTTGTAATGAAAGCAGGTCTATTGTCTGACCTGATCATAAGGGGAAGCCCAAAATGAGGTATGACTTCTTTTAAAAGGGCTCAAGTGACTTTTCTGGCCTTTTCAGTTCATGTAGGGAAGGCTTTTATCTAGCCTTAGTAAGGACAAACCAAGACTAGTAAATACATATAGTCCTGGCATGGAGAAGTCTGCCTTTAGCAACTCTAGGAGAGTTGTCTCACTGGTTTGTATTCTTGCTGGTCGAGTTGGCCTCTGGGTGGGGCTATTTCTGGAACAAGTCTCATACCGCATGTTTACGGTTGTGTATAATCATGGTAAGTGACTCAAGAAATAGTATCAGCCCAGTAAGTTCTCCAGGTTAGTCTCTTCCTAGTGAATTACTTCATGGTAACCAGGTGTCTTCCAGATGGCAGTTTCTTGCCCGACTGAGTTTTGGTGTTTAGTGGCCTCCATGATGGTGGCTTCTCAACCTGACAAGGGTGCCAGGGGCTGAATGACAATGGAGTATTCAGCTCTAGTATCTACCATGAATTTCATTGGCTGGTCCCCCCACTTTGACGTTGACCAGGGGCTCCTGGGAGCCCAGGATCATGGAGCCTGGTCAGTCCTATTCTGATTCTATCATGGTCAGGAGATCCCTTGGGGGTTCTGGATGGAAGATCTTGAGGGCTCCTGGTGGATTTTTGGTCATTTTTTTCTTGGTTTGTCTTCTGCATGGGGCATTTACCTCTCCAGTGCTGATCTTTTTGTAGTATGTGTATTGGGTTGGTCTAAGTCTGGGGTGACTGGGTTTTGGCTCCCCTCTTGGACCATGTGGGGCATCTGTTTGTCTGAGGGTGGCAGCCAACAGGGTTGTTTTCTGTTTTATTTGCCTTTTTGTTTTTTGGGTTTTTTCTCCTCGATCTCGTTTCATGAAGACTTGATTCGCAATCTCCAGGAGTTGGGTGGCGTTCATCCCAGCAAATCCTTCCTGTTTTGGGAGGTTTTTTAATGGATGTTAGGGGTGACAAAGGCAGCATTAATCATCTTCTGGCTTTCATAACTCTCCAGATTAAATGGAATATAGATCCGGTATGCCTCGCAGAGTTTCTCGTAAAACTGTCCAGGTGGCTCATCTATCTTCTGAATTATTTCCGTAGTTTTGCCATCTTAGTAGATTTCTTTGCAACAGCTTTAATCCTCTGTAAGAGTGCCTTTTCAATAATTGTTGAGAAGGGCTTGTCCACTCTCAGTATTGAAATCTCAGTCAGGCTTTTCATTTGGAAATGCAGTTCTGGCCTAAGCCTCAGGATCTACTACATTGTTGAGGGCATGTTCTTGTAGCCATTTTTTTGTTGTCAGGAGGACTCTGTGGCACTTCTCTGGTTAAGTAGGGAGAGGAGCAGTTGCCCACAGTTGTCCCAGGTGGGCTGGTGGGTTTGGAGTATAGACTCCATGAGATCTATCATTGTCCGGGGCTGTTCCGAGTAGGAGATGGTGTGGTGTTTCCAGTTAAGCAAATCAGTGGTGGTGAAGGGCTGGTAGTGGAGAGTTGTCCTGTCTTCTGTAATAGCCCCATCTGTGCCTTTCTGGGGAGGGGGTCCCTCAGGTCTCCTGGAGGGGTATCTGAAGAGTGAGGTTGTCCCAGGCTGCAGTGGTTTGCCAGGTGACAGTACGTGAGGCAGAATCTGGGCGTGGGCTTCGGGCTGTTCTTCAGGCTCCGGAGAAACAGATGGGGTGGGGTTTCAATTATTGGGTCCACCGGGACATATGGAAATGGAGCCGTTAATGGCTCTTCTTCTGGGAGATCCTGCAGGATTGGAGCTGTGGGTTATTTTTGGTCAGAGGTGGGCGCAGGTGGCATGGCACGAGTGGCCAAAATAGTATATATTTTTTTCTCTTATGTAGATTCATGCCCAGGATGGAATGACTTGGGCTATCTGTACCCAGGAGTTAGCACAGGGAAACCGGTCGATATGGCCTGGGGTGCCAGTAACCACATTGTATATAGTCCACATGGTGGGGAGATGTAAAGTTTCTTCTGGCAGCCATCACACTTTAAAAGAAGGCCATTCAATCTCACAGAGTGCTCTTAACCTCTCTGGTTTCAATTTAAGTCTGTAATCACTAGAGAAGCCCTTTATAAAATTAGTCAGCATACGGTCCAGCACAGTAGGCTTGGAAGACTTGGACTGAGGATTTTCCCATTGCATCCCAAATATCTCTGACCTCTCCAGTTATCAAAAGCCTGCACTTCCCAGAAGGCTCAGGAAATTACTGGTTGGAGGAAGCTTTTGAATAGATGATAAATGTTGACAGGCCATGCTCCGTTGATGTGATTTTGAGTCAAAAGTCAAATGTAAATTATTTAATTTGTACATGGTTAGGTAATTTGGCGGCACATGGGGGGGGGGCAGCTCCCTCCATTTTTACATAAATTTTGAGAGTTTTTTATACGTTGATGTATATTTCATAGACAAACAAAAACTGTTCAGAAAATTTCCCAAAATAGAACAAAACATTTTTATTGATAACAATTTAATTTTTTTGAGAGGTTTTTGCTATAGGGTGCATGCACTTGCCAGACAGACAGAGAGAGACAGAGAGACAGAAAGCAAGAAATCACCCCCCGGGGGGTTGGCCATGCTGCAATCTCTTCTTCTCCATTCTCTTCTCGGGATCTTGGGCACGCACGCAAACGTGCCTGGCATGAGGTTTAAGCCACTGGGTCCGGGACTCGAACCGCGGTCAACTACATGGGAGTCCAGCGACAGAGGCATTACGCTAACTGCTGGTCCCGATAACAGTTTAATATTTTAATCATTTGAAAAAACCTTTAGAAGGCAGAAGCAAAAACCCCAAAACAACAGTCCATGAACAGAAAGTCCTAGGGATGAGAAAGGGTTAACTCATTGTCTGTCAGCACTAAACAGTTATTAGGCTGTTATCAGGGCTACATGGTCATTAAGAGTTGTTAAGTGGTTATGGGGACTAAGCTCCAAAGTCACCACAGGCTGTAAATTTCCTTCAACACTTCTTGACAATCTACATTGGCATTTTTAAAGACCAGTTGTTTCGGGAACCAGCAGTTAGCGTAATCGCTATGTCGCTGGACTCCCACATAGTCGACCGCAGTTCGCTTCCTGGACCCGGTGGCTTAAAACTCACGCCAGGCGCATGTGCGTACGTGCCCAAGATCCCGAGAGGAGAATGGAGGAGAAGGGATTGCGGTGTGACCATCCCCCCTGGGGGGTGATTTCTCACTTTCTGTCTCTATGTCTCTCTCTGTCTGTCTGGCGAGCGCACGCGCCCTACAGCGAAAACCTCTCCAAAAAAAAAAAAAAAAAAAAGTTGTTTCAACAATGCCTCAGCCACATCTACATTCTCTACCTGCCTTTGCAAAGATTTTTGTAACATATCTATAAATGTGTCACAGTTGGTAGAAATTCATGAGCCAACTTCTGGGGCCCAAATCTACAACCTAACATTCATCACTCTGCCTATCCACCTCTACAGGGAAAACCCTCCCATTGGCCTTTGTGTCCCCCCTCCCATGAACAGTGTTGAAAACAGACAAAAGGGTAGGTGCCCCCCAGAGGGGACCAATCAACATCTGTCTGGCCATGTCTTTGTGGGCTTTGTGTAGTTCCTTGGCAATAAGCAATTGGATACAGAATGTCCACCCAATTGAATGCATAGAGGGACTGGGTCCCCCAGCACCAATTATTCCATTTAGCCTCTACAGAACTACCACAGAAACACAGTTAACAGACTCAATCATGCTCCATAGTGAGAAGCTATGGAGCTATAAACACATTCACCCATTACAAACTCACATTCATTCAGAGGTTATACACTCCCTCTCCACACCAGCCAATTACCAGATGAGCTCTAATTGCTGGTCCTGCAACCGAAGGAGAGTGATCAGGTCTCTTCTTCTACTCAGTCAGAGTAGGTCTGCCTGACTAGGGCTCTACCGATCCTCGGGGGCTTACCGGATTACCAGAGTTGACAAGGGTTGATGCATCATGGTCCAGGAGTTGGTCCTTCTCTCCAACCAGAGTCTGATGATCCAGGCACACTTGGCTTTGGGGGTGGGTATCCCAGCTGAAGGATCCCATCAAATGAGATGGGGTACACCTATCTCTCCACACTGTAGTGCCCATCCCAGAGGGGGTACACCCTGGGATCAGTGGCTCAAAGGGCCAGCCTGATTCCACTTCCTGTCCAATGCACCAAAATGTTGCAGAAAACCAGATGCCAAGGAATGGAAATGGCACTCAGAGAGATAGGAGAACTGTTTTATTACACCAGTGGGCATAGAGGATAGAGGAATTAATACTCTGCATCTCTGGCCCCAGCTGAGAATTGGACATAGCCTTTTATGGGTGAATTGGGGAGGGGCAGTTTCAGCACATTTGGAGTGTCCTATCAGAGAAGGAGCTCAATGTCTACCCTAATACAGAGCCAGCAGAGAAGCAAAGTAATAACCGGAAACCTTTATTTTTTGGCTCTTGATAGTCTTCTTTTTGATTAATGGAAGCAAAGGACTATAGAAGGTGTTATCCTGCCCTTCAATGAGAAGTAGATAGAGCAAACAATCTTTACAATACCAGAAAAAATAGAAGAAACAATATGTAGACATACTTCTTTTCATGAAGCTACACATTGGTAGGAAACATTAAATTTTCTTATTCCTTAGTAAAACATTTTTATTTACAAATGCCATATTTGGGCCAAATCCATGGTGCAACAGTGATACACTGCTTAAGAGAAGCCAGGTCCCACATGGCAGAGGCAGCCTGTTGTTAAACAACATGCTAAATGTGACATGTCAACCCTCACTCTAAACTTTCCCTGTTCAGAGCATCAAATGAAGACTTCATTGCATTTTATAGTGGCTTTCTGCTTTTAGGTAGTCCATTGAAGAAGGGAGTTTGAAAGTTGTTGTATACTGTTAACGACTGTCTGCCCAGGTCCTGCCTGAAATACCATGATGTTTATGAAAAGTATTTTAAAGCTGGATATAGTTTGGGAAAAAAAATTAAAACCATGTTAATTACAAAAGAAACAAAAGTAATTATACAGAAGAGAAAACACGTAACAAAAATGATGAAAATTAGTATCACTACAGGCTTCACATGCCTCTGGATGTCATATCTTGAAGAGAATATGCCATTTATGTTGTATTCCAGCCCCAAATGGATAAGCTCATTCCCAACATAAGAAAAAAGTAGTCAAACACAAATTAAGGGATGTTCTATAAAATTATTAGACCGTATTCTTCAGAAATATCTATCTCATGTGAAACAAAGATTGAGAAAGTGTTTTAAATTTAAAGTGACTAAAGAGACTGACAAATTCAAAACGTGATCCTGATTTGGATCTGGTACCACAAAAACAAAAGTTGCAATGAAGGACATTATTTGGACAATTGACAAATTTGGAATATTAATTCTACAAATTAATATAAAATGAAAGCACTGTACCAATTTAAATTTCTTAAATTGCTGTGGCTGTGTAAAAGAATATCTTTGTTCTTAGGAAAGACACACTGAAACATTTGATGTATGTAGCTTCTCAAGTGGTTAAAAACCACATATGTAGGGGGTCAGCAGGTAGCATAGTGGTTAAGGGTGTTGAACTCCTGCATGGCCAACCACAGTTCAAGTCCTAGACCTCACAGCTTGCTTTCTCACTTTCTTTCTCTGTCCATCTCTGATCAAATTAAAATAATTAATTAAAAAAATTAAATAAAATAATTATTTTAGTTTAGTTTTTGGAGAGGTTTGTCCTCTAGGGTGTGTGTGCTCTCCAGAAAGAGAGAAACAGAGACAGAAAGCAAGAAATCACCCTTCAGGGGGGATGGCCACACAACAATCCCCTTTCCTCCATTCTCCTCTCAGGATCTTGGGCACGCATGCACACGTGCCCAATTTGAGTTTAAGCTACCAGGTCCAGGACTTGAATCGTGGCCAACTACATGGGAGTTCAGCGACATAGCCATTACACCAACTGCTGGTCCCAAAATAATTATTTTTAAAAAAATGTATGTGTATTTGGAGAGATGAATAAGTCAAATGTAGAAAAATGTTGAAAAATGATGAATCTAAGAAAGGTCATATGGGGGAATTTTCTGTACTATCTTTGTGGTTTTTCTGAAAGTTTGAAATTATTTCAAATAAAAATTTGAAAACCATTCTTTAAGATTATATAAACATTAATGTTTAAAAATTTTCACCAACAACCAATTGAAAAAGCATTTCTAGCAGTGCAGTGTAGCGGAAACCTGTAGCTCTGAGCATCAGGTTCGGCAGCTCCACAGCTCCACGGTCTCGGTCTAGAGCTAGTAGCATGACTTTTTGATCAAGAAAGCTGAGGTACATTCTGGTACAAGCTCTTTGGCATTGTAAAGCACTTGAACTACTCATTCGTTTTGTCAAAATTGTTAGGTCTGCCCTATGTTTTGGAAAGCCTGAAAACCACTGATAAAACCTTTCATGAGACAGTTGATATCTGTCTTGTAGCCAGTCAATGGTGATGTCTATTCTCCTGTAGAGTTGCTAGTTGCTTCTGCTGATCACAAAGCAAGCAAGAAGAAGGACAAGGACAAAGAGAAAAAGTTTAAAAAGTCTGGAACCATGGAATTACTCTGCTTCTAAAACATGCCAGAAAGAGAAGATTCTGGAAGACAGCCAAAAAGTATACTGAGTCTCCATATGTGGAAAAAAAAGTGAAGCAGTTGCTGAGTACAGGTGCGGAGGCAGTACTCACTGGGAAATACTGAAGATGAAACAAAAGAAACAGAAAATCAGAGCCTTGATATCCCCTTTCCTGAAATGTCTAGTCACAGGCAAGGCCATGACTCCCTAGAACACAAGGAGCTTCGAGAATAGTCAATGACCTCAGCAGCAGCAGTGAAGATAAAGAAGAGAGACAGCACCAAGATAAAGAAGATATAAACACCCTTGACACTGAGGTAGATCTGGAGAGACAGCTACAGGAGAAGCTAAATGAATCAGATGAATAGCACCAAGAAAATGAAGGAAACAACCAGCTGGTTATGGGATTCAGAAATGTATCAACGACATGAAAGTCAAGTTCCAAGAGACCCAGGACAGGGCCAAACGACAGAGGACCTCATCATGAAAGTGGGAAACCTGGCTCTTAATAGATTTCAGACTATGCTAGATGAAATCAGACAAAAGGAAGACCGAGAAAAGGGGCAGCTCAGTCTTTGCAAGAAAAGCTAGAATCACTCCTAGCTCTTAAATATTTAAATATTTTGATTCTTAAATATTTCAGTCCTCAGAGTGGTTAGCAAACCTTCGCTTCATCACTTGGACTGGATATTAACACCTTGCAGTAGTGCTTGTTCCCTTTAATACTAAACATTATGTTGAATTATTTTACTTGTTTTTCAGAACACTTTGCTAGGTATTTCTCATATGGCATGTGCACTCCCGGGAGAGAGAGAGAGAGAGAGAGAGAGAGAGAGAGAGAGAGAGCAAGCAATCCCGGGGCCAATGGCCACACCATAATCCCTTCTCAATTCTCTTTTCAGAATTGTAGGCATGCGTGCATATGTGCCAGTGCATTTTTTGAAGCCGCAAGTCCAGGACTCAAACCACACAGTTAGCTACGTGGGATCCAGTCACCACCACATCACCTGCTGGCCCATTCCAGTTAACTGTTAACATTATAACTTCAAAACAGTTAACTCTGGGTGACACAACCAAATGCCATTTTAATTTTCTTGTATTTCCTAATGTTCCTGAAATGAACATTTTATAATAAACAAAACAAAAGTAAACTTTGAAAAGAGTGAGTAGAAAATAATTTATCAGCAAGAAATCAGATTTCTTGGAATTTGAACCTTATGTCAATACAACCTTTTGTCAGTGTTTCTAAAAAGATCTTACTTACAGCTGATCTTGAAGCTCCACGATTATGTACTCTAATTGTTCCTTCTCTAGTTTATGGGCCAGATCTGAATCTTCAATCCTTTGAAGCAATATTTTATTCTGGGAGACAGATTCAGACAGTTGGTTCTCTCGAAGTCGTAAGAGTTCTTCAAGATAACCCTGGAAATACATTACCACCAAGATAAAACATCCTAGGAATTCTAATATTTACCTGAAAGATAAATGCTGAGTAGCTTAAATATTCCTATCATAATTAAGACATTTCAAAATATTACAGACAGAATTAGTAAAAAAAATTGTTTTAATTTAGTATAAAAACTTAATATATATTCTATGTTGATTTAAAGCTCTTCTTCAAAGTCAGAAAAAAATGTTTTACATTTAAGGCAAACTTAAATAAGATATTTGTCATTTCTAAGGTTTACATTGGTGATAGATGCATGCTCTTATTTCCAAAACAGACCTAGTTACAAAATGACTACTTAGAAAGCTGCTTCCATGTGATCAGTTTTCAAAAATAGTTACTAACATTTTAGTGCTAACATGTTAGCAGGAGGCAGTATAATGTTTTGTGGTTTAGGGACTGCCTACTGTCATAGCTAGTTTTACCACATATTAGCTATGTGTCTTTGGGCAAGTTAATTAACTTCTCTGTGCTATTAGTTCATCACCTAAAAAAGTGGAAACAATATGACTATCTGATTGGTAGGCTTAAATAAGTCAATATAGGTACACTGTTTAGAACAGTGCCTGGCACAATGTATGCAATATGCAGTTACCACCTGTTGTTATTAGCTAATACCTAACAAATATGGGCCTTCTGGTGTACTCACCGTCTCAGCATTTTGCCCATTTACTGTTTCTTTATTCTTCTCTGCTTTCTGGGAATTATTGAATTTATCTCCAAAACCTTATATTGATGTTTGGAATTCAGGAGATCATGTTTTTAATTTTCAATAGCTCTTTCATGCTTTCTACCTGTTCCCTTCTCATGGCATTCTACTCTTTTTAGTTGTAGTGTGCTTTCGAATTCCTCTGAAGATGTTAATTAGAATTGTTTTGTTGTTCAAGTACTCTTCTATCCCATTACATGTTATTCTTTTTTTTTTTAATTTTTTTATTTTTATTTTTATTTTTTTACATTTTTCCACAAACATTTACTTTACATAGCAAAAAATTTTAGCTCATACTCCATAATTCTTGACAGTTTACAAACAACTTTCAATATCTCAAAATACTGAATTTTAAAGATAATGTTCAAAATATGTCTTATAATTTTGTATAAATTTAAAACTCTTTAACAACAGAAGCAGAATGGTTTCAAAATATATATATACATAGATATACAAATATATATGTGTATATATATATATACACATTTAGAGTGCAGACACTCGGTATATATTAAGTGGGGACATACAATGTCTCTCCTTCATAGCATGGCTTGCTTCACTCAACAGTAAGTCTTCCATATTCATCCACTTCCTTTCAAAAGTCAGGGATTTGTTGTTTTTTATGGATGAATAGTATTCCATTGAGTATATGTGCCACAGTTTTTCTAACCATTCATCAGTTCGTGGGCATTTAGGTTGTTTCCATGACTTAGCAATCGTGAAAAGTGCCGCAATAAACATCGATGTGCAAGCACTTTTTCGATTAAGTATTCTTCTGTCCTTCGGGTAGATACCAAGGAGTGGGATTGCTGGATCATATGGTAGTTCTATTTGTAGATTTTGGAGGAATCTCCAAATTGTTCTCCACAGTGGTTGTACCAATTTACAGTCCCACCAGCAGTGTAAGAGAGTTCCCTTTTCACCACACCCCCTCCAGCACTTATCATATTTTGTTTTTTTAATCTTAGACATTCTGACTGGGGTTAGGTGATATCTCATTGTTGTTTTGATCTGCATTTCTCTTACAATGAGGGATGTTGAGCATTTTTTCATATGCCTTTTAGCTATTCGTATGTCATCTTTAGAAAGTGGTTTTTTCAACTCATTCTCCCATCTTTTAATAGGATTGATTGTCTTTTTCCGAAACAGCCGCTTGAGTTCCTTGTGGATTCTGGTTATCAGTCCCTTGTCTGATGCATAGTTTACAAAAATATTTTCCCATTCTGAGGGCTGTCTGTTCACACTAATCACTGTGTCTTTTGCCATGCAGAAACTTCTTAGTCTGATGTAATCCCACTTGTCTATTTTAGGGATCATAGACTGTGCATTGGGAGTCTTATTTAAGAAGTTTTTCCCTACCCCAATGTCTCCCAGAGTTTCCCCGGTGTTTTCCAGGAGCAGTTTTATAGTTTGAGGTCTTAGGTTTAGATCTTTGATCCACCTTGACTTTATTTTTGTCAGAGGTGAGAGGTAGGGGTTCAGATTCATCTTTCTGCAAGTGGAGATCCAGTTTTACCAGCACCATTTGCTGAAGAGGTTATCCTTTTCCCACAGGATTGACTGGTGCCCCTTGTCAAAAATCACTTGGCTGTATGTTTGAGCATTCATTTCTGGGGACTCTATTCTGTTCCATTGGTCCACCTGTCTGTTCCTGTGCCAGTACCATGCTGTTTTGATTACCACAGCTTTATAGTATATTTTTGGGTCAGGGAGTGAGATGCCGCCCACTCCATTCTTCTTGTGCAAAACTGCTTTGGCAATACGGGGTCTTTTATGATTCCAGACAAACGTTATGATTGTCTTTCCTAGATCTGTGAAGAATGTGTCTGGTACTTTGATTGGCATTGCATTAAATAGGTAGATTAATTTGGGTAGAATTGCCATTTTGATTATATTAATTCTTCCAATCCAGGAACATGGGATGTCCTTCCACTTTTTTGTGTCATTTTCAATTTCTTTTTTTATCTTCTCATAGTTTTCCTTGTGGAGGTCTTTAACTTCTTTAGTTAGATTTATCCCTAAGTATCTTATACTTTTTGTGGCTATGGTAAATGGAACAACTTTTTTCAGTTCCATCTCAGTCTGCCTGTTGTTCGTATACAGAAATGCTATAGATTTCTGGATATTAATTTTGTATCCTGCAACGTTACTGTATTCATGTATTACTTCCAGAAATTTTTTTATGGAAACCATTGGGTCTTCTATGTATACAATCATGTCATCTGCAAATAGAGAGAGTTTCACCTCTTCTTTTCCTATTTGAATGCCTTTTATTTTTTCCTCTTTTCTGATTGCAATGGCCAAGACTTCTAGTACTATATTGAAGAGGAGTGGAGAAAGTGGACATCCTTGTCTTGTACCCGTTTTTAGTGGAAAAGCTTTCAGCTTTTCTCCATTGAGGATGATGTTCGCTATGGGTTTTTCATAGATAGCTTTTATTGTGTTGAGAAATGGCCCTTCTATGCCCATTTTGCTGAGAGTCTTGATCATGAAGGGATGTTGTATCTTATCAAATGCTTTTTCTGCATCAATTGATATGACCATATGGTTTTTATCTTTCTTCCTATTAATATGGTGTATTACATTTATGGTTTTGCGTATGTTGAACCAACCTTGCATTCCTGGGATAAAGCCTACCTGATCATGATGTATAATCTTTTTGATAAGTTGTTGTATACGATTTGCTAGTACCTTGTTGAGAATCTTCGCGTCTATATTCATCAGGGATATTGGTCTATAGTTTTCCTTCCTTGTCCTGTCCTTATCAGTTTTAAGGATAAGGGTGATAGAGGCTTCATAGAATGAATTAGGAAGAGATTCACCCTTTTGGATATTTAGAAATAACTTGAGCAGAATGGGGGTTAACTCTTCTTTGAAAGTTTTGTAGAATTCAGAGGTGAATCCATCAGGGCCAGGGCTTTTCTTTGTTGGGAGGTTATTTATAACTGATTTGATCTCCTGGCTTGTTATTGACCTATTCAGACTTTCTATATCCTCCTGGCTCAATCTAGGTAGATTATACCTGTCCAGAAATTTGTCCATCTCATCCAAATTATCTTGTTTCTTGGCATACAGATGTTCATAGTATCCCCTAATAATGTTTTTTATTTCTACTATGTCTGTTGTTATTTTGCCTGCTTCATTGCAGATCTGATTCACCTGGTTCTTTTCTCTCTTCTTCTTAATAAGTCTCGCTAGTGGTGTATCAATTTTGTTTACCTTTTCAAAGAACCAGCTTTTACTTTCATTTATTTTCTGTATAGTTCGTTTATTTTCTATTTCATTTATTTCTGCTCGTATCTTTATTATTTCCTTTCTCCTTGAGTTTTTTGGATCTTTTTGCTGTTGCTTTTCCAATTCTGTGAGGCATGATGTTAGGTGATCCATTTGCCTTCTTTCCATGCTCCTCTTATGTGCACTAATTGCTATGAACTTCCCTCTTATGACTGCTTTAGCAGTGTCCCAAAGATTATGGAAACTCGTGTCCTCATTGTCATTGGCTTCCATGAACCTTTTGATTTCAGTCTTTATTTCTTCAGTAGTTGTGGAGTCATTCAGGAGTAGGTTATTAAGTTTCCATGTATTTGAGTATTTTTGAGGATTTCTCTTAGTTTAATTCCATCATGGTCGGTGAAGATGCTGGGTATAGTTTCTATGCTTTTGAATCTGTAGAGGCTTGCTTTGTGCCCAATGATGTGGTCAATCTTCGAGAATGTTCCATGTGGCGGCGAGAAAAAAGTGTATCTTGAGGTTTTAGGATGGAAAGTTCTATAGATGTCTGTTAAGTCCATTTGATTTATGATATCATTTAGATCTTTTATCTCTTTACCTATTTTTTGTCTAGATGATCTATCCAGGGGGGATAGTGCAGTGTTGAGGTCTCCAACAATTAGTGTGTTGCAGTCTATCTCCCTTTTTAGATCTAGCAGTCTTTCCTTCACATATTTGGGTGCTCCTGTGTTGGGCGCATAGATATTAATAAGCGTTATATCTTCTTGATCGATTGATCCTTTTACTACAATATAGTGCCCTTCTTTGTCTCTTCGAACAGTTTTTGTTTTAAAGCCTATTTTGTCAGAGATCAGTATTGCGACTCCAGCTCTTTTTTGGTTCCCATTTGCATGGAAAATCTTTTTCCAACCCTTCACTTTCAGTCTATGTATATCTTTATCCATGAAGTGGGTTTCCTGTAGGCAACAGATAAAGGGTTTTTGTTTTTTAACCCATTCAGCCAGTCTGTGTCTCTTGATTGGAGAGTTTAATCCATTAACATTCAATGTTATTATTGATGTTAATGGATCTGTCCCGGCATTTAAGTTGGCCATTGTCTTAGTTGCCTTTTACTCTTTTGTTTCTGGCTGTTGCTTCTTTAGTTATCCTGGAACAGTACTTTCTTCAGGGTTTCATGGAGAGCTGGCCTGGTGCTGGCAAATTCTTTCAGGTTTTGTTTGTCTGAGAAGATTTTAATCTTTTTTTCCCATATGAAGGATAATCTTGCAGGATACAATAGTCTTGGTTGAAATTGTTTCTCTCTTAACACTTTCGATACATCTTCCCATTCTTTCCTTGCTTGCATTGTTTCCGTTGAGAAGTCCGGTGTTAGCCTGATGGGGTGACCTTTGTAAGTCACTTGTCGTTTCTCTCTTGCTAGTTTTAGTATCTTACCTCTATCTGTGGTCTTAGCCAGTCTGGCTATGATATGCCTTGGGGAAGATCTTCTTGGGTTGATTCTATTTGGTGTCCTTTGAATTTCCTGGGTCTGGATGTTGGAGTGCCTCTCTATGCTTGGGAAATTTTCTTCCAAGATTTCATGGAATAGGTTTTCCATGCTCTTATTAGTTTCTTCACCTTCTGGGATACCAATTATGCGGACGTTAGGACGTCTAATGGAATCTAGTAATTCTCGTATATTATCTTCATGTTTTTTTGTTATTTTCTCTATCTTTTTGGTGGTTTTCTCTAGGTCAGAAGTTTTATCTTCTACATCAGAGATTCGACCTTCAGCATGGTCTAATCGACTTTTAATACTTTCAAGAGAGTTTTTTATTTCCTGTATTTCAGACTTCACCTCTAATAGTTCAGTATTATTCTTCCTCAGAATTTCTTCCTTCATATCGTTGAAGGACTTTCTCATCTCCTGTAATTCATTGTCTCTTTTCTGTTCCAGCTCATAGTACTTGTTCAACATTAATGTTCTAAACTCTATCTCGGACATTTTGGTAACGTCCTCAATTTTTTCAGGAACAGGAAGGGAGTTACTGTGTTCCTTTGATGGAGACATATTTCCTGCTTTATTCAGGCCTGAGGTTCTTGTACTTCTACCCATTGGGAGATGTGTTCCCTTTGAAAAGCCTTCTACGAGAAGGTTTCTTCTAATAGAAGCAAGTGTGTTTCCTTTCTGATATGGAATGGAGACAGCCGAAGTCTATCTGGCTGAAAGAGGGGGCTCTGGCCTGGGGGTCCCGGGGCTGGAACTACTGGGGGCAGTCCTCCCTCGGAGATCCTGGCCCAGGGGTCGAAAGATGGGGGTGTGGTGTGGATGAACTGAGGGCGTTCCTGGCTGAAAGAGGGGGCTCTGGCCTGGGGGTCCCGGGGCTGGAACTACTGGGGGCAGTCCTCCCTCGGAGATCCTGGCCCAGGGGTCGAAAGATGGGGGTGTGGTGTGGATGAACTGAGGGCGTTCCTGGCTGAAAGAGGGGGCTCTGGCCTGGGGGTCCCGGGGCTGGAACTCCATTACATGTTATTCTATTCGCATGTCATTAACAAATTGTTTCAGTTAGTTTAGCTTTATGATCCATGGTAAAAGGAACTCATACTATTTTCCCCTCATGAGCTCCTTTTCCAGATTTTGTTTTCCTGACAATCCTCAAATATTTTTTTCATAATAAAATTTCAAATATTAAAAGTAAGTTTTTACAAGATATTTCTTACATACACAGCTTAATGATAAACTGTATGCGAGTATTTATAAACAGTAATTAAAGAACACTTATATACCTGTCACCTAGATAAGTAACCAATACTTTAAAAGCCAATAGAATGCCCTTCCCTGAACACACCCTTTTATTTCCCACAAAGATAACAATATCCTTACATGTGTGTTCATTATTTTGTTGCTTTTCTTTTTAGTTTTCTTAAACAATATATTGTTTAGTTTTACTGGGATTTCTCTACAGTCTTTGTTAACTTGCTTTTTGCATCTACTGTCATGAGTTTAGCTATTCCTTATTTACTTTTAATACTTTATGGTAGTCATTGAATGAACATTATAGTTTCTTTACTCTTTTGTGAAAGGCCATTTGGATTATTTTAAGTTTTTCTCAATATAAACAATATTGGTGTTCACACACTCTGTTACATGTCTCCCGGAATACATATCCAAGAGTTTTTAAGAGATACATTTAAGTGTAAACTTGCTGGGGCATGGGCCATGCTCATGTTCACATTTACTACACAATGCCAAGTTATTCTTTCTATTGTTTTTATATTTTTATACTACTCACATTCCCATCTGAAATTATATGTATATTGCTTATATTAGTATCAAAGTTATCCTGGATTCATTAAATCCATTGAAAAATATTTCTTCTTTTTCTATCATAAGTACAGTTAGTATAAAGTGGAGATCACTGACATTTGAATATTTGGTAGAATTTTCCTTCAAAACCATACAAATCTGATCTTTTTTTTCTTGGCATGGGGAAGATAGATTTGAAACTGTTTAATTTTTTAAATGGTTATAGGCCTATTGTCTTTATGTTTTTTGTTTTTTTTGTAGAGGTTTTCGCTATAGGGCGCGTGCGCTCGCCAGACAGACAGAGAGAGACAGAGAGACAGAAAGCGAGAAATCACCCCCCAGGGGGGATGGTCACGCCGCAATCCCTTCTCCTCCATTCTCCTCCTGGGATCTTGGGCACGCACGCACACACGCCCGGCGTGAGTTTTAAGCCACCGGGTCCGGGACGTGAACCGCAGTTGACTATGTGGGAGTCCAGCGACATAGCCATTACGCTAACTGCTGGTTCCCAGGCTTATTGGTTTTGATAATATTTATAAAAACTCTTCATCTAAGTCTTCTAGTGCATCAACATAAGATTAAAATTACTCTCTAATTATTGGAGGGTGTGTGATGCATTCTAGGTTCATTTTCTATCTTTATTAAATAATTTTTTAGAATAATTTATTTATTTAACTTTATTTCTTCTTATTATTTAATTTGACCAGAGAGAGACAGAGCGAGAGAAAGGGAAAGGGAGAAAGCAAGCCATGAGGTCAGGGACTCCAACTATGGTTGGCCATGTGGGAGTCCAGGACCTTAGTCCCTCAGTTTTTACCTTGATAGTGGACCTATGTCTGTTATTCACCTGTTGGTATTAAAACACAAGTACCTGGGTTAAAGGATTGTACCATCATCTACACTTCTGAGGCCTGCAGTTGTATTAATGCATGCACATTTTCCTCTTACTTTCAAGCACTTATATGGTCCCTGTGAATTCCTTTTCTTTGAGAGAATAGCTCTACATAAAACTTTTTTGAAAATATATCCTAATTAGCATTTTCAGATTTTTGCAATGGGAAGACATTCAGATTATCTTAGTCTGACTTCCTGCTAGTTTCAGAAGTCTCCTTCAATAGAATATGAAAGTTTTCATTGTATAGATTATACAACTATTTGGAGCTATTATAATTGTGATATGTTTCTTTATATTTTCTAAGCAGTAGCTATTTATATATAGAAAAAATATTCATATGTAAATTCATTTTATAATCATTTTCCTCAGTTTTTTTGGGGGGGTGGGGGTTGTTGTTTTTTGTTTTTGTTTTTGTTTTGCCAAAAAGCACGTGTGCTCACCAGAGAAAGACAGAAAGAAAGAGTAAATCACCTCCCAAGGGGCACAGTCATACTGCAATTCCTTCTCCATTTTCCTCTTGGGATTTTGGCCATGCATGTGCACATGCCCAGCATGATTCTCAAGCCACTAGGTCTGGGATTCAAACCATGGTTGGGCATGTGGGAATCCAGTACCTTAACCACCATGCCACCTGCTGGCCCCTCAGTGTATTTTTAAATTTTTCCAATACTTCTGTTTAATTTGACTGAGGATTTCCATTTATATGCAGAAATACATATATGTAGGTATACACATGTAATCTATGAAAAATTATAAGTTTGAAGGGAGAGAAGGGAAAAAGAGATAATACCGTAAAAAACTAAAGGTCATAGGGCTGGCTCCATAGTGCAGCAGTTAAGTGCTGTGCATAGGGAGCCAGAACCCTATGGCTAACTCATGGTTAAAATCTTGGTTCTGGCAGCTTGAAAAAATCACTAGGCACAAATGAATGTATTTCCAAAAATCCTAAAGGGATAGAGAAATGGATGATAAGGATTGTGGTATGACCATTCCCACTGGAGGCTTTGTTCTCTCTTTCTTTGACAAGCACACACATTCTCTGGTAATCAAAACAAAAAAAAAGAAGAAGATATGATTAAAAAAAAAAAGTAAAGCTCACAAACTCCTCGAGGTACTGGAGCTTACTTTACTTTCTGCTGTACACCCCACTTTGGCTAGTACAGTGCTTAACACACAAGAGCTGCTAAGATACTGAATTAAGAATAAACAAAACTCCACAGACATATATGTGCCAGGAAATCACTGCATTTTCATAATTTTTTATAAAATTACTCATAGGTTAAAAGTTTCAAATATATAAAACATTTTACAGATGAATGGCTTGCTTTTATACAAAAATTTTATACAAAATACAAAATTAGAAAAAAGTTAACAAACCAAAGATTCTCCTAAAATTTTGGTTGACTTTTCATTATTAATAAGAGGCAGACAAGAGCCAGCAGGTGGCTTGGTGGCTGGGGCACCGGACTCCCATGTGGCTTAACCATGGTTCAAATCCTGGACCTGGTAGCTTGAAAGTCACACCAGGCATGTGTGCAGGTGTGCCCAAAATCCTGAGAGAAGAATGGAGAAGAGATTGGGGCGTGGCCATCCTCCTCCCCACTAGGGGTGATTTTTTAACTTTCTGTCTCTGTTTCTCTGGAGAGTACACACATCCTATAGCAAAAATATCTAAGTAAATAAAAAGAGGAATACCATTCAAGAACAGAAGTAGTAATGAGTAAATAATTTCATTCAGTTAAAAGATCTGGCAGTAGCAGTCCAAATGTAGTAAGTACATTAAAATTAAGGGATTTAAAAAATTTAACTAGCACAAAATAATTGTACATATTTATGGGTTATAATTTGATTTTCTATACATATGTACAATGTGTAATGATCAAATCAGGGTAATCTGTGTATTCATCAAACTTTTGTTATTTCTTTGTGCTAAGAACATTCAAAATCTACCAAAGAAGAGATTTCAAAAAATTCAAAAAAGTAGAATTAAAGTACAGGTTCTTTTTATTGCCAATAAACTTTGGCAATAAAAAACTCCTCCTCATCGCTGCTGATACTATCAGAACTGGCAAGATCAAAAGTTTTTAAAAAGTAAAGTTAATATTTGATTCTTAAACACTTCAGTATTTGCAAGATGCTGGTGAACAAACTCCAGAATACTTAATGATAATACAGAATTATAATAATGATATTATAAAGTCTAGTTTTCTGAAACAAATAGCAAGCTAGCAGGTCTGGTGGCCCCCTCTAACCTAAAGATGCCACAGAAGTTCAAGTGAGTTTTATAAATCTAAGGAATTAATACAGAACCGTGCAGTTTTTTCATAATACATTATTTTCAGTGAACTGTTTTGAAGACTGCCTCATATAGTTGCCCTATTATGCAGCAAAACGCCAGATTTATTCTTCCTAACTAACCGTAACTTAATCCCCTCCTCTCCCCAGCCTCCCTAGCCTCTAACCACTATTCTACTCTTCACTTTGAGATTTTAAACATTAACAGTGGACATAACAGCATCTGTGTTAGATTCAGGGAGCTGTGGGTATATAATCCTCTGATTCAGTACACAAGTTAACTTTTTTATGAAGACGAATATGACCTGGACTCCTCAAATGACCATTGATAAATACCTTCTGTTCCAGAGTAAGTTGGTACTTTTGTTTAACTCTCTTACACTTGTTGAACCAAGTGTTCTCATCCATGACGAAAGGAGGTCTAACATTCTCTGGAGTGCTGCTTTCACTACCACTGCTTCCCCAGGTCCTTAGCTCCTCCTCATCGCTGCTGATACTATCAGAACTGGCAAGATCAAAAGTTTTTAAAAAGTAAAGTTAATATTTGATTCTTAAACACTTCAGTATTTGCAAGATGCTGGTGAACAAACTCCAAAATACTTAATGATAATACAGATTTATAATAATGATATCATAAAGTCTAGTTTTCTGAAACAAATAGCAAGCTAGCAGGTCTGGTGGTCCCCTCTAACCTAAAGATGCCACAGAAGTTCAAGTGAGTTTTATAAATCTAAGGAATTAATACAGAACCTGTGATAATGCCCTCAGGAGAGAGAAAAGATACCCAGAGAAGAGAATTAGAAACTCCAAAAGTGCTGAAAAGAGCTTTCTATCTGGATTCTTTTCACTGCCCTAGGCAGATCACTGACCACCCAGTCTCCACTTTAAGATAGAAAAACCACCACTGGGTAATGTCAGTGGGGTATAACACAGCGCAGTGTTCACAGTCAGCTTAGTTTTAGCAAAGAGAAGCTAACAACAGGTTCAATGGAACCAGTCACTCCTAAGCATTTTCTTTCAGGAGGGGGAAGGAAGCGCAGAGGTAGAACAGAGTAAAAATATCTATCACATGGGACCAGCAGTTGTCGCAATGGCTATGTCGCTGGACTCTCATGTAGTTGACTGCTTTGAGCCCTGGACCCGGTGGCTTAAACTCACGCCGGGCATGTGTGCATGTGTGCCCAAGAGGAGTATGGAGGAGAAGGGACTGTGGCGTGGCCATCCCCCCTGGGGGGTGATTTCTCGCTTTCTGTCTCTCTGTCTCTCTCTGTCTTTCTGGTGAGCACACGTGCCCTATAGCAAAAAGCCTCCCCCCCCCAATTTATCACAATCTATAGCAAAAATTATTCATGACATTAGCAATTATAATTATGGTAATTGATAGTCTCCAGGTCAAAATTACAACCTCATTAACAATAAGAGTATAAAGACAAAAATTGCTACAATAACAACAACCAAAAACAGATCATGTAGTGATGAAATCAGAGAGCATAACATAAACGGACAGAACAGAATAAGACCAAATACATATTTTAAGTCAATACATATGAATAGACTAAAATCCCATATTAAGAGGAAAAAAACTGTCACAAAACAAAATTCAAATAAATGATATACATATGAAACACATCTGAAACCAAGTGATTCATCTTTAATTTCTTTTGGACTTTTGATGTAAACAAGTCAGTAAGTCAATCTTGCTGTCCAAACCAAGATTGAACTCCAGACTTCTTCCCACTCTGCCACAACAATTTTTGTGACCATGAACAGGTTATTTCACCTGTGTTTCAGGTTTCACATGTGTAAAATAAGAGACAGCAGTGCCTACCTCTCTGGCTTTTGAGAATTAAACGAATTAATAAAAGTAAAGCACTTAGAATAATGTCCGATTCTAAACATTCAGTAAATATTGTATTATTGCTATTATTATATTATACTATTAGTCACCCTCACAAAATATCTTATACTCCAACATATCCCAACACAGTGTAATTTTATGCTCGCTCAAAATATCATCTTGTATTTCTTTTCTGGATTTAATGTACTAGGATTGTCCCTTTTCCCAAGGGATCCATTTTACTAAAGTTAGAAATCTTGCTGTCATGATACAGTATTCTTTCTGCCTCACCATTTAAAACATCATCATTTCCTAGCCATACTATTAGTGACTTCTCTTTCTAAAGGGTGATTATCCTGGGGACAAGGTTGCTGTTCTTTTTAATCCTCAAAATCCTGTGAAATTGATCCTATTAAATTGAAAGAGAGAGGTAATGTAAAAAATACTAAGTTCCTATTTTAAAAATTTCTTTCCTACAGTAGGCACTCAGTAACTGTATCTTGAATGTTTTCATGTGTCCATATATTTTAGATAGATAGATAGATAGATAGATAGATATTTTTTGCACACACACACACACACACACACACAGTACCTAACTTTGGCCTGATTATAAATATACAAAGATAATCATTCTATTCAAGAAATCAATTTTTCAAGCAGACCTGAAAAGTATCTATAAATTTTGAGACAGCATTTGGTATTGTAGTTATGGTGCTGGACCCCTACATGTTGACTATGGTTTGCATGCACCCTATAGCAAAAATAGCTCTTAAAAAATTAAAAATATTTATAAATTTATTATGATTAAATTTCAACACTATTGAGAT
Source organism: Tupaia tana (assembly GCA_026018925.1). Classification (NCBI taxonomy): domain Eukaryota; kingdom Metazoa; phylum Chordata; class Mammalia; order Scandentia; family Tupaiidae; genus Tupaia; species Tupaia tana. Next base: position 61,930,679 of record JAKSZU010000003.1, on the reverse strand, counting down.
TATCAGAAATAGCGACCACTCACACGATCCTAGTAGTAGGATACACTCATACAACACTTTTATAAAGATACACTCTCAGAGTCATGAAAGTTTTCACTGAATTTATCTGAATAACTGACAGTTTACAATAAAAAGAAGAGGAAAATTGATTGATACAAGGATGTTCATTATCCCCTTCTCTCTAATGAAAATAAATTGAAAAACAACCTACTGAATTACCATTTTGAAATCTCAATGGTCTATTTCAGAACTATTAAAATTATTTGTAAAGATTATAGCAATATAAAAAATGTTTTGGTTATTTAAAAAGCCAGATGATGGTATCACAACTGTGTAAAATGTGTTTATTTACATAAATACTAAAAATGCAACTGGAGTTTGAATCCTTCAGTGATTTTGATAGTGAAACAAATGTTTTGTACAAAGGAGTTTTAATTAGATGAACAGTGCACAAGACAGTTAATTATAAATTAAGATTTGAATAACATATTTCAAAAGATTAATACCTTTGAGTAAACTTCAAATAAGGCGTATAGTCTATCACAGCAGGAAAGTTGCCATCCAATCCCTCTCCCTTTAGGCAGAAGCTAAGACAAAGAATAAACAATCCATATTCATACATAAAATTTTAAATCAAAGCTAAGTGTTATAATCAACCTTTTGCTAGAGACACTTCTTTCATCAAATTGCAGGTGAACGCTTTTGTTTGCAGTTTAATTTTTACTTTAACAAATAACTCAATAAAAATATTCTACCTTCAATACCAATGAAAGAGCACTGCACAAGTCAGTACACTATTAAATAAATGTAGCAAGCAAAAATAAGATTTACTAAAAACTCTGTTCAACCATCTCTCTTTATTTGATACTATTTTGATCTCTTTTGGGTTTTCGAGATGTCACTAGAAAATTTTCAAATGACAGTTGTCCTTCACATTTATATACAAATTCTCAGGTGGTATGAATATCTCCTATACCCTAAAAAGATGAAGCATTACAAAAAAGGGTTTTCTAAAGTCTGTGAATCAGTCAAAAGACTTACATCTTAGACCTACAAAGGATGCAAAAAATCCTCTAATATCCAGTCAATCCATTTTGAAACAATGGGAACAAGAAAAAAGTTTAAATGACTTGCTCAAAGTCATTTTCTGAGTTTGTGGAGCCAGTAAGGAATTTTAGATTTGGTCTCCCAATCCAGTAATTTGTCTTTATATGAAGTTGCATACAGTGAGAAGAAAGAAAAAGACATTGGTTTCATGATTACTGTTGTTAAAAAAAAAAGGACTTTTTCAGAAAGATACACATAGGAATATTTGTAATATTTTGATAGAAAAAATTCACTGATTGAATTCCTACTTTTTCAGAAATTCTCCTACTAAAATACTTACTCTGTATATTAATATGGAAGGTATGTATATATTTTTTCAGACTTCATACTTCAATAAGGAAATAATCGAATTGACAATATTTTTATGGGCTTTCCTAGAAACATTAATGTATCTTTAAGACATTTACTTTCAGCTGATTATATAATATCAATGGGTTATACTAAACGAACCGTTAACATTCTTATCTCAGGTTTGTTTTATTAAGCAAAGATAGATGAACAAACAAAAAGACCTCAAGATTATAAAGGACTTAGATAGCCAGTGCTATTTATGTAAATAGTTAACCTCTTTAGAGAGATCAAATAGACAACCTTCATACCCCTTCTGTCTGTTCATGCTAAACAATTAAATGAATTACCCTACTATTAGTTAACTAAATCTTAGCTAAGGGAAAGTTAGATTTAAAAGGTATCAAATATTTGAAAAGGAAGTGATTTACTAGAAAAAGATGACAATGAAAACAGTGAGCATTATTTTTAAGACCTAAGCATAGATTTTCATTTAAGTCTTATACCTATCTTGTTAATATTCTTAAATTTTCAAATAATATTTTAGAAAAAATAGAATGTTGCCTTTATTTTTATGTTTGAGTTTTCTTATGTACAAATATCTTTTAATATAACATAAAATCTGGGATTAAAGAAATGCAAAAGGATGCTTCCATAGCAAATCTAAAAAAACTCATTTACACTGTCCATTCTTAGCACTTGTTATTGTAGTCCCAAAACAATTTGTCTTATTGATGATATAAGCAAATATTAACAATATTATTTGCTATTAGAATATACATACCTACATAACACAAGATACATAACACAAGGAACATAAGACACCCAAGATACTATATCAGGATTTCAACACATGAGATAATAAAGAATCTTTCTGGCATTGAATCTACTTTTAGTTTATTTCTTTTCATTTTAAAGCAGTAGCTGAAAAATATTTACTAAAAGATTCAAAATCTTTCTTCCGTATCGCCAGGGTACTAACTTTCCTTTTACGCAAGCCAGAGAGCAAACCTGTCAGTTCCTTAAGTTTGAGACACGCTTTTCTGAGAATAAACCCACTTAGAAAACTGATTCATAACTGAATCAAATATCAATATCAAACTATGTGTTTTACTTAAGAAAACTAAAAGAAAAATATCATAAGTAGGAATGATTATGAAATAGAATTATTTAAAAATGGAATGCATTTGGTGATATTAAATACCTGAAATCAATGGCATTGAGCCCAAGCAGCATACCAGCAAGCATATTTGCTTCCTCACCCAAGACAATTGCCCCATCTTCATAAAATCTCCTAAAAAATGAAATGGGTGAATATATAAATATTAAAAACAGATTAATGTTTGATTGAGAGAAATCAGAGCCCAATTTTATAAAAGAATATTTAGATTAAACAAACAAAAACCCCTGCCCTGTCATGATGAAGAATATTTTGTTCTGCCTCTCTTAAGTGAATCCCAGGGCCAGCGGATGGCATGGTGGTTAAGGCGGCTAAATTCCATTTGGCTGACTGTAGTTCAAGTCCCAGCCCTAGTGGCTACAAAAACATGGCAGGTGTATGTATGCATATGTCCAGTATCCAAAGAGAATATAGAAGGGATTGAGGCATGACCATCCTCCTGGGGGTGTTTTCTCACTTTCTCTCTCTCTCTCTCTCTCTCTCTCTCTCTCTCTCTCTCTCTCTCTCTCTCTCTGACAAACACACAGGTCCTGTAGCAAAAATCAATTAAAAGAAAAAAAAATGAAAGAAAGAAAAGAAAAAGAGAGAAAGAGAATCCCTCAAATGACTTTTTCAATGGGTCTAGAGTACCTAGCTTCTTTGCATAATATCCAAATTAGTGAAAGATGGCAAATTCTGGGTCATTTATAATGATCTGTTTTCAAAACTATGCAAATTGAAGTTCTATACATAGAATAAAAAATTTGTTTTTCGGGATCAGCAGTTAGCGTAATGGCTATGTCGCTGGACTCCCACGTAGTCAACCGAGGTTCGCGTCCCGGACCCGGTGGCTTAAAACTCACGCCGGGCGCATGTGCATGCGTGCCCAAGATCCCGAGAGGAGAATGGAGGGGAAGGGATTGTGACATGGCCATCCCCCCTGGGGGGTGATTTCTCGCTTTCTGCCTCTCTGTCTCTGTCTGTCTGGCGAGCACACGCGCCCTGTAGCATAAACCTCTCAAAAAAAATTGTTTTTCTGAAATTCTGAGGGTTATCAACTAAATTAAGAACTTGGAAGGTGTGATCATTAGTAATCCAAGCTAACTTTCATACTGCAGTGTACTAATAAAGCAGATGAGCTACCAAGGTGGATGCATATGAAAAGGAAATGATTTTATTATCTCTCACACAGATGTGAACATGAACCTATCTTTGCTACATTTCCATTAAGTCTTTTGGTTAGTGCTAGTTTTTATTTTTAATTTTTAAATTTATTTACTTTATATTTCATTTTCTTTTTTATGTTCAATCACATTATTTAGCTTACAAAGTGAATATTCCAACATGTGAACATTTCTCCCTAGTCCGTTGATAAAGTATAAAATTATTTTCAACAGCTAATACCACAGGAAATGGATGTGAATACCATATAAAGGGTGAGTGAAAGAGTAGAGTCTGAGGAAGGACATTTAGAAGAAAAAGAGGTAAATCATTAATGGGACAAAGAAATGTGGTATTATCTGTTTATTTTTAATTTGTTGTTGTTGTTGTTCAATGAGAAAGAGACAGTATTCGTGTGCAGGAAGGACAGAAAGAGAGAGAGGTTTTATTTCTTTTTGATAGGGTCTTGCCACACTATGACCCTCCTGCCCTGGCCTCCCAGTGAGCTAGGACCACAGGCCTGTGCTACCCTGCCCCACCCATTTAGGTTGGCCCAGACCAGTCGTCTTATGTAGCCTCAGCCATCACACAACAGCACCCTCCGGCTTGTGCCACTGCAGCTGGGCCAATATTAGTTTTTGAAATACTTTGGAAAAAAGAGATGATACGGGTGTAAGGTATTTTTCCAGAAAAGATTAGTAAATGAGTAAAAGCTTTGAAGCTACACCTTTTAAAACCTAGTACTATGGAAAAACTACTTTATGCTTTATAGCCAGGGATCATTACACTGCTCTATCTATTTATATTACATATAGTCAGTGAATACCACTCTATAAAACTCTATAAAGTGGAAAAATTTTAGTAAATGAAATGTCTTGCTTGCTTTTCAGTATCACTAAGTTTATGAAGGCTGCAATATGATTTTAATATGTTCATCATCTTTCCAACAATTTTTAATAGTTGTGTACAGTTTATCAAGTGTTTTTGTAAACATATAATTTGATATTTGCAAAAAGCCTAGGGTGGAAATGTGGAAGAAATCATCAGTTTCAAATTTACTGTCATGAATAGTAGGACATTAAAACAGTTTGCTCAAGTCAATGTAGATGAACTGCTCAAGGGGAAAACCCAATTCTTCCCACTTTAAGTAAGTTCTATATATATTCTAATAAATCATACTACTGCATGTCGAACCAAATATTTAATCCACGCTATGGTTCGAAAGAAATTGAATAAAAATGAATAAAAGAATAAAAAGTACAAAAGGAAAATAAAAGACTATGTACCTTCTGACAGATGTAAAGCTACAAATAGCCTTGCTTGGAATAAATGTTTTCTGTTTCCATAGACATATGGGAATTTCTTTTAGTCACTTATGTAAAAGGATTGCCAGAAAAGTCAGGATGCATTTTTTTTTTTTTTGAGAGGTTTTTGCTATAGGGCACATGTGCTCACCAGAAAGACAGAGAGAGACAGAGAGACAGAAAGCGAGAAATCACCCCCCAGGGGGGATGGCCATGCTGCAATCCCTTCTTCTCCATTCTCCTCTTGGGATCTTGGGCACGCACACACACGTGCCCGGCATGAGTTTAAACCACTGGGTTGAGGACTTGAACCGCGGTTGACTACGTGGGAGTCCAGCGACATAGCCATTATGCTAACTGCTGGTCCCAAGTCAGGATGCATTTTTGCATAGAAAAATACATCATAATTTCCCCAATGACCCAACACTAAAACTTCCAGTGTAAAAAAGATTAGTAAAATAAAAGGAAAGATTTTCTACATATTCTACTGAAATGTTCTACAGAAAGATAAAGATGTAGGGAAACTGCAGTTAGCATAATGGCTATGTCGCTGGTCTCCCATGTAGTCGACCGCGGTTCGCATCCTGGACCCGGTGGCTTAAAACTCACGCCAGGCGTGTGTGCGTGAGTGCCCAAGATCCCGAGAGGAGAATGGAGGAGAGGGACTGCGGCGTGACCATCCCCCCTGGGGGGTGATTTCTCGCTTTCTGTCTCTCTGTCTCTCTCTGTCTGGCGAGCGCATGCACTCAATAGCGAAAAACCTCTCCAAAAAAAAAAAAAAGATAAAGATGTTTAGGCTCAGCAGTGGTGCCCAGGTAGGGACACTGCTTGGGAGGCTGGAAACTGCAAGGGAGGCATAGATTCACTTACTGGACCAATCTGAACATCCAGATATGGTTGTACATTACAGTAATGCTAGCTAATAGAGCTTAAGGCAGAGGGTTGGATAGCGAAACACTGTCCAAAACACCTATTTCAGGCCAGTGGGCAGTGTGGTGCTTAAGGCAGCTAGATCCCACATGGCTGACTGTGCAGTTTAAGTTCCAATCAAGCAGCTTGGAAAATACACTGGGCACATATACAAGTGGGCCCAAAATTCCAAAGGGAGGGAGAGATAGAGGAAGACTACGGTGTGATTATTCCCTACTGGGGATCCTTTCTCACTTTGGCTATCCGTCTGTCTGTCTCTGCTGAGTGTACATGCCCAATAGTAAATTTTTAAAAATAAATAAATAAAACTGTGTCTCTCTTCCTCTCTCCCTATGTCCCTTTCATAAAGAAAAATAAAGATAAAAATAAAGATAAAAGTATTTATATATATATACATATATATACGTATATATATATATATATATAAAATGTGTGTGTGTATATATACACACACACACACATATATATATATATATAAAAATGTATGTGTGTGTTTATCTAAGATTTCCTCCCTGCCCCATGTCTAGGTTGACTGTTAGCATCAACTCCCAGGAAAACTATACGTCCAGTGGTTCCAGAGCACCAAATTCTATGGGACATATGCTTTAGAAAAAATTCTGGTGCCCGATATAGGGAATCGTCCACTATTTCTAGTATTTCTTATATAAAAACAAGTTTGCTTTTCCATCAATAATTACTCACCCTAGCTCGTCAAGTTTGAAAATTAAATTCTAAGAGTCACATCAAAACTTTCTTGCTTCATAATAGCAACATTGTATAAGAGACCCTTGAAAAATACCTAACCAAACAAACAGAAAACCAAATTTGTCTCAGAGATTTTTTTTAAGTCTAAAGGTCTTTTATATATGTCTATATAATATAGTTTAATGAGATTCTTCTTTTTGGCTTTAGTTATACTCAGTATTAAGTAATTTTTTTAGGCTTATTTTTTTAAAGGTAAGTGAAATGATTGTTTTATGTAGACTCAATAATTCTACTCAAATAGAACCATGTTTCAAACATAACACTGCATAGGTCTCACTATAACAGCAATAGGGAGAAGGGGAAGATAAATGGAAAAGGAAGGGCTAGCTAAGAGACCTGTCCATCATATGCTGGACTTTAACTTTGCTAATTCTGTTTAAGAAAAAAAGTATTTCCCAGAAAATATACTTTTGAGATAATGTATAAATTTAAAACAATACTCAATTGGACTAATCTAAAAAGATAGTATTTTATAATGTAATCAAATACTTAAGTTATTTATATATATTAAAGAGAGAGACGCTGTTTAGAAAAATTAATTTTTATTCCTTTAATCAAACTAATGTAGCAATAATTTTGACTGAATATGTGATTCTTGTATCAAGACTGTCAAAAGATTTCAAAATATTACAAATTTCAACCTTTTCATCTTATCTCATAAAAACTAGAATGTTAATAAATTCTGCTTATGCACCCAAGGTTATGCAATAAATAAATCAAGAGTAAATCAAGCTGAGATGACTAATTGAATAAGAGTAAGGTATACACTAAAAAATTCCCTTCCTTTTGTTAAAAATATTTTTTGTTCTAAAGAAAATATTTTTATGAGAAGAATCTAATCAAAACAGTGTAATGTTTCCAAGAATGTACTATAAATATTGAAAGTACTAAGGTTAAAAAAAAAGATGTAAAATTCCATTTAAATATTTATATATTAGACTACATATTTAAATACAGTTTTGTATTTTAGAAGCGTGTAAAAATTATAAGCCATTATATTCATACAATGCTTAACTATAGGGATATGTTCTGAGAAATGCATCATTAGGTGATTTTGTTGTATGAGCATCATAGAGTGTACTTAAACAAACCTTGATGGTATAACCTACTACACATCTCGGCTACATGGTATAACCTGTATGGTCTTTATAGACCACTGTCATATAGGGGTTTGTCATTTAAAAAAGGTTGTTATATGGTGCATGACTGGATATGTTATTACCATGATCTGGAAGAAAAACTTCCTATTTTTGTTAGGTATATTCTTTCCAAATATTTATACGTTTACTAGAAAAATATTAGTGACTACAGATGTGTGTAAAATAATGCTCTTATAAGAATATAAATTTTCTTTTATCACATATAATTTAATTGAAATGTGTCCTGACAATACTATTATAATGTTCATTTCTTAAGAGTAGTTTAAGAACTTTCAGTTAGTTGAGTAACTAATGTGCTTTTGATGGTATTCGAGACAAATAACCAATAGATAATAAATTATGTTGATATACACAATATCATGATTCAAATTTTCCTTTTCTGGGAGTCAGACGTAATTCTACACACTGAAAGTGCAATATTAAAATATGACAAAGCTTATCTTATGAGCCCCAACAATCTATTTTTGACATTCTAATTCTGTTTCCCAATTTAATCTATATGTAAAAAACTATGAAAGGATATAAGAAAATGTCCCCTCATGATATGGAAAACAGATTATAGAACTATAAATAAATGTTATATTACATTTGGAGTCAAACTGAATCAGAACAAAAAGCTGACTGAAAAGTAAATCTTCAAAAAGATTTGAAGATTATTTGAATCTCATATAAGGATATGAGATTCATTAATTATTTTATCAACAAATATATAACAAATTCCTACTATATGATAAGAAGTATGCTAGGTAGTTACAACACTTAATGATGTAAACATTGTGCCTCTCTTATGGAGTTTATAGTCTAGGGGAATAGACAGGGAACAAATAAAACAGTAATTACAGATGATGATAAATAGTATTAAGTAAATAAACAGATTCTTGAGATAGAGGAAAAACTGAAAGAGAACTCAACTTTGGAAAGTCATTAGGAAAGGTATTCTCCTGAGACCGTAGCCTACAGAAGTCTTATCACACAGGACTTTTCAAGCCATATATCTTTAATAATTATATAAACACTTACTTGAGTCCCAGGCATAGTTGTAACTACTTCTGTGTGAGTTATCTTCTTTAACTTCACAGGGATTAAGCAACTTGCCCAAGATTCTACAGCTAGAAGGTAGTAAAACCAGGATTTGACTCCACGAAATATGCTTACAGAACCTGCTGGCTATTGTAATAAGAAATCATTTTAATGTTTTATGTTAATGTTTAACAAGATCCCTTTTACCTCTATGGAGGTAATGAAAACAGGCAACCTGGAAGGTTGGGAAGCCAACAGATGACTGTAGGCAGAGATTAAAAAAGATCTGGATTATTGTTAGTAATCATAGGAGATAAAGGTAAATGGATAGATTTAAACTAGATTTTGAAGACAGGCTCAACATGACTTGCTTAATGGATTGATTATAGGGAATGAGGGAGAAAGAGAAAACAAGTATGAATTTTAGATTGTTATTTGATCAACATGTAGGTAGGCAGTAATACCACTGACTAGGAGGGGTGAATAGGGTTACAAGGGGAAAAACATCAAGATATCTGAACATGTAGCTATAGATTGAAATGTGATGTCATGATTATATAAATGGTATTTAAAGCTGGGGGGGCTGGTGGGGTGGATGAAAGTCTAAGAAGAGAGAATAGAGAGAAAATGAATTAAAAAAAAAACAAGAGCAGACCGTGCAGGACTGAGCCCAGACGATACAGATCTTTAGAAGTTGTGAAGAGCAAAAGATGATGGAAAAGAGAATGAGAAAGAGGGACCAGAAGTTGGCGTAATGGCTATGTCACTGGACTCCCATATAGTCAACTGCGGTTTGAGTCCTGGACCCAGTGGCTTAAAATCACGCCAGGTGCGTGTGTGTGTGCCCAAGATCCCGAGAGGAGAATGGAGGAGAAGAGATTGTGGCATGGCCATCCCCCCAGGGGGTGATTCCTCACTTTCTGTCTCTCTCTCTCTCTCTGTCTTTCTGGCTAGTGCACATGCCCTATAACAAAAACCTCTCCAAAAGAAAAAAAAAGAATTATTAAAAAAAAAGAGAGAGAAAATGAGGAAGAACAATTACCAACATAAAAAGGAAAGCCAGGAAATGTTATATAATTTAAGGGCAAGGAGACTTTTCAAGAAAGCGGAAGTAGTTAACGGATACTGAGTGGCTGACAGGTGGAGTATAATGTAGACAGAGAAGTGTCCACTGAAGTAAGAAGCTCATAGATCATTGGCATTCTTTTAAACATTATTCTTGGTGAAGTGGTGAGGGGCAGAAGCTAGAAAAAAGTGTACAGAAGAATGACTCTAAGAAAAGCAAATGGTGACAGTATGTATAAGCACTTTTGAGGAGTTTGGTGATGAAGTAATAAGGAAATGACAGTAGTAGAGTATCGATGGGAGAATTTTTCTTTTTAAGGTAGGAGATACTGGTATTAGTTTCATGCGGGTACCAATAAGCCAGCAGAAGGAAAGAGACTGACAATGAGTAAAGAGAATGATGTTAATTGAAAGAAGAGGTGAATAAGAAAAGGATCCAGAAGAAAGTTGCCTCGACAGGAGAGAGACATTCCATCACAATGAAAAGAGAATGTGGATAAGGTGTGTTTGGGGATAGGAATAACAACAGTCATTTATGATAGGTTCAATTTCCTAACTGAAGTATAAGGCAAAAGAATTGGTTGAGAGTGAGGCTATCATAGGGATGTAGCACTACAGGGAAATTTGTGGAGAAAGAAAATGGTATCATGGGAGTAGAGAAGCAGGACTAGAGAAACCAAGTAGGATTGCTGGGCACTCCTTAATGCTCATTGTGGATTATAATCTAGAATCTGAAGAACACTGTGGATCTTGATCCCATGCAACATCACAAAATTATTTCACTATGTCATGATCTTTTTGATATTACGTACTATAGTCAAACTCTTAAACTATATCCGTTTATTCAGTGTTTACTTTGTATGAGGAATTGGCCAAGAACTTTATCTAATTTAATGAATTATCTAATCTAATCATCATAACCTATGAATTGGGTATTACAATTATTGTGAATTTATATATGAGAAAACCGAAGCTTAGAGAAGTTATTTTACTAGTACTTATGCAGTTGGTAAAGAACTGAGCTAGGATTCAAACCAAGCTCTATCTGGCCCCAAAGCCAGTGGTCTAAGAAATCCTCATTTCATGCTGAACATGCTATTGTTCAGTCTCAGGCATGAATGAAATGAACTCCTCTAGAAAAATATATGATTGATTTAACTAGTAACTTAAATGATTGATAGACATGTAGTTAGAAGCATGAATGATTCTATGTATTAATCCTTGCTGAATGATAAATGCATAAAATATTTGTTCATTTTTTTCAGGTTGATTTTTAAATAATTTTGCAATATATTGGATCTTTATAATATCATGGAAATTTACCCATCTTTGGATATAATATAATGGATATTCTCAAACTTTTGGGAGAAATAAAAATTATAATAGTATTATTTTGTTTTAAAAAAATGTTTGGGGACCAACAGTTAGCATAATGGCTATGTCACTGGACTCCCACGTAGTCGACCATGGTTAGCATCCCGGACCCAGTGGCTTAAAACTCACGCCGGGCACGTGTGCGTGCGTGCCCAAGATCCCGAGAGGAGAATGGAGGAGAAGGGATTGCGGCGTGACCATCCCCCCTGGGGGGTGATTTCTTGCTTTCTGTCTCTCTGTCTCTCTCTGTCCGGCGAGTGCATGCGCCCTATAGTGAAAACCTCTCAAAAAAAAAAAAAAAAGTTTGATTCTTCATGATAGAATGTATGCATGCTCACGTGAGAGAGAAAGAGAGAGAGATGAGCACTCTCTACAGGGTCTGGTCATGTCACAATCTTGTTTCCCCAGACCTCCAGCCCGTCCAGTCTTGGACACTTGCATGTGTGCCCAGCAAGTTTCAGGCTGACTTGGCCAGGGATTTTAACTACAGTTGCCAGCTTGTTTCTAGCTTCTCTTAAGTAGAGCATTATAACTGTGCCATGGAGCCAGCCAAATCACTTCTCAGCCTAATTTTGGAAAACAATTTGGAGAGAGTCTAGAACTTAAAATACTCATATAACTTAACCTTGAATGGTTCTATTCCTGAAACCTATGCCAAGGCAATGATTCCACATAGAGAAAAAGCCTTGTACGTACTATTTGTACATATTGCAGCACTATTAATTATAGGTAGAATTATATAGCCAAACACTCTGAAAAGGATGAAGTACATTATGGGATGACATAAAACATAACATGGTATAGCCACTAAGATGTCATAAAACTTGTTATAATAATGCTTAATATGATAATACTTAATATTGCCTAATAAAAATGCTTAATATTATAATGTGAAGTGGAATAAAAAAGCAGGATGCATAACATAAGAAATAGCACAAGGCAATTATCATTATTCTAAGAATCTGCTCAGAAAAAAAATAGAAAGAAAACATATCAGATTTAATAATGGCTATTTTTAGGTGCAAGATTAGGAATTATCATTTTCTCCCTTATTTAAATTTTTGGAATAGTTTAAATTTTCTATATGAGGGGGAAAATTATTAATAATATTTTAAAATGAAACTACAAGTCAAGTATTTAAATTAAACCAAGAAATCCTCATACTCAGTACATATTAGATATTCAATGGGTATTATTACTTCAAATAACCAAAACTCTTACAAAATGTCTTCTTATAAAACTCAACAATAAATGATAGGAATATTTTTCATCTTCCATTTGTCCTATTATCTGTCCACCACTGTGAAGACTTCCTCCCAAAATGTGGAAATAATTATCCTGAAAGATCCAACTTCTAGTTTTTCTTGTGTCCTTTTAAACTTTTATAAGAATAACATAATCTTAATAACTTTGAAAATAAAGCTATGCTCTTACTTATATGTAGAATCTAAAAAAGGTAAACTCATAAAAGTGGAAAGTAGAAAGGTGTTTACCAGAGGGTAGGATGTTCGGGGGTGGGGGGATGGTGTGTAGGAAGATGTTAGTCAAAGGATACAAAATTTCAGTTAAACAAGTAATAAATTAATGAGATCTACGGTACGTCATGGTGACTATAGTTAATAATAACATATTCTTGAAAATTATTAAGAAAGTAGATTTTAGGGACCAGCAGTTAGCGTAATGACTATGTCGCTGGACTCCCACGTAGTCGACCGCAGTTTGCGTCCTGGACCCGGTGGCTTAAAACTCACGTCGGGCACGTGTGCGTGTGTGCCCAAGATCCCAAGAGGAGGATGGAGGAGAAGGGATTGCGGCATGGCTATCCCCCCCCCCGGGGGGGTGATTTCTCGCTTTCTGTCTCTCTGTCTCTGTCTGGCGAGTGCACGTGCCCTATAGCAAAAACCTCTCAAAAAAAAAAAAAAAAAAAAAAAAAAAAAAAAAAAAAAAAAAAAGAAAGTAGACTTTATGTGTTCTTTCCACAAAGAAGAAATATATAAGTTAATTAGCTCAACTGAGCCATTCCACAATGTATACATATTTCAAAACATGTAATATCTATCTATCTATCTATCTACTATCTATCTATCTATCTATCTATCTATCTATCTATTTATTTTAGGTGTTTGCCATAGGACACGTGTGCTTCCCAGAGAGAGATACAGTGGGAGGGAAAGTGAGAAATTGTGCCTCAGAGAGGGATGACCACACTGCAATCCCTTCTTCTCCATTCTTGCCTTGGGATTTTTGGCTTAGTACACGCACATGCCTTGTGTGATTTTCAAGTCTCTAGGTCTGGGAGTTGAACCACAGTTGGCCATGTGGGACTCCAGCACCTTAAACACTATGCCACCTGCTTGCCCCAAAGATATTTATTAATTAAAATACATTTTTAAATTATAAAAATAAACAAAAAGAAGATAAAGCTAAAACACAGGAATATGTTATTTCCCGAAGAACGTTTTTGTCATTTACAAAGTATGAATGTCTTCCTCTGGTAATATATCAAACCAGCCATAATCCTGATTTGTGTTTCCTCATGAACACTGTAACATAAAGACCACTAAGAGAAATTATGGAAAGCAATTAGGTGCATTCCATTATGCTGGTACTAGTTTTACTTTAAAAGAGAACCAGTATAGAAATTTCTTTCTCTTTAGGAGACCCAAGTGGTAATTGTTTTCTCAGGAAGCAGACAAAAAATGAAGATGGGTCGATAGAAGGGAAGTGATTATAGAGCAAAGCTAAGCTAAGAAATTCAATCAGATAATAGGAAAAAAATGAAAGGAGATCTTATACTAATAAGTTAATTTAAAAATACATAGTTATCTCTAAATAGCAATTTTTGAGGGCAGTTAGAGTACTTATTACTCTTAGACCACATGTCTGTATAGAAGACTAGGAAAATTATTCTTTTCTTTACCATAGAATAATGTCAAATATATCCTAAAGTTTTTTTTATACTTTTTTCCCCAAAATATGTGGAATTATAGCTTGCATACAATTTGAAAACAAGAAAAAGGTTTTGAAAAAAATATATATTAAAAGGTCTTCCAGGGCCTGTAGGTGATAAGGAGATTAAAGCATCTGCGTCCTACTGCATGACCAACTGTGCAGTTAGGAAAGTGGAGAAGGATGGTGGCATGGCCATCCCCCCGGGGATGTTTTCTTACTTTCTCTTTCTCTGGTGAGTGCACATGCCCTATGGCAAACAAACCAAAGGAGCTTCCACAAATTTAATAAGCCCCAAATTATTTTTATTGACAAGATAAAAAAAACAACAGTTGAATATTAATCAGAACATTCTAAACTAAACTGTTCTAGAGACAGTGTTACATTTGAGATTTTGTTTTCTCTATGAAATAGTGGGACTCATTTCTCTCCCTTCCTTCAGTTATAAAACCTATATTATTGGCCTAGCCATGGTAGTGCAGTGGTAGTGCAATGCTCTACATTGTTGGAGGCCATATGGAAGATCGAGATTTGGTTCTTGAGTTGATCTATACACATCAGGAGCCTACACACATGCTCATGATCATGGCTGGCTGGAAAAGGCTTGGAGTGGGGGAGTTGTGGGAAGCAACGTGAGACCCTGTTAAGAGTACTTGTCTGTCTCTCATTTCTTTCTCTTGCTCATGAAAGAAACTTTTTAAAAAGTTATATTATTTGTTTTTATTCCACTATTACTTCAATAAGCCTTATTTTTTAAAAATAGCTAAGTTCATATATCATATGATTCACATCTTTAAAGCACATTTAAAGTATAATTCAGTGACTTATATTTGCAGAGTTGTACAATCATCACCACAGTCTATTTTAACATTTTTTACTTACCCAAAGCCATATACCCCTTATTAGTCACACCTTATTTCCTTCCAATCACTCACCCCACAGCCTATGAATCCACTAACTGTTTGGATTACCACATGGCCGACTGTGTTTTGGGTTTCAGATGTGGTGACTTGAAACTCACACCGGGTGCACATGCATGCATGCCTAAAATCCCAAGAGAAGGATGGAGAAGAAAAAGAGATTGAGGCATGGGGGGAGGGTGAATTTCTTGCTTTTTCTCTTTTTGTCTCTCTGGTGAGCATACACACCTTATAGCAAAAATCTCTTTTTCTAAAAAAAGTTTCATCCATGGTGTAGCATGTATCAGTACTTCATTCCTTTTTAATTGCTGAATAATATTTCACTGTGTGTATATACCACATTTTGTTTTTTCACTCATCAGATGATGGACATTTGGGTTGTTTCTACTTTTTCACTATTATGACTATTACTGCTATAAACATAGATGAAAGCACTTTTTATAAACATAAGTTTTCAATTCTCTTGGATACACATACAAACAGACACAAACCTACACCCCTAGGAACTAGTTATGTGCTGGGTCATGAACACTATGTTTTACTTTTTGAGGAATTACCAAACTGTTTCAAAGGGTCTGCACTGTTTTATTTTCCCACCAGCAAAGTCTGAAGGATTGAATTTTCCCAAATCCTCACCAATGGTTGTTATTATGTGATCTTCTGAGCATAGCCATCCTTGATATGCAGTGGTATCTCATTTCATTTGCACTTCTCTGATGTAAATGATATTAAGCATCAGTTTGATGTATATGAGTCATTTGTATCCCTTCTTTGGAGAAATGCCTACTTAAGTTCTTTGTCCATTTTTAAATGGGTTATCTTTTTACTGCTGAATTATAAAATATTTTTATATACATTTTAGATATAGGTTCTTCATCAGATAAATAATTTGTGAAAACTTTCTCTCGTTCTGTGGACTGGCTTTCCACTTGCTTGATGGTGTCCTTTGAAGCACTAATTTTTAATTATGATTATACCCAATTTATCCATTTTTTTGTTCTTTGCACATTTGATATCATATCTAAGAAACTATTTGCCCAATCCAAACAAAGATTTACATATACATTTTATTCTAAGAGCTTTACATTTAAGCCTGATCCATTTGGAGTTTTTGTATATGCTGGGAAGTAGCAGGTGAAGAGCATCTTTTAATGCTTTTTTTGTTCATCTTATTCAGACTCAAAAACTCTTCCTTAGCTAATGGGAGATTTTGGTAACAACTTTTCACTATACTATCTACCTCCCAATAACTGAGAAAATTGTTTACAACTAATTATTTTTTCTCTTGTGACAGATCAGTAATTTATGTTTTATTTTATACTGTTCCTTTGTTATAATAAAATATTGTGAAAATTAACATTTCTTTAAAGATAACTTCTATTATTATAAACTAAATACTGTGATGTAATTGCAGATGTTTCTATAAATTGAATATTTTTCATGTGTATGTGTATTCATGCATGCATATGTGGCTTTTTTTTAGGAAACATCTTGGCATATCATAATTCTTGTGCTTCAGCCTCCTGAGTAGTTGGGATAATAGTTCTGTGCTTCAGCCTCCTGAGTAGTTGGGACAACAGATATGCACCATCCCTCCCAGTTTTTTAGGGTAGGCTGGGAGAACTCAGACCTCATTTGTGGCCTCAGCCTGCTGAGTGGTAGCATCCTGTGAGAGTTACCATGGCTGAGCCCATAAAGCTAATTTTATCTTTGTATTTTCTGTATTTGTTACTTCAAATTATTACCAAAATATTTAAAAATTTGTCTTAAATATCACATTTGTACTTTTTAGTTTAATTTTTCTAATAATCTTTTGATCTGTGGGTAGATATAAATGAAAATTTTGAGCAAATTAATTTAGTTTTAATCTCTTCCTTTTTAGGTCTTCCCAGTAACCTACCAAAACAACTCTTCACCATCTTTATTTTTAGCTTAGATTCTAACTTTCATTCTGCCAACCTCCTAGCTCTGGCTATTTCCTAGTAACTCTCTAATCCCTAATCTATGAATTTACCATGTTATGTTTTTGTTTTTTCATTTGCTTAACAAGACTTCCTCCACAACTTAGCAAAAAGATCATTTGGAGTCACAGTTATGTATTCCAAGGAGTTTTATTTATTTTGCTCCCACCCTTCCTCCACTCAAATTGTCCTTGGAATTTCACTGATTAGTGCTTTCAAGTTTGCCTGCCTTAGCTCATGTAGCTCCTCCTCCTCCCCTAGGGGAGAGACTCACACCACTATCATAAAGGCTGTCATTACTCTATCTGTAAGGAGTAGAACAAGAAGAAATCTACTTGATTCAGACACTTTCAAGATTCTTAAAGGATTAAAGATCATTTCTCACCTTTTACAAGCACTTATCTTAGGCAGCATTTGGATAAAAGGTAACGTACAACTACTCTCTGGAGTAGTTTGCTTGTATTTTACAGACCCAAAAATTGTGTGTGTGTGTGTATGTATACACACACACACACACACACACACACACACATATATATCATTTGCAATCAAATTTATTTATAATTAAGTTTCTTTAATTTCATTTCAGTAAAAACAAAATAGTATTAATAGTAAAAGAAAAACTTGTTTTTTCACAATTTTTAGTTAATATCTGAGAACTCTCAAAAACACCCTACTTATTTCCTTTCTTGAGAATTACAAAGCTATTCATTATATTAACATTTAAACATTATTAGTAGATAAGTATGTATGTATATTATATATAAATACATATGAACCCTATATATATGTGTGTGCAAGAATATGTACCAGGGGACTTCAAAAACTCTGTGGAAACTGGTATTAAAGTACAAAGTTTTTTTGGTGTAAGTTTTGAAATCCATGAAGTTTTTCATAATATGCATTTTCCATGAACTCTTTGGAGACTTCTTTATATGCGTAAGCATTGTATACCAAGTTATGTTTTTGTTTGATTAGTGTATGTTTATATATTGTTAGAAGAATGTTTTTACTTTGTGGACTTTTCAAAAGCTGAATCACTTCCTTCTTATCAAAAGCATGTTAGTACTTAAGAACAAGGTAAAAATCATTTCCCTTTAAATATTTAAACTACTTGTTCAAAAAATAATCTATTCAAGAATTATTTCTACTCCACCCAATTATTTCAAGAAAAAAGACTAACAACTTAGAAAGATTATTTGATGCAATATTGTTATACATAATATATAATTATTGTGTAAACTTGGTTTGGGTTTTATTAATATAGAATTTTTAGGTTCAATCTACTAGATTCTAATTCTGTGCTCTATTTTTATTTTCAAAGCCCTAATATCATCAGTACTTACCTTTCATAATTAAACTTATTTACTAGTGATACAAATAAACCAATTCTTTAGTTTATAAGGTTCATTTCAAATGTCAAAGACTTTATCATTACCCCACAATTCATCTTTAGAAATATCTCAAGTATCATGTTGCTTACAAAAAGCTCCATAAGTATATATCAGATTTCCTTTATGCAAATACTAGTTAGCTAAAAGTCTTCCTATCCTGCTCAAATTTATAATCAAGATGATTTTTTTCTTTCTATCTTAAACATTTAAAGTTTACAATATTAGGGACTTTGGCACATCCCAGGTAAGGAAGGACCACCTATGTGCTGGGTGAGGGTCCTCCTGGGTTCTTTGGGGTCAGAGGAATCCTGAAGCCATGGATCACCTATGTATGCTTTGAGATACACTTTAGAGTTTTATTTGGGAAGCCCTGAAACTACCCTAAAAGTAGAATGTATTATAGAACAGACCTATGGCCAAAGGTGGCAAAGTCTATATAGAATTATGCTTTGTGGTGTTCTGGGGAAAACCTTTGACCTGTTGGCTATACCATTCGGCGTGGCTATATAGCTCACTGTTCTTTCACATTTGTTGGTGGTGTTGTCATGTGTTGTAGACCATCGATGGAACCTACAATTCAAAATCCAGATAACTGTCTTTGCAGAAAATCTTAGTAGACATGTTTATGGTATCCAAAGAGGAGACACTGTGATTGTAAAAAGCCCAAGTGATCCAAAATCAAACATTCGCAAAAGAGTAACTGGTTTGAAAGGAGACAAAATCCATATCACTAGTCTGTCAGGTTTCTTTAAAAGCCATAATTATGTGCCAACAGGTCATGTTTGGTTAGAAGGTGATAATCCCAGAATTCTACAGATGCCAGGTATGGACCTATTCCATATGGACTAAACAGAGGACGAATTTTTTTTAAAATTTGGCCTCTCAATGATCTTTGCCTTTCTATGTGACAGCCTTAATAGACACATTTTCTAATGATTAGTAAGGATTTATTCTTTTGACTTGATTACTGTTCTCCTTTTCAAGTGAGTTGATTACTGACATTGAAACCATGTACTTATCAATAAACTATTTTATTTTATTAAAAATAAAATAAATTTTACTATATTATAATTTACTAAGTCTTTTGTTACCTACAAAGACAGGCATTTATGTAAAAACACTGTAGTTTGTACCAGCTAATTAAGTAAAAGAATGTTTCATAATAAATACCTAGATTTTCCTCAAAATCCAGAATATCAAATACTGCATCAGGATATGGAAGTTAAGATTCTAGATATAGTATTTCTTTGTGCCTAATTTCTTCTACCATAACTGGTTTGTACTTGTCACTAGTTTGTTTTCTTTCAGACATATGATTAATGGGGTAGAAATAAGTATGGTAATTTAGAACTGTCTAAGGCAGTACTGCCCAGTAGACGTTTTTGAGTTGAAGAAAGTGTTCTGTCTATGCTGTTCATGGTAGGAATTGCTACATGTGACTACTGAGCACCTGAATTGTAATACAGCAACTGAGAAACTAAATTTGTATTGTAGGTAATCTTAATTCATTCTAATTTATGCAGTGGCTACTATATTGGACAGTACATGTCTAAGGTATTGAAATCATCAAGTATTATCATTTTCAAATATCTTTAATATGAAGAAAAATGACTTTTCAACTGCAACAATACAGATCAGTAGACTAGACATAATTAGGAATGACTATTGTCCTAATAAATTTTTTTCTACCAGCATAAAATGTAATAAAGTCCTATTTTTTAAAAATAACTCAGTATGTCATCCCTTAAGTCTATATATTAAAAAGAAAAACTATTATATATTGCCCCAGCAGCTTGAACAACATGCTAAGAGGGCATACGTGCATGCCTAACATCCTGACAGAGTGGAGAAATGGAGGAGAGAGGAGTGTGGCAGGGGGTGCTTTCTACTTTTTCCTCTCTCTGTCTCTCTCTGATGAGGGTATGCACTTTCTGGCAACCAAAAAGAAAGACAATTGAGCAGTCATTAATTATACATATTATATATATATATATATATATATATATATATATATATATATAAATATGTGCACACACACACACATATATATATATATATATATATATATATTTTTTTTTTTTTTTTTTTGCCAGAGGGCTCATGTGCTCCCCAGAGAGAGGGAGAGGGAGTGAGATAGTGAAAGGGAGAGAAAGTGAGAAAAACCACCCGCCTGAATGGTCATACCACAATGCCTTCTCCATTTCTTTCTTCTTTTGCTCACTGTGTTTCTCAAGCATCCAGGTCCAAAACTCAAATGGCATGACTGGCTATGTGAGATCTAGCTCCTGAACCACCATGCCACTGGTTGGCTATATGTACACGGCTATACATACACACATGCATGCAAGCATGCATGCCCATGATTACACACACATACACACACAGTCTATATATTCTCCCTCTCTTAATATTTTATATAATACTCTATATTTTATATAAAATGTATTCATGATATCTATTATATAAATTTAAAATTCATATACATATAAATTTTAAAAAGTAAGTAGTTCATTTGTATTCTTCACAAGGAGAGAAATAAGTAGACATTGTGGTATAAAATGAGAAAAGATACTATCAAAATTTCATAGTTATATCTTCTTTCAAGTTGTTAGGTTACAGTGTATAGGGAGAATAAAGCTTCAAATACTGAAAGAATGCATATCAGAAATTAATCAGAAAAAGGATATTCCAAGCATAATGTATATATTTATACATAAATTTAGGTAGAAGTATGTTTCATTGACAAATTACATTTTCCTGAGAAGACAATGCATTCATCTGAGCAGTAAGAAAAGGAGAAAATACAATAGTTGAGGACTTTATAAAAGAAATAATTTTTAGTTCTGTTCTGATTTCTAAGTCTTTAGGTGATTCCTTCAAATATATACTAGACAAATTAAAGGACTTTTAAACCTGGTTGTTTTGAAGTCTCTCAGCGCTGTAGAGATGTATTCAGATAAATGTTTTTCCATGAGTGCTACTCTGATCCAGGCTCTACCCTAAAAGGAAGAAGAGAGAATTAAATATGATAATAAAAAAGTTAAAGTTAAAAGATACTGTGCCCACTCTGCCATAAAAATATAAGCATTTCTATATGTAAATAATAGCTCATTTGAAATGTACATTGGATAAAGACTAAGAAAAATATTTAAGTAGGTAAAAATAGGTAAATGATTATATACAGCGTAAGTTCTGTCTCTCCGAAGCTGTATGGCATAGCATGTTACATTTACCTTCTATCTGCTAAAGGGGCAGAATGAAATTGAGGTATCTGAGTTGGCGTTTCCTTTGGAATCATATAATGTAATCATAAGTCATAGCTCTACTTTAGTACTCAAAATCAACTTGCTAATTAAAATGAGTCCCCTTATAAAACATGAAGAGAGTCCTCTTATTAATAAAAATAGTCACTCTAACCCACTTGTTTAAGAGAATCCCCAGTCCTATTTTCCAGTGGGATGTTTTATGCAACTGATAAGGACTCCCAGTTTTATGATTTATCATGCATCCAAATCATAAGTTAGCAAGTTTGGTGTCCCTAGAAAATTCTAAAAATGAGTAGCAAATATTTAAATGAGGAAAAACAAACCAATGGCAATCATTAAAAACCTCAGAAGTCAAGATATTCTAGCACAGAATCACAGAAACAGACAATTCTTAATAAATGTGAATAATTTTAATTTACTAAAAAGGGGCAACACTATTCAATAGTAGTGATTAACAAGTCTTTTACTATATAGCATTTTTTATAGACTATTTAGAATAAAAGGATATAAGAGATCATATTTGTGGTGAGAATTTTATAATTCGGTTACTTGCATTTTCATTCAAAAGAAAATTTCATTAAGCTTGAGTACACAAAAAGTCAAAACACTGCAAAAGCATTTGTAATAAAGACAACACAAATAAATATACATAATGGTCAGCTACCAGTGAGGAAAAAAATGTCTTTAGAGATGTCTATAATTCTCTTGAATTCACTAAAATCAAAGTATAAAAGGAGTCCAGGCAGTGGTAAAACCCCATTAGGTTAGAAGCAGCAGTTCTGCTGGGGAAAACAATGAATGAGATGGGTATAGTCAGCAAGAGGTCAACTTGCCCTACCAAGCTTATATCAACTTGTAGCTTGGCCTGTGATTAGTCCCCTGTTCCTTCTAAGAAAGCCTAGGGGAACCTACCATTGTCTGTGACGGACTGGAACAGAAGGGAAGGAAACCTTCTGGCCAGTAGTCTGAAGATTTTCTCTTGAAAAAAAGACATGGAAACTAGGAGAAACATTTTGAATCAAAAGGCTGCAATTTCACTAATACAGAAGCAGGGCAAGTTGATCTCCAGAGAAAATTAGGCACAGGAGGCAGTGTTATTGCTAGATAAGGAACGTGGGGAAAGTCCTGCTTCCTGATTTCTTATTTTCAGTCCATAGAACACTGGGCTGCACTTAGTTTCCTGTCCTTGGATGTGTGTTGAATTCTCTGTTATATTGTAATAATGTGCTAATTTTAAGTTTCTTTCCTTTCAACACAAGAACTTTTCCTAGAACAGAAGATAAGCATATTTATACATGTTGTTGGGACAGAAAGTGGGAAAGCTGAAAAACAGATTAAAGAATTTAGATTTTTATCAGTTGATAAAGGTGAACCACTAAAGGTTTTTGAAAAGAATGAAAAGTCAACATGTCTTAAGAATGTAATTAATATGCTCCAGGCTCTGTTTTAAGATACATTAAGATAAATTATGTGCCCAAGTTTTGTGTTAGGTCACGGTACTATCCCTACTTGACTATATGCAGAAACAAAAAATAGACACAATTAGAAGAATGAAAACTCATCTTCCCACCGTCATACTGACTAACCTAACTGCATTAATAGCCATACAGTTTACTTTCCTTCTTAAGGATAAACTGTCATCATTTGAGAGAGTGAAAAGAGAAATCAGAGAGGGCGAAGACACACACATACACACCCCTAACAAAAACACTCTTAGCCATTAAAATACAAAGAATTATTTGAAATCCATAAATGAAATAAAGCATAATTTAAAAATGACTTGTAAGGGAAAGATTTTTAACTACAGAGTCTATTTATTTAGTAGATATTAGAATATTCAGATGTTCTCTTTTATGTTAGCTTTGGTAAGTGATATATTTAAAGACCTTGTCCATTTAATCTAAATTTTCAAGTTCACAGGTGTGAAATGATAATATCCTCTTTTAGGATTTTTAATGTCTACAGGACATAGGGTTTGGCCTCTTCGTCATTCCTGATATTGATAATTTATCTCTTTTGTTCTTGAATAGTCTTGGTAGAAGCTTATTAATTCATCTTCTTTAAAACACCAACTTTTCATTTTGTTTTCCTCTAGTGTAAATTTGTTCAGTTTTATTGAAGTTTTGCTTCCTTCTTTCTACTTTGAGTTTATTGTCTTTAATAGTTTCTTTAGGTGAAAGCTTTGATCACTGATTGCCAGCCTCTATTATTTTTTTTAATAGACAAAAGCCTACTTAGGCCTATTTTCCTCTATGTACAAGTTTACATATGTTTATTAACATTACTTTCCAGATAGTTTTTAATTTTGATTGAGATTATTCTTCCATTCAGGGATTATTTAGAAGTCCTTCGCAAGTTCACTCAAACATTCTGTTGTTGATGATTCTAGCTTAATTCTACTGTGGCTAGAGAACATACTTTATATGATTCTCTAAAACTAATTGAGATTAATTAGGGCTCAGTAAATAATCAGTTTTGTAAAAGTCCTATATGTGTTTGTTAAAAATATATATATAGCAGTTTTATCTTCTGATTTTTAAAATATATCCCAGTTATCTGGTATTAGTCACTATTTTTATTTTCTTGAACCAATTATAATTACTTAAAAATCCATAATCTGCATCACCTTTAAGTCCGTTTCAATTTTTCTTTCTTAATTTGTCATTTGATCTTGTTCTTGATAAGCCTGATAATTTTTTATTGAATACTAGATATTGAGTATGAAAATTTATAGCAACTCTGATACTACTTTTCTCCAGAGCACATTTAGTTTTGATTTTGCAGGGAGATAAAGTACTAGAAAATCACTTTGCACATTTATAAAAGATACCAGTTTTAGATCTTTTTGGGTTGATCTTCTAAATTTTCCCTAAAGTATGACAGTTCTTCAAAAAGTTCATAGAAAATGGAATATAACTTTTGTGGAGTTTCTGATCAAAGTCTGGAGCATTTACAGGGCCCTTCAACTTCTTTGCCCTTGAACTCTAACCTGTGTCTCTCTAGAACTAGACGGAAGACTTTTATCTGCGTTTTAACTCTTACCTGCTGATTCTAGCTTAGTTTGAGGGACTTTTGCTGTGGGTTATGGAGGACTAAGAGTTGACAGCCACCTCACAGGAAAACTGCATGCAGCTTCAGGCACATTTATCTGCAGTGCTCTCCTCCCAATCCTGGCTTGCATTAGCAGTTCTAAGCTACAACTTCCGCTTCTCAAGCTCAGGGAAATGAAAACATCCTCCACCTCCACTACTTTGTACCTAGTCTCTCTGTCTGTGACGTGAATAGATAAATGACTTAGGCCAGGATGAATATGGGGGCTCACCTCTTGAACCATCCTTTACTCCAGGACTGGGGCCATTCCAGTTCTCATGTCTTGGTTGTTCTCTCATGACTTAAATTTGCTACTTTATTCAAACTTTATAGTTGTTCTTGGCAGATGAGTCCCTCTGATATAAACTATTCTCTTTCATCACCTTCAGGATCATCACTTTTTTAGATTCCAATTATACCCTTTTAATTATACTGTCTACCTCTATTCCTCCCCACACCATTTCTCCAAATGGCATGGAGTTGATCTTCTGAAAAATGTAAATCAGATTACATATTCGACTGCTTTGAAAATAAAAATAGAAGGCCAGCCCCGTATGGCACTGGTTAAACACTGTGCATTGGTAGCCAAATCCCACATGGCTGACAGTGCTTTGAATCCTGGCCCTGGCAGCTTGAAAAACATGCTGGGTGCTGCATGCCCAGAATCATGATGGGAGAGAGAAATGGAGGGAAAATGATTGTGGAGTGATCATGTGACGTGCCATTGAGGCTTTACCTTTCTCTCTCTCTCTCTCTCTGTCTCTCTCTGGAAAGTGCACACACCCTGTGCCAATAAAATAAATAAATAAATAAATAAACATTTACAAAAAAATGAAAAATAGAGACTTTCAAGTTGCTTCCCTATTGTATTGTCAATGACTTCTAAGCTTCTAATTATAAACATATCTTCCTTGATAACTTGCACACTCTGGTACTTACACAGGACTTTTCTTTCATTAATTAAAGTTTTGACTCAAAAAATGTTTTAACTATGTTTCTAATTATATCTCTACATTTAAACATTATACAACTTTAAAAAAAACTTACATATTCAGTTCAAGTTAACAAAATATTTTATTTATTTTAGACATATTTTTGTCAATTTTGTTAAAAAATAATTTCTCCAAAAGGAACAATATTTCTAAAGAAAGGATAAAGAAACAAAGAACTTAGAAACCAAATTTTTGTAAGATTTAAAAAAACAACCTTACTTTTTTGGGGACTAGCAGATGGCATGGTGGTTACATTGCTAGACTCCCATGCAGTCGACCACAGTTTGAGTCCCAGACCCAGTGGCTTAAAACTCACATTGGGTGTGTGTGCATACATGCCCAAAGTCCAGAGAAGAGAATGGAGGAGAAGGGATTATGGCATGGCCATCTCCACTGGGGGCTAAGTTCTCGCTTTCTGTCTCTCTGGCAAGTACATGCATCCTATAGCAAAAATCTTTCTCAAAAACAAAAACCTTACTTTTTGAAACTATGCTTTGGTTATTACAGACATGTAAGTTTTAATAATTGTGAAATAATTATATCTTGATCTTAAAACTATAGCTATCTGGGGACCAGCAGTTAGCATAATGGCTATGTCACTGGACTCCCATGTAGTCGACTGCAGTTTGAGTCCCGGACCCAGCGACTTAAACTCACGCTGGGCGCTTGTATGTGCATGCCCAGGATCCTGAGAGAATGGAGGAGAAGGGATTGCGGTGTGGCCATCCCCCCTGGGGGGTGATTTCTTGCTTTCTGTCTCCCTGTCTCTCTTTTTCTGACAAGCGCACACGACCTATAGCAAAAAAAAAAAAAAAAAAAAAAAAAAAAAAAAACTCTCCAAAACAAGAAAAAAAAAAAACTATAGCTATCTGGTTTTTTATCTTTATTTTCTACTTATTAATTTGTAATTAATTTTCTACTAATTAATTTGGTCAAAAATAGTAAGGACAGTTGTTATGGCAATCCAATAAGATAAGTAAATAAAATTCCTAACTGAAAGCTGACACAGGTTAAATCAGCAATTCAGACTTACTACAGCCTTAAAAATGATCAAGGAACTCACAGGGTTTTATGTAGGTTATACCTATCTATATTTACTATGTTACAAGTCAAAATTGGAAATTTAAAAGTATTAGGTAATTCAGAGTAATAATAAGGCTAGCCAAAGTAGCATATGCTGGTTGACACTGCTACTTGACAGGCTGAGGCCACATGGGAGGCCACGATTCGATTCCCAGCCCACCTTAAAAGCTAGTTTTTAATCAAAAACTTTAATTTTACCATCAGCAACAAATATTGTCATTTGTTTCCTTTAAGTAATAGACTCACCTCTTTCGTTTTTTTTTTTTTTTTTCTTTTTTCTTTTCAAGAAAATGTCTGCCAAATGTCTAAGTTTAAAACATTACAGTTTGTGGGACCAGCAGTTAGCGTAATGGCTATGTCACTGGACTCCCATGTAGTCAACCACGGTTTACATCCCGGACCCAGTGGCTTAAAACTCACACCAGGCGCGTGTGTGTGCGTGCCCAAGATCCTGAGAGGAGAATGGAGGAGAAGGGATTGCGGTGTGGCCATCCCCCCTGGGGGGTGATTTCTCGCTTTCTGTTTCTCTGTGTCTCTCTGTCTGTCTGTCGAGCGCACACGCCCTATAGCAAACAAACCTCTCCAAAAAAGAAAAAAAAAAATTACAGTTTGTAACTTTTTCTTTCCAGTAAAATAGCACTACAAGATAAAGTGTCTAGTTAAGCTTGTAATTCAGTCACACAACTGTTTTTTTTTTTTAAGGCAGCCACCATATTTCCATACTTCACAGAAATGCTTTATGCATACTTCCTAGTCACTCAGGTATTAGACAAGTACTCAAAGGTGAAGATTTAGTGAAATTAATATTTATTGCACCTCCTGGACATTCTTAAATGAAACTCTTGTACAATTTGAGGCCACTGCCTTAATTCATGGTAAGGCCACCAGCAGTTTTACCTACCCTTGCTTTTGCATCGGCAGTACAAGTGACAATACTGTGAAAAGGGAAATAACACCTTAGCATTACATGAAAATAGTTTTAACTATTATTAACCCTTTAAAGAAAGGGTCTTAGACACTCCCAAGTTTCTGCAGAACATTGATAGTCATTTGCTTAGACAATTAAAGAAATGTGGAAACATTATAGAACAGGAAATATTTTATTTTGCTTCTTTAAAAAAGGAAATTCATAGGAAGTAGCTGCATGTCTTCTTGCTATTCAAAATACAACAGTGAAGACTCAAGAACATCCTAAAATAACTACATGCAATGAGAAAAAATGGAAATGAGCCTCTGAAAAATGTTGAATTTGATCAGGTACTCAATCCCAATGAAGAAAAGAAAACAAACATCTTACATAGAAAAGAGCTCAAATGTTTTCTATTTGGGTCATAATTGCTTAGAATTAGATTATACACATTGCATATTATCAATATCTTACCTTAGCTCTAGAGGAACTGACATTTTCCATATTTTCTATGCTGCAGATACAATTCTGTGAAACTTTGCGGCAAGCCACTCTGATATAGTCCCAGAAGCTGCGAGGACTTTCATAGCCAAACCAGGTTACTTGACCTTCAGGAGACAAATTTCAATACAAAATAAAAGAAAACTAGTCTAGAAAATTCATAAAGAACAATAGTATTCTGAAAACTATAAAGGGCAAAATTGTATGCTTTCATGGAAAGATTACTGATCTAGTGGCAAAAGCCTTAAATACAGTCTAATACTACCTTTACAACTTGTGTTTCTTTGGGAAATTTTCTTTTCTTTTTTTTCTTTTTTTGGAGAGGTTTTTGCTATAGGGCGCGTGCGCTCGCCAGACAGACAGAGAGAGACAGAGAGATAAAAAGCAGGAAATCACCCCCCAGGGGGGATTGCCACGCCGCAATCCCTTCTCCTCCATTCTCCTCTCAGGATCTTGGGCACACACGCACACGCGCCCGGCGTGAGTTTAAGCCGCCGGGTCCGGGACTCGTACCGCGGTCGACTACGTGGGAGTCCAGCGACATAGCCATTACGCTAACTGCTGGTCCCGGGAAATTTTCTTAATGACTCTGGATCATAGTTTTCTCAACAGTAAAATCAAACTAAATGTAATAAAAGGGAACCAAACACACAAATATCTTGCAGCTTAATATTCTATTATCGTAGGTAGTCTTTCAGGTAGTACACTTGTGATTCTAGTTAAGTAGTAATTAAAATGTCAGCAGTTAAAATTCTAAATCTTTTTCTACTTAGAAAAATGGGAACAAATGATATCACATTTTTTCTCTTTTTCATGAAAATACTTCAAAAAAAATCAGTAATAAATGGTCTATCCTGTAAGTAAATAATGTCAATGAGCATACTATAGTCACGGATTAGTCATAATCTCTTCTCAACCTTTCTTGTCTATAAAATTCCCCTCTCCTGTCATTAATCTGCTCTCATCTCATCATCAACCCATGAAAATCTCTTCAGATATCTACCAATATAACCATTTACATTTGGGTAACTATGTTTTTGTTCATGATCAAATACTCTATTGTATGTATTTTATATTAGTATTAAAATTTTTATTCAGGACTCTGAATATTTGAGACACATTTTGTACAGTTAATATTTTTTTTAAATTTTTACCAGAGGGCATGTGCATTCAGCAGAGAGAGAGAGAGAGAGAGAGAAAGTGAGAAAGTGCCTCCCATGGAGGATAGGGAGGATGGTCGCACTTTACTTTCTTCTACTCCACCTCTCCCATTTTTCAGGATTTGGAGCATGAACAAATAAGTCCTTGGCATGTTTTTCAAGCCAATACATCTGGGACTTGAATGGTGCAGTTGGCCATGTGGCATTCAACTGTTGTAACCACCACACCACTAGCTGGTCCACATGCTTAGTATTTTTAAATGGAATATGATAGTTTTCTTCTTTCACTTTTTTATAAATTTCTAGAAGGTTATGCACTTGCCAGAGACAAAGAGAGAGAGAGAAACCCCAGTGGGGTGTGGTCATGCCACAATCCCTTTTCCTCCATCCCATCAGTTTTAGGTACACATGCACATGTACCTGGTGTGTGTTTCAACTCACTGGAGCTAGAATTTGAACGATGGTTGGCCACATGGGATCTGGCTTCCAACAGACAGGGCTTAACTGCTGTGCTACAGGGCTGGCCCAAGAGATATCTTTTTTTTTTTTTTTTTTTTTTTTTTTTGGAGAGGTTTTTGCTATAGGGCGCGTGCGCCCGGTGTGAGTTTAAGCCGCCGGGTCCGGAACTCGAACCGCGGTCGACTACGTGGGAGTCCAGCGACATAGCCATTACGCTAACTGCTGGTCCCCCAAGAGATATCTTAATACTTCAGTTGTCTGGAATGGTTAGTCTTACTTAGGGAAATTGTTTAATATATATTTTTTTCTTTTTAGAGAAAGATTTATAGGGTACATGTACTTGCTGGAGAGACAGAGAGAGACAAATAGACAGAAAGCAAGAAATCACCTCCTGGGGGGATGACCACACCACAATCCCTTCTCGTTCACTCTCCTCTCAGGATTTTGAGCATGCACACACTGGCACCTGGTGTGAATTTCATACCACCAAGTCTGGGACTCAAAACACAGTCAACCATGTGGGAGTCCAGCCATGCAATCATTATGCCATCTGCTGGTCCCAAAATTGTTTAATTGTTTAATCTAAATGTGGAAAGATTTGCTTCTATATTTTCAAATGCATGCTTATTCACTGCAACTACTTTTTTTTCCTTTTTTTTTTTTTTTTTAATCTCAAATATCCTCTTTCCTCGTCATAACATCTCCCTAGCAACATCAAGTGTTCTTGGCCCAGCTTAGAAGGCAGTCTGAAGCATACTGGACTGCAGTGCTGGAGGGTACCTGGCTAGCCATGAGTTAAGTCGGTTTGAAAACATACTGGATACATATGCAGGCACCCAAGATCTTGAGAAGAGCTGTGAGGCTGGGAAAAAAGGATCGTAGCATGTCAAGACCCTTTTGAGAGTGTTTCCATTTTCTTTCTCTCACTCATGCACATGTGCTCTCTATTATAAAGAAATAAAATTAAAGTGTCTTTATCAGCAAGCACCATTCCGAGTACTATTTGAGATGACATCTGTGTGGTTCCCAACTATAACAACACATTAGAATGACTAGACTGCTTTTTAAAAATACTCATGCCTGGGAACCAGCAGTTAGCGTAATGGCTATGTCGCTGGACTCCACATAGTTGACTGCGGTTCACATCCCGGACCCGGTGGCTTAAAACTCATGCCGGGTGCGAGTGCGTGCGTGCCCAAGATCCCGAGAGGAGAATGGAGGAGAAGGGATTGCAGCGTGACCATCCTCCCTGGGGGGTGATTTCTCGCTTTCTGTCTCTCTGTCTCTCTCTCTCTCTGTCTATCTGGCGAGCGCACGCGCCCTATAGCGAAAATCTCTCCAAAAAAAAAGAAAAAAATACTCATGCCTGGGGGCCAGCAAGTGGCATAGTGCTTAAGGCACTGAATTCCCACATGGCTGACCATGGTTTAAGTCCCAGACCTGGTAGCTTGAAAATCATACTTGGTGCGTGTGTGTGCATGCCCAAAATCCCAGAAGGAGAATGGAGGAGAATGGATTGTCATGGCCATCCTTCCAGGGGGTTCATTTTCACTTTCCCTTTCAGTCTCTCTTGGCCTCACTCTTTTCCAGTGAACATACACACTCTATTCACAAAACTTAAAACAAACAAAACAACAACAACAACAAAAAACCATATGCCTGACCTCCCCTCAAAACTGAATAATCAAAATCTTTAGAGGAGACCCTAGATGCTGATTTTTTTTTTTTTTCTTTTTTTGGAGAGGTTTTTGCTATAGGGCGCGTGCGCTTGCCAGACAGACAGAGAGAGACAGAGAGATAGAAAGCAGGAAATCACCCCCCAGGGGGGATGGCCACGCCACAATCCCTTCTCCTCCATTCTCCTCTCGGGATCTTGGGCATGCACGCACACGCGCCCCGCGTGAGTTCAAGCCGCCGGGTCCGGGACTCGAACCGCGGTCGACTACGTGGGAGTCCAGCGACATAGCCATTACGCTAACTGCTGGTCCCGATGCTGAGTTTTTTTATAAAGGTCGCAATGGTCTTCTAAGGATATACTTATAGTTAATAAACCAATAAAAATACTGCAAAAATAATAGGTAAGTTTTAAAAGAATATATTTTAGTTTATTATTATTATTATTATTATTATTATTTTTAATTCACCAGAGAGAGAGAAAGTGAGAAAGCAAGCCACCAGGTCCAGGATTCGAACTGCAGTCGGCCATGTGGGAGTGTCCAGCACCTTAACCACCATGCCACCTGCTGGTCTCAGATGACAGGTAATTCTTATTTTCTGTATAGTTAGTTCTGCTGTTGGCATCACTCCCTGTGCTTACTTGCCCTTTTGCTGACTTGGCTGTCTCACTTATGAAAAGTGGTAAGATCACTAACTCGGGGATTATGTCTTATTTGTCTTTGGTTCAATCTTCAGCACTTTACAGCGGCAATGGTGCACAGTAGTCATTCAGTAAATATTTGTTGAACAAATGAACTGGTAAGTCAGCACGAAACAGATTATCTTAATTGCAATGAACATAAAAACTGGAATTCTGAAACCAGATGGTGGTACAGTGGTAAAGTGATGCTCTGCAGGCTGATACTCATGGGAGGTTCTAGGTTTGTGTCCAGAGACCTCTCTAAGACCTCCTTGAGTGCATGTGTGCCATGATTCAGTGCTGGCTAGGGTTGTGGACTGCAGAGTTAAGACCCTGTTAGGGGTGCTGTATGTCTTTCTCACTCTCTCGTTGAAGAAATAAATACATAAGCTAAAAACACCTTAAACTTTTAAAAACTTAATTGGTATCTTTTTATAGTAATAGTCTTGATGACAATCTGGTATTAAGTTACCTGCAGCCTACATTACAAATATCAAATATATTTACTTTTATCTAATTAAAGAAAAGTACAAAAGCACCTATAAATCCTTATCTAAATAACTATATAATTCAACATCTCTTTAAAAATCATATTTTAACTACCTACAAACAGAACTACAGGAATATTTATATCTCTCTTTCTCTGTTAATCTCTGCCATTACTGTCCTTTGAGTCATTTTTCTTTGTGTTAATCAGGTTTCTAGTATAATACTTCAATACAGTTTATAGGACACTTTTCATGTCATCAATTTCTTGGCCATTTGGAGGAGAGGCAGGATCCTTAGTAGTCAAAAACACAGGCTTCTGGGTCAGATAGGCTTGAATTAGATCCCTTTCTAGTTATGTGATCTTGAGCAAATGACTCGAGTTCACTCTAAGCCTGAGCCTCGTCTGTAAATTGACTACAATGATAGCGTAATACCTACTTGATAGCACTGATGTGAAGGTTTGATGAGATCATGTATGTGCAGCAAGAATCATAGAGCCTAGGGACAAGCAGGTGGCATGGAGGTTAAGGTGCTGGACACTCCCACGTGGTTTACCACGGTTCAAGTCCTGGACCTGGTGGCTTGCTTTCTCGCTCTCTCTCTCTCTCTCTCTGGTCAAATTAAAATAAATGAATGAATAAATAAAATTAAAAAACAGAATCATAGAGCCTAGTCCATATTAAATACAAATTACTACTGTTATTACATCTATGTTTTTAAGAGAATCAAGCTCCCCTCACAACAAAACACAAAGTCGGACTGAGTTGTGAAGTTTCTCCCAATATTTGCTTAGAATCTAGAGAAATCTTGAAAATTTACTCCCTAACCCAACCTTTTCCCATATCAATGATTCTAAATTTACCTCTTCAAAATGTTTCTAATCTCAATGGACTTTTCTTACCTTCTATTATGTGGGATCATGTTCTAACTTCAAAATGAGAGATTTAGCTGCCAGAATTCCCTCAAGAAATAGAGTACAATACACTGGTAAGGATCTTAAGTAATGAGAGTATCACAAAGATTCTCTGGTGACTTTAACTCTCTCTAAAAAAGACAGTATGGGAAACAGCAGTAGGAGAAATAGGCAAAGAAAAAGGAAACATTAGCCAGTAGCAACCATCTATAGCTGGAACCTAGGCGACCAAGGAGATATGTGAAGCATAGATTGCCCATGACCAAGAATTTCCTTTGCAAGAAAAGTGTCAGTAGTCCATCATTTTGCATAAGGCATAATTTGCTTTTCTACAATGCTGCTTGAAACCATTTGATGAGTTTCATATGACTGAGGAAAATAATTTGCGATGAGCATTAAAGTAGAGCTGTCGAAACCTAAAAAATAATACAAAGCCCCATTTTTGGAGGAGAGGAAACAATGATAATGAAAAATGAGAAATCTAGGCTTAGATTAAACAGAGAAGGAGTAGGCACTAAATCCTTGGGACTCTGGCTGTGAGTAGGTTACTATTTATAAGAACTTCTACTCAAAAGATGTTAAGATTTCCCATACTGTACATTGAGAACCCAATTAGTAAGATGACACAGTGTAACAAGAGGGCCTTAAATAAACCAGTATTATCTTCATAACACTTTTATATATTCAACAGACTAGAAGTGAGATGACTTGGCTTGATTCTGCCTTCCTTCCTTTCCACATGTATCATTTCCAAAGTGAAGTTCTTAATACGAAAAGGGTTACAATTAACTAAATACAGAAGTGTTCGATTGAGTATTTGAAATATTATTTAAAAATCATTTTTACCTAAACATGGATTAACTGCTAGTAAATGTCTGTAATTAGCATTCAACAGGAGGATTTAAAAACAAAGCTAAAACTGCTCATGCCTTTAAAAGTAAATATTGAGGCTCAGCTGAGGTGTGACTGGGAAGGCACCACTGCGTGGCGGCTCAGACTGCATGACAGGCCCAGGTTCTACTTCCGGCACAACCTAAACAGTCTGGGTGCAGTGGTGCATGCCTGGAGTCGTAGCTAACTAGTGGGTTTGAGCAAGAGGATGGTGAAACCCTGTCCAAGATACTTTCTCTCTCTTTCTGTCTGTCTCTGTCTCACTCCCTCCATCCTGCATGTTCTCCTTCATAGAACTAAATTAAATAAAATTTAATATTGAAGTAATCACAAGCTATTTGTATTTCCTTTAAAAATAACTGCAGAAGAAAATCGAATAGCAAGAAACTTGAGTTTTTATCTTTGACAAACCTTATTCCAAATGAGAGATATGCTGTCATTAATAAGATTTTCTTTTTAAAGCTCTCGATGAGGGGACCAGCAGTTGGCATAATGGCTATGTCACTGGACTCCCATGTAGTCAGCCGCGGTTCGCGTCCTGGACCCAGTGGCTTAAAACTCACGCCGGGCGCGTGTGTGTGCATGCCCAAGATCCCGAGAGGATAATGGAGGAGAAGGGATTGCGGCATGGCTATCCCCCCTGGGGGGTGATTTCTCGCTTTCTGTCTGTCTCTCTCTGTCTTTTGGGTGACCTATAGCAAAAACGTGCCCTATAGCAAAAACCTCTCCAAAAAAAAAAAAAAAAAAAAAAAAAAAAAAGCTCTCGATGAGTATAGCTGTTTAATATGCTTTCAGTTTTAAGTGTTCTTGGAAGTTGACTTTGCCAATGACAAACAATCTTTTGAAAACATTCCCATTTCATTAATCCAGCTGAAATTCATGTTAGGCACACAAATAAGTGGTAACACATTTACTAGAATAAAAACAACCTTCTACTGACCAGGTATGTGATATCTTGCCCACCAAAATGCCTTATTTTCAGTACCTATAAGTGACCTGTGATCTCTAGGGTCCAGAGTTATTCTAAAATTATTCTTCTATATTCTTTAATTGATACATCTATTCATATCTTGTAATATGTTTCTGTTTTGCTTGTATCTTACTCTATGGCCAAAATGAGACCTTCTAAGAACAGGAACTACATTTTCTAAAGTGGTTCTCTACTGAGCAGTGGCTGATGACTATCTTTTAATAATATATAAATAAATCTGTTAAATTACTTTCATTCTCCACCCTTTGTATTAATGTTTAGCTATGTAAATACTAAATGAAAAACTGGTCTCACAAACTCATGCTCTTTAAGAGTTACATTGTATCACCTACCTGACAACATCACACTATTACCTTACATCTACTCTTCAGCCAAATGAGCAACAAAAGGTAAGAGTGTCCTATCCAATTTTAAAAAGCCATTCTGATTTCACCACAAAAGTTTTCATCTACTTAAAGGAAATTGGTTACTTGTGGAGATATTCTGCCACTATATTAACATTTAGATATTTAACTTTTCAGCTTAAATTTTATAGCAGCAATCTTAAATTTCATAATACTAAAGTTATAAAAGGCAGTTTATTTTCATCCACTATCTTTTTACTAAACAGACAAAATTCCCATTTCCATGACTCCTATAAAAATTTACTATGTGGTTTATATTATTAGATCACCCAGTGTTGAGGTAAAATCATGACATAACCCCATAGTTCAGTGGTTGAGCACTGTCTATAAGGAGTTAGATCCCACATGGCTGACCTTGGTTTGAATCCTGCATCCCATGGCTTGAAAAACTGGCGGCAAATGTAGATATATGTGTGTTTGCCCAAAAACCTGATGGGATGGAGAAAAGGAGGACTGCGGTGTGATTACGCCCCATTGCAAGGGTAGGGAAGTGCTTTCTCTCTCTCTCTCTCTTGCAAACACACACACCCTCTGGCAATAAAAGTAAATTACTACATTAATTAATTTCCTAACTAAAACTTTTATGTTATATAAACAAAGAACAAATTTAAACACTTAAAAATAGTTTCAGGGGATAGCAGGTGGCATAATGGTTAAGGTGCTAGACTCCCTCATGGCCCACTGTGGCCTGAGTCCCTTACCTGGTGGCTTAAAAATCATGCCAGGTGGGAACCAGCAGTTAGCGTAATGGCTATGTCACTAGACTCCCAAGTAGTCGACAACGGTTCTAGTCCTGGACCTGGTAGCTTAAACTCACACCGGGCGCATGTGCGTGTGTGCCCAAGATCCCAAGAGAAGAATGGAGAAGGGATTGCGGTGTGTCCATTCCCCTGAGGGGGGTGTTTTCTCACTTTCCCTCTCACCGTCTCCCTCTGGTGAGCACACGTGCCCTGTGGCAAAAACCTTAATAATAATTTCAGTTATGCTTTAATGTGAATCTGAAGAAGTCAGAATCTAGACAAGATACTCAATTGTACTTAAATTGCTAACTCTGCATGTTACTTACAGGGTGCCTCAGGTAAATTATTTACGCACTGTCATCACAGTTATTCATCTATGAAATACAATTTTTATTCTTATTAACAATTCAAAGTTCAGTTCGCTGGTAAGGAATTTACCCAAACATATACAAATATCTAGAAATATATATCTATGCCACAAATATTAATTCTTAATCTTCTGAAACAGGTTAAGATAACCAACTTCACCAAAAATCTGAAAATTGATTTATCTTCATTGGAGTTTTTATCCCAGTAATTTTACAGTCTTTCCAACTAGAGTACAAAGCTTTTGTTTTTTATTCTTCTACCAGCATAATTAACATGAGGTTTATTCTACTGGATGATGAAATTAGAATAATGAAGGCTAAAAAACATACAAAGAGCTAAATGTGTAGAACTGAAGAAAGCAGGTACAATTTGTTTCAGGAGTGAATAAAGCTATATAAACTGCCCATAAAACAAAAGAAATGTTTAAAATGATTACTTGTGGTAATCAGGACTAAGGGAACACTAAGAAATTTGTTTTTTACTGTTAATCTATTATCTACCATAATCTTTAAAAGTAATAACTATGTGTCTTTTATAATTAAAAAATATAATAAAAAGCCCGAGCACATGTACAGAGGCTCAGGAATATTTTGCAGAAACTAAAAACAAACAAAACCAATTAGAATAAACAAAGATATGCATTTTACCTGGGAGAAAGGAAACTAAGGACTACATTCCCACTAATGGTTCAAGAATTGCAAAGCTGTTACTGTTGATAGCTTCCATCTCTGTTTCTAGTCACTGAGTGACTAGAAAATTTGCACAGCTGTCCTGAGCCCCCAGTTTGCATTAATACAAGTAGTATTATATAACACTTACAAAACCAGCGATATAAAGAATAAATCTTACATCACTAGAGTTATAATGAAATGTAAATAACACTTATATGCATGATTAAATAGTTATTAGAGCCATGGAATTTATTAGAAATGTATAGGGATCACGTCAGAGGGGAAGAAGAAGAAATATATTACTATAAGATGTGGGTTTATAATAAGATTTTAATTCAAAATTAGCGTAACATAATTGTGCCCTCTAGATTTAAAAAATCAAAAACAAAACAAAAAAACTGAAAGTTTTGTAGAACCCATGCAATGTACTTAAAAAGATCACTTAACTGATACAGCCCTCCCCAGTAAGTCAATTCCATGCTCCCATGCAGCTCAGTGGCGGGAGGCATCACCAGCATAGAGTACCTTGAAGGGGTATGTGGAGATGAGCCAGCCATCTGCAACTTTGGGAAATCTCTTTAAAAAAAATAACAACAACATATAGATATTTAAGAAAGCCTGCTATTGAACTTATAATTCCAAACTGAGTAGCCCAAATAAGATGGGTACTCATAATCTTGAAGTAATAAATGCTACTTTTACCTAATAAATAAAATGAGCTTAAGATGAATATGAGCTACATTCAACAGGTAAATCAGGTAGGTCCTGGTAGCCTGTTCTATAGGAGAGGTTAAGATATGTGTAAGTCATAGAAATTAGTGCCAGGGTGGGTAGGGGGTTTGTGGATAAACTCATATATATGTATGAGCAATTATTCCCTGTTTACTTTTGCCTCCATCATTCATTCTCAAACATAATAAACTGTAAATGTCAGCAGTTTATATGTTTCATATATAATGTCAGTCCTTAGCACAGTTGCCAACCACAACAGCTTGATGAAATTTGCTAGCTCTACATCTCAGAATTTATAAGATTGATTAGAAAAAAATTACTCGTTTTTGAACTATATGATTCAGCAAGTTTTTAACTTTAAAAATAAATTCACTTTTTAGTGTTAACTTTTCTAAAAGTTTTAAACAAAAATATTTTAGAAGAGCAGTTCTTTTTTGCCTAGTTAGTGTTAAAGTTTGTATGTTTTCTTTTTTTTTTTTTCCTGACTGATGAAAATGGCACTTAGATATCAAGTAAATGTCTGATTGCTTAACATTTACTAAATGCCTACTCTATGGAAAATATAATTTTGCTTCAGCTTCCAATTATTGTTTAACGATCACCATCTGGAAAAGTACTATAAATTGTTTGGAAACGTCTAGTATAATTATACATAAAAACTCCAAATCAAGTTTCTGAAATCACACTCCCAAGAAGTGACATTTCCTTCTCATAAGCAAACCTTGTAATCTCTTATAATAGGACATGGACCCACATCTTTCGATCCTTCACAAGACCAAATAAAACAGGCACACACAGTCAGTAATGTGGCATGACAAATGAAATGAAGGAATTATATCACAGCTGTGCCACATCTGTCTCTACCACTCACTCTCTACCCTCCCACCTACATTTGTAATATGGAAGTATTACAATATGGAGATATCAATATTTCAAACATATTTTAAATTTGGAAGCACATATTCAGAAGGATCTGTAATTTCATACCCCATTGAAGCCAATAACAGAACATAATGCTCTTGTTATAACCATACTGAACAAAAAGGAAACTATGTTAACAGCAAAATATGAATCAGGGTAAAATGGTTTTCCTTGCTAATAATAAGAATATTAATTATCAGTGTTTAAACCATATTACTATCTCTGTCCTAAAACAAAGGACTCTATATTATATTTGTGATTTGTAGATCCAAAAATCTATCAAAGTAAAACAATTTCCATGAAAATCTTAAAGGAATTTTACTTCTAAAACTGTACTAATTAGCTATATTATGACCATATTTATGTCATGACTTAATCCCTTGTATGAAACAATGGCTGAGTCTACTATAAAACTCAATTTATAGATTATGATTATTTTAAAAGCTATTAGTATACTAGCCTTTATGCCCTGGTTATATTTATTATTTTCATCTTGACTGTGAAAAACCATGGGGACATAAAAAATAAAGACATTTTCACTTATTTGTAGAATTTATCAATAATTGCTCCTTTTTTGTTGTTTTTAGATTTTTCCCATAGAGTACATGCACTCGCCAGAGAAAGACACAGAGAGAAAGACAGAAAGGGAAAGTGAGAAATCACTCCTCAGGGGGGACAGTCATACCACAATCCCTTCTCCTTCATACTGCTCTCAATATTTTGGGCACACATGCACAGGTGCCCATCATGTTTTTCAAACCACTGGGTCTGGGACTCAGAACCATGGAGTTGGACCTGTGGGATCCAGCACCGTAACTATCATGCCACATGCTGGCCCCCTATAGAATTTAATTACTTCAATAATAATTTAATATTTCTCTCTAGACCAGGTAAAAGCAATCAGCAGTATCCAGACCAAACAACAATCCACTAGGTTCTAACTTATTTATAGTCAAATTTCAACAACTCTCTCATTTCATAGAGGCCCAGTGGGAGCCTGCCAAGACCTAGTACATCTCTGTAGCCTCCTGCTGATCTACTCCTTTGGCCATAGTCAGGACCTGACAGATGGAGCAGAATGAGTCAGTTTGTTTTCCCAGTTGGTTATGAGTCCTCACTGATAGTCCCATAAATCAGGAAGAAAAATGAGGCACTAAAACATGTAGTGTCTCTGTGGTAAATATTTTTCATATACAATATAAATCCTTAGCACAGTTGCTATGCAAAAACAACAATAATAATAATTGAATGATGAAGCTCACATTATTTCAGATAGTCTAAGGCTAGCTCATTTATAGAAAGAACTCTCATTTGTGATTGAAATAATATCTTTTGTTATAAAATATACAATGTTAAAATAAAGTAAAATAGTATTTTACTACTAAATAGCTTAGAAAAACAGTTGAGACAAGATAAAATAAGCCAGTTTCAGAAAGTGTTTTGTTGAAAAACAAAATCCGTTATAACCATATCATAATACTTATTTAGCTAGTTTCTGAAATTTCAACCAAAAGAAGAATTCACTCAAAGATGGATTTGCAATATAAGATGCTTTATCATGTACTGAAGATACAGCACTTCCTGACCCTAAAAGTATGTCAGTTTCAAAAACAAAATCACTGCAAATAAATGCAACTTCCTAATCTATTCATTAATGTCAAAATTAGTCCTCATACAGAAAAGATTACTGACCACTGTTTCAAACAAACTAATTTGCATTGTTGATAACACATTGTGACTTTAATTCATAAACATATTTGTCTTCCATTTGTTTTATGTTAACATTGTTCCAACTTTAGATTTCTATTAATTTTTATTTCTTTAATGATTGAACTATATTATCATGATTGACATAATTTGATAATTGTTAACAATTGGGCAGAAGGTGAACTTTTTGCTTTTTCTATAATCTAATTCTCTTTTTCTGTGTACATGTAGATAAATTTTTCTAATTAAGTTACAGGTAGATACTTTTATTCTCTATTTCTAAGAATTATTTATTTTATTATTATTATTTTTTAGTTTGATGAGAGAGAGAAAGGGAAAGTGGGACAGCAAGCTGCCAGGTTCAAGACTCAAACTACCATCAATGTGGGAATGGTTAAGCAGTTTAACCACCACGTCACCTGCCAGCCCCTAATACCTTTAATTTTAAATGTGTCAAAATGATTTAAGTTTATTTATTTCTTTAGTGAGGGAAAGTGAGAAAAAGATAACCTTCAACAGGGTTTTTTTTTTTTTTTTTTTTTTTTTGGAGAGGTTTTTGCTATAGGGCGCGTGCGCTCGCCAGACAGACAGAGAGAGACAGAGAGATAGAAAGCGAGAAATCACCCCCCAGGGGGGATGGCCACGCCGCAATCCTTTCTCCTCCGTTCTCCTCTCGGGATCTTGGGCACGCACGCACATGCGCCTGGCATGAGTTTTAAGCCACCGGGTCTGGGACGTGAAACACAGTCGACTACGTGGGAGTCCAGCGACATAGCCATTACACTAACTGCTGGTCCTAACAGGGTTTCACATTGATCCAAGCCAGCCAGGATCAGAGGCATGTACGCTCACACCTGGTATGCACAGGTCTATCTGGAAACCAGACTCAGATCCTCCTATAAACTCCAGCACTTTACAGTGTTACTCTGACTACTGTGCTGCGTGGCTAGGCCTATGATGGCTGTTGCTACTGCTGCTGCTGCTGCTGCTGCTGCTTATTATTATTATTTTGAGAGGATTTTGCCCTAGGGCTCTGAGCTCACCAGAGACAGAGAGAGAGAGAGAGAAACAGAAAGTGAGAAATCACCCCATCCCCCAGGGGGGATGGCCACACTTCAGTCTCTTCTCCTCCAGTTTCCTCTTGAGATTCTGGGTACACATGCCCACATGCCTAGTGTGTTTTAAGCCGCTGGGTCCAGCAACGTTACCATTACGCCATCTGCTGGTCCCAATGATGGCTTATTGAAAGGGCCTCTACATGAACTGATTTGTAAATTGATTGCTGTTTGCAAGGCAAATAACGAAACTAATTATAAATTATCAGATAATGTGACCAGCAGATGGCATAATGGCTACATTGCTGGACTCCTATGTAGTCGACTGCAGTTCAAGTCCTGGACCTGATGGCTTAAACTCAACACCGGGTACATGCATGCGTGCCCAGGATCCTGAGAGGAGAATGGAGGAGAAGGAATTGCGGCATGGCCATACCCCCTGGGTGGTGATTTCTTGCTTTCTATCTCTCTGTCTGTCTGTCTCCGTCTTTCTGGCGAGTGCACGCGCCCTATAGCAAAAACCTCTCAAAAAAAACCCAAAAATGATCAGATAGTAGTAATTCAGACTTTTCGCAACTTTTCTCTTTAAAGTGGCAATACTAGGTTAGAACATACTCTGCTCTGTTATTAATAATATTGATGTGAGTTATTGTCTGACATTTTAAATCTTTAGCCTCATATTTATATGTAAGAAAAATTAGTCAGTGAAACAAACATTAAGAGTTGCGATTTGTACTGTAATTCAGTTAACAATAAAACAATCTTTCTATGAAGTCATTTTTCATCTTTTAACAGATTCTAAAATTAAAATAAAATTATACATAAATTTTCTAAGACTTTTAAAAGATTGTCTTAAAATATGATTTACAGGTAGATGGTAGGTATTTTGGAAATTAAATAGTTGCTCATGATTTAACAATTTAAAAAAACTGAGTGCCTAAATCATGCAAATCTTCTGAAGAGTCATAAGGACTTTAAAGAAATAAAATTTAGGAAGAATTTTAATAAAATATAAACCTTAGCTCACATAAACAATGACAGTTGGCTAATTAAACTTGAATAATGACAATTACTACTGGATAGAGATTAATACTTTCATAAAATTAAAGTAAATGAATTTGTGGATAATAAGGGAAAGAAAGGAACAATTTTAAATTATATGAATTATATCTGAACCATGAAGTCAACTCTAAATCATGGTACATATTAGAAAGACTAAATTGAATGTCAGAATGAGAAGTTAATAATAGACCTCTAGTAAAATAGCTTGTAATGATTTTATTTTCTCAAGGAAACACATAACAATACCAGAAACTCATGAATGATTTGCAAAAGAGTAACTCACTGAAATTAGAAAATCAGAAAAATGTAGAAACAGATTATTATGATACTTTTCAAAAGTGAACAAAATCTGGGACCAGCAGATGGCATAATGTTATATCACTGGACTCCCACGTAGTTGACCACATTTCAAGTCCCGGACCCAGTGGCTTAAACCTCACACTGGGAACGGGTGCATGCATGCCCAAGATCCCAAGAGG
This sequence comes from Tupaia tana, assembly GCA_026018925.1. Taxonomy (NCBI): domain Eukaryota; kingdom Metazoa; phylum Chordata; class Mammalia; order Scandentia; family Tupaiidae; genus Tupaia; species Tupaia tana. The sequence continues at coordinate 61,886,884 of JAKSZU010000003.1, read as the reverse complement.
AAAGTGGAGGAGAAGGGATTATGGTGTGTCCATTTCCCTGGGGGGTGATTTCTCACCTTCTGTCTCTCTGTCGATCACATGCACCCTGTAGCAAAAAATCTCTCAGAAAAAAAGTGAACAAAATCCAGATTGTGTAATTTTTCCCTGTTCTATAAAATGAGAAACATTTACTTCAAACAAGCAATATTAGAGCCATAAAGTTGCCAAAACCATTGTTGAACTTAGGCAATAGCAACATTAACAAAAAAGCAAGTTTTTTTTTGTTTTTTTTTTTTTTTTGAGAGGTTTTTCGCTATAGGGCGCGTGCGCTCGCCAGACAGACAGAGAGAGACATAGAGACAGAAAGCGAGAAATCACCCCCCAGGGGGGATGGTCACGCCGCAATCCCTTCTCCTCCATTCTCCTCTCGGGATCTTGGGCACGCACGCACACGCGCCCGGCGTGAGTTGTAAGCCACTGGGTCCGAGACGTGAACCACGGTCGACTACGTGGGAGTCCAGCGACATAGCCATTACGCTAACTGCTGGTTCCCAAAAAAGCAAGTTTTCATGACTGAAAATAACGTATGACTTGATAATTACAAGCATTACAAATGGCTCATTGCTCATTTGCAAAAATCACAAGGTCAAACTGGAAACAGTCTATTATTTTTTGGATGGAAACTCTAAGGGTTACAAACACATAAACATACACAAACATGAACTACCATCAGGGGCTATTGATTTCTGTTAGAGCCATGAAATTGGATTACCTGGTAGAATCAAAAATTGCTCTAATTCTTTCTCACATATTAAAAAAAAAAAAAAAAAAAGACTTTCAGGGTCAGCTCTTACTGTAGCAGTTAAGTACTAAGCAGAAGAAGCTACACAGCCAAACAGGATTTGACTCTGGCCCCCGGGGAGTTGAAAAAACACACTAGCCACAAGGCAGGTGTCCAGGATCCTGGTGGGATGGAGAACTGATGAAAAAAGGATTGTGATGTGACTAGGCCCTGTTGGTGGATGTTTTACCCTCATTCTCATTCTCTCTGTATCTCTCACTTTCTCTTTTGTGTGAGTACATATCCTTTGCATTAAATATATATATATATATATATGTATATATCATATATGTCACATGTACATATATGTAAATATATATCATATATACCATATACACCATATATCATATATATCATTATATATCATATATATTTATACATACATATTATATATATCATATCTATGTCATATATGTATAAGTATATATTTACACATGTTATATATGTGCATATATGTATGATATATGTAATAAGTATATATTTATATATATGTATATATATACATATGATATGTATAAATATATAAATATATCATACATATACACAAATGTGTATGTATAAATATATACTTAATTAAAATTGTCTTAGACATTTTTATCAATAATAGAATTTGTGTAAGTCTTTTTTATTTTATTCTATGTGGTACTTCTCAGCAGTCAGATCTATATTTTGAATCATTTGATTTGAAGGGGTTTTGAAAGTAATGTTCATGTAAAATAAACCTGAAAAATTCCCCAAGGTAACAAAGTTTAAAACCATGAATACATCACTTACTCTGGTCTGTAAATAAGTAAATATTTAAACTGGAGGAATAAAATAGCTCCTTGAAAATTCTGATTTGGTTGTAAAATACGAAGATCCTTTTTCCTGTATCTCCTAATAGATTTAAATACATGAGACATTTTTCTTTGCTCTCCATCCAGAAATGACTATAGCAAACATAGTAATTAAGAGTACTACAATGCTTATATGACTCAGACAGAAGAAAGTGACCAAATATGTGGGGATTTTGATTTTTAGAATTCTAGACTTTCAAAATTATATAAAACTTTTTTTTTTTTTTGGAGAGATTTTCGCTATAGGGCACGTGCACTCGCCAGACAGACAGAGAGAGACAGAGAGACAGAAAGCGAGAAATCACCCCCCGGGGATGGTCACGCCGCAATCCCTTCTACTCCATTCTCCTCTCGGGATCTTGGGGCACACACGCACACGCGCCCGGCGTGAGTTTTAAGCCACCGGGTCCGGGACGCAAACAGCGGTCGACTACGTGGGAGTCCAGTGACATAGCCATTACGCTAACTGCTGGTTCCCTATATAAAACATTTTAAAACCAAGAAAAATAATTTAAATGCTTTAAGACAGAAATCATAAACTCTCAAATGAAAAATAATAATTTTAAGATAAAGTTTATTTATTTATTTTTTATTTATTTTTGGAGAGGTTTCTGCTATAGGGCACGTGTGCTTGCCAGAGAGACAGACAGAGAGACAGAAAGTAAGAAATCACTACCCAGGGGAGATGGCCATGCCACAATCCCTTCTCCTTCATTCTCCTCCCCGGATCTTGGGCACGAATGCACATGTGCCCGGAGTGAGTTTAAGCCACTGGGTCTGGGACTCAAACTGTGGTCAACTACATGGGAATCTAACGTCATAGCCATTACACCAACTGCTGGTCCCATTTTAAGATAAAATTGTAAAACTATCAACAGTGGGTCCAGCATGCATGCCCAAAAATCCCAGAAGGAGAATGGAGAAGTTATTGCAGTGTGGCCATCCCTAAAAATGATTTCTCATTTTTTCTCTCAGTCTTTCTCTCTGGTGAGTGTATGCACCCTATGGCAAAAACCTTTAAAAAATTACCAGTAGTAATCATGTAAAAAACTTATATCAAGAGAGTAAAAAGGTCACTGTTGATCAAAATGGCCTATATAAAAACTAGCTTCATGTGATATAAATACTTGGATTTTTTCTCTTCTACAATAATTAAAAAGCCTTACTCCACAAAAGAAATAGTATAAAGGTCATGAGCAAAATATGTACATATATTTTTCAATTTCATTTGCAAATAAATACAAATTAAAATAAAAAGATACACACACATACATTAGAAGGGCATAATAAAATACTTTCCCCCAACAAATTAAAAATTAAATATTAACAACAGTACAATCAGATATGGAGAAAATAACAATCACATACATTACAATTGCTACAACCTTACTGGCAGACAATTTAGTTAACATATATTAAATCCAAAATGGGCCAAGCTTTGGTAGCACATACTGGTAAGTCACTGTTTGTTGGCAGGCTAAGGCCACATGGGAAGGCTGGATTCAATTCCCAAACCACCTTAAAAGTTGGGCACAGTGGCACATGCCCATAGTCCCAGTTACATAAGAGGCAGAGGCAGAAGGATTGCAATATAAGACCCTGTCTCAGGACCAGAAGTTGGTATAATGGCTATGTTGTTGGACTCCCATGTAGTAGGCCGTGGTTCGAGTCCCGGACCCAGTGGCTTAAACTCATGCCGGGCACGTGTGTTTGCATGCCCAAGATCCCAGGAGGAGAATGGAGAAGAAGGGATTGCAGCGTGGCCATCCCCCCTGGAGGGTGATTTCTCGCTTTCTGCCTCTCTGTCTCTGTCTTTCTGGCAAGCGCACACACCCTATAGCAAAAACCTCTCCAAAAAAGAGGCCCTGTCTCTAAAAAATAATATTAATTTCTAATAGCATGTTCTTTAATTTCAGTAATTACCACTCTTTTTTTCTCTCCTTTATGAGAGAGAGAGAGAGAGAGAGAGAGAGAGAGAGAGAGAAAGAAGAAAAAGGAAATAGGTATGTTTTACAGGGCCTTGCTGTTATCATGATCCTCCTGCCCCAGTTTCCAAATCAGCAAATATTCCGGCCTGACATGTTCCAATTGGCCCAGGAACCAAGCTCAGGCCTCCTATGTGGCCTCTAGCATCCTGAGCAGTGTTGTTGCATGTGTACCACATGGCTGGCACAGTAAATCACAATTCAAAAATTCATTGGCTATCATTATTGTTATTATCATTAGGAAATAATGTTAAAGAAATTAGAGAACTATGTAAAAATAAATGTTCTGTGATATATAACAGGATGTTTATAAAAAGGAAAATATGTGAAAAAAATCAACAGAAAAGCATTGATACATAAATGTGGTATATACATAAATGGAATATTATTCAGCCATAAAAATGAATGAAGTACTGATAAATGCTATAATATATATGAACCTTGAAAACATGTTAAGTGAAAGAAACCAAATACAAAAGGCTACATACTATACAATTCTATTTATATTAGAATGGCAAGAGTAAGTGAATTCATAGGGACAGAAAATAGTTTAGCAGTAGCTAGAGGGGATAGGGGAAGGAATTGGGATATGGAATGGTGGGGAAGAAAAAGTAACCACTTAATGGGTATGGAGTTTCTTTTAGGTATGATGAAAATGTTCTGGAGTTAAATAGTAGTGATAATTGCATAATTCTATGAATATAAAAAAATCACTGAATTTTATACAGGTACTTTAAAATGGTTAAAATAGTGAATTTTGTTTGTATTTTTATTTCCATTTTTTTTTTTTTTTTTTAATATTTGCTGCCACAGGGCACATACACTGGCCAGTTAGAAAGAGACAGTGAGAGGGAAAGTGAGAATTCACCCCCTGGAGAGATGGCAACACCACAACCCCTTCACCTCCATTTTGCCTCCTGAGATTTTGGGCATGCATATACATGTACCTGGCATGATTTTCAAACCTCCAGGACTAGGACTCGAACCACGGTCGACCATGTAGGAGTCAAACTCCACCACCTGGTGGTCCCTATCAATATTTTAAAAATAACTAAAAAACAAAAACAAACTAAAATAAAATGGAAAATTTGAGTATAGTCATGAAAAGATGCCTATAATATACCAAGGCTAAAATACAGATCATAACAAAAATATATATATATACATACTCACATCATATACACATGAAATGTTTATATGATGATAGATATACAAAGTTGCCAGCTGCAGTTGTTTACTGAAAGTTTTTATTACTATTTCTGAAAGTTTTGATTACTATTTCCTACTGTTGTATACTTGAACCTATTATCAATTTTAGAGGAGTAGGGGAAAGAGGAAAGGCAGAAATTACTAATAACCCAAGAAGAAAAAGTGTATCTATACAAAAAATGTTCTGTAAAGGAACCATCACAAAGCGTTTTTCTTTCTTTCTTCTTCTTCTTGTTTTTTTTAAACATAATAGGAAACTATCAAGAATATAAAGGCATGTAGTCTATATGCAGTTATGGATAAAACTTTAAAGTGAAGAAAGAAGCTTTTCAAAAGACATCAGAAAAATATGAAGCAATGAGGATTATAGGCTGAAGAGCAAATAAAGTATAAAAATTAAACTGATTGGAAAGAATATATAAAAAGTATGGAAATCTGAGGATATGTATGTTTTTCCATTTCCTAACCTTTATTCACTGTATTTGCTTTAGAAACAAGGCTTTCTGTTTTTAGAATCTACATAGTTACCTATTTACTCCTGAACCTTAAATTTATAATAAAATATTTAAAAAGAGGTTAATTTTCTATACAATCCAAGATACTGACATATACCATGGTACATACAATCTTGGATGCTTTAAGAATTACTGGAATATCATGATTTTTTTCAGATACAAAATCTGCTTAGGTTTTCCTAAATTTTAAATGGGTGTTTCTCAAAGTGGCCTTGTCCTTTGTCTTAAAGCCAAGTTCTGTTAACCTTCAGAGCCCCTTTCTTATCTTTGGTATCATATTTTGGCCTGAGTATATGAGTTTTTACTGCATGAGTTGTTACTACAGAAACAATTCTAGTCTCATTTTGTGTGCAAACCAAAAATCAAAAGTTGGAAAAACTTCAAAAATTAACAAAGAAAACTCAAAAGCCAAATAGAAAGGTTTATCTTTACTCATTGTTTCTACCAATGTTTATAATCCACTTCAAAAGATGGCCTCATGGGGAGGTGACTTATCATTGAAATCAGGAAGAGCTTTGAGGTTCAAGCCAGAGTTCCCAAGCAATGCTTAGGTATCATAACAGTTCAACTAGATTCTACAATGTCGAGTCATAGTAGGTTTAACTTTTTTAAGAATCTGAATCCAAATGCTATTAGAAAAGATAAAAAGATTTACTCATGCATTGACGAGTTAGCTTTCCAATAAATACTGAGTTTCTACTATATCTTGGACACTCTATTGCAGAGTTCTGGGATATATCAATGAATATGTCAGAAGAAGAATTTAGCCCTGGTGAGGCTTACATTTCAGTGAAGTGAAGAAAGAATTAACAGCAGTCGTAACACTGTACCACATTTGTACCAAATGTCTGCACTCTATGAAAGAAATTTGAAAAATCTGAAGATATGATAGTGGAGAGGATAAGTGTAGTTACCAGAGACTATAAGGAAGAATAGGTGGTAGAGGGTGGGTGTTAAAGGGCAAAGGGAAGAAACATTTAACAGACAAAAGAATGTAAAGTTCTCTGTTGGAAAAAAAGTTCTGTAACTTTTACTTTATAAAAACAAAAATTAAAAAAAGCAATAATCATAACAAGCAAATCATATAATATGTTAGAAGTTAAGACTTAAGAAAAAGGTAATGCAGGGAAGAGAAGCCAGAAGTGCTTGGAGATAAATAAAAAGAGGTGAATTATAATTTAAAATATGGCGGAAGGGTTAGGCCTCAATGAGTGTTTTGGAACAAGCAGGGAGTTATCAGTCAGATCCAGGGAGAAGAGTTCCTCTCACACGGAACAGTCTGTTCAATGGTGTACCAGGACAGAATGTGCTTGGTTCAGTCAAGAAAAAGCAAGAAAGTGATGAGCTAGAATATGGTAATTAAAGGGGGAAAAAGATTAGCTATACATAAGGATCACTGGAAAAAAAAAATTCAGAATCAATGTAAAATCTGAACTAAACATGAGCCAACAAGCCTAGTAAGTATAATTAGCAGATTAATTCATAGGACATTTGACACATTATAGTTAATCATTTTTCTTTAATAAGTGGTATGTTATTAATTCATAATCTGTAGTTCTCCAGGACATTCAGAAACTTTTTCATTTTTAATGGCTATTTTTCATATAACCTTTATAAAATTCACTAATGTATTCTCATCCTCACATCACCTGGTTAAATTTTACAAGGTTGCTTCTGATCACTGTTAAATTTCATATTCTTCTTAAACTATCTAGCCTACTAATCCACAAATAAATTAACAGATGACATTTTAAAGAATTAAATTGTAGTTTTCATGTGAGGCACTTTTATGCCTCTTTTTTATGTAAAGTTTTTCTAACTCACCCAACCAAAACAGATTAGTCACTCTTTTGTTCTACATCATACTCATTAATACTTCTATTATGACTTGATGACACTACTACACAACATTATCTGTTGATATAACCTCCTTTTGTCCTTCAAGACTGATTTTGTGTGACAAATACACCTTATTAATCTTTGGATCCTAACCCTCAGCACAGAGCTTTTATAGATTGCTGAATAAGAGAATGAATGGGATAAAGAGAACAGGGTATGTATACGTGGAAAAGATAGAAGGGAAAAAGATTGTGTGTGTGTGTGTGTGTGTGTGTATATATATATATATATATATACACACACACACATATAGAATATATATATATATACACACACACACACACACATATGAATATGTGAAATATATATATATATATATACACACACACACATATGAATATATATATATATATATACACACACACACACACACATATATGAATATGTGAAATGTCAAATTTAAGGCATCTGCTCCAGAAAAATAGGGAACTCAGGCTATGACTCATTTTTAAGCCAGAGGAAAAGTAGGAGTATTCAGCCATAAAAAATACAGAGGGGTGATGGTAGTAATGGAATGTTCCTTGGTGCTTCTTTCTACTATGAGAAACTACCCAACTGGCTAAAGTAATGGGGTATCAAAGAAGTTGGAATTTTATACATTAAAAAGAAAATGTGGAACCCTCCCCACTTTAAAATGTTTTAATGGGAAGTAATTTGGGGTAGATATAAATTTATTTTAAACTTAGAGCAATTCACTGTTAGGATACATGAATTTTGAAAAATGCAAGGAGTCATGATAACCATAACCATAAGATACATAAAAATTCTACTACCCAAAAATTCTACTATTCACTCTCTCTCTCTCTTTTTTTTTTTTTTTTTTTTTGTTTTATTGGGGAGAGATTTTTGGTATAGAGTGCATGTGCTCACTGGAGAGAAAGAGAGACAGAAGTGAGAAATCACACCCCAGGGGGGTGGTTATTCACAATCCCTTCTCCTCCTTTCTTCTCTCAGGATTTTGGGCATGCATGCACATGGACCTGGAGTGAATTTTAAGCTACCAGGTCTGGGACTTAAACCACGGCTGACAACATGAAGGTCCAACAATATAATCATTATGCCATCTGTTGGTCCCTTTCACTTTCTGTCTCTCTGGCAAGTGCATGTGCCCTATAGCAAAAATCTCTCTTTAAAGAAAAAAAAATAATCCTCATGTTGACCATATGAGTATAGTCAAACCGAACCTATAATTCTAGTAAGCAGCGATCCATTCTCTGACACGATAGTTTGGCCTTTTCTAAAATGTCATATAAATGGAATCAATAGTAGACAGCTTTTAGTTTCACTTCTTTCACTTAGAATAATGCATTTGACATTTACCCATGTTGTGTGTGAAAATCATTTTTTTCTTTTCTTTTTTTTTAGTTTTCTATAGGGGGTGTGTGCTTACTAGAGAAGCAGAGAGACAGGAAGTGAGAAATCACCCCCCAGGGCAGATGGCCATGCTTCGATCTGTTCTCCTCCATTCTCCTGTAGGGATTTTGGACAAACAATAACACATGTCTGGTTTGTTTTTCAAGCCACTGGGTCTGGGCTTCAAACCAGGTAGTTAGTATTATGGAGTTGAGGGCCTTAACCACCAAGCTACCTATTGGCCCTTCTTTTACTTTTTATTACTGAGTTTGTCCACTGTATCAATACATTTATAATACGAAGAATATTTGTTTTTTTTCCTAGTATTTGACAATTATTTTCCCTCTGTTCTTCAGATTTAATCATTGCTATTGATCTACTTTCAAGTTTTTATATAAATCACTATCTCCATTCACCTATAGAGCCTCTAGCAAATATTCGTACTTTCTTTAGCTTCTGAAATTTACATGGTTCTTTTGAAAGTTTTTATCGCTCACTCAGAACTTCTATTTTTCTATTCATTTCAAGAGTATTTACATTACATCATGGAGCATAGTTATAATGGCTGCTTTAACATCTTTGCCTGATAATTCATCATTGTGGTCATCTCAGAATGGGCATCTTGTTATTTCCTCTGAGAATGGGTCACATTTTCCTGGTTGTTTGCATATAAAGTGACTTTGAATTTTATCCTGGATATTTTTAATATTTAGACTCCTAAGTTCTGTTAAAATCCACTAGAGTGCAATGATTTTATTTCGTTTTGTTTTAGCAGTCAATTGACCCTGTTACATTTAGATAGCAAATTCTTTCTTACCTTCTATTTATACAGGTTCCAATGTAAGTTCAATTTGTAAGGTCTTTACTATGCTCCTTTCATTTTTGTGTGTGCAACTCTGCAATTTGAGCAGTGGTTTGTATCCTAGATCAGCTCTCAAAGTTTTGAAAGTGAGGCGAGGAGTTACGCTGATTCAAACAGACTTTGGACAGTCTCTTACCAGTTTTCTTTTCCATAATATACACTCCAGCTCCCAGGTCCTTTTCCTAGTCCCTCTAGCCTTATCAATAGTTTCTTTTAGAATTTTATTTCCCACATTGTCGCACAATTCTGAGCAATGAAAGCTGCCTCTTATGGAAAGGCAACGAGAATGAAGCAAGACTCCCTCATCACTCGATGGTTCATGGAAGCTCCTTTTACTGATTCTCCAACCATAAAGAAAAAGCCTAAAGTTGGAGGTGGATGCTATCTGCATCCATTGTGCAATTAAGGACTAGGATACCCTGAGCTTAAATCTGATAAGAGAGAAACAAAACAAAACACAGGATACTTATTCCTGTACTGGTTGTTCTTCAACTTTTGACTTCTCTCCCAAAGTTGGCTGTTATTGTTTACTTTCCAAGTACACAAGTAGTCACTTTCTATATTCCACAGTTTACAATTGCAATCAGTGGGAGCATGCTAAGGGCTGAACTGTGTCCTTCCAAAATTTATATATTTTTTTTAAGTTTATTCATTTATTTACTTCATGAGAAAGACAGGCAGCACTCCCAACAGGTCCTAGTAGAATGATCTACTCCCAGCCTTAGTTAGCCCTGATTATGGGACTTATGTGCCTGGCATATGCTGGAACATCCCTGAACATGAACCTGGAATCTTTTCATGTGGGTCTGCTTCACAGAGTGTCATGTATTACCAGTGCTCCGCCATCCACTCCCACCCCTCAATTCGTATATTGAAGCCCTAGCCCCTAATTAACTATTTTGGAGATAGGGCATATAGGGCGGTACTTAAGGTTGTATGAGGTCATAAGGGTGGGGCTTCAATCCAATAGGATTGGTGTCCTTATTAGAAGAGACACCAGAGAGCTCTTTCTCCCTCTTTCTACCATGTAAGGACACAGTGAGAAGGTAACCATTTACAAGCCAGGAGGAAAACCCTCATCAGAAAGCAAATCAGCCAGCATCTTAATCTTCCACCTCTTTGCCTCCAGAGGCAAACCTCCTAGTCCATAGTATTTTGTTATAACAGTCTGAGCACACTCAGAGAGTTAGGCTATTAGTGAACTTTCTCAATTTTAGCCAATATCCTAAGTTCAATCAGTTTTTTCAATAGTAACTTTCAATGGCAAATGTGATAACATGAACAGTATACTAAAAAGGTAAGATAAGCAGAAGTGAAGTTGTCTAATAAAGAATAAAGTAGAAAAGGAAAGTTTTCTCCCTCATGAAAGGGAAATTCACCGGAAATAAAAAAAAAATGTAATGAAGGATTCAAAATACAATAATAAACAGTAGAAGAAGAAGGAAAACCACCTATAGAAAAAGTTTAAGAACATCAGATAGAGAAGAAAGAGAAAACAGAGGAAAAATGCAGCTGAACTGGAGAAGGAAATGGTGAATCAAATACTAGGTAAATAAATGCAGAAAGGAGACATCACAGTCATGTAGAAAATAAATCTAAATCTATCAGAATGGTAAAACAGCTTTAAATTTATATGCTCGCAGTATATCAAGCTTATAGAAATGCGAGTAACATTTGACAAGAATAATTAACAATGAAAGAATATATGTTCTTTTCAAGATGGAACATTTATTAAACTATTAGGCCAATAAACAAGTCTCACAAATTTCAAAACTGCCCCACATAGACCAAATTCTCTGACCATAACTCAATTAACATAGAAGTAGAAATGGAAAGGTAAAAGTTTCTATTTTCAAAAGCATTAAAAATAAATGACACATAAATGAAAGAAGAAATAATAATATAAAGTAGAAATGACTTAGAAATTATATTGGCTCATTGGAAAAGTCATGATGCATTTTTGCATAGAAAAACATAGACAAATATGTCATGACTTTTCCAATGACCCAATATTAATGAAAATATTACGTATCCAGGGACAAGCAGATGATGTAATGGTTACATTGCTGGACTCTCACATTAGTTGACTATGGTTAAGTTCTGGACCCAGCAGCTTAGAACTCATGCCTGTGCATGCATGTGCGTCCCCAAAAATCTTGAGAGGATAGTAGTGGAGAAGGGATTGCAGTGTGACCATCTCCCTGGAGGTTAATTTCTATTTTCTGTCTCTCTGTCTCTCTGTCTCTCTGACAAGTGCATGTACCCTATAGCAAAAATTCTATCAAAAAAAAAAAAAGAAAGAAAGAAAATTACATATCCAAAGTTGTAAAGATAGCCAAAGGAATACTTGGAAGGTAAAAAATTAATTTGCTAAGAGTACAACATAAACAGAATTGACCCAAAGAAGATATAATGGAGAAAATGATGGCATTAGCATAAATAAATGATCAACAAAGCTGTAAGTTATCTCTTTGTTTTTTTTTTTTTTTTTTTTTTTTTTTTTTTTTTGAGAGGTTTTCGCTATAGGGCCCTTGCGCTCACCAGACAGACAGAGAGAGACAGAGAGACAGAAAGCGAGAAATCACCCCCCCAGGGGGGATGGCCACGCCGCAATCCCTTCTCCTCCATTCTCCTCTCGGGATCTTGGGCACGCACGCACACGCGCCCGGTGTGAGTTTAAGCCACCGGGTCCGGGACACGAACCGCAGTCGACTATGTGGGAGTCCAGCAACATAGCCATTACGCTAACTGCTGGTCCCTAAGTTATCTCTTTGAAAGACTAATAAAATTGACAAATTTCTTGTAATACTGGGCAAGGGAAAAAAAAGGAACTAGTAAACATAAAATAAAGACAAATGAATAAAAAAAAAACAGTAACCGATTTTAGTTATGCAAAAGGGAATCAACTAGCTGACATTTGGGTAGAAAATCATACAGGAATTTACCAATACAATGTTGGTTTTAATCCTTAACAGCAGCCTAAATTAAATATGCCATTTCTTTCAGAAGAGGGAGATGGCTAGCAAATGATGCCTCTTTATAAAAACAGAATCCTATTTCTAACACTGTCATAATTATATAAGTAAACACCTCAAGTTTTCATCTGCACATCTCTTTAGGAAATTTTAATTTTTAATATTACTCAACTGAATCTATTTTAAGTGTGTCACATTAAAAAATTATGACAAGTTAAAAAATTAAGAGTATACAGAGAAGAAGACATTGAAAATTGCAGAAGAGAATAAAGAATAAAAGAGAATAAAGAATAAAAGGACCTATAAGCATCAAAGAAAGTTTATTAATAGTTTAAGCACACATGCATACATGCACGCACACACACACACACACACACACACACACACGTTCATACCACTTGACCCAGAGAGTTTTTACTGGCAGCTTCTACGTAATAGATGATGATTCCAAGCTTACGCAAAATTCTTCCAAAGAATAAAAAGATAAAACAACTTCAATTCATTTTATAAGGTTCATATAACCTTGATTTTAGGAAAGTACAAAATTACAATTTTTACTTATAATCATCAAACTAAGACATCTAAAATGTTAACAAACTAAATTCTAAATCTGGCAAAATTATATTAAAACAATATATGAGGCTCAAGTCGGATTTATCCCAAGAAATATGGATGATATGGAAAAACTATTGATGCAATTCTTCACATAAAAATAATTATAGGTTGGGGCCAGACAGAGGCACAATGGTAGGAAGTAACACTCTGTATGGCAAACACACATAGGAAGGTTTTCAGTTCACATCTGGAGACCTCTCTGAGTAAGCCAGGCACATTATTGTCCAAGATCTGGGCTGGCAAAGGCCCGTGATAGATCACAGTGTGAGGACTCTCACATAGCTATCAGGGTGCTGTATCTCTTTTTTCCCCTTTCTATCTCTCTCTCTCACTCATGAGAGAAAGAAACAAAGAAAGAAAGAAACCAAAAAAAGAATTAAAGGCAACTTTTGGTTCTAGAACAAGATAAAGTATGTGAGCTGCATCTTTCTGCTAAGTATATGTAAAAACTCTACATATTACATATTTTAAAATGCCAGGGACCAGCAGTTAGCATAATGGCTATGTAGCTGGACTCCCATGTAATCGACCGTGGTTTGCGTCCCGGACCCGGTGGCTTAAAATTCATGCCGAGCACGTGTGCGTGCATGCCCAAGATCCCAAGAGGAGAGTGGAGGAGAAGGGATTGCGATGTGGCCATCCCCCCTGGGGGGTGATTTCTCGCTTTCTGTCTCTCTGTCTCTCTCTGTCTGGCAAGCGCACGCGCCCTATAGCAAAAACCTCTCCAAAAAAAAAAAAAAAAAAAAAAGAAAAGAAAAGAAATGCCACTTCCTCCTGGGCTCCATATTTTCTTATAAGAGGATTCTGTAAAAACAAACAAACAAACAAAAAACACTGAATAGGGACCTCAGTATCCAAGAAATCACACAGGAGTAAATTCCCTAGGTTCTCTTTTTAGCATTGTATCTCCCAAACTGTGTGCTGGACAAATCATTAAACTGTATTTACAGTACAGACACAGAAACAATAGTCTCTCTTTTTATTCTTGATTCTAAATATGCTCGATGGTAGAAATAAGATTACAAAACTATCTGGTGTGGTCCTTAAGATATGTAGAGGAAGGGCCACCAGTGGCATAGTGGTTAAGGCGCTAGACTCCCATGTGGCTGAAGGACCTGGACCTGAACCCGTAGCTTGAAACTCCCAAGAGGAGAATGGAAGAGAAAGGATTGTGTTGTTGCCATCCGCCCTGGGGGGCTATTTCTTGCTTTCTGTCTCTGTCTCTCTCTCCAGCAAGTGCACACACCCTATAGCAAAAATCTCTCTCAAAAAACAAACAAAAGAACAACAACAACAACAAACAAGACACATAGAGGAAATAAGACAATTTTATTATGAATACAGGAGGGTAAAGGGACATAGAGAAAAATAAGGTTTTAAATTTCAAACTGGAAACTGATGATATCAGTAGGCTGTGATAAGTCAATATCATGTATATTATAATAGAACAATCACTAAAAAAAATTATACAAAGAGATACACTCAAAAACAATATAGATAAATAAAAATGTAATTCTAAAAACTGTCCAAATAGCCCACAGGAAGGAAAGGAAAAGAGAAAAGAAAACAGAAAAGAAAGGAAAGGAAAAAAGAAAGGAAAGGAAAACAGAAAAATCAAGAACAGAGAGAACATACAGGAAACTAAAAAATAGAATGAAAGGGCTGACCCCACAGCCTAGTGGTTACGGAAGCCAGATCCTACATGGTTGACTGCAGTTCTCTTCCTGGCCACGTGCATGTATGCCCCAAATCCCAACAGGATGAAGAAATGGAGAAGAGATTGCAGCTTGATGACTCCCCATTAGGGTGTACTTTCTCTCCCCACCCCCTTTAGCAAGCACGTGCACAACCTGACAATTAAAAAACGAAAACCTATTGTATTTATCCATATTTTTGACTACTGTATGCTTCCTTCCTTCCTGATATTCCAAAGTTCTTTCTATCATTTCCTTTCTACTTAAAGAATGTTCTTTAGCCATTATTTTAGAGTAAATATGCTGGTGACAAATTCCCTCCATTTTCTTTCATGTTGGATGGTCCTAATTTTCTCTTCATTAATGAAGGATAACTCCCCTGGATATAGAATTCTGTGCTAACAGTTCTTGTCTTTCAGCACTGGAAATATGCTATACCATTTACTTCTGGCATCCATGGTTTCTAATAAGGAATTTGCTTTTACTCAAACTGTTTCTTCCTCTGTAGGCAGGGTTTTAATTTTCTCTAGCTACCTTCAATATTTTTCCTTTGCCTTTTTTTTAAATCAGAAGTTTAGTTATGATGTGTCTTGGTATAGATTTCTTTAGTTTTTCCTGTTTGGAATTTGCTTAGTTTCTTAAATCTGTGTGTCTAGTTCTTGCCAAAATTGGGAATTTGGGGGCCAGCAGGTGACATGGCAGTTAAGACACTGGATCCTACATGGCTGACCTATTCCATGGTTTGAGTCCTGAGCCCAGTACCCTGAAAAACACACCAGGCTTGTGATCGTGCATGCCCAAAATCCTGAGAGGAGAATGGAAGAGAAGGGATTGCAGTGTGGCCATCCCCTCCCCCACCGTCCAAGGGGTGATTTCTCACTTTTCCTCTCTCTGTGTCTCTCTCTGCCTCTCTCCAGCAAGCACATGTACCCTATGGCAAAAAAAAAAAAACTAAAAAGAAAAGAAAGGAAGGAGGGAAGGGGGTCGGGGAGAGAGGAAAGAAAGAAAGGAAGGAAGGGAGGGAGGGAGGGAGGGAAGGAAGGAAGGAAGGAAGGAAGGAAGGAAGGAAGGAAGGAAGGAAGGAAGGAAGGAAGGAAAAAAAATTTCAGCTGCTATTTCTTTTTTCAGTGCTACCCCTTTTCTCCTCTCCTTCAAGAACTCTGAAGACAGAAGTCATCTTTTGTTACAGTGCCAAAGGTCCCGGGGTTCTGTTCGTTTCTTCTTGGCTAACTTCTCTCTGTTGTTTAGATTAGATTTCTTTTGCTCTGTCTTCTGGTTCACTAATTCTCCCCTGTGCCCTCTATTTTCCTGGTGAGTCCATCCACTGAGGTATTAAGTTTGTTTGTATTTTTTTCAGTACCTTTTTTTCATTTTGCTGCTCTTTGTCTTCTATACCTTTGCTGAGTCTATTTAATCATTTGTTTCTGGCTTGTTTGTAATTGTTCAATGATGCATGTTTATCATGACTGATTTACAATCTTTGTCAGTATTTCTAATACTTCTGTCATGTCATCGTTGACAAATACAGGGTTTTTTTGGTATATAATTTGAGCTTTTCCTGGTTCTTAGTATGACAGTGATTTTTTCCCACTGAATCCTGGACATGCTTATGTTATTTTATGAGGCTCTGGGTCTTATTTAAACTTTCTGTTTTAACTGGTTTTTCTATGCCACTGCTCCAGCATGGGAATTCAGGGTGGGAGATGCTATTTCATGACTTCCAAGTTTAGGGAGAAGCCTAAGTTTTCCAAATGGCCTTCACTTACACTTAAGGGAAACATCCTCATTTGGGTAGAGGTGAGAGTCCAGGCTTCCCAGATGGTCTCCACTGAAGTTGCACTGAGGGTTGCCTCCTTACCTCTGGGTGATAATGAAAGACATAAGTTCTAGGCCTCTTCTTTTAAAATGTATTTTATTTCTTTCATAAAACACACACACACACACACACACACACACTCTTGCCAGGACCTCATCACACCACGACTCACCCTTTGCCTAGCTTTCCAGCCAGCCAGAACCACTGGTCCAAACACACGTGCCCAGCATGTTTCAGTACAACCTAGGATGCAAACTGTCATCCATGTGGCTCCAGCATTGCAGAGCAAAACACCACCTTATGCACTACCATTGCTGGGCCTCTAATACACCTCTCTCACACTACTCTGGTGTGAAGGGAAGCAGCACCTCATTCCTACTGAAGTGGAGAGCCATGGCTCCCCAGTGTTGTGTCCATCATCATGGTGTGAAGGGAGGGAGGAAGATTCAGAGGAAAGAGAGAGGGCTCATGGTCAGTCAGGAGTTAAAAGCCCCAGCTCTCTGTTTGGGCTTCTCTGATACCACCCTAATGAACATACTGGGACACCTAAGTACAGCCTCCTGAGGGTGGAATTCTAGGCTCCTCATTTGGCCTTTCCTTTTCCTAGAATGGGCAGTGCCCGAGTTTTTCTGTGGTGTTTGACTAAAGTAGGGAAGATGCTATCTAAAAGTTTCTCACCTTGTTAGGCTGTTCTTTTACTGGTCCTTTGACTAGACAGAACATCTTACTGCTGGGAGTTTGTTTTGTTTTTGTTTTTATTTCCTGTGTCAGTTTACACCTGCAGATTGCTCACTTAACCAGCACCTACTCTGGAATATATGAGACAAAGAGAAACTCCAGGACATCCACTATTGTGTCATTCCTAAGGCCCCAAGATCTTTAGCTGGTCTTTCTTCTTTCTACCTTCCAGAGTCTTGTAATCTATTATATATATATATATATATATATATATATATATATATATATACACACACACACACACACACACACACGACACACGTATATATATATATATATATAGTGTCCAAGGGGTTTTGTTTGTGTTCTGTGGTAGAAATGGAAAAAAGGAATGTAAACTTTATCTTTCCAGAAAGCCTTCTAAATTGTACTTTTATCCCATCTTACAAAATGACAGAAGCTGTCAGGGCAAGGATTTTTGTTGTTTTGTTTTTCACAATTCTGTGTCCAGCACTTAAAACAGTGTTTCTACGGGCACTCAAACATTAGTTGAATAAATGCATTGATAATTGACCCATTAAATTATGGTTTTAAGTGAGTTACCTGAAATTTATGTAGTTTAGTGATAAATGAATAAGATTATAAGAAACAGATAAATCTTCAATGAAGCAATTGATAATTTTTAAAAATCAACTGATTTTTTTTATATATATGGCATCTAGTAATAGGTGTTTTGAATCTACTAATTTAACTCTGACTAAAACTAATCTGTTTTACAAAATGAGTGTCATTTTCTGTCTAACTTGAATTTTATTGGTCATTTTTTCTTCTCTGTCTGTTCTTTACTCCTTTAACTTTCATTTTTGTCTTTTTCCCCCATTTTCTGAATGTGCAAAACCAACCTCAGTGTCTTCCCTTTTCCTAAATATTCTCTTCCTTTTCAGTTTCTCTGGGTACTGGCCACATCCAAACTGGAATCTCTGTATCACTCCAGTCCTCAGCTTTCTCCTGCACACAGCCAACCAATGAGAAAGTTTCTGAATCCTACTATACATATCTTATTTTCTAGCTTCCTCTGATTATTTTGTTTCTTCCTCCTCCTCACCCCACCCCCGAAATAAGATAATAATTTTATTTACTAATTTTTAAGACAAATAAAACCTGCATTTATTGTGCATAACATGTTGTTTTGAAATATGTATACATTGTGAATGACTAAATCAAGTTAATTGTGCATTAGCTCGCTGTCTTAGTTCATTTTATGCTAAGCTTGATACTGGATAATTTATAAAAATGGAAATTTATTTCTCAAAGTTCTGGAGGCTAGGAAGTCTAAGATTAAGGCACTAGGAGAGTCAGTGTCTGGTGAGGATCTGGTCTCTGTTTCCACAGTGGCACCTTGAACAGTGTATCCTCTAGAAGGAAGGACATGGCAGAAAGCAAAATGGACAAACTCCTTCCATCAAGGATCCCTCTTAAAACAAAACTTGCTATGTTTCCCAGGCCATTCTTGAGTTTGCAATCCTCCTGCCTCAGCCTCGTAGGTGGCTGGGATTATAGGCCTGTGCTAATGTAATGTGTCTGGGCTTTAGGTTGGACTAGGAATCAAACCTGGGCCTTTCATGTGATCCCAGCCTACAGAGCACAGCATCTTAGCAGAGCATGCCACTGCATCTGAGTCATCATCAAACCCTTTTATAAGTGTATTAATACATGAATGAGGGCAGAGCCCCCATAAGCTAAACACTTCCCAAAAGGCCCCATCTCCCAACACTGTTGCATTAAGGGTCACGTTTCTAAAACATGAGTGTAGGAGGACACATTCATATCACAACACTCATGTGCTTTTCTGGTGGCATCAGGGGTGAGAACACTTAAAATATACTCTCAGAAATTTTACAATATCCAATATATTGTTATTAACTATAGTCATTATATTATACAATAGATCTCTATTTTATTCCTGGAATCCAACTGAAAAATTATACCATCTCCCCAACCATCCCTCACAAGTATCCCAGGTCCTGGTAACCACCATTCTACCCTCTACTTCTATGATTTCAACTTTTTGCAGATACCACATATGAGTAAGATCATACAGTTTTTCAATGTCTGGCTTATTTCATTTAATATAATGTCTTCCATAATTATCTATGTTGTCACCAATAACAGGATTTCTTTTTTTTTTTTTTTTTAAGACAGTCTCACCATATTGTATTCCTCCTTCCTCAACTTTCCAGCTGTGACTATAGGTACATGCCACCATGCCCAACTCCTTTTTAGACAAGGTTTTGCTATCTTGCCCAAGCCATTCTTAAGCTTATGATCTTCCTGCCTTAGCCTTCTCAGTCACTGTGGTTACAAGCATATACCATCATACCCAGCCTTCAGGTTGGGCCAGGATTCAAACCTGGGTCCTCCCTGTGGTCTTACCCTGCAGAGCAGCAACATCTTAGCACTGCATGACACCATGGCTCGGCCAGGATTTTCTTCTAAGGCTGAAGAGCATTCTATTGTGTGTACTAGCACACACACACACACACACACACACACACACGAAAATGTGATATATATATATATATATATATATATATATATACATATATATATTATAAATATATATACATAATACACTATATATACACAATATATATTATACATACTCTCTCTATATATATGTGTGTGTGTGTGTGTGTGTGTATGTGTATATATATATATATATATATATATATATATATATGTTATATATCACATTTTCTTTATCCATTCATCTACAGATGGGACACTTAGGTTAATTCCTTAATCTATTGGTTAGTATGAGTAATACTGTAATGGACATGAGAGTACAAATATCTCTTTGACAAACTAATGTAATTTCCTTTGAGTACACATCCAGTAGAATTAGAGGATCATATGGTAGTCCTACTTTTTAAGTTTTTTGATGAATCTTTATATCTTTTCCATATAGCTGTACATTCCCACCAAGGTTACACAAGGTTTCCTTTTCTCCATATCCTCTGTAACACTTATTATATTTTGTCTTTTTGGTAATATTCAACCTAAAATGTGTGAAGTAATATCTCATTGTGGTTTTGACTTGCACTTCTCTGATGATTAGCAATAGTGTACACATTTTCAGATGCCCATTGGCCATTTAGATGTATTCTTTTGATTAATATCTATTCAATATATATTGGGTTTTCTTACTATTGACTTGAGTTCTTTATATATTTTAGATATTGACCTTTTGTGTGTGTGTGTGTGTGTGTGTGTGTGTGTGTGTGTGTTTAGAGAGGTTTTTGCTATAGGGTGCATGCACTCGCCAGAAAGACAGAGAGACAGAAAGTGAAAAATCACCCCCCAGGGACAATGGCCATGCCACAATCCCTTTTTCTCCATTCTCCTCTAGGGATCTTGGGCACATATGCACATGCACCTGGCGGGAGTTTAAGTCACCAGGTCTGGGACTCAAACTGCTGTTGACTACATGAGAATCCAGCAACATAGCCATTACACCAACTGCTGGTCCCGATATCGACCTTTTATCACACATATGGTTTGAAAATATCTTCCCCTATCCTGTTGTTTGTCTCTTCAGTCTGTTAGTTATTCCCTTGGCTCTATATAAGTTATAGTTTTATAAAATCCCCTATGCATATGTTTTGATTTTGTTGCCTGTGGTTTTGGATTCATACTCAAAAAATCATGACCAGATCAATGTTATGTAGCTTTATCCCTGTTTTCTTGTAGTAGTTTTACAGTTTGGGGCCTTACATTTAAGTCTTTAATCAGTTTTTGAATTGATTTTTACATATGGTATAAGATAAGGCTCTAATTTCTTTCTTTTCATGTGAAAATCCAATTACCCCTAGACCATTTATTGAAGAGACTGTCATGTATTCTTGGCACCTTGTTGAAAATCAGTGGACTATAATGTGTAGTCTTATTTCTGCATTCTCAATTCTATTCAGTTGATTTTCATGTCTATTTTTATGCTAGTACCATGGTGTTTTGATTATTAATTTTGAAATCAAGCATTTTGATGCCTCCAGATTTGTCCTTTTTGCCCAAGATTTCTATGACTATTTGGAGTCTTTTATAGATACATATAAAGTTTTAAATATTTTATTTATTTATTATTATTTACTTCACCAAAGAGGAACAGAGAGAGAAAGTGAGAGAGAGAGAGAGAGAGGAAGTGAGAAAGCAAGACACCAGGTCTAGGAGTCAACAGTCAGCCATGTGAGAGGCCAGCGTCTTAACCGTCATACCACCTGTGGGCCCCAATACATATGAATTTTAGGATCATTTCTCTATTTTCATGAAAAATGTCAGTGGAATCTTGCAGGGACTCCATTGAATTTATAGACTGTCTCGGGTAGAATGGACATTTTAACAATATTAATTCCTCCAATCCATGAACATAGGATATCTTTTCATTTATTTGAAATTTTTATAGCCACCAGATGTATCTCTGATGATAAAGGAAAAAATATTGCATTTATCCTATCAAACTTGGGCTTTAGGCAAATTTAGGGAACTAAAACATAACACAAGTGATGGTTTAATTAGTATAATTTTTGAAAATCTTGAGATTTTAATTGACTTCTTTCAATGTGAACTAAAAGTGTTAGCTAGAAATTAAAAGTCAATTTAATCATATATTCTGACCAATACAGAGTTTAACCTAAATGAAGCATTTCAACCAGGTCTGAATAGCAGAATTTAAAAGAAATACTAACCAAAAAGTAATGGACCATAATAATTAAAACTGTGGTGTTTCCAGAAGATTTAAGGAACTAGGGATACCTTACCTGAGAGAAAGAAAAAGATGAACTGAGAGACATAGTCATATGATAGTAATCTTTCAATATTTATTAAGCTTACATTTTTTAAAAGTATCATTAAAGAAAAAGCATATAAGATAAGTTGGTTTAACACACATAAGAATTGTCTAACAATCTAAACTGTCCAAAAAATATAATGTACTGCTTTATTAAGTTCCCAGAAATCGGAAGTGTTAAACCAAAGATAATATGTGCACCAGCTAGAAATACTGCTGAATGGATTGCTTCTGAAGAGACTCTAGAATAAAGTAGTATTTCTCAGGGACCATCAGGTGGCATGGTAGTTAAGATGCTGGACATTTCCACATGGCTGACCATGGTTCAAGTCCCGGGCCCAGTGGCTTCTTTCTCACTTTCCCTCTCTCTCTGGTCAAATTAAAATAAATCAATGAATAAATAAAATAAAATAAAATAATTCTAAATAAGTAACTAATTAAAGAATAAATAAGGTAGTATTTCTCCATCTGAAATCCTTAGCACACTACCAGAAGTAGTACTATGGAGTTGTAGGGTGGGATGCAATTGATGAACAGGCAAAATGGATTGATGTCCCAGCTCTGGTTTCAATAAAACATTTCACTTCAATCTCCAGCTTCTGCAATGGCTTTCTAGGGGAAGCGAGTGTGGAAAGAAGGCATGTGTGCTTACTAGAGAGAGGAAAAGAGATGGACAGTAAGAAAGCAGCCCCCCCCCGTCCCCCATTGGAGAATGGTCACATCACAGTTCCTTCTCTATTTCTCTCTCCTTTCATTATTTTGGGCACATGCAAACGTACCCAGTGTGTTTTTCAAGCTGCTGGTCTGACTCTAACCAAGCTTACAGCCATGTGAGATCTAGCTGCCTTAATCACCATGCCATCAGGGTCCAAATGTATATGATTTTAAAAGTCCCCTTTCACCAATAATGGGGCTTTTAAAGTGAATTAAATAGATAACTATCCCAGCTTCTCACTTTACCTGTGTTAGCACAACCTATATTGTGTCTGGAGATTTTCATCTTTCTCTAGAGAAATTAAATGTTTAAATCAAATGTCCTTTTACCTAAGAAATAAGCAGTAGCTAGAGAAAAGTATACCTTACAAAACCATGAAATTAAACATTTCTAATTTTTCTAAACTCTATAAATAAAAGTAATGAAAAATGTATTTGCTATATAACTAAATTTTAAGTGAATACAGGGTACTGTCAAAATAATTATATAACTTCAAAAATAAAAGCAATTTATTATATAATACTAAAAAATGGAAGTATATGAAACTTCTATATACTTCTAGTCTTCAAAAGTTATAGATCAGGGCCAGCAGATGGTGTCATGGTTACGTTGCTGGACACCCACATGGCCAACCGTGGTTCAGATCCCAGACCTGCTGACTTGAAAATCACACCAGGTACATGTACACGTGTGCCCAAGATCCCAGGAGGAGAATGGAGAAGAAGGGACTTTAGCATGTAGCATCTCCCTGGGGGGGGGGGGGGGGGTGGTGACTTCTCCCTTTCCCTCTCGCTATCTCTATCTGTCTGTCTCTCTCCAGTGAGCGCACAAAAAACTTCTGGAAAAAAAGTTATAGATTATTTCATGATTTGTATTTATACCATAGTGACCACAATAGTTTAATTACAGGAACTTTTAAAAAGCAGGCTTTGAATTATTGAGCTTACATAGCTTAAAAAAATTGACACAAATCTTACTGTATCAGCTTTCTTATTGTTAATTATTTGTGGAATTCTCATCCATAAATCAGAGATTTTATTTTACTTAAGGTATTTCTCAGAAATAACATTATTGGATGTGATTTTTTAGAGTAATTCTGAAGGTTTATGATCCATATTTTGCTAAGGCATAAATCAGAAAATAGCAGCCCAGTGTGTGGGAAGTGTCTATTTACATGCAAGTGAGGCTGCATAATCTCATACCATGGGAATCCCAATGCAGCATTATTGTTCTCTACAGAGTTTTTACAATTTATTTTGTGAGACCATCATATGCTAAATAGTCTACCAAATCAAGGGAATTGAGGCCTTAAGATAAAATACTTATAAACATGAAGGTACATTAGGGTCTATTACATTCTTGTATGTGCCTTTTAGTCAGGTATTATTTATAAATTATAAATAAAATATGATCATCATACAATATAGTGACCCTGGCAATATCTTAGAATACTTCTATATTCTGTACTTGCCTTTATTTTCTTATAAAGGTAATCTATTAATGGCAGAAAATTTAGGAAATGCACAACAGTGAAAAATAAAAAAATCTCTTTAAATGCAAAATAGCTCATTTTTAACAACAAAAAAGTGATTTTACGACCCCATTTTAAATTGCAAATGGAAGACTGAATTCAGATTTCCCCCCCATATAATTAAATTCAGTATTTTGTTCTGGACTCACAATACTGCTCAACTAATATCAATACTTACAGTTAAACTTGGATTCCAAAAGAAAAGAATGAACTCTCAGATTACAGTTGAGATTCTCTTAAATCGTATTACCAAAGCAGATTACTATTACTGATTAGAAATTATACCTTTAAGATTTTAAGGGTAATAAAAAACATATGAAAACATCTATCTGATGACCAAGTTTTCTTTAAGAAGACTAGATAATGGAATTAATGTCATAACGTTATTATTTATTGTTCCAAAGACTTTCATAATACTTCTTGATTCTTATCAACTATATTTTACAGATATATGACTTTTTATTTCAAAATATTTTATAATTCAGAGGGAACATAGCTCCCATAGTCCTTTTAAAATTTTAAGAGATGTATATTTCTGATATAAATGTACTTATTGATTAAGAAAAGCAAAGCTTAGTGTTTCTTTTACAAACTTTATTAACATGCTGCAATACATTTTTCAAACATTCCTAAGTTTAAGGAAGTAGAGTCTAAGCAAATAAACTAAACAAAGAAGCCTGAAATGCTTCTTATAGATTAAAGTAGCATCTAATAACCTTTGGGATAAGCTATATTTTAATTTGAGTGTTTATTTGAATAACTTATGGAAAGTGACTTTGCTCCCTGCATGTGGCAATTAATACACTCAACATTTTTCAAGAAATAGGTGTAAATCTGAGACTAGAGATTCTCTTCCAGGGACATAGATCAAAAGATTGGTCATTCTAAAGTCAGCTTTGTGTTTCTCGAGACCTAGCATGGCTGCTATCTAAACCATACCGGTCTATGCAGTTTCTAAAATTTCAAACTTGTTATATTGAAAGTTGTTGGGAGAATAAACAATACATTGGTATTGTTACCTTTTAGCCGATGACTTAGAATCTGTTCCAAAATAGCTGCAAAATTGTTAAATTCAGGAGAAGAATCATCAATTGTCTCAAAGCAAGACCGATCAATCAGGGTCTTCACAGAAAACCTATGAAAAGAAGATTATTGTTGCTTTTAGGCAGAAGTGATTCACTTACTTAAGTATAAAAAAAATGAGATGAAGGTAGTTTTAGGAAGAATTACAGAAATATTTCATAAAATTATATTCTCTAAGAACCCCCATTTATTCAAATTCTTACGTAAATAGAAAATTTTATAGAACTATTAAGCTTTTCACTTATTTACTATCTGCTATGGCCAGAATGTGTGTATAAGCCTAGTACTTATATGTTGATACCTAATCCCCAATGCAATAAGATTAAGAGAGATGGTGCCTCTGGAAGGTGACTAGGTTATAAGGATAAAGCCCTCATAAATGGTATGAGTACCCTTATAAAAGAGGCCTCAGAGAGCTTGTTTGCCTCTTCTGCCTTGTAAAGCCTCCATCTATGAGAAACAGGCCCTCAATAGCTCCTAAATCTCCTGGCACCTTGGTTTTAGACAAGATCTATGGACAATTTCTATTGTTTATACATTAAGCAGTCTGAGGTACTTCGTTGGCAGCCTGAAATGGCTAAGACACTATTGGACCAAACTAAGACAGGAATATCTCATTATCCTCACAGCCATTCAAATCATAATCAAGGGCCAGTCCCATGGCCTAGTGGTTAATGGAACCAGATCCCACATGACCAACCGTGTGGCTCAAATCCTGAACTCTGCAGCTCAAAAAACAAACTGGGCATCTGTGCATGCATGCCCTAAATCCCTCAAGGATGGAGAAATGGAGAAGGGACTGTGCATGACCACATCCCACTGGTGGAGGGTGCTTTCTCTCCCTCTCTGTCTGCCTCTCTTTGGCAAGAGCATGTGCCCTCTGGAAAACTTTAAAAATTTGGAATCAAAATATGACCTAATCATTAACTTCATGATACTCAAAAGCCATAATACTACTAGTCAGAAATCTGTACTTTAGAGACTCAAACACACTTAAGAGGTTTTTTAGCATTTTTTTTTTTTTGTATTTTTTTTAAGAGAGAGATTTTTGCTATAGGATGTGTGTGCTCACTGGAGAGACAGAAAGAAAGCAAGAAATTACACTCCCACCCCCCCTACCCCCCCACCCTAAGGGAGGGTGGCCACACCACAATCCCTTCTCCTTTTAGGATGTGGGACATGTACCTGGAGTGAGTTTTAAGCCCCTGGGTTTGGGACTCGAACCTCAGTCGGCTACATGGAAATCCAGTAATGTAACCATTTCATCATCTGACGGTCCCCACACTTAACGAGATTTTGAGCACAAAATATGAGTAGGATGTAAGCCTTCATGAAGTGCAGATCCAAAGATTTTATGCACCATAAATGGGAAAATCAGCACATGTGTAAAGTATGCTATAGTTTTCCTATTATTGTAATGTCCTTTGTCTCTATTTTGACTGCCAAAAATCACTGCATTTTCAGTCTCAGTTCCAATGCCATTTACTCAATGAAGAATCATTCTCCTGCATATTCCTAGCAAAAACTAGCATTTTGTCTACATCTCCCTCAAAGAATGATTACAATTCATCTTAATACCATCTTTTGTGTGGTCTATCTCTATCTTATTAAAATATAAATTTCTTCTAGCAGAACAAAACGTGCTTTCTGCATATTTGTATGTTCCTTAGTAGCTAGGACAATGCCTTGAATACTGGACACAGTAGCTTTTCACAGTAATTGTTACAAATAAATTGTGGATTTATTTATAAGCTCTTTTTGAAAGAGTGGCAAAGAAATGTTTAAATGCCAATATCATGGCCAGACCAAAAAATAGTTTATAATTTTTATTTCGTTTTTTTAGGTTTCTGTCATAGGGTGTATGTGCTCACTAGAGAAAGACAGAGAGCGACAGAGGGAGGGAGAGTGAGAAATCACCCCCTGGGGGAAATGGCCATGTCAAGATCCCTTCTCCATTCTCCTCTCAGGAACTTGGGCACACATGACTGGTGTGATTTTCAAGCCTCTGGGTCTGGGGATCAAATGGCAGTCAGTCATGTGGGAATTCAGCATTTTAGCCACTATGCCACTTGTTAGCCTTAACTAGTTCATAATTTTTAACATCTATACATTCACATAACCACCATAAACCCAGAATACCAAACAGTTCTGTCATATCAGGCAACTCCCTCCTACTATCCCTTTATAGTCATATCTATAAATTAGGACAGGTGAGCACCGAAGACAAACAAGGTGGGGAATAAAGAAAGGGGCATAAATATGAGAGCTATTATATAATTACAATTAGAGACTACAAAGAAGATAATGGTACAAAGTATTTCTTAGACTTAGGCTGGATGGTTATGCTACTCAAGACAGAAAATAGAGAACCAAGGTATAAAAAAATAGAGATATTTATTTGTATGGGTTATATCTATTATTATTTACCATATTACAAATTAAACTGATAAAAAATACACACATTACTCATTTTGCACAAAAGTGACCATGGACTTGGGACCAGCAGATGGTATAATAGCTATGTCACTGGACTCTCATGTAGTCGACTGCGGTTCGAGTCCCAGACCCGGTGGCTTAAACTCATGCTGGGTGCATGTGCATGCGTGCGTGCCCAAGATCCCAAGAGGAGAATGGAGGAGAAGGGATTGTGGTGTGGCCATCCCCCCGGAGGGTGATTTCTTTCTTTCTGTCTCCCTGTCTCTCTTTGTCTTTCTAGTGAGTGCACATAACTTATAGCAAAAGCCTCTCCAAAAAAAAAAAAAAAAAAAAAAAAAAAGTGACCATGGACTATAAAAATGACCATGCAAGCTAAAACCATGTAAAATGGTCTAATAACTAATGAAAATTATTATAATTGTTACCTTTACCATTTACGTCAAGGCATTGAAGTTTCCTCTAGCTCATTATAATGTATAGACAAAAAAATTAGCAAGACTAATTTCTTTAGTACACTATAATTGAAAACATTAGAATCATTGAGAATTAAAATCAGTGCTGACTTGTTTGTAAAAAATGCATCAAGAGAATTCTGTGCTTGTACTTGTTATTCTCCTCATTGTATATTTAAGATATGGAGTGAGCATTTTTTTTATGCCTTGGCAAATTGTCATATTCCTTTCTAAGTTTGGACCAGTTTCCAACATTTCATCCTTTACACTTTAAATGCTGTGAAATACCTCTGAGAGGCTCTTTAATGTGAAATCTTTTGTCGGCATCAGTTCCTCTGGGGCATTTTTCATCCTTTCTGTCACAACCACTTTCCTGGCTTCTATCGGTAAGTTTGCCTCCACTGAGGTCTCCAGGCTGCTTATCTAGATTCCCTTGAACAGCAGCCGTGTCAGCATTCCCATGATCAACCATGTCTTCTAACTCCATTTACGTTCAATTCAAATTTCACTTTGTGCATTATCACTTTCCGTTTCTCTTCTGTATTTTCCTCTTTGAAAGTCAGCCAATTCACTCTTTCAATTATCCATTTCTGTAAAACATCATGTGTATTTACCATTTGAACATAAGGAGGCAGCAGGACTTTAGGCTTTGCTTTCTGTGCATGAACTGCATAACATATAATGAGTCTAGACAGACTTGGAAAGAAGTGAAAAGATTTGTCACTGGTCATGATGTTCATTTGTTATCTACACAGTCATTGGTGTACTCAACAGTTAGCCACAAAATGTGTATTTTATGCAATTACAATTAATCTATGGTGGTAATTCAAAGTGAAACCATGTTTTTGTAGGATTGCTTTATCTAATTAAATTGTGATAACTGAAATCCTGGAATATTTACTACACAAAGTAAAGACTACTTGTACTTATTATTTTAAAAATTTATCACATGCTGGTATAAATAATATATTTTTATAGTTTTAAAAACAAAAAATTTGCAAGAACAGCATAGCTTTCATATTCACAAATATGTTTAATCTGTTTAACAGTGGAAAATTAGATTATTCTACTGCACATTATGTAGCTTTTGGGAAACTCAACTATAAACTTTTTAGAGAATGAGAATTAAAAAGGTAAATAATGTTTTGGAACTGTTAAGAAAATAATTTGGCCTTTTAGGCTGCTGAAACTTCCAGTTCAGGAGCACACTTTGAGAACCGCTACCCTAAGGCATCCTTCATATAATGAAACAATTCTTCTGTACAACTAGAAGGGTACTAATTATGTAACATTAGGTATCCTCAAGAGAACTGAGAAAATAGTTCTCAAATCATTTCCAGTCTTCTTTGATTCAAATAACCCTGATTAAGAAAGGCTGAGAAAGAGTAATATTTAGCTACACAGCATTATCTACAATAGCAACTGGATCTCAATGGAGGAAACTGTATGTAATAATAAGGAATGAAGAACATCCAGGAAGTAACCCTGGTGAAGTTGGTCTCTTGTACCTAAAGGATAGTCAGTTAGATGAACAGCAGATGTAATGTATAAGTAAATCAGCAGAGACAACAAGAAGATAAAGATAAACCAGATCTTTTTTTTTTTTTTTTTTTGGAGAGGTTTTTCGCTATAGGGCGCGTGCGCTCGCCAGACAGAGAGAGAGAGAGACATAGAGACAGAAAGCGAGAAATCACCCCCCAGGGGGGATGGTCACGCCGCAATCCCTTCTCCTCCATTCTCCTCTTGGGATCTTGGATACGCACGCACACGCGCCCGGCGTGAGTTTTAAGCCACCGGGTCCAGGACGCGAACCGCGGTCGACTACATGGGAGTCCAGCGACATAGCCATTACGCTAACTGCTGGTTCCCAAGATAAACCAGATCTTTAGAAAAGGATTCAACAGGCCAGTTTTATGGCCTAATAGGTAAGGCAGCCAGATCTCACATGGCTAACCACACAACCACTTGGGGCTAGCAGCTTCAGAAACAGGCCGGGTACGTGTGTGTGTGTGTGTGTGTGTGTGTGTGTGTGTGACTGAAATTCTGAAGGGAAGGAGAGATGGAGAAGAGATTGCGATAAGACATGCCCATGTGGGCAGGGTGGGGAGTAGGTACTTTCTAGCTTTCCCTCTCTGTCTCTGTCTCTGACAAGTGCTTGTGCTCTCTGGCAAAATATAAAAAAATGGAAAAATTGGAACTTGACAGCCTTAGTGGTGTAGGCAGTAGGGAAACTGCTGTGTGATGCTGGATGTCATATAGGAAGTTTGACTGAGTCAGGTAGTCCCAGATCTACCTGAACAGGCCAGGTGTTCTCATGGGCATACCCATAATCCTATTTGCAGGGCTAGGGGAAGGATCATCACATGAAAATCCTACCTGGACTGGGCACATCTATGTGTTTCAATAAATAAATAAATAGCTAGACAGATGATAGTTAGATAGATAGATAAGAGAGAGAGAGAGACTTGAAAACTTTTGTTTCATATGTCCATTTCAGACAATACGTGAAAAAAATGCTGCCAACTCAAACTTTCAATAGAAATAAATATAATATTCTTATTCAGTAGAATGAAATGGGAAGTGTTGCTAAAATGAATAAACAAAAGTCACACAATATCCAACTCTGACTTTGACCTGAACAGAAGGAAATTTCTGAATGTTTCTCTCTACTCTTTATTAGGTAGAATGGAATAAGAAAGTTGACTCTGCAACCACACTCAAGGTAGGAACTTTCAAAATTATGCTTTAAAAAAGTTGCAATTAAGTAAACTGAAAATTATATTCAAACCAAAAATAACAAAGTGATTATTTCATAAAAAAAGAAAAAAGGAAAAAGCTGGATTAGACCTTAATTTCCATCTTTAATAGTCTGATAAGATTTTAGTCACTATTGTTATCTAGGAATAATACAAAATGACCTAACAAATCTACCTTATAAAATATAATAGGAAAAAAAGCCATAATTATTAACACATATATGTTTATAGTATTGAAATCTTGAAATTTAAGCACATCAGCTTTCATGCTTTGAAATTAATGATCAACAAATACAGGAATCCTTTTCTCATATTATCAGTAGATTGTATTTCTATAGAAGATACTGCCTACATGATAAAACCTAAAATGGTGAACACTGAATTATTTTTGGCTCAATACCTGATTAAAAACTAAAACAAAAGTAAAGTCCAAATACTTCAAAATATATCATGACACAATTTCTGTTATTTCCAAGTATGAAGCTATTTAAGGGTGAGAAAGCATTGTAAATAATTTCTAGTATGTCAAGGTTAATAATAAATTAATGTTTTCCAGCTTTGCTTAATCATTAATATCCTGTTATCCTCACACCAATGCAAACCAAAATCTGAGAAGGCAAATCAGTTCACTGGAGACCAGTTTTATCTCTAGCCAGCCAACTCTTCTCACTCAACACTCCCTTCCCTAAAACCACACAGTTTCCATTATGCCAAAGTAAGGAGAATCTTTCCTCTATCACACAGCAGCTACAACGTGCTATAAAAACCAAGTCTGTAAAAATTACAATTAAAAAATATCACACAGATGCTGAGCTATTTCCTGATAATGATGACATTAATATTAGTCATCTATTTCCAGAAAAGGACTGATTTTTAAATAATAAAATGACAATTTGATGAATGTCTAAAAATAACAAATCCAGTCTAAGTATCAGCTTTTACATAAGAACTAAAAATCAAAAATTTGCATTTTGTAAAAGGGACTTAATTTTTTGAAATATGTTTCAAAAAGTTCTCTCTTCCTCCTTCAATGTCCAAAGGAAGGTTTTATTAGCATATAAATAAGAATGACTGTGACTACAACCTTCAAAACTAAAAAAGCATAAACTACCTTTTCCCTTTGGCAGTATACCAAGAGAAATCAGATAGTTTCCAAAACTATGTTTGAAGATGTTCATTACACTCATATTAAATTAATTCCTTCCACAGTTCACAGATTTGTGACATAATGTTATTAAAAATAATTTAAAAGCAAAAATATGTGAAAACAACAAAATAAAAAATTATTTTGTTGAATTTCTGTGGTTTTACTGGAAAAAACTATTTTCAAAAGTGGAAATTTACCTTTAATAGTTAAGGTCCTGCACTAGTAATAGACACACACATATATATGCACATATGTAAAAAGAGATCAAGTAGTAAAAAACTATATTTCCATCCTTTCACAGCAAACATATATATCCTGGCCATCTTTAAAATATGATTCGGAAATAAATGTTCAAATAAAATAGATTTTCTTATCTATACTATGTTATATTCCTTTACATGGAATTTCATCTGAAGATAACTGAAGTATATCACAAACTCAAAACGTTTTAGAATCAGCAATTTGCCTTCTTTTTAAAAAGTATTATATAAGTTAAAAACTCCCAACAATAGTGCGTTTCCCCCATTTTTTCTATAATTTTAATCTATCTAGAAGTTTATAATGAGAAAAAATTTTTTTTCACATATCCTTTTGTCAGGGTTAGACTATTGTCCAACAGGACAAATCCAACCAGTGGCATATTTTTGTAAATAAACTTTTACTGGAATATACACAAAAAACTCCAAATCATCTTCCCTGAAATTTGTACCCTAAAACTCAAAAGTCTCTCTGTTATCATACTGTTTATCATTTTTAAAAATTTTACCCAATGTTAAAATTAACAATACTAAAGAACGTGAGAGAAGTATATTTTTAAATATTTTCCCCATCTGTACTGTCAAAATTTCTTTTAAAAGAGAACTATCAACCTTAAGAATGAGATACTTACTATTTTATTAACATATTGTATTATTTTATAAGCAGACTGGTGACACCAGATTGCCCAACATGAAAAATAACATTAAAACATGATTTTTAAAAAGAAGAAAAAGATAACACATCTAAAAAAGTATATCTAAAATTAGAAGTATATCAAACCCGAGAAAACAGCCCATCTTGAAATAAATTAACTGGATTCCAAATAACCAGCAGATCAAATTTCAAATGTGTATGATACAGAGTAATGAATAAATGATGGATAGAGTAGACTTATTTCCTTGATTTGATTATTACACATTATATACATGCTTTGGAAAAACACATTGTACTCCACAAAAATGTACAACTATCAATTTAGAAATTATACATAAGATATTATTAAAACAATAATAATAAATTACGATTTTGATCTCATATGAAAGAATTCTCAAAATCATTTTAATAAAGAATTTTTTTACTATACACTTGGATCACATATTCTTTGCAATCCAATTATTCTTTATCCAGTGGTAAATGAAAATATTCAAGTAGAATACCTTCAGTAAGTGAACCCTCCAGTGAACTAGACTTTCAAAGCAACAATAGAGCAATAAAGAACAGGGACTTTGAATCAGAAGGCCCTTGGATTCACACCTGGTTTTATTATCTAGCCCTTATCAAGATAGTCAACCTCTTTGAATTCAGTTTCCTCAGTAGCCAACTACCTAATTAGTCCAAAGAAAAAAATAGCATATATCAATACAAAATGTTTTACATAGTGTTATACAAAAACTAAGTGTTCACACACATCCCCTTTCTTTTCACGGCATCATCATTATTCTTAATGACATAATAGAAGAGAGGCAGGAATTCTGAGTATGTGCATATATCAATAAATTAAGTTTTTAGAAAAGCATAAAATATAGCAATCATGATTTGTTAACACTAGAAATACTAAGAAAATGAAAGGTTCTAGCTTTTAATACTGTGTTTCAAGTTGGTGTGCACACGAACTATGAGTATCATGGACACTCAGGCAGCATAATGTAAAAGGACACCAGATATATTTGGATTTGAATCCTGGAAATGTTAGCTTTAATTATAAAATAAATCTGACTTAAATACAATTGTCATAATTTCTATTATTAATTGTAAAGGCTTGATCTAATATTTCTTCCTCAAAGCATATTCTCCATGCATGATATAAACTAAATAAAAATATTTTCTTACAATATGAGACACAAATGTTTTGTGGTCTCATAAAATTTACTAAGACTTTCAATTGTTCTTAGTAATTTTTTTTGTGAGATTTTTGCTGTAGGGCCTGTGCACTTGCCAAAGAGACAGAAAGTGAGAAATCACCCCCCAGGAGGATGGCCACACCACAATTCCTTCTCCTCCATTCTCCTCTCAAGATCTTAGGCATGCATGCACATGCAACTGGTGTGAGATTTAAACCTCCAGGTCCAGGACTCGAACTGCAGTTGACTATGTGGGAGGCAGTACAGCAACATAACCAGTAAATCATCTATTAGTCCCTGTTTTTAATATTAATTTTGAAACTAGATCTGGAATCTAAATAAGATTTAGTTTTATAATTGCAAATACTATGATTTAAAGATTTTAAAATTTAAATTAAAAATTAAAAAATCTCAAATGTAGGGAACAGCAGTTAATGTAATGGCTGTCGCTGAACTCCCATGTAGCCTACTGCGGTTCAAGTCCTGGACCTGGTGGCTTAAACTCATGCTGGGCACATGTGCATGTGTGCCCAAGATACCGAGAGAAGAATGGAGGAGAAAGGATTGTGGCATGGCCATCCACCCAGGGGGTGATTTCTCGCTTTCTATCTCTATGTCTCTCTCTGTCTTTCTGGCGAGTGCACGCTCCCTATAGCAAAAACTTCTCAGAAAAAAAAAAAAAAAAAACACAAAAAACTCAAATGTTAAATTTGAATATTTGAGGGATATTGTTTTTCTAGTCTCTTCTAAAGACAATCACTATCACTGAAGAAAATGGACAATAAATCATTTTACTTAGCCAAAACAACAAAATTTGTGCTTCATATACATTTTATATTTTTCATAAAATTTTTCAAAAAGCATGCATTTTGGATGTTTTAAAATCTATTTTTGTGAAATGTTATTTTTTTTCCCATGGGAATTAAAGTAAGTTACTTTCGGAAAGTAAACACCAAAAACATATTAGTTAATTGTATTCAACCTTCATCCTCCATTAGTTCTTTTATTCAAACCTGAGAAAATGTAAATTTTTATTTTCCCTTTTTACATTAAGTTTCAATTAGAATAACTCCATTTAAAAGAAAGCAAATTCTATTGCCGAAACTACTATCATGCACCAGGTAACTTTCCAAAAAGTAGTGAGAATAGTTATTTAATTCAATTTTCAACTTTAGAAATGCCACTATTTATTTTTCACTTGTTAGAATTACCTCGCTTAAGGGACCAGCAGATGGTGTTGTGGTTATGTTACTAAACTCCCACATAGTTGACCCCAGTTCGAGTCCTGGACCCAGCTAGCAACTTAAAACTCATGCCAGGCATGTGTGTGTGTATGCCCCAAATCCTGAGAATGGAGGAAAAGGGACTGTGGTGTGACCATCTCCCCCGAGGGGGTGATTCTTCACTTTCTGTCTCTCCCGTGAGCACACACGCCCTGTAGCAAAAATCTCTCTCTCTAAAAAAGAATTACCTCACTTAATATTCATGCCTAATATGTACTAGTTCCAAGACTAAACTAGATGCTGAATAAACTATGATTCCTATACTTGAGATATTCACATACTTGTAAAAGACATGAGATAGTTATTAGATCACAGCATAATAATTGCTCTATTTATTTACATAATCAATTTCAGAAAAGACTTGAGATTGCTTATGGTTGCATATAAAATATAATCAGTTGGCTAGCATAAATTAAAACTGGAGAGGAAGATGAAAAATGTGAGGAGAGACTTCTAGTTCAAAGAGGTTAGAGTAGATAGTGATAGAGCAGTGCTTCCATAGAGATCAACTAGAAAAGCTGGGGCTGGGGCAGGGAGGCCTAAGAAATCATACATTTGGAGGCTGCAGAGAGTTCCTGACACAACAGGAACTGGGGAGGCTGAGACTCCTGAGAAGGGGAAAATTCAGAAAGGTAGGCTGACTTCTACACCTGCTTTCTCTCCCCCTCTCTCTATTTGCTTTTCTTGTTTGCATTCCATCATATGGTTTTCAACACAGGCATGTAATACATGATAATCAAATTAAGAATGTTACCATGTTCATAATTTTCAGCAGAGAATTTTACATTTTTTTTCTCTGTTAACAGTTCTTTCCCTTTGCCCCTCCTGCCTGCCCTTCACCATTCACTCCCCTCCCTTACAGTCTCTGGTATCTACACTTACCCTCTGTATTATCCTATCTTCAGATCTTTTTTTTTTTATTTTGGAGAGGTTTTCGCTATAGGGCGCGTGCACTCGCCAGACAGACAGAGAGAGACATAGAGACAGAAAGCGAGAAATCACCCCCCAAGGGGGGATGGTCATGCCGCAATCCCTTCTCCTCCATTCTCCTCTCGGGATCTTGGGCACACACGCACACGCACCCAGCGTGAGTTTTAAGCCACTGGGTCCGGGACACGAACCGCGGTCGACTACGTGGGAGTCCAGCCACATAGCCATTATGCTAACTGCTGGTTCCCTCTTCAGATATTTTCATTTCTGCCAGAGTGCAGTGTTCAGTAAACATTGAGCAGGGTCATATGCTGTGTGTCTTTCAGAATCTGGCTTACTTCACTTAGCATTAAGTATCCTATATTCATCCACTTTATATCAAATAATATGGTCTTATTTTTCCTGACAACTAAGTAGTATTCCATAGTATATATATGCCACAGATTTTGAATCCAGTCATCAGTTTTTGCACACTTTGTTGGAATGTTAATTAGTACAACCACTGCGGGAAACAATATGGAGATTCCAAAAAATATCAACAAATAGATTTAACATATGACCCAGTAAACCAACTCCTTGGTATTTACCCCCCTAATAGGAAAACACTAAGTCAGAGAGACATCTCTACATCCATGTTTATTGTAGCATTATTCATAATTGCTAAGACATGGACTCTGCAGCTGCTTATGTGCAGGAGTGTCTGCTGATTCTGAATGTTGGCAGTGTCTGATATCCACAGAAGGTTGCTGATGGGGACAGAAAAAACATAAAAGCTTTTTAAGATTTGGGAAGACTTCAAACCCTCTCCCTTTATCCAGGGCTGTGTAGCACTAGAGACTAAAATCCTAATCAGAGAGCCTCTGAAAAACAAGAGTATCTGATAGTTTTGGAAAACAAAATAGTAGCTCAGGACCTGCTGAAGGAAGGGTACTAAAAAACATACTAAATCTAAATTGAAAACCCTGGTAGAGTAGGGGCCAACTAGAGTATTTTTGACACTTGCTGAATCTGCGCCTGGATTTCGCATAATCTCAATTCGATGAAGGTGATTAGCCATCACTCTGTCTTCTGAAGAAGGGCAACACAAGTACAAGAAAGAAACCACTAACCTACACTGTGGTACTAGTACACTCTTGTCCATGTTTTTCTAAAATCAAGTGGTGCATTCCATGTTTATTCCACTGTAGCGTCTTTCCACCTTGTGTTATATTCTTAATGAACACTGTGACATATAATTGTTCACAAAAGGGTAAGAGTAATGATAATGAAAGAACAAAAGTGCTAAGGAAAAATGTAATATGTATTATGTAGCACTGAATAAAATATTCTAGACATGCCAAAAGACTACCTGACCCAAAGAAAAAAAGAGAGAAAAAACACCAGACAATATAAAAACGGGAAAAAAAAGAGGGAAAAAACACCCAGATAATAA
The DNA here is from genome assembly GCA_026018925.1 of Tupaia tana. Taxonomy (NCBI): domain Eukaryota; kingdom Metazoa; phylum Chordata; class Mammalia; order Scandentia; family Tupaiidae; genus Tupaia; species Tupaia tana. The sequence goes on along the minus strand of JAKSZU010000003.1, from coordinate 61,848,920 downwards.
AAAGCAGATGTGAAGATGATCCAAATATTCTAAATCAATGATAAGAACTTTAAAATAACTATAATTAAGGGACCAGCACAGATAGCATAATGGTTACATTATTGGACTCTCACGTAGTTGACTGTAGTTCGAGTTCCAGACCCAGCAGCTTAAAATTCACACAATGTGCATGTGCTAGTGTGCCCAGAATTCCAAGAGGAGAATGGAGGAAAAGGAATTGTGGTGTGTCCATCCTACCTGGGGGTAATTTCTCACTTTCTGTCTCTCTCTGTCTCTCCAATAAACGTAATTCATCACATTAGCAAAAGGAAAAATAAAACCATATGGTCACAAAAAAGTGGAAGGACATCCCATTGGGAGAATTAATATAATCAAAATGGCAATTCTACCCAAATTAATCTATATATTTAATGCAATCCCTATAAAATTACAAGAGATATTCTTCACAGACCTAGAAAAGACAATCGTAGAATTTATCTGGAATCATAAAAGACCCCATATTGCCAAAGCAATCCTATGCAAGAAGAGTGGAGTGGGTGTCATCTCACTTCCTGACCCCAAAATTTATTACAAAGCTGTAATAATCAAAACAGCATGATATTGGCATAAAACAGACATGCAGACCTTTAGATCAGAATAGAGAGCCTAGAAACAAACCCCAAAATATACAGCCAATTGATCTTTGGCAAAGAGTACCAGCCAATCCAGCAGGAAAAGGGAAACCTTTTTAGAAAATGGTGTGGGAAAACTGGGTATCCACCTGCAGAAAGATGAACTTGAATCCCTATCTCTCACCATTAACAAAAATCAACTTAAAGTGGACCAACGATCTAAACCTAAGACCTAAAACTATAAAACTATTGGTGAAAAACACTGGTGAAACTTTGGGAGACAATGGGCTAGACAAAGACTTTTAAAGACACAGGCAATAATCCCAAAAATGAACAAGTGGGATTACATAAGATTAAGAAGTTTCTGCACAGTGAAGGACACAGTAATTAGTGTGAGTCAGCAACCCTTGGAATGGGAGAATATTTTGTAAACTATGCTCCAAATAAGGGACTGATGACCAGAATACCCAGGGAACTCAAGTGACTGAAAAAAAGTGATTAACCCAATTAAAAGTGGAAAAATGAGCAGAATAAACAACTCTCTAAGGAAGACATATGAAGAGCCAAAAAGTATATGAAAAAATGCTCCACATCCCTCATCATAAGGTAGATGCAGATAAAAAATCATAATGAGATACCACTTAACCTCCATCAAAATGGTGAAGATTAAAAAACAAAACATGGTAAGTGATGGCAGGGATGTGGTGAAAGGGGAACTCTCCTACACTGTTGGTGGGAATGTAAATTGGTCCAGCCACTGTAGAAAACAATATGGAGGTTCCTCAAAGGCCAACAAATAGAACTACCAAATGATCCAGCAATTCCACTCCTGGGTATCTACCCAAAGACAGGAGAATGCTCAGTCGGAAAAGTGCTTGCATCCTTATTCATGATTGCTAAGTCATGGAAACAATCTGGATGGTCATCCAGACAGATGAATGGATTGAAAAAAATGTGGCACATATACTCCATGGAATAATATTCAGCCATTAAAAAAAAAAAAGTAAGACCTTGGCATTTGATAGAAAATGGATGATGTATATGGATGATTTATTGCTGAGTGAAGCAAGTCAGACTATGAAAAAGAGACATTGTACGTCTCCACTTAACATAGACTGACTGTTCGCACTCTATGGTAGAGACTGAAAAATTGGAGGACATAAAAACATCAAAAATAGTTATGGATACTGGAGACAGTGTGGAAAGAGGGTGGGAGAGGAGAAGAGTGTAGGGAAGGAAATTAGGGAGAAAAAATAGAAAGGTAAGACATTTGTGAGACACAGAAATGGTTATTACCTCTGGATGATGACATGTATAGTATTCTCAACTGGACTGATCTGAAGTGTATTTCGTGTTGGGTAAATTCTCTATACAAACTAAGTGACATATAGTGATTGAATGTATAAAAAATAATAAAAAGAAAAAAGATTTAAATATTGAAAATATCTGTATAAAACTGGGTAGAGAATAATTTGTTAAACAAAAAGTACAAACCATAAAAAAAAGATCATACCAGAAACCATTCGATAAAATACAGCATCCTGGGACTAGCAGATGATGTCATAGTTATGTTGCTGGACTCCAGGTAGTCAGCTGTGGTTTGTGTCCCAGACCTAGCAGCTTAAAACTCACACCTGGTGTACAGGCATGCATACCCAAAATCCTGAGAGAAGAATAGAGGAGAAGGGATTGTGGCATGGCCATTCCCCTCACACCCACCGGGGAGTGATCTCTCTCTCTCTCTCTCTCTCTCTCTCTCTCTCTCTCTCTCCAGTGAGCACATGACCCTTATAGGAAAAATCTCTGTCTAAAAAAAAAAGCATAATAAATACAACATTCCTTCATTATTAAGACTCTCCTCAAAATCGGTATAGAAGGGATATTCCTCAACATAATAAAAGCCATCTATGAAAAACCTGTATCTACTATCATACAGAATGGGCAAAAACTGAAAGATTTTCCACTAGAAAGTGGAACTAGACAAGGCTTCCCACTTTCTCTACTCCTTTTTAACTGGAAGTTCTAGCCAATGCAATTAGAAAAGAGAGTCAAGTAAAAGTAGTCCAAATAGGAAAAGAAGAAGAGGAGTTATCTCTATTTGTAGATGGTATGATGCTATGCATAGAAAATCCACAAGAATCCACAAAAAAGTGATAAATGGATAAAGTGGCAGGATACCAAATCAACATACAAAAATCTATAGCATTTTTATACACCAACAATGGACAAACTGAGACAGAACTGAAGAAGTCCCATTTACAATAGCCACAAAATCAAGAACATATCTATGAATAAACCTTATCAAAGATGTCCAAAAATATCTACAAGGAAAACTATGAAACACTTTAAAAAGTAAATAAAATGATACCAAAAAAGTGGAAAATCATCCCATGTTCCTGGATTGGTAAAATTATCATAATAAAGATGCCAATAGTACCCAAATGAATCTACAAATTTAATGCAATTCCAATAAAACTACCAGAGACATTCCTCACAGAAATGGAGAAAACAATCATAAAAGTTGTCTGGAATCATAAAAGGCCCCATATTGCCAAAGCAATACTGTGCAGGGGGAATAAAATAGAAGGGACCTCACTTCTCAACCTCAAAACATATTACAAAGCTGTGATAATTAAAACAGCATGATATTGGCACAAAAACAGACAGGTAAACCAATGGAACAGAATTGAAAACCCTCAAATAAACCCTAAAACATAAAGCTAACTGATCCTTGACAAAAGGCACAAGACAACCCAGTGGGAAAAGAAAATCTCTTCAGCAAATGTTGCTGGGAGAACTGAATATCCATCTGCAGAAGAATAAAACTGGATCCTTGTCTCTCACCACTAACAAATTCGACTGAAAATGGACTGAAGATCTAAACATAAAACCTTCATCTATAAAAATACTGGTGAAAAATACAGGAAAAATTCTTAGAGACCTTAGAGTAGGCAAAGACTTCTTAAAGAAGACCTCCAAAACATAGGCAATAGTCCTAAAAATAGACAAATGGGACTACATTAGACTGAGAAGCTTCTGCACAGCAAAAGAAACAATAAGTAGAGTGAGAAGACAATCTCGGAGTGGAAGAATGTACTTCCAACTAAACCTCAGAGTGTACAGGAACTCAAGCAGCTTACCCACCAAAAAAAAAAAGAGAGAGAGAAAAAAAAAAATCAGTCCAATTAAAAGATGGGAAAAATGAGCTGAACAGACAATTCTCTGAAGAAGACATATAAATGGCCAAAAAGGATATGAAAGCATGTTTGACGTCTCTTATCATAAGGAAAATGCAAATCAAAACCACAATGAAATACCACTTAACCCCAGCCAGAATGGCTAAAATAAAAAAAAATAAAAAAAAAAAAAGATAAATTCTGGTGTGACTGTGGTGATAAGGGAACTCTTCTACATTGGTGGTAATGCAAATTTGTACAATCATTTTGGAGAACAAGATGTAGACTCCTCAGAAACCTACAAATAGAACTACCATACGACTCAGTAATTCCACCCTTAGGTTTTATCCAAAGGATAGAAAAGCTCTCAGTCGGAAAAACACTTGTACATCCATGTTTACTGCAGCATTTTTTACAATTGCTAAGACATGGAATCAACCCAAATGCCCAAAACTAGATGACTAGATAGAAAAAAAATGTGGCATATGTACTCTATGGAATACTACTAAGCCATAAAACACAATGAGACCCTGACATTTGATACAAAGTGGACGAATATGGAAGACTTGATGTTAAGTGACACAAGCCAGACTATGAAAGACAGACTTTGTGTGTCCCCACTCAATATATACTGATTGTCTGTGCTCTATAGCAGAAACTGAGTTTGGAAGGTATAGTAGCAGGGAGGTTAAGCCTAGATACTAGAGATAGTAAGGAGAGGGGTAGTGTGGGGGTGGGTAATAGAGGGGAGGAAAGGAGGCAGGGAGGGGAACAGGGGAATAAAGAAAAGTATGTTTAACTGACAAAAAAAAAAGAAAAGTTATTTGCTGCTGATTTAGTAATGTCTTTGTCTTGACTGATATGCATGATACTCATGCTAGAAAAAGCAATGGTGTACATAGTGAAGATATATGTGATTAAATGTAAATTAAAATTTAAAATTAAAGGAAAAAAAAGATACAGGTGTGTAGGCATGTGCCCGTGGTCTTAGCTGGGAGACTGAGGCAGGAGGACCACAACATGGTAAGACTCCATCTTTAAATATAAATAAATAAATAAATAAATAAACAATAAGATAGTAGTTGAAAATTCAAATATAAAATAATGTTGAATGTGAATGGGCTAAATACCCTAAATAAAAAACTAAGATGCGGGCCAGCAGGTGGTGTGGTGGTTGATGGCACTGGATTCCCACATGGTTCCAATCCTGGACCTGGTGGCTTACTTTCTCACTTTCCCTTTATCTCTGTCTTTCTCTGGTCAAATTAAAAAATAATAAATAACAAATGTAGTTAAATAAATAAATAATTCTCTTAAATAATTTTACAAAAGAAAAAAGACTAAGATGACCAGACTATGGGTCATCAGGAACTTCATGATGCATTTTTTGCACACAAAAAAAAAAACACACAGAAAAATACATCATGACTTTTCTGACAAGCCAATAAATAAAGTGCAAAATTCAGTTCTTTCCTGCTTACAAGAAACACTTCAAAGTAAAATTAAAAGTTAAGGGAAAAGATGAAAAAAGATATATCATATAAACACTAGCTAAAAAAAAGTTATAAGGTACTGGATGGTGGCACAGCCATAAAACACGATGCTCTGAGACATAATCCCACATGAGAAGGTTTCTGATTCAGGTCTAGAGACTACTCTCCACATGCCAAGCAAACACACGCCCTTCATCCAGGATCACAGCATTGAGACTATGCTGGGAGTGCTATGCATGTGTGTCTTCGTGTCTGCCTTTCTCTGTCTCTCTTGTTTATGGAAGAAATAAATAAACTTAAGAAAAACATAGCTTTTATATTAATAGCAGATAAAACAGACTTCAAGGAGGCATCATTATTAGAGATAGAAAGAAACATTTTGTTATGAGAAAGGAATCAAACTATTAGGATGAGATCACGATTCTATTGTAAATCTGCATATACCTAGTAGTAGAGCAACAAAATAATTACAGGAAAAATGACAGAACTGAAAGAAGAAACAAATTTACTCTCACAGAGATAGATTTTAAAACAACTCTCTCAATACCATTAAAAAAAACCTAGTAAGGCCACAGACAATATGAACAATACGATTAATACACTGACCTAACTGGCATAGATAGCACATGCAATCGACATTGACAAAACATACATTATTTTCAAACACACATGAAATATGTCTTGAAATTATCCATATGCTGAGTTTTAAAGCAAACATCAATGACATGTCAAAAGCTTGAAATCATTCAGAATAAGTTCTCTGCACAAAAGTTAGAAATCGATAAATGAAAAATAACTAGAAAACCTTCAACAGTGCAAAAGTTAAACAACACATTTTAAATAACCCAGAGAAATTAACAAAGCCAAAGATTGATTCTTTGAAAAAATTAACCAACTGAGGTATAAATCCCTAGCAAGAAAAGGAACTGAGGAAACAGAAATTACTCACATGAGGAAAGAAAATGGAAGATCTCTATAGCTCTTTTAAACAACAAAAAGATATTAAAAGATTATTATGAAATGCCTTGGGTTGGTTTGCAGTCTAGTGGTTAAGGGAACTGAATCCTACATAGTCAAACATGCCATTTGAATTCTGATCCAGTGGCTTGAATAATTCCCTGGGCATGACTGGTGTGCCCCAAAGCCCAATGGGATAAAGAAATGAAGGAGAAGGAATTGTCGTATTACTACGCCGGATGTGAGTGCTCTCTTCTCTCCCTTTCTGTCTCTTTCTGCTGAGCATCTATATCCTCTGGCTGGAAAAAGAAAAATCCTTAACAATAAATTTGAAAATATAAATGATATGTATGTATATATTCTTTGAAAAACTTACTGAAACTGATACAAGAAAAAACAGGAAATCCGAATTGTTTCATTATCTATTAAATGAATTGAATCTGTTACTACAATATTTCCCACAAAGACAATTAGCGGTTCAGATTGTTTCCCTGGTGAATTCTTCCAAATGTTTTAGAAAGAAATAATATCAATCTTACAATAAACTTCTACAGGACAGGAAAAAAGGGAACACTTCCCAACTTGTTTCTTTTTTTTTTTTTTTTTTTTTTTTTTTGAGAGGTTTTTGCTATAGGGCGCGTGCGCTCGCCAGAAAGACAGAGAGAGACAGAGAGATAGAAAGCAAGAAATCACCCCCCAGAGAGGATGGCCATGCTGCAATCCCTTCTCCATTCTCCTCTCGGGATCTTGGACACACACACACACATGCCCCGCGTGAGTTTTAAGCCCCCGGGTCCGGGACTTGAACCACGGTTGACTACGTTGGTGTCCAGCAACATAGCCATTACACCAACTGCTGGTCCCCCAACTTGTTTTATTTATTTATTTATTTATTTATTTATTTATTTATTCATTCATTCATTCATTCATTCTTTTTTTGGAGAGGTTTTTGCAATAGGGCATGTGCGCTCGCCTGACAGAGAGAGACAGAGAGACAAAAAGTGAGAAATCACCCCCCCCCCCGGAGGGATGGCCACGCCACAATCCCTTCTCCTCCATTCTCCTTTCGGGATCTTGGGCACGCATGCACACGCGCCCGGCATGAGTTTAAACAAGCCGCCGGGTCCGAGACTCAAACCGCGGTCGACTACGTGGGAGTCCAGTGACATAGCCATTACACTAACTGCTGGTCCCCCCCAACTTGTTTTATAAGGCTAGTTGAACTTAATATCTAAAACAGACAAGGACATTGTAAGAAATTACAATTATAGACCAACCTCTCCCATGAACAAATACCCAAAAATTCCAAATAAAATATTAACTTATTGAATGCAAGGATATGTCACAAAAGATAATACATCACAACTGAGTGTTGTTATTTGAGAGTGGTTTGACATACAAAAGTCAATCAATATGGTTCACTACATAAAAGGAAAAAAAAGAGAGGAAATTATGCTTATCTTGATAGAAGAAGGATTTGATAGTATACTTAGCATCCTTTAAGATAAAAATTCTCAGCAATCTAGAAATAAAAGAGAACTAAGAAAAACCTACTGCAAAAATCTTACTTAACTGTAAAATTGTTAATGTTTTGTACACCACCATATTAGTAGTCTTAGCTAGTGCAGGACGATAAGAAAAGACATTAAGAATGGAAAGGGACGACCAGCAGGTACTGTAATGGTTACATAACGTAAGGTATAGATTATGTTAGTCTTAATATTGTAAAGATGACAGTGCCCCAAAAAATTGATTTATAGAAACAGTGTAAGCTTAATAAAAATCCAGAAGAATTTTGTAATGGAAATTGAGAAATTGATTCTAAAATTTAGTTTGCAAAAGGCTAAAGATAGCCAAGACTATCTTGAACAATAAGGCTAGAAAATTTTTATTAGCAACATCAAGATGAGCTATAACATATTATAAACTAATGTGACATTAGAGTATAGGCAAATAGACTAACGAACAGAGTAAGAGTTCAGAAACAGACTTACCAGTGATCCATCCAGTCACGTGACTTAACAAGAGAAATGTGACACAAGGGTAATGGAGAAAGCATGGTCTTTTAAATAAATGGTACTAGGTCATACTGATTTTCCTTAAGAGAAATATTTAATTTTGACACCAGTAATTCATACCTTAAATGAAAATAAACTACAGATGGATTGTTGATGTAAGTGTAAAAGTAAAACAATAAAGCTTTGGATGTAAACAGAAGAATATTTTCCTTACTTCGGAGTAGGCTGATTTCTTAAGCATAGCTCAATAAGCATTAATTATGAAAGAAATTTATGGGCTACTTTACAATTAAGAGCTTCTATTTACCAAAACACATGATAAAGTGAGAAGTAAAGCCACCAAATAGAAGATATTTTACTACATAGATCTAGCAAAAGACTGCCATGTATGAACTACACATTAAAAACACAAAAAGGCAGAGACCCCAGTTGAAAAGTGACTTGTATTTGCACTTCACAAAGCAGATCTTCGAGTGTCCAATGGACATATAGAAAGTTGATTAACTTCATTAGGTGTCAGGGAAATGCAAATTCAAATCACCATGTGAGAGCCTAACACACATACCAAAATAACTAATATGAAAGACAGAAAATTTCAAGTTCATAGTAAGGATGTAGAACAATAGGAACTCTTATACATTACTTATTAGTATGTAAACTGGTCCAACTTCATTGGAAAATTTTATCTACTGATGCTGTACATCTGCAAGCCATATGACTCAGCAATTCCACTAAGTATATACTGACGTAAATCACATGTATCATAGACTAACATACATCTTCATGAATATTCATTCAATTGGTAATAGTCAAAAAGTAGAAGCAACTCAAGTGTCCATCGGTGCTAGAATAGAAAAATTATAACATATATATTCACTCAATGGAATAAGAAACAGCAATGAACAAACTATAGCAACATGGACAAAAAAGATGAATCTCACAGTGTTGAGCAAAATGAGCTAAATAGAAAAGAGTTTTGTTATTCCATTCATTTAAAATCTACAAGAGACAAAACTAAATGGTGAGGACAAGAGTATGGTAATCCTTAACAAGGGTAGTAACTAGATAAAAGCAAAGAGCTTGTCTCTGGGGTTTTAAGTAATGTTCTTCTGTGCCCTCTTGCAAGAAATTCAATGAGCTGTACACTTAGGCTATGTGTGCTTTTCTATATGCATATTATTAGTCAATAAAATTTTTATTAAAAATATGGGACATAGTAGAACAAGAACAAGGAGTAAGGCTAAATGCATTATCATGATGTTCTACATACTTCCAGAGGCAGGTACCACAGATTTAACACTAAGCTTGCAAATGTCTGTTCAAGGTTGTCAGTTACACGTTCATTTGTGTCTAGCAGTTATAAATGAATTGCCTATAAATATTAGGTTGTCAGGAAAGTTATGATGTATTTTTCTATGTTTTTCTATGCAAAAACTGTCTTATAACTTTCCCAGCAACTAATACAACAGTTATTGGCACTAAGATAAGACAGATATTTCTCACAGAAGTCTACAAAAAAGCCACTTTTCACAGAATGAATAATGTTCTTGAAACCAACTTCAAGAAAACCCTCTGTGATTGCTTTTTATGATGATCCTCAGGTTAGGCAGGTAGACTCTCACCAGTACACAACTGAGTAAAATCAACAGGGGATAGGAGACTGTGGAGCAAGGCAGTCTACATATTAGTTACTAACCTATGCACCCAATTTAAAAAACCTCTAAAAGTGAATAGAAGAGTAGATAAGCTTCAAACATTCCCCTTGAATATCATCTCTCTCCACTGAACTTTTGACATTTATTGAGCGACAGCAAAGTTAAAATAAATACCCCTAATAAATACCTAGGGGGCAGCTATTCTCTGTCCTCAAGCAATCTGAACCAGTTTAGCTTTGGAAAGAAATAAAGACATTTTGTGAATGCTAGTAAGTCTGCCTAGGACTAGTATCTGAAAAGAGGGTCATCTTACCTCCATTGCAACCACCCATGAACCGGGCACTAAGAATCCTTAGAAATTGGGAACCAGCAGTTAGCATAATGGCTATGTTGCTGGACTCCCACGTAGTTGACCGCGGTTTGTGTCCCGGACCCGGTGGCTTAAACTCACGCCAGGCACGTGTGCGTGCATGCCCAAGATCCTGAGAGGAGAATGGAGGAGAAGGGATTGTGGCGTGACCATCCCCCCTGGGGGGGGGGGTGTGATTTCTCGCTTTCTGTCTCTCTGTCTCTCTCTGTCTGTTTGGCGAGCGCACGTGCCCTATATCGAAAACCTCTCCAAAAAAAAAAATAAAAAGGAATCCTTAGAAATTATATTGAACCTGCTCCAAAGCAATACAACAAATGTTGACCAAAGTCCCAATCCAAATTTCTACTTCATAAAGTATGACTGAAAGAATTTTAGGCAGAACCAGCAGATAGCATAATGGTTACGTGGCTGGAGGCTTAAACTCAGGCGCAGTGTGTGTGCGTGCCTGTGTGCCTAAAATCCCGAGAGGAGACTGGAGGAAAGAGGACTGTGGCATGGCTATCCCCTGGGTGCAGGGGATTGGGGGAGGATTTCTCGCTTTCTGTTTCTCTGTCTCTCTCTGGATAGCACACACACCCTACAGCAAAAAAACTCTCAAAGAGTTTTAGGTAAAAATATAATTGCTAAAGCAAAAGGGTGAATAGTCTTAAAAGGCATACTCAAGCAAACTCTAACAAGAAAAGTAAGTCACTAAATTTAAAGCTGTTTAAAGAATTATATTACTAATAATATTCAGAAACATTTCACATACCTTCATTTCTCTCACCAAGTTAAGCAGAAGGACAGACTCCCCCCTCCCCAATTATTCAGTGACCAGAATGTTAAGAAGTTCAGACTGTTCAAATTCACTAACTTAACTCAGACCTCTGGGAACTTTTTTTTTAAAACACATAATAATTTTAGATATCTGCTTTCCTAGTTCACAACCGATTATAATCAGCAAGTCAGGATGGTGCAAAGAAAAGAACTGCTAGAAACAGAGTTGTAAGAAATAACAGTTAACTTGGTAGAAACAAATAGCAGAATGCAAAATTAGACAAAGAACTCCAAAGGCATAGTCTTCTGGGAAACATTTAGCAAAAACTCTATGCACCTGAAGTCTCCAAGAATAGACACTGCACGGTGGGCATATAAACAGAGACAGATCCAGAGTAAAGTCCTCAATATGGAGTCCATGACACTGTACATGGAATCTCTTTAAAGCAGGTAGAGAAATATGTAATCTTTTGTTAAAGCAATTCATCTAAACTGTTTTAAATATTATTATTTACTGTGGTTGCAATTTGAGCACCTAAATTATAAGCTTTAGTTATACAGAAGATTGCACTCCATAACAAATACTGAGTAAAGCACTAGAATTGATGGAAGAATTTTAAGCTTAACTGAAACATTAGCTACATCACCTCCTCATTCTTTGACTTTACTGGGGAAAATAATGTGTTAATGTAATTTGAAATATCTTGGCCTACCAAAAACTGAGCCTAACTATGTGCATATTATTAAAAGAACTTTCATTGTAAAATTATCTTTGTCTCCACCCAGCTTAAACATTACCTATCTCTTTAAATCCTTATTAGTCCTTTCTTCTCATAAGATAGAAAAATAATGACATTGTGTGAAGAGTTTCTCTTAAGTTATTGGTTAGAAGTTTGACAAATGTTATTTTCTAATGTTTATGCATATGTATTTTAAATTCTTTTTAAAGAATTATTTAATTTTACTTATTAGTTTTTAAATTTGATTATAGGGAATATGCACTCATCAGAGAGGGACAGAGAGAGGGAAAGTGAGAAAGTAAGGCACCAGGTCCAGGACTTGAACCATGGTCAGCCATGTGTGAGTCCAGCACCTTAACCACCACTCCACCTGCTGACCCCACATATGTATTTTAAATGTGTATATTTTAGGAATTTTCTCAGGGTCGGCAGCTGACATGGTGTGGCTAAGGGTGCTAGACTCCCACATGGCCGACCATGGTTTGAGTCCCAGCTCTGGCAGCTTTCTCTCAGTCTCTCTCTCTCTCTGTCTCTTTCTCTCTCTCCCCCTCCCCCTACACCCTCGGGGCAAATTAAAATAAATAAATAAAGTTAAATGATTCTTTTTAAAAGGAATTTTCTCATAAGATAGTTGATCCATAGACTAAGAATTTATATTTTAATTCTCTGTACCAACAGAACTCAAATAAAAAGAATATGTAAGCTTTCAGTAAACTATAGAGCTAAAAAAAGGCAGAAAAATTTAGTAATAATACTCGATTTTCTATGGATAAACATGCAAGTTTAAAAGAAAGTCTGAATGACTTTAGCAATTTAATTTTTCAAAGTTCTAAATGATGGAGTACAGGAAAAGACCACTTGGTGCATAGATGCAAAGTCAAGTGTATGAATATTTCAGAACGGAGTGGAAGATTCAGAGTCCTCAAATGACCTATTTTCTTTCCACCACAATCTGTAAAAAATGAAAGTGTACTTATTGCTGAGATAAGTACCATACAAATGTTTTTAGTCTACAATACATACATGTTCAATGGGTGGGAGGAGTCAATGAAATAATTACATACATGTACATAATCACAATGAACCAAAAATCAACTCAACACTCTTCCAGACTATCCTACCTAACTGAACAAGCCCATTCCACAGTTGGAAACTACAATACTATAGCACTCAGCTGAAGCTTTAAACCTAAAGAGTTGTGTGCTTATATAATGTTTTAAATTAAATCGAGACTGTCTATGTTGTTTAAAGAGTAACGAAAGCAGGAAACCAGCAGTTAGCGTAATGGCTATGTCGCTGGACTCCCACGTAGTCGACCGCGGTTTGTGTCCCAGACCCGGTGGCTTAAAACTCACGCCGGGCGCGTGTGCGTGCATGCCCAAGATCCCAAGAGGAGAATGGAGGAGAAGGGATTGCGGCGTGACCATCCCCCCTGGGGGGTGATTTCTCGCTTTCTGTCTCTATGTCTCTCTCTCTGTCTGTCTGGCGAGCACATGCGCCCTATAGCGAAAACCTCTCCAAAAAAAAAAAAAGTAATGAAAGCATTGGTGTGAAGTATCAGAAGATACACTAGAATGATGTGTGGTGTGGGGGGCTGTTTTGTTTTTGTTGTGAAAACTGTTTAATTATTCTAGAACATCAGTAGAAAGTCACAAAATGGAAGGCACAGTTGAGAATATTTTTGTTTAAAGAAAAAAAATGTATATGTCTTATCTGGCTACAATAAATATATCTCTACCAATATTACTCTTTTTAGGGGACCAGCAGTTAGCGTAATGGCTATGTCGCTGGACTCCCACGTAGTCGACTGCGGTTCGCGTCCCGGACCCGGTGGCTTAAAACTCACGCCGGGCGCGTGTGCGTGCGTGCCCAAGATCCTGAGAGGAGAATGGAGGAGAAGGGATTGCGGCGTGACCATCCCCCCGAGGGGTGATTTCTCGCTTTCTGTTTCTATGTCTCTCTCTGTCTGTCTGGTGAGCGCACGCACCCAATAGTGAAAAAACCTCTCCAAAAAAAGATATATATATATATTACTCTTTTTATACTTGGAGAAATTGAAAACCAACAATGAACACATTTTGATTGAAAGCTATTATTAATTTTAGGGCTATCATGATGGTTACCAATGATCTAGTCCAACATCAGTTTACAAATGACAAAGACAAAAACTAAAAGAAAGGAAGCTTGCATGGCTTCTTAAAGGACATACTAGTTAATGATAAAGTTGACTTAGAACCTGGTTATTTCTCCACTACACCAACTTCTTCACAACCTAAGTATTAAGTCATCTCTTCTTTGAGATATAAAGCTAAACAATGTATTTATTAAGAGATGGGTGAAGTACCCCGGGTTTCGGAACTCTGAAATGTAAAGAGAAGTAGCACAAATGCATAAATACTGCCTTGTTAATTTTGCTGAATTTGCGGTAGGTTACTTAAAACATAGGCTACAGCGATTTTTTTTCCAAAAAGTAAAAGTAATTTAGGCAAAGCCTATCAAATAGACTCCATTACTAGATATGGATGATATGTAGCATCAACTATATGAAGAGCAGCTTTAATAGTATTATCTGAATAAATAAATACACAAATTGAAAAAGTGAAACTTATTTTAGCTACTATACTAAACCTATGTGTAAACTATAACTAAAATCAGACTTACATTCTTTTCACAATAGAAAATAATTACACAAATAAAAATAATGAAACCACAGCTAGCCCATTTAGCTATCCACACCAACAGTGTAATCTTACTAAAATTTCTTAAACACTATTTAAAATTTAATTCAAATAGAGTTGAAATAAAAGTCCCTTTCATCTTTCCAACTGCCTCTGATGAGGGTATAAATGAACAGTCAGTGATCTAATACCACCTAAGACAAAAAATGGAGAAGCAAAAGAAACAGTACCCACCACTAAATTTATTCATCTAATAAATATTTCTTGAGGGCAAGATACTATGTTGGAAAGAATTTGTTTTAAAGATTAAGCACAAAGCAGATAAGATCACTGCTCTTGTGAAGTTTAACTCTGATGAAGATTTTATGAAATACTTTACCCTAAGCACTGTGTACATTGGAACCTGCTGTAGAACCTGCTTCAAAGCTATTTTTATGTTTAAAAAGAAGAAATTCTTTTTTAAGAATAAAGATAAGAAAACCAGCCCTTTTTATTGTTCTAGTAACTCAACTTAAAAAAAAATCTACCGAAGTAAAAAAAATTTTAATACAGCCTATCTCCTTCAAAAGATTGCATCCTAGACAGAACAGGTGGGAAAGGAAACAGATTACATAGTATTTTACCATTTATAACTCAAAGTATAATAACTCTAAGTAAGGCAGAGCCTCCTGCTACATAGATAAACATCTGCAATAACCCAAGTTAAAAAGAGAAAAAGCAACCCCACATTATTGAATTTAAGTA
Source organism: Tupaia tana (assembly GCA_026018925.1). NCBI lineage: Eukaryota > Metazoa > Chordata > Mammalia > Scandentia > Tupaiidae > Tupaia > Tupaia tana. Next base: position 61,833,722 of record JAKSZU010000003.1, on the reverse strand, counting down.
GTGGTACAAATATCGGTATTCTGCTTAAGATGCTTGACACATTTTTACACAAGGAAAACATGAAAAAAAATTGAGGAAAGATTTCGTCATCCTCTGATTCTTAGAGGATTATCAATGGAAATCGATAGTTTAAAAACAATGTAATTGTTCAGGAAAGCCCTTAGTAAATGGATGCCTAGGATTTAAATGTGTAAAGAAAACATATTAGCATGCTAAGAAAACCTATATAGTTATCTCTGCATACAAGGCTTACAAATAGTAATTATTCCTTTTATGTTTTGATGTGTTCTACAAAAAGAGAATAACAGATAATAAGGAAAGGCAGACCTTGGAATAAATCACTGACACGAAGACTAGGTATATCCCACAGCCCCACTCCTAATAACTGCAGGAGCAGCACTAACACTGTAGTTTCAAAGTGGATAGTACACACAGGCACGCACACAATGGCTAGCGTGTAGTAGGCATTCACTACAGTGGAATGAAATGAGTGCAGATGTATGTAAACAACCCCAAACAACGAAATGCACTCCAATTTGGGGGCAACGCAGTCAATAATCACATTAATGACTATTTTACACAAAGCTGGCTGCCAGCTTAATGTGCGTTACATGAAAAAGCTGTTCCTCCTTGCCCTCCTCTTTTACTTTGACACTACACTGCACACTCCAAACAAATCCTCCCCCAGCCCCGCCCCGAGCTCTACCCTCTGCTGCTTACAGCCCTGGAACTGACGGAGAGTCCAGGGCCTCGGCGGTGCCCAGCGTCCCCGGCCGCTGTCCAGCACGCTGGGCGCCGGCGGACACGCCCGTTGCGGTTGGGGCTCGGGGGCACGGGGCGCTGGAGCCATGGCCCCTTGTTTCCGAGCCCCCAGGAGCTCGAGTGCCCGCCAGCCCAAAGCTCGCGGCGCCGCCGCCCCCTCCGGCTCGCCCTGGGCCGCCGTACCTGCACACGGTGATCAGGTTCCTCCTCTCTACCGCAGCATTGCGGGCGCTCAAGCTTTTCTTGCAGCCGCCACCACCGCCGCGGCTCCCGCTCAGGCCCCCCAGGCTCCGGGAGGCCATTGCGGGCTGACCCCCGACCCCTTTGTTTCGTGCGACCCCGCACGCCCCCTACACTTGCTTTCTGGGACTCTCGCTTGGTGAGCGACCGTGAGGGCGCAGCGAGCACGTAGGGGAGGGAGGGTGTGGAAGACAGCGGGGTACTCGCACCCGGGGACGACTGACAGCTCGCGCTCAGCACCGGAGGTCCACACACACGCGCGCACACACGCACGAACCACCTCCGCCCTCGCGCGCGCCACCGGCTGCCGGGCGGAGCGTGCGGGTAGGCGTCAGGAGCTCCCTTTCTTCCCCAGGGACCTCGGCAGCCAGCTGGCGAGCACGAGCCCGCCGGCCCCGCACACCCAATCAACCGAACTCCGCCGCCACTCGCGCCTTAGCCGGGGCTGGTGCGGTGAGGCCCCAGGCCTCGCGCACGGCCCCGCCCTCTCTGCGCCTATCAGATCAAAGCTGCACCAGCTACAGCCAATCGCGGCGCGCAAGGGGCGGGGCAGCCTCGCGGACCTTTAAAGCAACGTGCTCGAGCACCGCCCCGACGCGTGGGCAACTGTCAAGACGCCGGGCTCGCGCTCGCCGCCGCCGCTGTCGCTGCAGCAGCCAGCCTTCTTACCCGGTGCAGCTCGGCCGTTTGCGCGGGGATTGTGGGATGCTGGGCCCGAGAGTGCCCGGAGTCAGTTCCCGACCCTTGCCAGTTGCCAAGCTTTAACATCGGATCTTTAATCCTGTAGTTTTCCTACCTTCCATGCCCAGAACGCAGAAAGCGCCAGCTCCAGCTCTGGCCCCTGATCCTAGGCCTGACTACCATGAAAGAAAGGGGGTTTCTTTTGTCTTGACACCTTCCCTACTCTGTTAAACGACGACGTAATGGCCCAAGGAGAGAACCTGCCCATAGAAAATCCTTCTTGGGAAGTCTGGTGGTGGAGTTTCATGACCCTTCTAACCACGTCTCTTCGATCCCAGCCTCCAATACAGCCTGTAGCCTGAACTGAACGCCCACGTAAAAATCAGCGAGTGTACAGTCTTCCTCATGCCCCGGGCAGTGACCCCGGAATTGAGCTAGGAGTCAATGACTCCAGGGGCGGTTTGGCTTTGACCCAGCCGGGCTACTTCCTTAGAGGCCTGGAACCCCACACACAGAGGCCTGGAGCCCCACATTCAGGTGTTCACAAAAGCCCACTTTACAGAGCTTCTTCACTACCTCTCTGGCCTGGCCTGTGGTGAGTCCAGGCTTCAGTCCATGTTGTTTGGCAGTCCCTTAAACCTGCTTTCATCTACCTTTGCACCAATCTGTCTAAATTTTTGAGTGTAATTCCTAATGACTGCTCTCTCTCTGGGACCTAGCATAATGCTGTATATAGAACAAGTTTTCCGGGACCATAATGGCTATGTCGCTGGACTCCTACGTAGTTGACTGCGGTTCGAGTCCCGGACCTGGCGGCTTAAACTCAAGCCGGGCACGTGTGGGTGTGTGCCCAAGATCCCGAGAGGAGAATGGAGGAGAAGGGATTGCAACGTGGCCATCCCTCCTGGGGGGTGATTTCTTGCTTCCTGTCTCTCCGTCTCTCTCTGTCTTTCTGGCCAGCAAAAACCTCCCCCCCAAAAAAAAAAAAAAAAAAAAAAAAAAAAAAAAAAAAAAAAGAACAGGTTCTCAATAAATGTTCATTGAATTTAATTTGAAGTCAACATTTGGCATTGCTTTTACCTTCCACTTTTAGTTTTGAAGTTTCTGTTCATGAATGTTATAGAATATATAGTTTGGTATAGATATCTCTGTGCTTACATATTATACATAGTAATACAGGAGGTACTGCTACCCCATGTCAAATGCCTTTAAAACATAGTTTTGTATAATAAGCTGTAGGTTTCTAATTTCTGAGGGTTTTTAAAATTTTAAAGTCTTTATTAAAATTAAAAAATCAGGCGAAAAAAGATGAATCCCTTTTAGTTACTAAATCTAATTGTAGTAGAATAAAAATCTATGTAGTGAGATACATTTTAACATTATTACAATAAATTTGTTAATTATTACAATAAATATTTGCACATGAAATCTATAATTTTTTTTTCAGATTTTTGCTGTAGGGCATGTGTGAGAAATCATGGAGTGGTGGGGGGGTGGGGAGGTGGCCAGGCCACAATCCCTTCTCCATCATTCTTCTCTCAGGATATTGGGCATGCACGCCAGACACCAGGTGTGAGTTTCAAGCCTCTGGCTCCTGGACCAAACCACAGTCAGCCATGTGGGAATCCAGCAATGTAACTATTAGTTGGTTTGCTGGTCCCCCAAAATGGTTGTTTTTTTGAAGACAGACTTTAAACTTTATCTTTCACGTTAATTAAACCAGGACAGTATTCCCAAACATTTCCTGTCTGCTCTGCTGTGTCATAGACATTTGTTAGGAGGCTTCCCCTCCCAGTAGCTAAAACATAACTTGTTGTTTCTTACTAGCCCAGCAGCATGGGTTCTGAAGAAGCTATCAGGAAATAGAGCACTAACTATGCAGGCAGTTTGAGCAAAATGCACAGGCAAGGACAAGTACTACCCAAATAACTACAATTGTTATTGTTTAACCACAAATTAAAAGTGCATAAGAAGAAGAGAAAAAGTCATTAGTTATTGAAAAATTTCCTAGACACTCATGCTTGGTCTGGCCTGAGAGAAGGAGAGAACAAAGACACCTCTGAAGTATTTAGCAAGAAGGCAAAAGTCATGTCAGATGGAGAAAAGTGAGATGTTGTTATTCTCAAAGTCAGCTTTCTAACTTGTAGTACGTTTTGATATAATCTGTACTGTACATATATATTTAGACTAGAAACATAGTAAAACTCCATATTAAATGATTATGTAATAACATTTTTCATACATTAGTTTCAGGGAGACTCAGTTAACATATTTACTTGCTTTACAAGATTTTTGCCATAAAACAAGCACTTTTTTTTTTTTTTTTTTTTTTTTTGGCATGGACAGCATGTCATTAAACTGCCACATGGGGGCCTTATTTGATAAGGGTTTTTCTCACTGATACTGAGCAGTATGTCCTGGATTTCCATCTTTCTCTAGATGAGTAATCTTAGACTACCACTCAGTTATATCCAGTACAAAGTAAACTACTACTACAGAGCTCCATAAACTTTTACACTATTTTCTGACCTTTTGACATCTGTTTCAATGCTTTCTTTTATTTATCCAAGCATTTGCACAATCTTTTTACATCTTCTGAGATAAATCTTCACAATCAAAATAATGAAAATGGTAGATGCCTAACTTAACCTATAGGAATTCTGTACAACTTAATGGTTAAACCATACTCATTCACCATTTTCCCAAACTCCTCCTCATCCTCATTTAAAAAAGAAAGAAAATTACAAGTGTAGCATATAAAATGTTCTCAATATAAAATTGTAGAAGTAAGAATGATTACTAAACCACAGTTTAGTTTAGTCTCAGAAAAGAAGTGGACTTTCTGAGTACACCAAAACTCCAGCACCCATCCAGATAGAATTGGTAAAGCTGAGGCACAAATTTTTTTTTAATCCACAAATCAAGTATCACCACTAGGAAAATCAAAAGAAAAATGACAGACTGAGGAAGAAATTTTTGAAACTCATATCATAGACAAAGAACTAATTTGCTTTCTACACAAAGTACTTTTATAGATCAAGAAGTGCAATTTCAGTAGAACAGTGAGGGTGGAAGCCAAATAGGATTGACTAAGAGAGTCAGTGGGAAGTGAGGAGCACAGAGTCTTTTAAAAAGTCATGAAGAGGAGAAAAAGGTGATAGTATTGGGAAATACTGAGTGAGAGACGTTGGCATTTTATTGCTCTGGCATTTTTACTTTGACAGCGGTGACTTGAGCATTTTTATTATTATTATTTTTAATTTGCTATAGGGCATGTGTGCTCAGTAGAGAGAAACAGAGAAAGAGGAGTGGGGGAGTGAGAAAGCAAGCTGCCAGGTCCAGGACTTGAACCATGGTTGACCATGTGGGAGTCCAGCACCTTAACCACCATGCCACCTACTGGCCCCAATTTGAGCATATTTTAATGATAATGAAATGAATTCACTGGTAATGGATAATGGTAAGCTTGATAATGCAAGAGAGAGGGGAAAAAAATGATCAGAAGTGAAGATGCAGAAAAGAGGTAGGATCCAAGGTACATCTGTTGGATAGATTGAGTTTTGGTCAGAGGTATTAATTCTTAAGCGTAACCAGAGAGAAACATGGGAGTATGGGTATAAATATAGGTATTTTTGAACTTTTACTATTACCAAGTCAAGGAAGTTTCCATCTGATGGCTTCTTTTTTCTTGGCAAAATAGAAGGCAACATCACCTACTGAAGGATTCTAATAGTCCTCCTTATAAAATACGTAGAGATATACAAGATGATCTCAATATTACCTAAATGGGTTGATTCTAGACATAGTGAATACATTTTCTCACCAATTTTTACTATTTGCATTTTTTTGTTTTCTTCACTACAAAAATTTTGGATTTTTATGCAAAGTTAAACATTTTTACTTTTATGGTTTCTATATATCACATCATGCATAGAAAAGCTTTCAGTATGTTTAGAATATAAAGGTGTCCACTCATCTTTCTGTAGTATGTTTTTCTTTTTTGTATTTGCATATTTGATGTTTATAGAAAAATCTTTAAGTAAGAGTCAATTGGTGAAAGAGCCTAATATATCCAAATGACCAATAGTTATCCATTGCTAGTATTAAGTAATTCATCCTTTCCCACTGATATGAAATGCTGCTTTTGTCAAATACTAAATATTTACACTATGAGGCAATCCCACATGGGAAAGTTTCTGTGAAAGTCTGGTGACCTCGCTGAATACGCTGGGCAAGCACTCGTCCGTGATCTGGGGTTGGCTAAAGGCAGTGGGTTGATATGGCACCAAGACCCTGCTAAGGATGCTGTCTGTCTCTTTCTTTTCTGTCTTTCTTGCTCATGGAAGAAAAAAATAAACTTTAAGAATACGTATTTATACAGGTTTGAGTCTACTGCTCTATTTTCTATTCTGATCATTTTTTGTGAACTAGTCTAAGTAAGTACTAACCTATAATTCTTTTTGATATGGAGTAAGGCTACTATCTCTTTTTTTTTGGGGGGGGGAGAGATTTTCGCTATAGGGCGTGTGTGCTCGCCAGACAGACAGAGAGAGACATTAGAGACAGAAAGCGAGAAATCACCCCCCAGGGAGGATGGTCACGCCACAATCCTTTCTCCTCCATTCTCCTCTCGGGATCTTGGGCACGCACGCACACATGCCCGGCGTGAGTTTTAAGCCACCGGGTCCGGGACACGAACCGCAGTTGACTACGTGGGAGTCCAGCGACATAGCCATTACGCTAACTGCTGGTTCCCAAGGCTACTATCTCTTAATTACTCTCTTTCAGATTGCCTTAGGTAATTCCGGAATGTCTATTCTTCCATAAAAACGTTAGAATCATTATGATATATCTCCACCCACCCAAAAAAACCTATATTCTGGTTAGACTTGCATTTCATTTATAGGTTAGGTAAAATTAACATTGTCACCATATTTGCAATGTTCTAAGACTGTGCTACGTCCCTTTATTTCCTCATGTATTTTTTTATTTCACTTGAAGTGTTATAGTTTTTGTCATACAGTTCCAGATCAGTATTACAATCTATTATATTTCCTAACTACCCATAATTTAAAAAAAATAATTATTTAATTTAATTAAATTAATTAATTTATAATTTGATTAGAGAGGGACAGAGTGAGAACAACGGCAAGAGCGAGAGAGATAGAGAGAGAGAGTGAGAAAGCAAGCCACCAGGTCCAGGACTTGAAACGCAGTTGGCCACGTGGGAGTCCAGCGTCCTTAACCACCATGCCACCTGCTGGCCCCACTAGCCATAGTTTTTATAAAAGAAGTCTATTCATTTTTGCACTATCACCTTTTTAAATGTACTTTTTATATAGACTTTTCAGCTGGTGCTGTTTGTTTTCCAAATAAGCAATTATAGCTCCTGGGTGTCTATCTATAACACTGATGGGTACTTAATAATATTCAGTAAGCATTAGAAATAATTATTACTGGGGATAATTTTTTTTTTAATTTTCATTTTTTTTTTCGAGAGGTTTTCGCTATAGGGCACGTGCGCTCGCCAGACAGACAGAGAGAGACATAGAGACAGAAAGCGAGAAACCACCCCTCAGGGGGGATGGTCACACCACAATCCCTTCTCCTCCCTTTTCCTCTCGGGATCTTGGGCACGCACGCACACGCACCCAGCGTGAGTTTTAAGCCACCGGGTTCGGGACGCGAACTACGGTCGACTACGTGGGAGTCCAGCGACATAGCCATTATACTAACTGCTGGTTCCCTGGGGATAATTATTTTTAATAACAATAATTATTACCTAGGTGGTGTGGTGGTTAAGGTGCTGGATTCCCACGTGGGTGACTATGGTTCAAGTCTCTGACCTGGCAGCTTGCTCTCTCTCTCTCTCTTTCTCTCCTTCTCCTTCTCTTATCAAATTAAATAATAACAAATAAAATAAAATAAATATTTTTAAAAGTTTAAAAAATGATTATGATATTGTTATATTTATTACATGACTAAGTTATTAGAAAGCTCACATTGTCCTTGATGAAATAAGTACATTTTCAGATCTTGGTAAAATGATTCTAAATTTCATCTGTAAGTATATTGCTTTAATTCTTCCTATAGATAAATTAAAAGAGACCTTTTCTCTTAAAATAACTTTTTAAAAGACACATTTATTCAGCATCACGATTAGACTATTACATTTAGCAATCGACGGCATGAGTGCAAAAAAAAAAAATTACATTAAAACCTTTGTTGGAATGCTTTACACTTTCCACAGAACAGAAACTAAAATAACCTGTTATACAGTTAGTAACAAATATAGTCCTCACGTTTTTTGGCCCATATACATAAGCATTGTCTAAAACATGTCTTTTTTGTAGCAGCTAGGCCCTGCCACCACTGTGCTTGGCTGAGTTCACAAATGTTGTAACCTGTAGCTTCCATCACTTCTCTGACTCTCCTCTCCTGCTAAACTTTAGTTCCCTGGCAGTTAATTAAAATCTTCTGCCACTGCCATAGCTACGGTTGCTGCTGGAACTGCCAGAACCATCTTGATTTTGTGGTTTGGCAAAGACCGGTGGTCTTCACCACCGTAATGGCCAGAACTTCTGCCTCCAAAATTTCCTCCCTTCATGGGTCTGAAATTTGAAGACTGATTTGTAAGAGCCAAAATCATTGTAACTTCCACACTTCCAAAATTGCTTCCATTATTACCAAATCCATTAGAGCCATCCCTGCTTCCACCATATCCACTACCACAGCAACTGCTGCCAAAGCCACCATGACTACTGAAGTTTCCTCCATGACCAAAGTAGTAATGACAACATTACAACCAAAACCACCTACATGACCACCACCAAAGTTTCCAGAACCACTTTAGCCTCTTGGTCCAGAGGAAGCACTAGCCTTCCCTTGTTTGTACAGGGCTTTCCTTACCTCACAGCTGTGGGCATTCACAGTATGGTATTTCTGAACGACAGTCTCATCCACAAAGTCATAATCATCAAAGGTTAAAAAGCAAAATCCCTCTTTCCACTGCTTCAGCCAGTCATGATTTCAATCACTTTAATCTTCCCATACTGTTCAAAATAATCTCTTAGGTGATGTTCTTCAGTGTCTTCCTGAAAGCCACTAACCAAAATCTTTTTCACAGTTAAGTGGGCTCCTGGTCTTTGAGAATCTTCTCCTGAGACAGCCATCTTTGGTTCCCCAACTCTTCCATCCACCTTTGTGGCCTTGCATTCATGACTACATCCACCTCCTCCACAGTGACACACATGGCAAACCCAAAGCCCTGGAGCACTTGGTGTTTGGCTCTTGCATAACCATGCAGTCCGTGAGCGTTCTCCATTGCTCAAAATGGCTCCTCAGGCTCTCATCCACTGTTTCAATGCTCAACCTTCCAATGAAAATCTTCCACAACTGTTCTGGTTCTTTAGGAGACTCTGACTTAGATGTGAAGGCAGTCACAAGAGATATTTCAATAGTGCTTTCCCCATGACATACACAACAGAAAAGCCTCTTACAATAATTTTTAAGAAAATTCCCCTTAAGAGATCCATAAAATCAAGATAATTCAAATGCATTTAATACCAATTTACTATGTCCACAGATGAATTTTTCTTAAGCAAACTTAAAATATATAAAAATAACAATGCTAGTATTAATGATAGCCCTTTGGACTTTCAGAATTAATTCTATATTTACATACATTTTTTGGCCACTGAGATCTCTGCTTGGTATTCCAAAATTGGACAGCTGCATCCTTCATCTCATAAATTTAGCTAAATATATTCACTGCCCATGAACCTAATGAAGGAAAAGAAGAATGCTGTGGTCTTCATTCAGATTTCTTCCAAACTGTGGTTCATATAAATGACATTGATAATGAGGTTGTAGCCTCTCGGGGGTCCCAACAGTGGTACAATAGTACAGTGTAAGGCTCTTTGAGGCTGACCCACATGGGAGGGTTCTGTGTTTGTGTCCAGAGGCCTCCCTGAGTATAGCAGGTACTTGAGTGCCCATGATATGGGGTTGGATGAGGCTGGGAGTAGATAGTGCCATCCAGACCCTATTGGCAGCACTGTTTGTCTGTCTGTCTGGATCTGTCTCTCTTTCTCACTGTCTCTGTTGGTCATGAAAGATCTTTTTTTAAACTATAAAAATATTCTCTCAAGTATTTCTTGGCAGGATGTGGGAGCCAATGTTTTATGGTTATATTAGTTTTCTACTGTTGTATTAAAAAATTACACAAACTTAGTGACTAAAAACATCCATTAACTAGCTTTAAATTCTGTCAGAAGTCTAGCACAGTGCTTCTGAGTTTTCTGCTCAGGGTCTCAAATCTGAAGCCAAGGTATCAGATGAGCTGTGTTCTCATTTGGAAGCTCTGGGAAAAAGATCTACTTCCAAATTCATTCAAGTTATTGGCAGAATCCAGTTCCTTGCAGTTGTAGGAGTGAGATCGTTGATTTCTGGCTGGCTGTTGACTGCGGGTTGCTCTCAAGCTCCATGCATATTGCTTTCTCCATCTTCAGGGCCAACGATAATGCATTGAAGCCCTCTCATGTTTCAAATTTCTTACTTCTGCCACTAGCTGGAGAAAAATGCTCTTAAAAAGCTCATATGGCCAACCCCATAGCACAGTAATTAAGCCCTGTGCATGGAGATCCAGATTCCATGTGGCTGACTGTGCCTTGAATCCTGACCCTGGAGGCTTGAGAAGTATGCTGAGTACATGTGTGTGTGTGTGTGTGTCCGAAGTCCTGATGGGATGTAGAAATGGAGGAAAAAAGGATTGCAGTAAGACCATACCCTATTTCTCTTGCTCTTTCTCTTCTTTTTTTGGTAGTTACATGTGCCCTCTGGTAATACGAAAACAGAATAAAGGGCTCTTGTGATAAGAATTGGTCTTAGATAATCTCTCTAGTGTAAGGTCAGCTGATTAGTAGCCTTAATTCTAACTGAAAAATCCCTTTTGCCATACTAAATAATGTAAGCACAGGAGTAATTACCTGTGGAGCGCATGAGGGTCATCTTAGAATTCTGCCTAAACACAGTAGTAAAAGAAGCAATTCTCTAAATACATTCCCTAAAGAGATTAATTCTGTTAAAATGTCTGTTAACCTGATGTTGTCTTCCTCAATTGAAACTATTTCTACATGTATCCTTACAGTAGTTATTATTATAATTTTTTTAGTTTTTTGCTATAGGATGCATATACTCACTGGAGAGAGACAGAGACAGGAAAAGTGAGAAATCTCCCTCAACGTTGGATAGCCTGGTGGCAATCCCTTCACTATTTTCCCCTCAGGATCCCGGGCAGGTATGCACATACACTCCCAGTGTGATTTTCAAGCCACTGGATCTGGGACTCCAATGTGGTTGACCATATGGGAATCCAGTTCCTTAACTACCATACCATCTGCTGGGCCCCCTTATAAAAATTTTGATATTGCTAAGTTCAAAGAGACCCTCACCTTCCTGGCATTCTCCAAGGCTTGAGAAAACAGTATTTACCATTTTTATTTCTTTTGTAAATATTTTTCAGCTGCCAATTATAGTATATACACTGTGCTAGGTTGTGAGGTACAATAATGAGAACAATTCTAATTTTCATAGAGCTTAACATTTAGATAGGAGAGAGTGGTTTTATTAAAAAACAGAGTAAAGGGACCAGCAGTTAGCATAATGGCTATGTCGCTGGACTCCCACGTAGTCTACCGTGGTTTGAGCCCCGGACCCAGTGGCTTAAACTCACGCCGGGCGCCTGTGCATGCGTGCCCAAGATCCCAAGAGGAGAATGGAGGAGAAGGGATTGCAGCGTGGCCATCCCCCCTGAGGGGTGATTTCTCGCTTCCTGTCTCTCTGTCTCTCTCTGTCTTTCTGGCATGCGCATGCGCCCTATAGCAAAAACCTCTCAAAAAAAAAAAAAAAAACTTGAAAAAAAAAACACAAAAAAACAGAGTAAATACATATGTACCTATGACGTATGATCAATGATCCAAAGAAGAGCAAAGTATATGAAAGGGAGAGTTGGGGACGGGACCCTAAGAGGCACTGTTCCCATAGAAGCCAGTGTCCCGGGAGGTGAACAACACTGTGGCTTTGTAGGACTATCAGAGATGAAAGTAGTGATTGAGCTGAGGTTTGAAGAGGAAGTAGGAGTTGTCTAAAAAAGAGGCTTGTGGTGGGAAAAGGTACGCAGATGTAGGAGAGAGCATATACAAATGGCCTGTGACTGAAGGAAATGAGCTCTGTTTTGGCGAATGTGCCTGGAGCTCAGAGAATAAGGGAGATTAGGAAGGTATGATTGGACATAAGGCCAAAGAGGAAGATAGAATTTTACACAGAGGCTCACTGATCACATTAAGCATTTGCATTATCTTAAGAGCACTGAGAAGTTTTTGGAACAGTTTGTAACAGGAGGCTGACAAGGTCAGATAGGAGTGAACTGATTACTCTGGCTGCCATCCAGAGAGTGGTTGAAAACATGAAGTAGAATGTGCTGCCCTGTAAATGACTTGGCAGTCTCAGAATGCAAGATTTCACTAGAGTTTTCCTAATGATGTTGAGTTTCACAGTTACGTGCTGAAAGCTCTAGTAGGTTTTTTTTTTTTTTTTTTTTTTTTTTTTTTTTTTTTTTTTTGAGAGGTTTTTGCTATAGAGTGCATGCGCTTGCCAGAAAGACAGAAAGAGACAGAGAGACAAAAGGTGAGAAATCACCCTCCAGGGGGGATGACCATGCCACATACAGTCCCTTCTCCTCCATTCTCTTCTCGGGATCTTGGGCATGCACGCACACGTGTCCAGTGTGAGTTTAAGCCACCGGGTCTGGGACTTGAACCGCAGTCCACTATGTGGGAGTCCAGAGACATAGCCATTACGCAAACTGCTGGTCCCATCTGGTAGGTTCTTTATAATGGGTGCCAGTACTGTGCAATCCATGTACTGAACCAAGTATTCCTTGTAGAAGAAGAAAAATACCAGAAATTGCTGCTTTTTCAATAATGTTCTGTGGTTTTTGCTTCAGTTGAGAAGGGCATGTGTTAACTAGCCTACAACACAGGACGCTGCCAGAAAACCTTTCTTTTAATATATATGAAGCCTTGCTTGACATATGCCTTGTCAAAGTTTTGGTTTTCTCAGCCATTATCATCTTCTATAAAAAGAAAAAGATTTCCTTTTGTTGATCAGGGTTTAAGGGAGCCCGATCCCACATGGCTGACATGGCTGGAATCCCAGCCCCGACAGCTTGAAAAACATGCCAGTGCATGTAGCACACGTGCCTAAAGCCTTGATGGGAAGGCAGGATAGAGGAAAAGGGATTACAGAATGAACACACCTCATTGGGTTGTGCTTTATTTCTCTCTTTCTGGCAATAGAAGAAAAAGAAAAATTGAAGAAAGAAAGAAAGAGAAAAGAAGGAAGGAAGGCAGAAAGAAAGGAAGAAGGAGAGAAAAAGAAATTAGAGAAAAGACAATTTTCTAGACAACTGATTACTAATTTTTTTCTTAAAGTTTTGCTTATCTTGTTTGTTTTTAAGGTTTTTGCCATAGGGCATGTGGGCTCACTGGAGGGAGACAGTGAGAGAGAAAATGAGAAATCACCCCAAAGGAGGGGAATGATCATGTCACCATCCCTTCTCCTCCATTCTCTCCCTGGGATTTCAGACACACAGGCACATGTACCCAGGATGATTTTCAAGCCATTAGGCTTGGGTCTTGAATGCAGGAGTCCAGTGCCTTAACCACCACACCACCTGCTGGCCCCTGGTGAATCATTTTTAAAGGGAACACCTCAATGCAAGATTGTCTTGCTTATATTTGAGCTCCCTCTTCACTTCTTGAAATTTAGCAAATAGAACAGTGTCTTGAATCATTTAAAAGTATTTCAAGTCCGCAGATCTAGATAACCTTGGTTTATAATTTTGTGATTCCCAGCTTGAAGCATTGGGTAGATCTCTAATTTGTGGGCTAGAGTAAGTAGAATATAACTGAAAGCAGCTCATATCCTACTCCCATGAGCTAGTTCCCTTCCCTTTGCCATGCATATATTCTCTACCTACGTTTCATCAACAATTTGTACAGGTTTTCTTGTTATCTCTTAAATGAAGGAAGCAGCACCATTTTTATGTACTTCAGTTTCCAAAACTCTAAGGTTGGAATAATGACAGTATCTACTTCACAAGATTGGGAGTGGGAGGGGTGGAGATTAAATGAGTAACAAATAAAGCCTTTTTTTTTTTTTTTTTTTTTAGAAAGAGGTTTTTGCTATAGGGTGCATGCCTCACCAGAAAGACAGAGAAAGACAGAAAGCGAGAAATCACCCCTCAGGGGGGATGGCCACACCACAATCCCTTTTCCATTCTCCTCTCAGGATCTTGGGCATGCACACATGCCCAGCATGAGTCTAAGCCACCAGGTCCAGGACTTGAACTGTGATCGACTACATGGGAGTCCAGTGACATACCATTATGCCAACTGCTGGTCCCCAAATGAAGCTTTTAAAACAGCGTCCAGTTTATCTCGGTGGGCCAAAGCTAGCAACCAGCGCTGCACAAGATTAGCTATTAACACCAAGTGTTCTTCCTGGATGAGGCAGCACATCAAGACTGAGCTCAGTATCTTCAAAATTCTACTATGTGGCTTGGCAAGGACTTCATAAATTTGACCTTAACAAATTTTTAACACAAGAAATTATGTTTGTTACAGATTGGACATAACATCTATCACGGCTTATGGGACATTTCCTTTTCTTTGTAGTCTTAGAACAAATACTCTGCCATTTTTTGGGGAGGTGCCCAATAGGGTATTTTGAATTATCTGTATCCTTTTTACATACACTCACCCTGCATAAGACTTGCAGACCTTACAACACAGAAGTCATAATAGATTAGTAATATCCCAAGATATGCTCAAAATTCAAGATGTTTTATTATTTCAAGTGACAGATGATACAAATATAAGATATAAATATTCAGCTGCATAATTTTAGAAGGTAAGATGATTATTATTTTATATAATTACCATAAAATTTATATAATTACCATAAAATCAAACTATCCTTAAAAACATGTTATACTTACACTAGGCAATAGCCACAAAAGTATAAATTACACCTTCCATTTATTATGAACATATTTATTAACAAAGATGGACTGGCCAAGTCATCTGGTCACCGAGAAGACTTTGGGAAGAACATTTCTAAAAGAAAGAGCAGCATAAAGAAGGATCAGGACATGGAAGAATATGGCAGATATTAGTGTTGCACCTGGAGAAGTAAGACTAGAACAGAGGGTGGTAAGACGAAAAGAGAACGCCCACAGGGTAACAGAAGTCAGAATTCAGAAGCCCTGGAGGCACGGGTGGATGCAACTCCGAGTCCGGTCAGCGGGTGTCCGAGCTACCGTGGTCGGAGAGGAGTGTCCGGAACCGCTGGTCTCTGGAAAGTACGAGGCGAATCCTAGGTTTAGCCATGGAGTCTCAGGATGCAGGGATCAAGACCATCACTATGCTGGATGAACAAGGGGAACAACTAAATTGCATAGAAGAAGGCATGGACCAAATAAATAAAGACATGAGAAAAGCAGAGAAAACTCTAACAGAACTCAAGTGCTGTGGCCTTTGTGTCTGCCCACGTAATAGGATGAAGAACTTTGAGTCTGGTAAGGCCTATAAGACAACATGGGGAGATGGCGAGATAACTCACCTAGCAATGTAGTGTCTAAACAGCCGGGTCAGGTAACAAATGGTCAGCCTCAGCTACCAGCCACAGGAGCCGCTAGCGGTGGATACATCACATCAAATGTATAACTAATGATGCAAGAGAAGTTGAAATGGAAGAGAACCTGACTCAAGTGGGCAGTATCCCTGGAAATCTAAAAAATATGACCCTAGACATGGGCAATGAGATGAAAGCAGAAAATCAACAAATAGATCGGATCACAGAAAAGGCTGACACCAACAAAGATCATATTGACATTGCCAATGCCAGGGAAAGAAACTCATTGACACCTAAAGCTACTGCTGTACTTTATCATTTCTTCATTTCTCCAGCTCCTCCTCCAAAGCCATAACCTTTCCATAGTTTGAGATTCTGGTTCCACACACTTTTATTGGGAGATAATGTGGAAGAAAGGCCAGGAGGGTAACAACAACCCCCCTGCTTTTTTATTTCCTCTCTTTCTCTTGAGAGTGGACTGCTGCTCACCCTTCTTTCTGGTATTTTCTTTCTCAGTTTATACTCTTAGGTTGATTTTCATACATCACATAAAGTGTTTTCATGCTCATTTACTTTAGTTTATTCTTTTGCTTTCAAGATTTGGAAGCATTGCCTTTTTCATGCCTAGTTCAGCCATGAAAAAGGATGTTATAGAGGTAGATTTTTATTTTGTTATTTTCTTTCACTTTTTTGGTTTATTTTTGTTTTTGTGGTGGAAGAAGGGGCAAGATGGAGGAACATGAGATAAGAGGATGTTACTTCAGTAAAAGCCTGTAGGCCACAAATCAAGAAATTGCATAGCCACAGTAGAGATCTAGTTGGGTTTATTTTTTCATGTAAGTTGCAATTATTGCCAGCTTAGGTTAATGGTTGGTTTGGGAGATTTTATACACTATATTTTTGTTATACATCACAATTTTCCAACCTCTGCTCCAAAGAGAAGAATAGACTGAATTTTCTTAAAGTGAGCTTAATGTCTGAACTCTTAGTGATTCATATGTGTGCATAGATTCTGTGGTCCCATTTCATATTACACTATTCAGGAACACTTTGTATAAATGAATGACTTTTTATTTTCATATTAGTAATATCATGGTCCCATTATTGGCATATTAACCTCATAAATTTGTCATTAGTCTTTGAAGAAAGAATATGTAAATATATATGTGTAACATGAGAATGTCTCTCTAAAGCAGGGCTTCAAATGTTTTGGAAAACTTTGATAAGTTATATTATGTGAATTCAGTTTTATTTTGGTGCCAAGAATTATGTTTACATTTTTTAAAATGAAACTTACTTTGATCTCAGGTAGAAAAATAGATAGTTTGGGTGTTGTGTAGCTGCAGACTTTTAAAAAGTTAGAGTTTATTTGGAAAATTATATCTTTGGTTTAATTATTTGATAATTGCACTGTCATTCACTAAGCCTTCTGTTTTGAACTATGTCCAGAATGAAGTTTACGTCAATCCTGAACAGTGTTATGAGAATCTGATTGGTATTTGTCACCTTTATTTAATTAGTATCTGCACACTTTAAAGCTCTCAGTGTGGACTGGTTGACCATCAGCCACTGCCTGATTCTTACAATTAAATTTTGTGACTTAATAATAATAATAATTT